>CM030177.1:2505611-2673478 GCA_017639675.1 Aplochiton taeniatus
TCCAAAACCAACCAAAGTCTATGCCAAATAATAGCTGCAGTGAATAAATCTCCAGAAGGAATAGGTTCCCACACTCAGCTCAGGGCTTAGACAATGGTTCTCTACTATGAAATAAATCCTTTGGCTAATTGAGGAGGCTTTGCTAGGCACTTTTGCAGCAAAGCTAGAAATTATCATTCATGTCAGTAAATGGCAAGTTGCATAAGCATGGGTTAGGCCTAATGAAATTGTGTTTTCCAATAACGTTGTCCTTAAGTTATCTCCATTTTTCTTATTAGGAGTGTCTAGATTGAAAGAGCTAGCACTCTCAAAGTGTTACACGTGGAACTTGAGTATCCTAACCCTAACCCTAACCCAGCAACCAATGAAACAATTGATGATCATTTCAGCGTGAAACAATTCATTTGTAATTTAATAAATGACACCAGCATCTTTCGTCAAAGGCCGTCTGTTTACCTCTTCCAGACGGCGACGCTGTTCCTTCTGTTCCTCGATGCGTTTCTGCCGATCGTGTAGCAGCTGCCTCTTGTGCTCCTCGGGGTCCCTGCGCTGGGCTGCGAGCTGGGCCTGCTGTCTCTTCAAGGCCTCCGAGCGCTCCTTGTTCTCCTGCTGCAGCCGCAGGAAACCCCGCCTCAACGTCGACTCACCCGGCACATTGAGGATAGAACTACTGGGGAAGAGAGAGATGGGATGGGGAGGGATTGATGCCTTAGTTCTTATCAGTCCGTTAAACGGTTGCTGTACCGCTGGATTAGTAAGTAATTCAAAAGGGGGTCACCTCGACTCTCTTTCATCGCCACGATTCTCTTCTTCCTCATCACTGCCACTGTATTCATACTCCGTCTCCTCTGCATAGAGTACATATTTAGGGAGTGGTGTTTTGCACTGTGAGGAGCGGTCAGTTTCTTCTCCACCCACACCTCCAAAATGCTACGCTAGCTCTCATTACAGTTCACACGGACGTTTTTTTTTTTACAAGCAAACTGAACGGAGGCCTTTTCCTTGGAGCTAGGGTAACATTCCCACATACATTTGGACAATATTCATAACTATAAAGACAAAATATTTATCAATGTGGCTTTTTTGGGGAGGTAGTGGTGTTATTCTGAATCGGAAGTTTTCAGACTCAACTGAACTTACCATTAACCATTAGGCATGCATAAAACGGACAGATTTAGGTGAATGCAATTATTGGATCGCAATTAAATCATCGGGGTGGCTTAAACAACATCTGACCATGTTGAATTTCATTCAAAGTGAACAGGAAAAAGGACAAACCGAGGCAGAAGTGACGTTGGCGACACAAGCAGCAAGACACAAGCAGCCGAGCCAGATGGAGTGTCACAGGAGAGGAAAGGATGAGGAAAGGTTGAGGAAAGGTTGAGGAAAGGATGAGGAAAGGATGAGGAAAGGATTGTTGATATTTTGGGGAGTTGCTTATTATTGATTGGTCGGTTGATTTAAAAAAGATATATATCTTCGTCATACCTCAAAGCACTGGACCACTGGGTTTAACCCCGAATAGTCCAAAAGCCATGGCAGGTTTACAAATACAGATAAAGGGAAACTATGCCTGGAGGGTCCAAAACATGACAAACACTGTGGGGTAGTCCTTGACAGCTGAACACTCCCTCAGTAATAAAGGGAGGAGACTGTACGACAGAAACATGAAAAGGACGATGCATGCGTAATAAAGTAATTCCAGCTATAGACGCTTGAACAGAATCAAAACAAAAAAGTGAGGCCTCTAATGTCTGAGAAATGGGGGACACTGGAGGAAAAAAGTACACAAAAGTATGTCACCCAATTAGCGACGGTGATGCAAAAATGATGACACTAGGAAGCTCTAGGGGTTTCCAAAGCTCACAATAAAAAAAGAAGGTATGAGGGTTATATTTACCATCTCCTAATATAGGAAAAATGTAAAAGACCAGCTTCGATTTCTAACAACAACCCAACGAATTTACAGATTTCTAAAACCATGGAAAAAACGTTGCTGCATTGTTTGGGCCGGTTTGCTACCTTTCACATTTTGAGCTAATATTTTCCTATAAACAGATTCAACTTGTTTTGTCTGCTGCAAGTGATGTTCAATATTACATTTAAATAGGAATAACACCATGCCTTAAATACACAGGACAAATATCAGTCATGCCCATCGTTGACCCGCTGAGCTCTTACCCTTCTCGCCCCTCTTCTTGCGGGTGCGGTCGATGTGGTCTTTGAGCTGGATGCGGACCTGTCGCTCAGTGGGCTGGTCCCGGATGAAAGAGTGCTTTAGGAGCTGCTCTGTGGATGGACGGCTAGTGTAGGTCTTTACCAGGCAGCCCTCTATGAAGTCCATGAACTTCTTGGACCTGTGGGGGATCGGATGTAGAGCGAGGTCTATTTAAAATGGAGGAAGGAGTGAGGGGGGAGGTCTGGCACCAGGAGAGCCCTCAGCCATTTTGAATGCCACAAAGACTGGTAGGAGAGGGGCAAGGCAGGTCGGTGTGTTCAAGGGAAAGGGGTATGGAACAACAACAACAAAAAAAGACAACTTAAATGATAGCAATCTTATTTCTTTTTGGTCCTTTTACAAAACGTTCACCACTTTCTGGCCAGTATGCTTCTACTAGTAATGCCACTGAGAAACGGCACCTTTTGGTGAGTCGTTTTCACAAGAGCACATAGGCGGCTTGGTTTAGCATTCGTATGTGGCATAGAATTGTCAAATTCCACACTCGACGTCAGCAGAGAAACAAGTCACGTGTTACTAAAGTGGTGACGATACTTCAAAGTTAGCGCTGGGCTTGGCGGGCCTTCGGTGTGAATATTAGCGTTCAGAACAGGGAGAGGCCTCCTCCCAGCGGAGAACAGGCTGAGAAAATATAGGTTAGGGGAAATGGCAAAAGCAGGAAATAAGGGCACTCACCATTTCTTGGACTTGAGCTTGGGAGGAGGGTTTCTGGGGATCAAGAACAAGGCTCTCATGGGGTGCATGTCACAAAGAGCTAGGAAAAACAGGAAGGGTGTGAGAGGGCATCCAAAACACATCAGCATCCAGGAAAACACACTGGTAGAACGTGAACAGTGAACCAAAGAGAGAGTAAAGTGTGGCAGATCATTCGCACTTAGTATTTGGAACATGCAAATCTACATTGCAGATATAACATATTACTTTTAAATATTCCCAAATAACGTGTTGGTTAATCTGCAGATTAACCTGTTGAGGCAGAGGTCAACAGTGAAGGCCACTGTAGCCAAATGTCCGTTTTTCTCCTTCATTTTCAATCCGTCTCACTGCCTTATTGCTACCATTGAGTGGGGAAGCAGAGCTGTTAGCCATTGTCTTCGTAGCGTTGGCCACGAAACCTGTTTAGTAAGCTTTTAAGCTGCTTAATAAATAGCCTTTTGTTAAGTGGTTCGACATCTACTACAACTGGATACCGACCCTAGGGATGTAAGACATTTGAGCGGCGCATATTTCACTGAAAACTTGTTCGACAGTGCTGGCACGTGCTTCCTACCAACTCATACATGCGGCCAGCACACAAGAGTGTGAACGCACGCTCAGGTTCGTAACTCTTCACACGAGCCTACAACTTTCCGGAAAATGGAAATCTTGGAATCGCTCAAAATCCCAAACAGGCTTTTCTGTCCTAAAGGGCGGAACGGTCAGGCTGGTCAAACACAGCAGGCAGGAGAACGGTCAGCTGCGGCCTGGGGAACTCGGCAGCACAAACAACTTGTTTGAGAATGCGAGGAGGTGGGTGTTGCATAACGCATGCCGGCACATCAACAGAAGCCACGGCCGCGGCAGCACGGCCTCGGCCCTGCGGAGAATGTGGACACCGCGTCGAGATACACTATCACGCTGACAGACTGCTACTTCAGCCAACCAGCCGACAGCCATCGGACACGAACGGCGCAACGATTTGGGTGTTCGCGATTGGAGAGTAGATTCTGTTGTCCTCTCTCAGTCTCTCAGTGCCACGGACCAAAAGCCCCCCTCAACTCCGCTCTCCCTGACGCATGGGGATGAGCCGGTGGCCTTCGGAAGCACAACTGAGTCAGGAGAGATGAGACGCAGGGATGAACTATTCATGCGGCCGTGTGTAGAATGTGTAGACTTTGATAAATGATAGGTGCCGTCTCCGATACGACGTGCAGCTGTTGCTGTCAACGAAGGAGCAAACGGGAGGAGGAAAATTAGAGTAGTTAGAAAGGGGGGGAAAGGGGAGGAGGAAAATTAGAGTAGTTAGAAAGGGGGGGAAAGGGGAGGAGGAAAATTAGAGTAGTTAGAAAGGGGGGGAAAGGGGAGGAGGAAAATTAGAGTAGTTAGAAAGGGGGGGAAAGGGGAGGAGGAAAATTAGAGTAGTTAGAAAGGGGGGGAAAGGGGAGGAGGAAAATTAGAGTAGTTAGAAAGGGGGGGAAAGGGGAGGAGGAAAATTAGAGTAGTTAGAAAGGGGGGGAAAGGGGAGGAGGAAAATTAGAGTAGTTAGAAAGGGGGGGAAAGGGGAGGAGGAAAATTAGAGTAGTTAGAAAGGGGGGGAAAGGGGAGGAGGAAAATTAGAGTAGTTAGAAAGGGGGGGAAAGGGGAGGAGGAAAATTAGAGTAGTTAGAAAGGGGGGGGAAAGGGGAGGAGGAAAATTAGAGTAGTTAGAAAGGGGGGGAAAGGGGAGGAGGAAACTTAGAGTAGTTAGAAAGGGGGGGAAAGGGGAGGAGGAAACTTAGAGTAGTTAGAAAGGGGGGGAAAGGGGAGGAGGAAAATTAGAGTAGTTAGAAAGGGGGGGAAAGGGGAGGAGGAAAATTAGAGTAGTTAGAAAGGGGGGGAAAGGGGAGGAGGAAACTTAGAGTAGTTAGAAAGGGGGGGAAAGGGGAGGAGGAAACTTAGAGTAGTTAGAAAGGGGGGGAAAGGGGAGGAGGAAAATTAGAGTAGTTAGAAAGGGGGGGAAAGGGGAGGAGGAAACTTAGAGTAGTTAGAAAGGGGGGGAAAGGGGAGGAGGAAACTTAGAGTAGTTAGAAAGGGGGGGAAAGGGGAGGAGGAAAATTAGAGTAGTTAGAAAGGGGGGGAAAGGGGAGGAGGAAAATTAGAGTAGTTAGAAAGGGGGGGAAAGGGGAGGAGGGCCCCGGGCAGGGAGTGCACACTTACGGGGGGCTCCCTCGGCCATCTCGATGGCTGTTATCCCCAGGGACCAGATATCACTCTGTAGAGACGCAGAGGAAAACAGTCAATCCTTCAACGCGCACAGGCAAAGCTCACAAGCCCTCACCCTCACATTTTAAGCCAACAAAAAAAACAAAGCAAGTCATGTTAGCACAAGGCTATTTGGAGCAGAGATACAAGACCACACTGGATCTGTGTAAAAGAGGGTCCTTCTTAACCTCCACATGTACTGAAACAAAAAAAAAGGTATTTTCCTTTTCTTTATCACCACACACACACACACACACACACGCGCGCACACGCACGCACACGCACGCACACGCACGCACGCGCACGCACGCACACGCACGCACACGCACGCACACGCACGCACGCGCACGCACGCACGCACACGCACGCACACGCACGCACGCACGCACACACACGCACACACACGCACACACACGCACACGCACGCATGCACACACACGCTCACGCACACTTCTTGGTGGTTAGTTCAGAGGAGGGACGTTACCCGGTAGTCGTAGGTCGAGTCAGGGTTCTCGTCACAGGCGATGACCTCCGGCGCCATCCAATAGGGCGTGCCGATGAAGGTGTTCCTCCGCCCCACCGTACGGTCCAGCTGGGCGCTCACCCCAAAGTCCACTGAGAGAGGGGGAGGAGAGGGGAAGTCAAGAGGAGGTGCCACGCAGGGTCTGGGTTACAGAGATGGACGGTCGCCTGCTTCACGTGAAACAGGCGACGGACATGGCCTGCAGGAACAGGAGGACTGGAGAGAGGGAACCCTAGCTATGCACTGACCCAGCTTGACCTCTGCGTTCTCGGTGAGCAACACGTTCTGGCCCTTGATGTCTCTGTGGATGACCTTGTGCTGATGGAGGTGAGACAGACCCTGTGGACATAGAGCAGGGACAGTCACGAACGCAGAGAAGGGGCACTTCAGTTAATTCATGGGGAGAAAAAAAACAAAAACACCATTTCCCATCTGTCTTTGGTACAGAAATCTCTGTCGAGTGTTACATCGACTTCAAATCGAGCCTCTATCCTCTGTCAAGCAATGTGGTTGTCGATAGCACTTTGACATTACGTTTACGCATGTCTCAGGAAAACACCCCAGCGGGTAGGGATGTGGCTGCTCACTCACCCTGAGGAAACACACAGGCGTACAGACTACATATCCCAGCACGCATTGGTTGTGTTCCTGGCTTAATCTGGGTGGACACTCACCCTGAGGATCTCTCTGCAGATGTAGGCGATCCAGTCCTCCTTCAGCGTGTTGCCCTTGGTGTTTTTCACCAGGTCGGTCACTGAACCAGCTCCACAGAACTCCATCACCAGCTAAGGGGTACATAACACACCCCCACACCCCCCCCCCCCCCCCCCCCCCCCCCCCCCCCCCCCCCCCCCCCCCCCCCCCCCACACACACACACACACACACACACACACACACACACACACACACACACACACAATCAGCCGGCATGTTCAGTGAGCCTCGGAGCACTCTGCCTAGGACTTTCTAACTGCGTGGCCCAGACTGACCCAGAGCGCGTCATCATGTCCCGGAGGGCTCTTCTTGACGAAGGCCCCGTAGTAGGTGGCTATGTTTCTATGGTGGGAGTACTTCTTCAGCATGTTGATCTCCGCTTTGATCTCCTCCTCTTCCTCCTCGGTCACGTCCATCACCTTGATGGCTGCCAACTGGCCTGTCTTCACGTGACGCCCCTGCAGGAAGGGAGAGCAGGCTCCATCTTAGCATAAAGAGCACGTTTGCTCCAAAAATAAACTAGGGGGAAGGCTGGGACAAAAAGCCATAATGCGTTACCCTGGTAAAGACTACATTGCTTTCATTACACACACCTTTTTAATGTTAGCTACTATAATTAATTACTTAATTACTATAGTTTTGCCACTACACTAATAAGATGCACCTACCTACGGTGAGTAGTTTCGCAACTCCCCTCAAACACTTGAACGTTACAGCCCTTTCCATTCTCTTGCTACCTTTCGCCTAGACCCGTTTTGGGTTTTCAGCATTGCGAACAGAACGCATGGTTCCACAGAGCGACCCTAATTTGCAGTTACTCCACAGACTGTTTGTCTGTCTACGTTCTAACAAGTTCAATGTGTCTTAAGGGTTAGGGTCTTGCTCTTAACCCTAACCCTAACTCCATGCCTGAGTTCTAACCTGTTCAATGTGTCTTAAGGGTTAGGGTCTTGCCCTTAACCCTAACCCTAACTCCATGCCTGAGTTCTAACCTGTTCAATGTTTCTTAAGGATAGGGTTTGGTGCTTAACCCTAACCCTAACCCCAAGTCTGAGTTCTAACCTGTTCAAAGTTTCTTAATGCTGAACCTCTTACCCCCCCTCCACACACACACACACACGTTTCACCGTGCCTCCACCTTAACTCACCTTGTACACCTGTCCATAGGTCCCATTGCCAACCACCTCGACTAGCTCAAATATACCTGCTGGGTCCTGGAGGAGAAAGGAGTGGAATCAGAACGATTGGCTCAAGGAACAAGACTGAGAAAGGACTAACAAAAGAACACACGCACAAATACACACACACACACACACACACACACACACACACACACACACACACACACACACACACACACACACACACACACACACACACACACACACACACACACACACACACACACACACACACACACACACACACACACACACACACACACACACACACACACACACACGACCGATGAGGAAGAGATCACGTAATGGATACCAACGGAACCCAGCGTTTGTTTTGAAAGGCTGGCAGTGCTTTAATCCCAACTGTAAACCGCAGACATAAGTGCAGCTGATAATGGCTACTTGAGGCTAAATATCAAACGCCATTGCGGTTTCCCCTAGAGAGGGTAAAAAAATAAAAATAAACAACAGCCCAGTTCCACTTTCACACTGTGATTCAATATGGCGGGTGTATGATGTGTGGGTGGTGTGCCTGTTGTATTGGGCTTAGAATATATATACAGTGTCACCCATCCTGCTTTCATCTGCTTCCAATAACGACTCTCCTCCTGACTTTCAAGTATGCCGTCTCAGAGACAGATAGAAACGCCAGGAGGAGGGGGATGGTGTATACAGTAAATCCCAGGGGTAGACTTAATGGAGAAGGAAAGGGAACAACGTCAGAATGGGATTTTGGAAGTGTGAACACGGCGATTGTAGAAGCAGAGGGGATCTAGAGACACCGGGAAACGGTCAAGCATGAGCACGGCTAAAGCGGACAAAAGAGGACATTATAAGACAGCTGGGTGGCGGGTGCCATCAAGTGAATAATGGTATAGAAGCTCAGGCTAATGTCATTATCCAGGGGTTGGGAGTGAAAAAAGAGAGACAGAATTGCCGCCCACGTCCAGCATAGAGAGTGGGAAGGAAGAGGGAGAGGGAGGGAGAGGGGGAGGGAGGGAGGGGTGGAGTGTCGAGAATTGCACCAGCAACGACTGTCAACAATAATCACAGCAAGCAGGTAATGCAATACACTATACACACTGGAGCAGATTGGTAGTTAACTACATTTCAGAATCAAAACCTTCAGCATCTCCGCTGCAATACGCTTAGGCCTACATATGTCTAAGGGTGCCAAATAGGAGACCAAAGAAAATAATAGGCAATCAACAATTCTAGTAGTGGGCGACCATCTTTCTAAAAATAATTTCAGGCAGACAGACAGACAGACCCAATGGTTCTAACCCAGAGTGATAGCCTTCTAAGCTTAAACCACAGACAGACCCAACGGTTCTAACCCAGAGTGACAGCCTTCTAAGCTTAAACCACAGACAGACCCAACGGTTCTAACCCAGAGTGATAGCCTTCTAAGCTTAAACCACAGACAGACCCAACGGTTCTAACCCAGAGTGATAGCCTTCTAAGCTTAAACCACAGACAGACCCAACGGTTCTAACCCAGAGTGACAGCCTTCTAAGCTTAAACCACAGACAGACCCAACGGTTCTAACCCAGAGTGATAGCCTTCTAAGCTTAAACCACAGACAGAACGGAGATCTCAGATCCACCTAGGACTGACCATATCTAGATTGGCCGGTTCAACATTTAATCCTAGGCGCTCATATCCAACCCTGAGAAGCATTCAAGATACAATTTCCGCTTATGAATGGTTCCATTTATTTTGGTTTTGCATGCTGAAAACAGTGCAAACAAGATCATGCTGGTTGACTTTATAAAGAAATACAACTTGACAATCAAGTTTTCATGAGCCTAATCACTGAAACAGCAGACAACACATTTTTGGAAAGTTAAGATCAAGACAGTAGCAGCCTGTGGGGTGTTACATTCACGGCCACCGTTAAATCTGCCAAGTGAGATGGCCCCTTGGCCTTAGACTGTAAAGGTGGACACCTGGGGTTAATCCCTCCTGTCTATATCCATGTGCCTGTGCAGTGTGTGTGTGTGTGTGTGTGTGTGTGTGTGTGTGTGTGTGTGCGCAAGCGTGTTTTTGGTCGTGTTCCGGTTGAGTAGGAAATAATCGAGTCTTTTATTAGAATAAACACTTGCTTTTCGTTAAGAAGCACTTGTGCAGACTCCAGGTTTTTGGCCGTCCTCGTGCCAGGTCCTGACACAAGCACTGGCATGGGTATGATCAAAGCATACTATTGTCGTCTGCTTTTAAGGCATAACATACAAACTCTTGTAGGGAACCTGAACCACCCTTATAAAGCCTGTGTAACTAAGTAACACAACCTTAGTATTGTGTGACAAACAAAAAACTTTGTTAGAGTCTACAGCCATTTGATGATGATATTATTGCATCTGCTTCTAACATGCTTGCCAGAAAGTTAGATGTGGGTGTGCACCATACCTCTTTTGCCTTAAAGCATTACAGAGGCATCAAGTGATTGGTGTCTGTCTGCACTGACGTAGATGACATCGATGCAAATAATTATCTTTGACGTCATAGTTATTTTAATACATTGTCACAGTAACATATATAGCGATACTCTTGACTATCCTAAGCTGCTAAACATGGGAAATTTGCAACATATTTTTGGGATGGGGGTCCCCATCAAATGTTTGGGAATCCAAGGCCTTCCCCTGTTTATATACATTCCTTAGAAACAGTCTATAAATAGCTCTAATTACAATATATGATACCAAAAACATGAAGATGTCCTCTCTGCCAGTTGCTTTATAGATATCAGACCCATAACCAAGACATAACTGACATGAATGAATAAGAAAATAAGAACTGTTGGGTGTTTATCTGATGTTTTCATCCATTAAAGTTGTTTATTCCCTGAGAAAAGTAACGCCATTTAAAAAATGTGTTTTGGTTGAAGGTCTAATATCACAAAGTGACATAGGCCTGATCAAAGCACACAAACAAGCAAAATACGTCAAGCAGGGTGTAGTCACTTCTCCACGACATTTAATTATCATATCGAGCTACTTACCCTTAGAGCAGCGAGGTCTATTTCATCCAAGCTTCGCGTGGGGGCGTTTTCAGACATTGCTGGCTGAAGTTGTTGCTACAAGAGTTGTCCAGTGAATAACAAAATCTGTTTTATGTCTGATGTTTGAATGCCAGAACACAACATTACATACTTAGCAAGCCAATATGAATCGCACGTTACCTAACAAGCTAGCGTGACAGCACAACACGTCAAAACATTAAAAACCATTGCAGTAATTTCGATGCCATGGAGTGCACCTTTGCGCTCATTTTGATTCTGACAATCCTGCGTATTCTACTGCTGCATGTAATGGATTCTCCACAAAATCGTGACGGTTTTCAAAACCAGAGAACACACCTAAACCAAAGTTATAGCAAACTGACACGGTTGTTTTATCAGATAAAGCAGTATTAACTTAATCTAACTGACAACAAATCGTTACGTATGGCACAAACTAGCCAGCAAGAGAATGGGAGCGAACGCCTTCCTGGTCGTTCTCTACCAGCATTTAATATTCTTTGGCTTCCATTACCCACAGTTACCAACACGCTATCAAGCAGCCACCTACCAACTCAAAGGCACGTATTTAATAAACCGAAGGTCTGGTTTTGAGCCGTTAGCCAAATAGTTTTCGCAATAGTATGCGGATCCATATATTACTAAAAACAGGAAATAATAACGCACGCCCGCGACCTGGAATGCGATGTAGCTTGCGCAGTGATGGTGCGAACAATTAATAAAACCATTTAAAAATACTAGCTACCCGGCAAATGCTTTCTTTCCAGGTAAACTTCCCCCCTTATCTTCCCTTCTGCGTTGACAGTCGCGCCTAGCGCTGCCAGCCGTCAGAGGAATCACAATAAACAATACTTGTCAGTAGCTGCAAAAAAAAGTGCAACTACTGCGTTGTACGTACTTGAAGATATTCCACAATAATGGATGGCTACATCAAGGATTAGATTTACAAACTGTTGGTCTAATGTTTAGCTAATCTCTTCATGTTTTTATAACGTTAATCCTCTCGTCTCAAAATTTCGGTTTCAGATTATGACGAAGATACAACACCCTCTGACTGTTTTCTTTTTTTTCCTTTTTTTTTTAACTACTACGGTAGTTCATCAGGGACAAATTACCTGGAAGCTGTGCTGGGTTTCTCTAACGTAGAAATATGCCTATATTCGGCCCTTCTGACAAAGAAAACACAACAATTATGTTAATATAGGAAATTTATTAGAATTGTATTGGTCCTACAATGACACACAACATGGTAAATTAGTGACACTGGTCAGTTTGTAAACCAAAGGTCTATCAGGCACTTCAACCCAAATCTAGAGGTTCTGTAAGTTTAACATCAGATGAGTTCATTAATGATCCAAAAATCTATCTATAAACTTTAAAAAAAAAAACGAAATGTTACTGAACAAAGGACGTCAACAAAGTTTGATTAGGAAAAGTAAAGGTTAAGACTGTTTCAAAATATATAGAATTATTTCCCCTTTACCTTTAAAGGTCCTTTAAGGATTGTTTTAGTTTAAACTGAACAAAATATCTGTAACTTAATCTCTTGCATTTCTCTCCTTCCTAAAAAAAAAAACTGTTCTGTTGTTCACTAGTATAGTTCAATCAACTGAGAACTATCGGCACATTTCGTTTTTATATAAAAGTGGTCACCTATTAGGACCATCCCAATAGAACTTAATTTGTTACTATGTGGTGAATACTAAACAAGATATTAGTAAAAATGACTGACTCAAAATATCCATTGACTGGTGTAACAACACAAACAGGTAACATCTGTATATTGCTGCAGCAGTAATATACACTCAGTAGCCATTCTAGCAGATTCTTCTATTTAGTTCCAGTCTTTTCCAAGCAATTTTGACCTTAGGGGGTTTCTGAATCATATTGTGCCCTTCAGAGAGACCCTTCTGCACACTGCTATTAATACAAAGTGGTTATGTCTATTTTGCCTACAGAAAAGCAGCTCACTGGAATGTCTTTTGTTTGGGTTATCTTTACCATTCTCTGTCAACTCTACAGACTGTAGTGCATTCAAATCCCAGGAGATCATCAGTGTCTGAGAGGCTGGGACTACCACGACTGGCACTAACAAACATTCCAAAGTCTCTATTCCTAACCTGAAGAAAAGTCCGGCCTTTTTTGTTACAACAATTGCAGGTTTTGTTGGTTGGGTCAGCTGAGGTCAAATAACCTAGCACTTGGTAAGACAAATGACCCAACAGCTAGTTCAGTTATCCTTCGTAACAAACAAACCCGAGAAAAACTGTTCTTGGCCGTTTATGCATAGGAGAAATGCATTTTATACTCTTGCCAAGCCTTTGTGACATCTAGGGGAATTAATGGCTTCTAAATGAAAATGCACAATGAAATTAGGTTTGCAATCACGGGTAGCACTATACAACAGACTGATGCAACTTTGTACAAATCATGAGGATTTGACCATGAATGTGAATTACCTCAGGTTTAGAGTAGTAACGTGACACTATTATTCTTGTATGACCAATTCATATGTAATCTGAAACCAAACGATGGCGTTTTAAACTTAACCCACTGCTTTGTTGTAGCAGCAACACTTTTCCCAGCGGTCGGGTCATTGCATTGACCAAATAGATGTACCCAATTAAGTGGCCACTGAGTAAAAAAATTGTGTCCAATTGTACACCTAACTTCCTCCACTGATTTTCTCAATCAACCACTCAGAGATGTAAGGCATACCTGGTCATGTCTAAGACTTGGCTAATTATCCTCCATAATTTACTATATTACTATATTTATGAAAGTGCATGGAAAGAGACAACAGAATAATGTAGATAAAAGTACTTCGAGGTCTGTGTGGCAGGCGTGTAAAGCTGTTGCCGTCCAACGTTGTACTGCTTTGATTGTTACATATTTCCGATCTGTAGCACAAGATGTTGATCTTAAAAGTTCAATAAGGTGTCTCAGTATTCCAGTTGGAAAGAAACTGTATCAAAGATAGAAATTAAAAGTTGATTTTTTTGTTGTTGCAAAATGCTACAATGTAACAAACTGTGGTTGTGTACACTAAAGAAATATAGTTTGATGTTGGTGTGGTATCATAGTTTGTTTGAGCAATATGCAGGCGGCTTAATGGTTAATATATAGAAAACACATTTTGAATAATGTTTTGGTGTTACGTGACATTAGGGTAGCTCCCTGACACTAGTCAAAGCCCCTGGAATTACATTCATTCAAAGCCCCTGGAATTACATTCAGTATAACATAACTAGGGTCGGTAAGGGCGCATTACACTAACATTAGTTATTACTGTAATGACAGAAACTGTTCCAAAAAGCCCTGCCATTGAGATTTAGGTGTGAGGCTCAGATTGACTCCAAGATATTAGGCGACTAGAAGTGCTTTCGTGTTAGCTAGAAAAAAAAAATGCATAGTGTTAAATAATAAGTACGGTAGAATTGTTTGGTTAATGTGACTATCCATCAAGAAACTCAAAGCAAAACTAGTATTCCATCATTATACTCAAAGCAAAGGTTTCTAGAATACATGTATCTCTGACATTTCCTCATTTATACTCATTTAAGCTCTATGCGTCGTTTTCAGACAATTGATAATTCATCTCCTTCCAAATAAAAAATAAATGCGTTTAAGACATCTCTTCTCTAAAATAAAGAAGAATTATCTGGGCCAACATAGTTATGTAATTATAATTCGCTTGGTTGTCATGGTGACAGTAAAAAGAAGCAACAATTAAATCCAGCTTGCATCCCTAGGATATACTGTCTTCCTCCTTTCTTTTCATTGGTCCATTTTTTTCTTTGCCCCCAATCATTGGTTCTTCTCCTCTCTCAACTACAACGCATAATGAGATGAGTTCACAGAAATGGCTAATGTGTCTTAGTATTACATATTTTAGGTAAACTACCTTAATACAGATTTATTTTAAACCACTGTGTGTATCTGTCCCATCCCTCTCTCGCTGTTGCAATTCAGTCAACCCTTTCTATCCGTCACCATAACAACCACAAATGTTCTGACAGATTTGCTGGCACTGCATTGAGGGCCTAGCCTCTCTAACAAGAAAGAGAGGGAGAGAGTGGGGAGGGAGGGAGAGAGGGTTATCCACCCACAGCCTTGCAACATTAAACGTCAGCCAACTTCCTCAATCCACCGAGACTCTTGACTTTTGATCCATCCTTCCATTGCTCTACTACCTGACTCACACATTAAGGTATGAGTCCTTGTGCTACCATCAAAGCCATACTTTAGATACTGTTGAGTAAAGGCCTTACCGCACCGAGCACTATAACTATGAAGACAAATATAATGGAAAAAGGTTTAACACAAAAAAGCTTTGAGTTAACTGAACAACTGTGTGATTACTGAAGTGATTACTGAAAAAGATAAACAGAAGTATTTTGCTGGGATCATATTCAGGAAGATTTCTGTGATACGCCAGCAATACTACTTCATTTTGTTTTGATGCCATAAAATATGGATACATAGTTAGATTTGAGATGTTTCCTCAAAGACATAAAAAGGCATGCATGGTTAAAACATTATCTAGCATTGATTAGTTTACATAGTTTACAGTAGTTAAACGTCCCAATGTTCAGAGGAAAGTTGCGTTGCTACTTAACTTTGGGAAACCTGTTTTTGTCTTTCAAGGTTACTTAAGAAAACATTTGTTCTTCTGGCTTGATGGAATGCTGTGTCTCCTTCCGTCTAATCCCGTGTGGTTGGTGTTGCTGCTGCTTGTTTATGTCCATAGCCCAACAGGGGCCATTCCTTCCTTGCTGTTTAATGGAGGAAGAAGGTTTTCCTCGCAGAGGAACTTGAGGGGAAAGTGCACCAGCAGGCCTCGGATGGCCTTCAACTCCTCTTTAGCCAGCTCAGGGTCCGTGTCACAGAGATGCTCCAAGCTGGACTGCTCTCTCAGCTCACGCATGTTATGCACAGAGTTACAGGGGAGGCAGTTGAAGACCTATGTCAGAATAATGAGATAGGCAACACAAAGTTTGATTGAAAAGACACATTAAGACACATTTAAAAGACTGTTCAACTGTTGAATTGAGAAAACAATATGATTCAGGTAGCGTTAATTCATGGTCATGAGATTGCTTAATATGATAGTTGTTTACATGGATGTAAAAGCTATTTTATTCACACCTTGTCATAAATTGAGGTGTTCAATTTAGCAGTTGAATTCCAGGCCAAGAAGAAAAATGAATCGCTGATTGGATCGTCAATGTTGATAGTCGGATTTGTATCAGCACCAAGGAGGACTCTGAAGAGGACATGCACAGTCACCTCTAGTTCAGCCCGTGAATTAAAATACAACAAACTAATTGAATGTCAATTTGTATACAGCTATTTGTACAGGGACATCAATTTGCTACAGAGTATGCATGTACGATAGCATAATCACATTCTAACCCAAACGGAATTCAAGAAAATAATACCTATGATTGCCTCCCCCAAAAAAATAACTGAAATGGTTCCCTTGGCAACAGCAAGACATGGCTGCTCGATGTGGCTGCTGGCTTGAGGTGAATAGCTGCTGTCTCATACGCTGCTTTGTGGGTGCGGAGTAACACAGTAATTCTGCTCACTCTGTGCACATTTGGTCTGGTAACTCAGACAGTCAGAGTGTCAAAAAATGCAAACAATTACTATTCTATTGATCCATTCACTGGGAGAGAGTAGCCATGCTCGTGTTTGATAGTACAGTCCTCTGTACCGCCTACATTCCTAACATATGGATGGCTCGGTGGGAGTTCTTCCTTGCCACACGAGCGGTGAATCACCTCTGCAGAGGTGGTAACCCTTTCATCTCCACACACACACACTTTAGTTTACCAGGCCATTCCTGCAGCCTGTGAGGACTCTGAATCAGGCTCTTCAATCAAAGCCTTCGGTAGGTAGCTAAAGGAACCCCAAAGAAATACTAGCTTGGAGCACAGGGAAACACATACCTTAAACACACACACACACACACACACACACACACACACACACACACACACACACACACACACACACACACACACACACGATTACGTATATCTATAATCAAAAAAGATAGTAAATATTCGCACACCAAAAGCTGAGTCTGAGCCTTGTTGCTCGAAACGTCACTTTATTAAAAATCAACTAATGGGAGCTTTTGGTGTGCAAGTCTTTATTCTCTTTTTTGATTATTAGTGTTTCGATTCAGCACCCAACCAACAGGTATTTTGGATGTGCATGTTTTTTTCATAACGCCCTATTTATATCTATAAACCACAATCTAAAATGTCAAATTTTTGGACTGTACGTAAGGTCCGACACTCAACACTGCATAGGTATCCAAAAATCAAGCCATTAGCTTCAAGGACCTCTGTGGACCTGCTCAGTACCCAGACAACAAGGGCATGGATAACAAGGACATGGGGTTGATCAAAGAGGTTATTGTAAGTGTCAAATGCTCCAGTGATAAAAGGCCTTGTAGAACTTTAAAATAGTCTGATAAATATTAATCCTCTACAGACCCCCCCCTGCTGAGCCCCGCGGACCTCCAGGATGTTGAAGAGCCCTGGGGGAACACACATATTCTTCATACCCCTGCCTCACTGACCTGAAGCACTGTCGGCGCAGGGCGAGGGTGAGAGGACCAGCTTGGTACTCTTGGCCGTCCATGATGGATGGCACCCTCTCTTCATCTTCCACCAGCACAGCCAGCTCACTGTCGCGACTGCCCAACATGCTGCGGTCGTTGATATTTGCAGAGCCTGGGGCAACGACATCAGAATGTTCTTTCTATGCATAGACAGGGTTATAATCAAAGGGCAACATATTCTGTTTGCCCAGGTCCTAAAGTGAGTCCCAGCCAAATTGGGTTGCTACACATGTAAGGCTTCAACTGACTTTGGAGGTCTTTCCATCTCCTGGCAATTTTTTTTCAAATGCCATGATTAGGCTGAGTAGGCAGTTTGAACTTTTAGTCATTTTAGCCAAATTGATTGTATCTTTCAATGTTCCAAATATAGGGCTAGGTTACAAAGTGACACTGGCTTTTATTACTAATACTAGAGTACTCTTTCAGAAAACACGAGATCCTCTAGACCCCCCCCCCCCCCCCCCCCCATCTCAGGTATCCAAAAAGATTTCCCCATCTCAGGTATCCATTGGCGTCTTATTTATCTTCACCTGTTAGTTACTCTGCAGAGCCAGTGATTAGCACTTTTGAACATAGAGCATTGTTGATGACTCACAGTATTGTTGATGCCATGACTCGGCGATCTGTCGATCGGCGTGCTGACTCACCGATTATGTAGCGGCGGTCGTCGGCTATGAGGGTCTTGCTGTGAACGTAGATCAGCTCAGTGACCAGAGACTGAGGCAGCTGGGCATGGGTTCTCAGGCCGCACAGAGTGATGTACTCACTCCACTTCTCCTCAACTGAAAAATGCACACACTTAACAGCTGACACCGGTCAAAAGGGAGGCGAAACCTACAAAATAACCAATTCCACTAACGGGCACCAAATTGCAACAGACCATCACACACATGGACAGAAATTGTAAATGTTAGTAAAGGATGACATTGGAAGAGATAAAGAACTATAGACTGATACCTCAGATGCTAAAAGACTTCAGGAGTATTGGCAAACACACCAAGAAAGAGAGACAGACATTATGTCAAAGATGAGAATGGTGTATTGATATGTCTGATGGATATTTTGGTCAGACATCTCAAGAGGAAGCTCACCCTCTCGTAGTCTTGACAAGATGGAGTACTCCCCTCTACACATTGTCCTGTGACATGCAATAAGAATAGAGAAATGGCTAACAATACATGGATAATGTCAGCCAAAAGCCCGGACAGCAGCTCTGAAATTATGACATTTTGTTTAGTTCAAACCAGAAATTAAGATGAACCATATTTTGGGTAATTTCTTTCTTGAGTCTCAAGAGCGGAACTGAAGAAAGAGAATTTACCACGAATTGTGCTCAAACAAAATTTGTCCCACTGTTTGGACACTAAGAACTCAGCAGCAACACAATTCAATATAAGAAAATGTATATCTTCAATTAATATAATAATTCATATATCTTTTTGATATTATATGTTGAATTATGAACACCTGAAAACGTTTTAAACAGAGGTAACACAATTCAACATAAAGTATGACTTAAAATCTTTGTTTCTAGATATATATCTATATAGATAGATATATAGATATAGAGTACATATCGATAAATGTGTGTGTGTGTGTGTGTGTGTGTGTGTGTGTGTGTGTGTGTGTTTCTCTGACCTGAAAGTGAAGTGGAGTATAGCTTGAATGGCATTTCCACCACCCTCGTTGATGTTACCCTCAAATCCAGGGAGCAGGGGCACTACCACAAACACTCTGTACTTCTTCTGTTCACTACAAAAACAAACCACCAAATCGTTAAATATTGAGTAGACGAGACATAAAAAGCATGCTTTATCGTATGAACACTGCCTACAGAACACAATTCAACCCGCACAAACAAAGGGCAGTTTCTTGAGACTCCACACCTGTGTGCACGCAAGATCCTCTTGACGATGGCATCACCAACGCCATTGTGGACGTTCTTTCCGTCAGCACAACTGATGAAGAACTGGTTCTGAAGGGAGACATAACCAGACGGATACTCATTATTAACGGGTGTATGGCAGCATTGGCAGGGAGCTAGACCCTTGGCCATGGAGGGTCCAAGGGGTTACAAGACCATTCCGTTGGGTGGGAGCATCATCAGTAAAGGCCTTGAGGGGCTGCAAGATATTAAAATGGCATGTTGACTCCATTTCCACCCTGTAGAAAATTAGTACAAGGTAAAGAACAGTGAAATATAGATGTTATCCAACATCGGTGGACTCACGCTTTAATTGTCAATAACGCTTGGATTTAACAATTTACCCCAGCATGGATTTTGACAAAAAATACAGGAAAGTTAAATGGACACTCATGATTATAATTACAAGTCGAAAACCTTTAAGGTATATATAACAAACACAGGTTTCATGGATAATTCTTTGAGATTTATCATATACAAAAATCAAACCCCAAATATTTTGAAATTTTTGGGATGTTGATGCTCAACAGTGTAGGAATGCAGCCTTTCTATACATATACTCCTACTTCAAAAGAACAAAGAAAACATTATAACAAAGCTACCTGTAGTCATGGATCAGACTCATGGGGACTTTATAAGAAAGCTATTTACTGAATGTGTTGCATGAACATATCATAGGTCTGGTGGTCCTATGTGTATTGATGGCGTTTTAATATACAGTAATAAATAGCATATTGAACGTAAGTGGACGAATTCCAGTACGTTTATTAAAGTATACAGTACCAGTTAAAAGTTTGGACACACTTTCCCATTGAATCAGAAAGTCCCAATACAGTACGAGTCAAGCCGAAAGAGAAGAGAAGTGATCTTCAAAACAAAGACCCTGCTTGTTGACTTGTTAATCATATCACTTCTTTTTTTTTTTTATATATTTCTGGAGGCAGTTTTTGCTTTATTTGGACAGGACAGTAGATGGACAGGCCAGGTGGGAGAGAGAGAGAGAAAGAGAGAGAGAAAGATATGCAGCAAAGGCCCCGGGCTGGAATCGAACCCGGGCCGCTGCGTTTAGGACTAGCCTTCGTAGTGTGTGCCTTAGCCCAGTGAACCACCGGCCCACCCCTGATCATATCATTTTTAAGTGTGTGTGTTATGCTGCATAGAATAGAGTACATTTAAAATGCTGTGATATATAAAGTATAGCTGTATCACCTCGATGTAGACGTAGTGCTCACTGTTCTCAATGGTGTGGATGTAGGCATTGAGGATGGAGCTCTCACATGTTCCCGTTGACCAGCGGTCTGCAGAGCGCAGCACCTGAGGAAAACAATCGAACACAAATAACACAGATAAATATGAACACAAAATGACAAGCAAACACCACACAATAAACAATCAAGAGTCAAATGTGTGCGTCTGTTTTTGCGTTGGGGCCAAAAAAAAAACGTCCCTGGATATTTACCTGCACCGACGCCTTCCCTGACCCTGCCACGGTGAATGGCAATGAGTCCGCTGTGCTGTGAGACTTGGGCAGCAGGCAAGGGTAGAACCTGTCCTTGTACTTGTTCTTAAAGATCTGCGGGCATTCCAAACAAATGAAGGACGGTCGATATTTTTTGGGGGGGTAACCTCTCCCCCCGTTCCAAACATGCAGTGTCCTTGAAAACGTCTGTGGCCCTCCAAACCTTGGTGAAGTTCCAGCGCTGAATGAAGTGGCGGGCGACGTCTCTGGCAGCCGGTCCATGCATGGCGGCAGCCAAGTCCCGCCACGGCATACGTGGCACTTGTTTACGATCAATATTGTCTGGGGGGGGGGGGAGTAAGACAGTTACGACAGCTGTGTAAGTATGTGGGGAGTGCCAGATTATTGGGGAGGCTTAAGAGGAATCAGAGTATGAAAAGGTGCCCCTGTTTTTCCCCCTGAGTGTCTCTCCCCCTGGATTGGTGAGAACGACAGAGTGAACGGGTATTTCTTAGCAACGAGCGCGTCCGTGACTTTAATTTCACGCAAAAGAAACGATGGGCGAGCATATCTAAATGTAGAGAAGTACATCTGACAGCTGGCAGGACTACCCAAGCCAAGCTGCAGCAGCCTGGAATTGGTTTCGCCCTAACCAAAGTCAAGATGGGAAGGGAAAGAAAATGAAGACCTGCGCTAGGCTGCGTGCAAGCCGATCAAAGTTTTGACTCTGTGGCTGAGGAATGTATCGAGTGCTCTGCTGGCCTAAAAGAAAGGCTGACGTGTGTGTGTGTGTGTGTGCTTCGGTGTGTGGTCAGTGTTAACAAGGAAGTGAAACTTTGACACCTTCAAATGGACGATTCAGTTGGACCCAGTCTCTTTGGATGAAGTTGCTGTAGTCTTTCCCCAGCCAAAGCTGAGTGTTGCCACTCAAGTCCTCCGGGCTCAGCTCCACTGGCTCGGACTGTTGGGGAGGACTTGGGCCTTTGGTGGATCCATCCACCTGGTCTCCAGGCTCATCCTAGGTAACACAATATCCTATGATCTGGCGACGTCTTCATAATCACTCTAATAAACACACTTTGCTGATGTAATAATAATAATAATAATAATTCATTTGATTTATATAGCGCTTTTCTAAGACCCAAAGACACTTTACACAAAAAGAATAAGACAATAATGCTCAGACGGAGAGCAACACACTAGAGTACAACAGTTAAGACAGAGATGGACAGAAAGGCAAACAATAAGGCAGGGACAACTTCAAATATAGAAGGCGTGCCACTTGACCAGGGCACGTCAATTCAACTTTGACGGCTCAGCTCTGTCTGAGGTACCTGGGTGTCCTTGGCTGTAGGCGTCAGATCCACCAGCTGGTACTGGCTGTTGTCCCACCTCCCGAACGCAAGGTCAATGCCTCCGACGAAGGCCACGGATTGGTCAACAGCCACCATCTTCTCGTGATGGGCCCACAGGAACACCACTGATGACACGTGGTCGGGGTGACGCATGACCTAGCGAACGTTAACGCCGACGGAGCAAAAACAAACACGAATTACAGGAAAGCACGGCCGTACTCTTTGGTGTTTTCTTCGGGGGTTTAAGGTTGAAAGGAGGAGCTCCGAGGCCGCCGTCAGACCTTGATGTTGGGGTGCATGTTCATCAGGGTCCTTTTGCTGTGATCGCTGTTGATGCCTAGCGCCATCTCCACTTCCTTGTAGAGTAGCACACAAACCTTCACACCTTGTTCCTGTGCAAGAGGGAGGGAGGGGGGGTTGGGTGGGAGTCAGCGCGTAGCCACTAGCCACGGAGGAGTCGTAAACGTAAGTCATCCACAAAAAAATGCCGACTAAAATCAAGTACGGATTTGAGGAATGGAGGTACCCACTGCTTTGCGCTTGAGGATCTCGTCCAGACGCCAGTATGTGTTGGTGGCTGGTCTCTTCAGGAACACCTCTGGACTGAGCCTTTAAACATTTATTTATTTGTATTTATTTTGATTATTAGTACAAATGAAGTTATAAAGGTAAAAAAACTCTCATAGAAAGGAATTGTGTAGGGGAGGTAAGAAACCCTGAAAGGCTTATAGTGAAACTTCACCTCTTAAAAAAACTAATAGTAAAACTAAAAACAAAACCAAGCCTCACCACAAATCAACACACAGCACATCAATTCATATGCTGAGCACATTAACTGTGGCACAAGTGTTTTGTCATATTAAACTTAAACACTGCCAGTGATGGACAGGCAGTGATAGAGAAGGGACTGGTATTCCAAAGTAAGAGTCCTCTGTATTTAAAACATGTCTATCCACTCGCTAGCTCTAGCTTTAACTTTAACTGTGGCTGTTGCATTCGCAGTAAGGCAGTTTTTGTCTGTTTTGCTGGTCAACTACGGAACTGTCATTTGTCTCTTCCTCCTCTAGCGTCACCCTCTTCCTCAGCTGCTCAGGTTAAAACTCACCACCAGTCTGTGATGAAGATCTCCTCCTTGGCATTTTCCAGAGCATCTGCCAGGTCTGCAAAGTAGCCACTGCCGTTCACATACCTTACCACCGGGCAACACAGCACATATCAGTATGGAATATATATATATATATATATATATATATATATATATATATATATATATATATATATATATATATATATATATATATATATATAAAGAAGGTCACACCAAAATATGAGAGCCACCACAAAATAGCAGATTTCTTAATTTAGTCAACTTAATACAGACTATTTCGAAAAACGTGACTCCTAGTCTAAAAAATGGAGGCTGACACTTGAAAATTTGAAATACAGACAGTTATTTTGGAATCCATTATACAATAAAACAATTTCTGATGGTTACATCTTTTTAATATTTAGATATTGTGTGATGAAATGCTGGCTGCTGAATGATACATTCATGTGTTTTCAATTTTGTTGGTTGACAAAAACAATATTTTGCCCTTTCTATGTGAAAAACTTTTGATTTTGTTACGATAAACAGGTAAGCTGGTGCAGCTCAAAAAGGTACAGGCACTGGCTTCTGTGTCATGTCTAGGGTCCTCTAAGACTATACATTCACCTTAACTTGTTTTTGTCTTTGTCTTAAAAAATATGTACATAATAACCAAGTATAATAAATATACACAATAAATATGCATATGCCTAAATAATCAGCTAGTTCATTGAAGTTCACTTAAGCAATTTTACAGCAGGAACAGCCTAAAACTGTATGGGACTTTGTATATGAGACTGTTCATCCACTTTTTTTTTTTTTTTTTTTACATTTCTATGAATAAATATACCAACAATGACTTAACAAGAACACAGAGAAGGAGTAGTTTATATGTAAAGCATTGTGAATGTATCTTACCATTTAGTGAGTGTATGCGACCGTGGTGGGGCAAACCCCTCAAAACGCTGAACTTGGAGGAAGTCACAGGGCTCAGAAATCTGATTGATCTCATGACTCCACCATTGCGCTTGTCTGTAGCTGCTGCACTTGATTATGAGACTCCTAAAGAAAATAAACTCACAGGTCACGCAGGACAAACCCAGAGGGTTGTTTTCTAAGCTACACATTCATATTGCACTGGCAAAAACACGTTGAAAAGTTCATTCAACCGAGACAGTCGAATAGTTGAACAGAACCGATGGAAGGAGACTCTATTCAGCTATAGCTCCTCCCAATGGGAGATAACTAACCCAACAGAAGATATTCTGTCTGTAAAATCCTAAATCAGATCAGATTTTATAAATGTTTTTACTATAATGAACCTTTACAGTTACACTTTGTTGAAGCAAAGCAGTTTCAGGAACTACTAATAAGTGCACATTGTAATTTCTTTCTCTCTTGAAGAGCTTAGTAAGCTTACCGTGTGAAGTTCTCGATGCAGACACCATACTTGGTGTCCGTGTAAGCACGGCCAACCTTGACCTTGAATTCTGGGTCAAACAGTAGAACAAAGTTCACATCTCCTGTCTCTCTGTTCATGTACAGCAGGAAGGACTGTTTCACCACCAGCCAGCGACGTGACCAACGGAAGCAAAACTGGTGATGGCCGATGCAGTTAAGGCCCTGGATACGATGACCACCTGACCGTTTGAAGATGGAGCCCTCCCTGTTCGGAGGGAAAAAACTAATTCACGAACGCCCATATCACACACTTATACCTTCAACAGGCAACTCCACAATTTGCTCGTGACTTTCCAGGCAATGTCTCTCAAGATCAACAAGAACTTGGCAAGAGATGTTACGCTACATAGAAGAAGGTTAATCACTATTTACACAACAGAATTAGAAAATATTGGTTCATGCCGTTTTGGTAAGGTGGAAGAGTCTTCCTGAAATCAGTCCAAAACTAAAATTGAAGTGGCACATTGAGTTATATTTTAGAACAAAATAGTCGAACAGTGAATTCAACAACTTCCAAGCAGGGGCTTCAATTTTTATTTTATTTTTTATCTTAAACCCTTCAAGAGCAATTCAAAGGCCTGTAGGCCTGTGATTATGTGCATTCACATTTTAAAAATCAGTAATGCTTACAATCCTTTTGGTCCAAGATCCGTCACAAAGGATAGAGCACTGACATCAAGGAACTCCAGCTGCAGAGAAGAATAAATAAATGTCACCTGATACCGCTTCATACAACAATGTTGTTATCTTGAGAAAGTTCACGTGCTAAACCACTTTCGGAGATGAAGGCCGGTATTCTCAGAGCAGGACCAGTAACAACCATTAGGGGAATACTGTACCACACGGACCACTTGAAATCATTTCTTAGAGGTGCAAAAAAAGATTTAAAAAAAAAAAAAAATTATGTTTTTGTTGTATTCTCCACTTACTATGCCGTGGAAATTTCTACAAAACATTTTTTCCAGCAGGCCATTCAGGTACTCTTCCAGATATTTCTGCAACAGTAAATGAGAAGAGAAAATAGATCACCAATTGCAATGAAAGTATCCAATAAACAGGAGAGGAGTATGACATACATCTATGGCAATTTTTTATTATAATTTTTTTAATCAAACCATAATTTCTCATGTAGTTCCGGTCATGTATTTTTATTAATGTTTACAGTATGTATGTATATATAGTAAGTATGTACTGGTTTGCTGGAAGTCCTGCTAATTCTGTCACTCCCGTGTAAGGTGGGCATTTCCTCTGTCATAGCCCTTAGCTGCTGCCTCTGGTGCGCAAATCTAAACAAAACAGAAAAACGCAATGTTAATATATTCGGTTTGTAAAGGTTTCCTACTGGGCTTAGATGCAAAATCACTACAAGTCATCCCACAGATGTGAAGTGTGGCCCTTCCCAAACGAATAGCACGTCGTAGCTCAGACTGAGGTGGATTTCAGATGGATGGACACGAAAAACGTCCCTGACCTTCCGAGAGGCAGGAACTGGAGCATCATCTTGTGCTTGTACAGGTCTCGGTGCAGCTCGTGGAAATGCTTGTACTTCCTCTTCACCGTCCAGGTGAACTGCCCGTGTGTCAGCCGCACAGTGTACAGGGTACAAACACGAACCTGGAGTCAGCAACAACAACAAAAGAATACTTATCAATGCAACGTAAATGGAAGAATATACACATTAAGACAAAAACTTGCACATGGCGGTATGCTTTGCACACACAAACTGACCTTGGAGCGTGTGGTGTATCTCTCCGTGCTCTCCACTCTGCAGGTAACTGGTGTTCCCGGCAGCAGCGTAGGAACGCCCAACTCTTTCACATCCAGTAGGTGATGGACCACCATGAAGGGTCGACCCTCTATTATTGACAACAGAAGTTTCATAAGATCTTATGCCACACATAACCTGAGGAGTGGCCAAATGCAATTGCCCCCACTGGGGAATTCCTCATAATTTTATTGATAAGAGTTTGTTTGCCAATGTTTGCCTGTGAGGAAGACGAAATGATATTTGTCGACTAACAAATTGGGAGTGGACTAACTTCAGGGAAAATAAAAATAAATACATGTAAAAAAAATTAAACAGAGGGTAAGATGAATAGCAATGTCACAAAAACAAAATTTTATGGAAAAGGTTAAGAAATAAGATATTGAACAACCAAATAAGATGCATAAGATGAACATGATAAAAACAACATTCGAAATAATTAGCTACCAAGCGTCTGTTTAATCACTTCTACCTTTAACTTCCAAAATAGAGCACACTTTAGTAATCAAGTTACGATTGCGTAAATACGCCACATCCAATGCGCAAGTCGACTTATTATATTATTATTAATTATTATATTCCTTCTTCTTCACGGCATAAGTGGGTCGAGGAATACAAATGTCGATGTGGCTGTGTGTCCTCACCACTGTTATGCATGAGGCCATCAATCTCCTCTGGACTCAACTCGTAGTGGTCCTTGGAAAAGCGTCTTAGAGCTAGGTTTTGAGCCTGGGAGCTCGTAGCAAGGGGCTCTATGGCGCCATCCTCTGGCCCAGACATGGCGCAGCAGCAGCTCTAAGTCTTAAAACAAAAAATAACAGGAGCATTGCAGTAAGGCTCAGGAAATATTCTTGAATTCAAGTTGTTGTTAATTATATGGATACGGACACTGTAATGAGTGTAACAACTATGGTGGGATAGCTTTATGTGTTCCTGGTGTCCATGTAAAGTGGGGTTAGGGTTAGGGTTAGGGTTAGGGTTAGGGTTATGTCCTAGCTTTATGTCCTGGTGTCCTGGTATCCTGGTGTCCATGTAAAGTGGTAAAAATACATTACATCTTTGGAGCGTACACGTCAGTTACCTTTGTGTATTTGCAAAACTGAAAAGTAAGATTGAAGCAAGTACGGTGAGACTACAATATGTCACTGTAGATACACGTTCAAGACCTGCAAAGATAACTAAGTAGAATAAAGTAACAGACCAAATTATTGCTAACAAATAAATGGAATAAATGGAAGTAAAGGATGCAAAGGGAATTTAAACATTATACTGGAACGCTATGGCAAAGACATGAAAGCAAAGAAAATCACACTGACAATCAATTTGTGATCTCTGGCTTGACACTTCACAACTGGAGACATTTACCCATTCAAAGGCCAATTATTGAGAACTATCACCGCAAGCGTTCAGTTTTTACCTGGTATATTATCACCTGCGGTGTCAAATAAAAGAGGTCTAGACTAATGGGAGATCAACAATGCTTTTGAAGGACAACAATGTACTTTTGAAGCAGTAATCCAGTTATCATAGAACACGCTCACAAGAAAACTGAACTTTTGCATTCAGTTTTTTGGCCTCAGATAAATGGAAGACGGTTCAACTTCCATTCAGAGCAGTTTGTTTTGGTTGAACAATTCAAAATTCTATTGGAGGTTATGGGAGTTGAAGAGTGTACTTGTTTAGGTTGAAACTTTGTATATCAATATTACTGCCGAAAATGTTGTACTGTATTGTAAATATTGTAACAAGTGTTTATTATCTGGCTATTATTATTATTATTATTACTATTATTATTATCTTATTTTTTAAATTAATTTTATTCATGATTGTTTTAATTTATTTCTCTGCCTTTAACAGGGTACTGCCGGGAAAGAGACCTAGTCTCAGACGGTTACCCTGTATAAATAAATAAATAAATAAATAATGAAATACATGGGTGTGTTAATGTGTGGGTGGGGCTCTGATTGGGTGAATACATTGTTGCCAAGGCAACCTGGCTCACGGTGGAACCCTATCCAAAGTTAGAAGGGAGAGAGAGAGAGATCAATTTTACCGCCAGACCGGCTCCACGTACCTCACAACAAAATGTGGTGTTGACTTTTTATTGTGTTCCCTTTCTGTACAAAGAGTTTAACTAAACAGCTCAAGGGGTGGTTACCACTTGAAGGAGAGATTCACTTTTGTAAAAGGCTTATAGTAGTCAGTATTGTTTCTAGTATTCTTAGTCTTTCCATGTGTACCGTCTAAGAAAATTAAAGGTAAACAGTCAATTTTAACTATTTTATTAACGGGCAGCAAACGTTTGCCGTTTTGTATTGTTGTTTGAGTGAAAACATGGTTGAGTCTGCTACTTCTGAGTATTCCAATAGTTGCCAGGTAAGGACCAGACTGAGAGAATCCATCTCAGTCCAAGGAACATTAGAATGAACATGTGATGAAAACTTGGCACCCCACAGTAGGGAAAGGCAAAGGGAGAGTAGATGCAACTCACTCCAATGTTTTGGATCTTTTTTGTGTGTGTGTTTATAGCCATAATAAGTAATAGTTAATAGTAAATAAAGACATATTCATCAATATATTGAGATATAAACTTAGTGTACGACATGCTCTAAATTAGACATTCCCAAAATATAAATAATTTCACACAAAACATTGATTTTTTCCTTCACAGATGTTAATGTCCCCTTTTTTTTTAACTACTTGTAGCAGCGTAGGACAACCTCTGGGCGTGTATTATTCTTTGGTATTTTCTGTTACACTGGCATATCTGAACTGCAGTTATTTGTGCGTTCCCATGGCTGAATTTCCCTTAAACAAGTTGTTCCAAAAAATTGGTCAGAAACCTAAAGCCACATTCTTGAATTTATGGGTATCACTCAACAAGGATAAGGTCAGTGTTATTGACTCCACCCTCAGAAAGACCCCAGGCTAAAAAAGAAAATAGACCAAAGAAGGAAGGTAAACACTGTAAAAAAATCCTCTAAGTTATGTAAAAGAACTTGTAAAAAATGCATTGTGGAAAATGCACACAAACAATGGGGGAACAGTGATTTAATTGTCTTTGGGTCTGAGAAAAGCACTATATAAATAAAAAAGAATGATTATTATTATTACATTTAACATATAAGACCTCATGAAGCTTCAAGGAGTCTCAAGTGGCAACCCATGGATGTCCCAAAGGAAATTCTTTTCAATAAAGTGGAGGACTTTGAAAACTATCCTTAAAGAATGGCCACATAAATGTAATGTGCATAGTTGCTTACAGAGCTGTAAAGGACTGGAAAGTGGTTACATTGCAGTCAATCAGCTTGTAGGGATTAAAAATACTGTTTGCAACCACTAGCTGCATAATTTAATTCCGCCCAGACTGGCCTGGGAGTATCTGGGGAGCAATTTATAAATTCTGTCTGGCATGGAGTGGCTTGTCACATTGACAGGCAGTCCATGCAACTCTCCAAGCTAGCCCTAGTTTTGATTTACCACTGACCTACGTTTCTTATCTTGGATAAATATATATTGGCTGGAAATAAAAATGGCTAAAGAACAACGTTCAGGTAAATTGCTTCCATTTCTAAGAGACTCAGAGTAAGTCTCAGAGTGACCATTTTTTTCCTAGCTTCCTCAAAGTAGGTCCATGAACTCACCACAAGTTGCAATTCCTTGCTTTATATTTATATTCCTTGTCCAATTCTGTAGTCAGACCGACCAAAATAGTAAGCCAAACCGACACAATTACTAGCCTAAGACTTCAGGTAGCAGGTGTAGGCATACCTCTAATTAAACTGTTGGTTTTCCTCACACACCATATATCAAATCAGGCTAATTACAGCTAGCCTCCTACTGAGCTGAAATTAGGAACAACAAGTCTAGCATATGAAACATTCCTTAGACATTTTTTATTTTCTGCCTATTTTCCACCTACTTCCATCTAAGCACAGGTACAGGCCTACTGCAGTGACCCCCTACTGTGAGTGGGTAATTTGCTGTTTATGCAGTGAAGGCATTTTGGTGGAATGGTTTGGATCCCACTTATACTGGGGTCACTGCAAATCAGTTCACTCAATCACAAGGTCATGGTCTTTGCAAGCATCAGCACAGAAGCAAGTGTTGCCACTGACATTGGCAGGCATGATTATTTTCATCCTTACAGAAAAATCCACCTTGAAATGAACAAATAGCGAATGGGTGGATCGGGCTGGACAGGTGATGATGCAAAATGCAAAAAAAATAAGTGACGCTGTGAGAGCACAACCAGGTGTAGCCTACATTTTGCAATATCATGGGTTTGCTCGCCCAATACTCATAGAAGGTTTTACCGTTTGTTTGAAAGGCACGAAGTAATCGCAGGCACCAATTTCAATAAAACGAAAACACTATTGAGCGCAGACTCCAAAATGAAACTAAATCAGAAGTCATGCAAAATCTTTGATGGGCTGTATTTTTTAATTTTCCATCGGGCACAACAATGTGCCTTCTCTGCCTGCATTTTCAAACTCCTGATCCGTACACTGGGATGGGTTCGAAACACAAAATTCAACTACATTCGCAGGTTTACATAACCTGGTATTTTGTGATTCCCTCATTCTTGCATCTATTCAAAAACGCTTCCGCAATAAAGATCAACCGATTGTGGGGTAAAATATCAGGGAATACTCGATGATTCGTATGATAGTGGCGACATGGCTAATTCAGTTACAGCGTATTGAGCCATATCGCAAGCGTACAAGTAGTTTACTTTTCCTACGTTTAAACATCCAAAATCAAGAAGCTACTCGATATTGTCATTGCTTGGCTCATCTGTTTAAACACAGAAACCCCTACTTCGCATCAACCAGGGTTTTGCCTACCTTATTGTCGTATTTGCACATCAGTGTAAGATTTTTACAAAGCGAGTCTCCGTACAGTTGAATTGATACTGCGCTGAGAAGTTTAGATTTTTTTCAATGCTTTGGCTTCGTCTGTTCACCATGAATTGTCCAAAACGTTTTGAATGCGGGACAAGCCCTAACTCCGTCGACCGGAAGCAATGAAGGAATGTCATATGTTATTGCAATGATGGCTAAGCGCAAACAGCTACACGATCTTTGATATATTTTACCCGATTTCAGCACAATGCTGAGCAAAAAAACGTTGTATATCCATAGAGAGAAATGTAGATGGCCAACATTATTATTCATTTATTTTCTTAAAGTTCTTGAAAGCTATTGAAGGCGAGTGTATTTTGTGAATAGACATATACTATGTGTAGGCATATACATTTATACTGTATCTATATTATTTGCATATATTTATATATTCAAATGATGCTCAATTATATTCAATAGAGTATCGTGGTATGTATTTTAGATGCCAGCTAGGCGTAAAGTATAAGTAAACAGATATTGTAACGAAGCAGATAACACACACACACACACACAAACAAAATCCATGGACTGAAGTAGGCTTACATTTGTTTCTGTTATCATAGTATTTTATCCAATAAAAAGTGATTTCTGACAAAGAGTAAAATAGTAGATTCCGAAAGACCTTACAAGATCAAGACAAGTTCATTTTTTATTACACTTGTTTCATTTGGTTGTTTGACAAAAAAGGTGTCAGGTTAATGAGTATATTCTCAGTAGTAAAGTTGTTTGTGTCCAGTTTCACTTTAAAGACAATTTGTAACAATAGGTGGTTTATGTAAGCTTAAAGCACAGTAAACATGTTTATATATATATATATATATATATATATATATATATATATATATATATATATATATATATATATATATATATATATATATATATATATATATATATTTATTTTAAAAAAAAGCTATCTAAGACTAAGAAGACTTAATAAGTAAGGACAAGAAGAAAGAGAAGAAGGAAGCAAATCAACCAAGGCAAAAATAAACACCATCCCAAAATCATATGCAGACAAATACATTTTCTCATAATAGCCAGTTACTCTGATGCATTATAAGTGTTCAAAAATCCATTTAATTGAAAGAATAAAAAAAGATTTCAGAGGGTAAAAAGTTAGGAAATTTGTTGAATTTCTTTTACAATTCTACTTGTGCTGCACGTTTCGGGCCCTGGTGGAAACTACCTTTCATTACCTCTAACTGGGAAGGTAACGTTTGGTTTCTCCGGGGAAAGGAAACTCTGGAGGCTGATTGAAATGTCCTGTGAGAAAGATGGCCACCGTTCCAATTGAAAAGAGAAGAATGGCTACCCAGAAGCACACCTTGTCAATCATCTTTCCAATCAATACCCAACTCTCCATTTCCTATTGGGCGATAAGAGCAAAATCATTTTATCCCAATGCCTGAGATCAGCACAATTTTAGTAACAAAATTGAAAACCAAATGGGCCTACAAAACTGACCGAAATCTGAGAATATTGTCAATACTTACAGATCCAATATCATTTGTCTGCCTTGTGCTTTCAGCAATGAAGTTACAAGCATCCACACATTCCTTGATTTCTGGTGCAGCTTTGGCAAGGCTTTTGTACAGGCTGGCGGTTGTGCTGACATCGATGCCATCCACTAGAGTGCAGCAGAAACACACCGTTAGGGGAGGGCTTCATTAGGGCCTTTGTGTGTGTGTGTGTGTGTGTGCGTGTGTGTGCGTGCGTGTGTGTGTGTGTGTGTGTCAGTACTTTTATTAAGTATTTGGTAGTTTATTTTGTATTAAAAGTCAGAAAGTTACGAATAGCACCTTTAAAGAGTCATTAGAAAAATATATATTTCCACAATAAGAGCAAAGACCAGATTTTGTGTAATGTGTAAGTGTAATGTTTGAATAATTACAGTATCATCAGATTTATGTTGTGCCATCCGTAAAGTATTACTACGGCACATATTTCACTGTAAAATAAAAATGTGACAATTTTTTTGTCAAACTCCCTAATAATCCCTAAATGGAAAATGAAACCAACACAAAATAAAAATCCTGTTTCCCCCGACTGGAGTGCAATGGTGTTGTATTTACCGAATGAGCGTGTTAGACCATGTCGCTCTCTTTGTTTGTCAAACATCATCTCGCTGCGCGGCTGTTTCAGCACGTACTCCTCTGCTCTCTGCATCAGGCCAAAAGAGCTGCGACGACGCTCCCTCACACCGTTGACCTCAGCCTCTGCCTCGCCATCGTCCACCAGGGGGGACATGCCCAGAAACCGCGGGACCAGCTCCAGGAAGATCTGTAAAACACAGGCAAGGTAAGAAGAGAGGGGGGGGGGGGGGGGGGGTCAGGGATTTATTGGGATCTAATTAGTTATTTTGGGCCAGACTCCAACACTGTGTTCTGACATTACATACATGTTTGATGGTGCGTGACATCGTGTGGGTGTTGGGACTTCGCAGGGAGATATTGAGCACCACAATCTGGTTGGTTGCAATGAGAGTGGTCACAGACATGACAAAGATCAGATACCTGGGGAAGACATGGCAGGACAAATAGACGAGGAAGAGAACTGGATCAGAGTTAAGTCGCCCGGAGGACGTATCAGTATATAAATCAAGAGAAGTTGTAGTGCAGAATTTGGAGGCCTAAACATAGTGTCTTCAAATGACCAATCCAACATGCATCTGCATGCTGACTCACTTTCCAATGAGAGGGACAGAGAGAGAGGTTTCAGGGACCTTCTGAGCAATAAGAAAGAGGAAGACAGTCTGAGCCAATAGGACAGAGATGGACACAGTCAACTTCTGTCCTCCGGCTGTGAACGGGACAACATTAAGTCAGAAATGGAATGAAGCCAGGACAACAGTGCCAGATGAATAATGCTAATGGAACCGTAAACAAAGTATATTCCATACTATATATTATAATTATTCGTAGTGCATTGCTTTTTTTTTTAGAATAACAACATTCAGTATCTATACACATTTTCAAATGAAAGCCTTATAACAAAAAGGTGTAAGGCAGATATTAAACCCACGAGGTAGTAACTTAAACTGACAGGGTTTCTCAGGAAACTTTACGCTTTCCTGGAGCACATTTAAATACCGGTTACAATACTCAGTGGTGGAAGCAAAAATGAAACAAAAGGCAGGATACAGAGTATATAAGACAGAGTTAAAATAAGAAACATTGTAGGTGCGTCTGCATCTTTGAATCCCATGGGAAGAAGGTGCCTGTGCACTTACACAGAGCCCGTGACAAAAAACGATTGCATTGTCACACTTCATTGACAAAGTGAACTGGACTGAACTGTGCAGACCACAGTTTCTCAAGCTGCTTTTCCAGCCCAACAGTAGCTGTACAACAGTAGCTGTACCCAATGTAAACAGTGCAACAGCTGGAAAAGGCTAACAATTATGAATAATTAAAGGACAACACTTATGAACGATTAAAGGACCATACATAATGGCAATATTAGCTTGACAATATTTGTAAATATTTTACAATAATTACAGTTTACAGATAATGGGAAATGTTACTCTTGCATGTGATCGTCGACAAACAGTGGAACTGAATGCTGATTAATTTAAACGTGCCCTGTGTGGTACACGGGGAAGGTAAAGAAGAGTGTATGTTACAAGCAGGTGCAGTGGGAATGCCTGTAAATCATTGTGTTTTTGACCCTCAAATGTATATGCCTCTATGCTTTATGCCCTTACCCTGCGCAGGAAGAAAGTAGGCCAGAACCACCAGGGAGGAGATGAGTGAGCAGGGCAAGATGATGTTGATGATGTAGAATAGAGGCTTTCTCTGGATGATCAGGTTGAACGTGATCTCCTGGTATTCCAGGTCATCGGGAGAGTAGCGCTTGTTTATCATTTTCCGGCCCGGCCGGTGCTTGATTGCCCACTCACCATTCTCTAAGTGGAGAAACAGTAGAGTGACCAACGGTGAGTTTGTTGTCACACACAAACTCACAACTAATCTTCGCCGCCAACCTAATGTTTGGAACGTGTGTTTTAGATGTTTGCAAGTATTTGTGTTACCAGTAAAGGCCTCAGGATCGATGTCCACCCATTCGATTGGTTTCTGGGTGTCTGCGTCTATAGCCAATATGAGGTTTAACTCATTTGCACTGTATGTCTGAGACCTGTAAGGGCATGATAGAGCTACGTTAGAAAATACTAAAATGTGGGCATTGTCTTACTTGTCACAGTTACAGAGGACTTTCTGTTGACAAGCTTTTCACTGTGCTAATTGTTTGCTTGCTGTCTGTAACTATCCTTATTGAGGCAAAGCTTTATACTGTAAATAAGGATACAGTGCAGGTAGGAGGAGGAAAATCATTTGTGATCCCTTTGCTGCGTCCCTTTTGATGGTTATTGAGAGTTAAGTTTGTTCAAAAGGTTTTGTTCCATTATTAATAACTAATGGTGCCATTTAGTGAAAAGCCATTCAGTGAAGCAGGACTGGTGATGTTCTTAAATGAATAAATCAACGCTCAAGAGTTATGAGATGCTGACAAAACAAGCGGTCTCCATTCAATGGGCATCAATTAGAAACCAGCATATTCCCAATTCTTATAAATACGTCCAAAGACGCTTAAACTGATGGGGGCTGTTACTGGTTGGTTGTTACATTGAAAACCATATTGTTCAGGGAATTCTTGTTTTTAAACCTGTCAAATCAAACCACTACATCAATGTCATAAGTCTGTTATAATGTTTAAAAAACACGTATGTATTGTGCAGGTGCAGTAAAGGTCTTATCCACATGTTATCAGTTGATAATGGCCACCACATTCGATCAAACTGTGTCCAGTTTCCTGAAGCATTTGCTTTCTCAGGTTGTACCTGAAGGCTAAGGTGCAGTTCTGGTAATCAAAGGGGAAGTAGGTGATCTCGATGGAACAGGTGCTGCGGTAAATGGCAGGAGGCAGCCAGTACATGTAGCCGCTGGAGTAAATCAACACATTGGCATAGTAGGCGACATCAAACTTGCCGTCAATGCTGCAGAGAACGGGGAGGTAAGAACGGTGGCCCACTGGGGTCAGAAAGAGTCTTGGTACAGGAGCAATGTGAACAGGTAAAGAATGAAAGGAAAATAATTCAAAGGAGGAGACCCTCCCCTTCTATGGCGCCTCACTTGTTTTCAAGGACAATGTCAGGCAGCCAAACTGTGTTGTAAGGCACACGGATTACTTGGATGCCAAAATACTCCGAGTCGTTCCAGGCAAGGCGATAATCGTCCCACTGCTGTTGGGGGGGGGGGGGGGGGGGGGGGGGGGGGGGCAAAAAAAGAGGGGTGCACAGCTTAGTGGGAAATAGCAAGAAGGATCCAGAGCGAACATGACATATATATAAGATAAAAATCATACTGAAAACCAAAACAACTATCTCTCTGGGCAGTACATAACTGTAACTACATAGCCTACAGCTTTTTGTAAATAGAAGGAATGCAGGGGGTAACACTCACAATCTCAATCCAGACATTGGTTGTGAGCGTCTCTTCCTTTTCATTCTGTAAAAGACAAGGTAAAATATTTAATCTGTAGCTTTAAACCACTGATTACCCAAAAGACAAAAGATTGCAGCATTTCTGTGGAATGGCAGATTTGCACACGGATGCTTCCTTCCTTTAAATGTGAAACCTCAAACAATTATATTGGCTTTACAGGGTGACATTATTTTGCCTACCGGCTGATAAGGTGGCCAGGTTTGAAATTGAATAAAAGGTATGCTTGCATGTATTGCCCAATAATTAAAGTTGTAAAAGCTTTTCTACTGAGGGTAAAAATGCTGATCACTAACGGGCCTGTTTCCTTTGCATTGGCACTCAGATCTGGATGCTTAGTGCCAAAGAATGGCGAACAAGAAACATGTAATTGGTAGATTAAATTGTCTCATTCCATGCAGTGTGGACTTTTGCGCAGGCAACCACTCTGAACAGTTTGTTTTGTTGTGTAGCTTGGCAGGTGATGTGTCGCTTATTTGTTAAAAGATTTAATTAACTTGGTTAGCATGGTCTCCATGGTTGCTATGGCGCCGGAACAGCACCAGAATACATTTACGTTTACAAGTAATCTGGCCGGAACCAAATCGTTGGCCAATATTCTGAGACATGCCATTATACAGTTTTTTCCAGCTCGGTAAAGTTGGTTCAACCTTCGATATTCAGATTTTAAATGTCAATAGCTTCGTAACGTAAAGTCACAAGATCGTTTAAATCATCTAACTTTAATCAGGGGACTATGGAAAATAGTGTACAGACCTCATTTATCGCAATCGATAGCGTTTGAAAAAAGTGAAATTATATTAGGATTAATGGGTCTAAATCGCGTCCGTGGCCAACTAGGGACCATCTTAAAAGTGACAGCACAGTTATTGTTGGTATAATTGCCAAACTCCATATAAATGTAGGATTTTATTTTAGAATTTAAAACATGTAATCACTGTAATGCATCATTGGATCACCCCTGTTCAATGTACAAGAGTTCATTTTAATAAATTAAACTTTGCTGACTTTTAATCAATATTTTCGTATGAAAAAACAGGTTAAATGTCAATAGCTTCCTCAATATGGGATGTACAATCACGAAATTCCTGTCATACACCATTCAACCTCCCTTGTCTTCTGTACGGGCATTATTTTTGTGAAATAACACTGTTCTGATTTTCTATCAATATTTTTCTATGAGAAAACAATTTAACTGTCAATAGCTTCCTCACTATGGGGTGTACAATCATGAAATTCCTGTCATCCACCATTTAATATCTTGTGTACGGGCGTTATTTTTATGAAACATTTTGCTAGAGGCTATTGACATTTAATCCGTTTTTTTCATAGGGAAATATTGATTAAAAATCAGCTAAGTGTTATTTCCTAAAAATAACTCCCGTACAATAGACAAGGGATGTTTAATGGTGCATGACAGTTCATGATTGTACACCCCATAATGAGGAAGCTATTGATATTTAACCTGTTTTCTCGTAGAAAAATATTGATTAAAAAATCAGAACAGTGTTATTTCACAAACATAACGCCTGTACACAAGACAAGGGATGTTGAATGGTGTATGACAGGAATTTCATGATTGTACACCTCATATCGAGGAAGCTGTTGACATTTAACCTGTTTTTTCATAGGAAAATATTGATTTAAATCAGCAAAGTGTTATTTCAGAAAAATAACGCCTATACACAAGACAAGGGATATTAAATGGTGCATGACAGTCATTTCATGATTATACACCCCATAGTGAGGAAGCTATTGACATTTAGCCAAAGTGTTATGTCATTAAAATAACTCCTGTTAACAAGAGATCCATGGCAGTACTAACATGTTTGATAATAAAGCAAAACAAAGCAGGAATAGTCCATTTCCACCAACAGGAATTACAGTTCCGGCACTTTTGAGATGGTCCCTATTCGAATATGTTATCGATGTGTAGACATATTCAGACAAATCTATTTCCCTCTTTTTCAAATGCAATCGATCGGGTAAACGATTGTCTGTACACTGTTTGTCATCCTCCCCTGATTCAAATGAGACCGTTGCTAACATCTTGAGACTTTACGTTACAAAGCTATTGACGTTTCAAATCTGAAAATCTAATGTCGAACCAACTTCACCGAGCTGTTTTATCCACCTCCTCGTACTGGGGTGCTGTCTCACCAGCGAGATTAGGTTGGTGAGGATCAGTTTGACCTGAACCTCCACTTTATCTCCAGGGTCCTTCGTTGGACGAATGTTCTTGTTGTATCCCGTAAACAGGTCCTTAATCAGCTGGGACTCCTCATTGCACCTCACTGCTTAAATGAGTGAGACGGTGAGCGACTTGGCAGTAGGTATACAAACTTTAGGCCAACTCTGCATGAATTTCAAGGATTATTTCAAGTTCGATGGTAAATCATGAGTCAAATATCCAACCACTGAAAATCTGTAGCGACTAGTTAAAAAGTAAATAAGAAGTTATTCGGCCTATACACTGTGTTTCTTTTGCCATCGAGCACATTCAATATGTCAATTTTGTCAATTGTTTTCAGCACTTTCAATTTTGAATGATCACTTTTCAATGAAAACTATTGTCACAATCATCTCAAAAGGAAATGTTAGCCTATTGCTGGGTTCAGTGAGACAAGATTAAGAAACACAACACTTTACTTTTGGAGTCAGTGCGCACTTACCATGCCCAATCAACTCAAGAAATAGAATTGCTGCCAGGAATGTCCGAAAAGAACAGGTTGCCATTGTTTTGTTAACTGATTTGACGGACTATTCCCGAATTTTCTTTAGCATATATTGAAAGAAGGAGAAGGCAAAAAGTTATATCCTAATGGCCGGCCGACCGACTCCCTTTACCGCTCACCTGTTGCCTCGCTCCCCCAGCTGTCGCTATCCACAGCTCGGGTTACAAGAGCCTGGAAGCCCTAAACTCGGTGTTATAAAGACACACGGCTCTTAGTAATATGCATCGTTATAACTGAGCTGTCGACATTAATAATAATAAAGATTCCAAAATTATTTTTCTTCAGTGCTCAAAGTCGTTGAGCGGTCGGCTAGTCTTTATAGGCCTACAAACAAACTTCCTCCACCTGATTAACTAACATTCTAAATGTAGGGCTACTTGGCTATAGAACTTATTTCACCTTGTATCACCTGATTTAACTTTAATAAGTTCAGGACACTGCATGTTAACTGAATGATTTTTGTTTCATCGTTAATTCCACAAACCTGTGTCTTTTGTTTGCCACCCACGTGCTCTAACAGCGCTATATAGGTAAACAGGCGGCGTGGGGGCCCAGAAGGGAGAACCTGATGCATGCCCCGACGGAGTCCAAGGGTAGCATAATATGGCAGCGGTGCGTACGGTGTTCTAGTTTGCACTGCGGGACTAAATGAATGGGGTCATAGTCAAACACGACCGGTGTGTTTACGTGTGCTTTTTGGGGTGTGTGTGGGGGGGCACGAATCCAGCATATATATTACTTATTAATTTGGGCAAACTCTCACTGAATGTAACAGTTTAATGTTATGAAAGTACATTCATGAAATGTAAGTACACTCAATTGGGACCAGCCTGACAATCTTAGTTTAAATGATCTTCAACTTTCATTTCAGATGTGGAAAGGGTTAATTAATTACATTATTATTTACTAAGTTCATTAACAGTCATTATGTTTTTGGTACCAATTTTTTGCAACAACACTTTTAACAAAGACTCAATCCATGTCTATTGGACCTATTCACAAAACTTCATTGCCGGAAAGTGAGGTAGCCGTTTCCACAGGATCCGTGACTTCAAGTTACATTCACATCCGCTTAACAATGTGCTCAAGTTGATATATTGGAAGTTAACATTTTAACAATTTCTTACAGGGGAAATACAGTGTTTATGTTGCCGTATAAAATTTGATATTTTAAAGGGCCTGCTCTAAACAGGTCCTTTTATCTCTATATCTTGCCTTGAATGGACTAAAGCTCTCATTTTAAAATCTCGCCATTTCTTCAATGCTGTTGTTGGTGTCCCGACAGGGTTAGACGAGTCAGAGGCATATGGGTGGTGGTATGAGTGTGCCTCGTTTTCCACGTTCAGTGCTACTTCATTGTAACCCGAGCAGAAGCCTGCGTCCCTCTTTTCGTAAGGAGGCAGGGCTGTGTCAACTCGGATTCGGATATCCCGCAGTGACCCAGTCACGAACAGCTGATATGGAATTAAACCTTGGTCGTGGCCTTGGTGTGAAAGGGGTATTTTTGTTTGCACTTGTCCCAGACACAGCAGAGCAGGCAGCTACGTGCAATGGTCTGATCTTTCAAAATGATGTGATTTGTTATGTTGGAGCACGGATGGGTTGACAAAGCATCCCATCTTTTACACTGTTACTCTGGTATGAAATAATTTGAAAAAACGGATACAAGATAAAAGGCCTATGTACAATAGAGTACAGGGCAGCGGTTAGGAGTCCTTTCAGAGATTGCAACAACCCACTTAAGACCAGATAGCTAACAGTCCCATGGGAAGAAATGATAGATGAGGCATACAAAAGATAAACTCCGGTATAGCTAGTTAGCAGCTGAAGCAGTACAGCAGGTGTGTCCTCTGGAAGTTGGATGCCGTGGATTTGTGGAATTATCAACAGAAGAGCTACAGCAGATCATAAAAGCTGTTTCAGACACAGAAGAAAATGTAGCCTGTGGCTGTGGCCAAAATGTAATGGTTCAAGCTAAGCTTCAAATAATGAACCTCATGTTGAGAGACCCAAGGAAGTTTCCTATTGAGTGCAAACCCACGATAATATTATTCTAGCAGGAATATAATTGGGAAGGATGGTTAATCTCAGGACAAAATGTATGGTATGCTGCTGGAAAAGAGTAGGGATATCACACAGCTTAATAGATTCTTTTTTGGGCCGTGTCGAGAACGGATACAACGCTTGTCGTTGAGCCTTCTGGAGATGTTGTGGGCTCAATTCAACTAAACATTCGGTAAGGAAGGTGGCCAGTTGAAAAACTTGAAAATATGCTCTCAAACCAAATTTTTGCGAAATATTGGTTTCTAAAGTGCTTGTTTTGGATTAGGGCACGTTTGATATCACACCGCACACCATATAAACACAGTATCCTTTGTATTTTGAAATAAAATGTGTGTGTCACAAGGTGGCACTAATGCCTCACACAAGAATACACGTTTTTCACTGCTGTGCAGTTCAGGTCATCGTCCTGATTTGATTCCACGACTTTGAGGCATGTAAATGAATACAACTTTATACGTTTTCACAATTTAGGAGTTTATTGTCCATTAATAAGATCTACTAGCTGTTTTTTATATTAAAAGAGTACATTTGGGCTTATATGTTAATTTCTTCATTAGGAGATAATATACCAAAAGATTTCTCACATGACCATTTATTAATTACAATTTTCACATAATTTTCAGGGCTTGAGATGGTCTTTATGGCCGAATTCCATTTAGAGCCAGGGCAAATTATTTGGCTTGACCAATTGAGGCTATATAAGACTTTTACAATTGTGATTAACACCAAATATCTGTACGGTGATTAATGTTACTTTTAGCAAATTATGTCAATCTGCTAACTCAATACCATGACCCACGGTTACACACATAGCAGTACAATTAAGCATAAAATGCATTTAGCCCAACATTTTAATGGTTTAAATAAAGTTGCCTCTCTTTTAATGTAATAATTGTTCTACTGCCAAAATTGTTGGCATGGCAACAGAGACCCATCAGTTTCTCACGCACTATTAGCTAATTAACATTCACAAGTCTTTGACCAAAAGTGAAACTCTGCAAAACACTACATCAAAGAATGTGGTAGCAACAAAACACAGGGCAGACAGATGACAACATAGTGGTAACAATGCAATGGAGGTGTTCCAGGGTGGCTATAGCCATGTCTTACGAGAGTTGGAAGAGCTCATTAGATGTGCTTTGGGACAACAAATAGCTGTTTGCCTTCTCTCACTCAAGCCTAAGCTAGGCTAATAACTACAACTCCCAAAACTGTATTTTATGCAAACTTTTAACTATAAACTTGACATTTCCTACATTACCTGAACAAACACACCATTAATGGGCATAATAGTCTACGTTTCGAAGTATCTGGTAATTGTAACTGAAAACAGAATACTCCTGACCTGTCTAGCATATGGTATTTGTTTTGAATGCTCTTTTGAATGGATGCAGGTGTAATAAACATCCTTCGTGTAGATGGAAATGCTTACTCGGCCGATGAACTTCAGTCACCTTTTTGCTCAGCCTCTTTTGGCAAGCGGTTGGGGATCAAAAGTCTACAGATCAGAAATCAAAACAGGGACCTGTTTTACAGCAGTGTTAAAGGGATAGGCCAACTTTTTGGGAAACAATAGGCCTATATGTTCCTACTTACCCTTAGTCAGACAAGTTGATCGGAAACGCTATGATAGTACGTCCAATACTGTGTTATTTAAGAAAGTAGCAAGGTAAATAATGTAACGTAGCTTAGCACAATGACTGTTAGTCAACAGAACAGGCTAACATGGATCCATCAAAAGTGAACATATACGTTGTCCGACCTATTAGGTCCGACTGTGCATCTGTTTCAATAACAATAATGTCTCACTTTTAGATTTAAATTTCTACACTTTTCCAATACAGAAGATACAACAGTTATAACACAGCTTTGGAGTTATTTCTAAGGAGTATTTTGTCACTTTTACCAGAGCTGTGCTAATGTAATGGTCACTGACCAGTATAAACTCGCCATCATCAGTATACGATCGCTTGATTGTGTGAAGTGGTAACTTTTCCCACTGTCGAGCGGTTAAGGACACTTGCTCCCATCCTGGTGAGCACGGAAGACCCCTGGTTTGAATCCAGTCAGAGGCGACCAGGGAAGGAAGCGACAGTTCTCGCTAGCACAAGGGTAAAAAAGTCAATAGAGTAATAACACCATAAAAAAATCACTACTGTTACACTATCGGCTTACAGTCATTGTGCTAAGTTTGGCTACATTTACCACCCTCCTTACATAAATATATTGGATTTACAAATATAACTTTGATATTGGTCATCTCATCTGACTAGATGTAAGTTGGAACATACGTATCTTATTTCCTCAAAAGTTTAACTATCCCTTAAACATGGCAGACATCTTGATGAGTAAGTGGAAGCTCATGATCAAATGTAAACCTAGTGATGACAGCCAGTGGGACACGGTACTAGTTTTATTTTGCTTACTTAAACTTCAAATAGGCCGTTGATATTTTGCAATCTATCAATCCTTTGTAGTTCACAACCCTCACTCTAGCTTCCCTGTCGACAAAGTCAGGTTTTTGTATTACCCTTCATACGTTACATTCTAGTAAATGTTACCTATGGTAGTAATAGTTATTTTAGGTTAAAGGTTCGCTATAGGCTAGAGAAGTGTGTAAAGAAAAAACCAAGAATTTGAATCACAACAACAACCTCAGAAGTCTTTGGTGCCTCCTATCCCTCTCCATGGCACCTCCCTTCTATCATTTCGTAGTGTAGCATCCATGGATTTTTTTCAAAGCCAAATACATGGCCCAGGCCGCTCATATAGATCACACCTTCTCTCTGAGCATTTTATTTAATGAAATCCCCGAGGAGGTATGTAGTAAACATATAGATATATAAATATATATTTTTGCCTACAAATTCAAACTTATAAACTGCAGCTTTAACTAGAGTTTAGGTTCAGAAATACATTTGTGAACCCAGTTTAGAGCTAATAACCCTGGTTATCCATCTAAATAGCTTTCTCCCGTTTATGTTTTTCATTAATGGTAATTAATTTCACTGATAATTGTCAAAACGACTGGACAGATGTAAACAGGCAGGCTATGCTACAACGAACACTCTGCTTAGCAAGTGCAGTGCAATCCTCAGGCTTTTTTCAGTTGTGAACTAGGTGGAGGAGCTGGAGAGGGGGGTTATACATCTTTTTAAATGAGATAAAAGTATGTCATGTTTCGCAATTATTATTTGTGTTCAGATTACAATGTAACATATTTCAATTATTTAGCAAGGGTGGAAATCCAACATTTGCCAGAGCTATTATTATGTATCCAAGGGTTTTGCTTCACAAGTTTTCAAGAGCCCCTTCTCACTAACTGGTGAATTTGAATAGTCTTTTCCTCTGGGAAGAGGGAATAAAAGCCTCATGACCATCCCCCTCCCCCTCTGTCTCCCTTTGGGTCCTTACTGGCGAATTCCTCTGCTTTCACTTTTCGCGCGCCTCCACTGAAAATACTATTGTTGGATCTAGTCTCGTGAGCATTCACACGTGGGGTCGGCCTGAGTCTGGATTTCAATGTTCCCCTCCCCCACAACACCAACATAAATTTGACCAGTGCTAGGTCTTAGATAAAAAACCAAACTGATATTTAAAAGTATTTTTAAAGGAAATCTTGACTGCTAGAAATGTAGTAGAATGAATTGAAACAGTAGATCAATTCAGCTATGCATTTGAAAGATGTCACGTTTGGTCAATTCAAAAATGTTTTGGTAGATCTATGTAGGCCTACATACATACACTGTACATATAGGGAGACGTCATTTGTGCATGAATATACATTTTGTATCAACATTTGAATGCATTCCTTTGACTTTTCTGGTTTGTTTGGACATTTTAAAGAGTTTGCCAGCTCTAAAGAGATTCAAATCCTTCTGTAATCAAAGAGTACAGACTGGCTGAATGTAGAAAACATCCTGATTTTCCAATGAATCGTCAGTTAATAACTTTATCAAACCTACCATCTGAGACTTTTTACAGTCCTGTGATAAGAGTAACTCAACATTTTCATTGCATATTGAGAGACGAAAAATACATTTTTACAACTTTTAAATCCATCAGACAACATTTTCTCTGAAATATGTGCTAAAGATAAAAAGGTAGAAGAACATTAATTTGTGTTGTGCTTTGATTTAGAAAGTTTTGACGTTATGAAATGGTATGCCATTTGTGTATGGTGAGAGCTTAACACATGTTAATCATCTGTGTAGTCAATGTCTCATGTCCAGTTTAACCTACATAGGATGTTTTGTCATGGTCTGGTTGGGATTTACAACGACACTGACGTATGAGATCTTTGCGAAAGCTAAAATGCTTTCAGTGGACAGCTTTTCTCTTCCTTGTTCCATCACAGCCTTGAGTAGGCAGGACACTTTCTAGTTATTCATTAAACTTGGATTGGGATTGGCCTGTTACGCAATCCATTTTGGTGGACTATGGTGACATACTGAGAAATAGATAGGACCGGGGCAACATTGTCACATTGGTGGGATTTCAGGGGAATACATCCTGACATTTAACTTAACCTTTGTTTGCATAGAAAGAATACACAGTGATTTGTATGTATTATGATCCCGTTGGTCCACTTACAGTTTCACCTAGTCCTCACTTGATCCGAAAGTAAATAACATAGTTAGTCGAAAAATGAGGCAAAGATAAAAGGCTCCTACAGGGAAGTTTGTGGTTGTGGGCATGGGGATAGAGGTCGCATGGGAGGAGGGAGAGATAGAACGTGGGCTGTTTCAGCTACTCAATACAACCGTGTCAGAGATGGCAGGTCTTGATAGAGAGGGTTACTGAAGGACAAGACCACTGGCTTTGCTCGCTTTTATCAACAACTGAACTCTTCTAATCTCTGGACCCTAAGATTGAGCAACAAAAGACAGTGGGGGAACACAACTCAGGGGAAACAACGAAAACAAGAGTTCGGGGAAAGACACACGGAGAGAGGAGAGCACCGCGGGACTCGGAATAGGTAGAACAAGAAGAGAAAACATGAAGTGAAGACACATTGTCTGGGGTGTATCCACTTACAACAGCACAGCAAAGTGGCCAAGAGAAAGCACCTTCTGTCTCTGATCTGAGGGGGAGGGTGGGACCTTAAAGACGCTGGTGGGGGTCAGAGGTACTGGAGCAATCCAGAGAGACACCCTTTGGCTGCAGCCACGATAAGGGGCCCACACAGCTGCTGTGAAGCGGAGCAGAATGGACGGATAGAAGCTGGCGAGCCCAGAGGAGACTCCGACAAAGCAGGAAGAGAGGGGGCCTGGAAGACTGGGACTTGGGGAGGCGCGATGGGGGTAAAGGGCAAGGCTGCGCTGGCCATCGTGGTTCTGTTCATGTTCCTTGGTTCCTTATGGCTCCGTGAGTATTGTGCCTCTATCACATGTCAGGGCTGCCGTTTGATCACACACTGTATCAATGGTTTATAGTCTCGGTCTGTGTTTGCTTGAGAAGGATATGTTTTCATCATGGGAAGTGATAGGGAATACTGCTCTATTCATCTACTTCTGGTTAACTTGTTTGGAATGTGTAATTAGGGTTTGGAATGTGTCACATGGTCTGCAGACTAAGTATTCAAGTATTGTGGTCACACCATATTCCACACAATGCTAGCTGGAAGCTTAAGCTGCTGAGCAGGGGACTTTTTTTCATTACATTTCTTTATATTGCTTATGAACTGCTCTTGGGTAATGAACTCCTGACTACAGTGCTTTCACATCTCAACATATCATTCTTTCCTTCTATATAATATTTCCCTTCTGCTAAAAGTTATCTCTACAATTTTTTTTGTTTACGTCCACCATTTGCGTTTTAGTTTCAGGAATTGATACTTTTGTTGCACATCCTCATTTCTACTTCCGACTCCCTGTCTCTTTATTGTCTTTACTGTAGAGGGAAGTCTGGATTACCACTGGGACTCATGTCTGAAAAATTACAAACAGTTAAATAAGGTAATTAATGAGCGCATGTCTGTTTCAATGGGGCTGGTCGCAATGTCAGCTATTCGAAATTAATTAAATTCTCCCTCCATTGCCCTGGTGGCTCACTGGGCGAAGGCACACCAGAAAGGCTACTCTTTGGCGCAGTGGCCCGGGTTCGATTCCGGTCTGGGCCCTTTTTTTGCATGTCCTCCCCACTCTCTCTCCCAACCTTCCTGTCTGCCTACTGTCCTGTCAACAAAACACAAATGCCTCCCACCCCCAAAAAAGAAAGTTCTCCCTACATTTTGGTCTCCCCTCCCTTGTCTTTCTGGCCTGTTCCTGCAGCTGTACGATCTGTCTAACCGCAGCGAGGGCGCTTGGTCTGAGGACGGGCTGCCCCTGGGGGAGTGTCATGGTCAGGCCTTTCAGGTGGGGAAGCTGCTCACCCACCTGCTGGAGGCACAAACCACCACCACCAACGACGTGCTGATGCAGCCGTATCTGGCCAGCTGGGACGAGCTCATCTTGTCAGTACACACACACACACACACACACACACACACACACACACACACACACACACACACAGGATGCTTTAGCATTTTCTTGACAAGACTCCTGGTGAATTGGCAATCACTGTAGTATATCAGTAGGGTGTGGACTGTAAAGACGCTGACCCTGACTTTCGTTGTTTGACCTTTGATCCCCCGGTAGGTTTATGGAGGCCCTGGGCCCCATGGTGGGACTGATATCTCAGGAGATCGACACCAAGACCTCCATCATACGCCAGCTGGCCCTGGCCGAGCTCGAGAGCCCGGAGGCGGAGGTGGAGGCGGTGGGGGGGCGAGCGGACCCGGGGGCCCTGTTCAGCGGCGGGTCGGCCTACCTGTCGGTGCGCTCCATGATACGGACGGAGCTGGGCCGCGGCCTGGTCGACTTCGACCGGCAGAACGACTCGGGCTGCCGCACGCTGCTGCGCCTGCACCGCGCCCTCCTCTGGCTCCAGCTCTTCCTGGAGAAGCTGGGCGAGACGCCGGCGGAAGGCCGCCTGAAAAGCCCCTCGGAGCTCTGCCGCCAAGCCTACCACAGCACCCTGGCGCACCACCACACCTGGTTCGTGCGGCGAGCCGCCGACCTGGCCTTTATTGCCATGCCCGAGCGGGGCTTCTTCTACAGACTGATGTGTGTGCAGAACCAGGCGGAGGCCAGCGTGGTCCTCAGCAGGGTGGTCCGTGCCCTTGGGGACGTATATGACAGGACGGAGGTGGCCCTGGAGGAGAATCACATGCTGGATTTGCCCTAGAGCTACGCTAAAAACTGGCAACCCTGGGCAGCTCGCGGTCAATTTGCCCAGGACTCTCAGACTAAAGATGTTTGGACCGAGCTTGAAATAGAAAGCATCAAACAAATATAAAATGTCTTGAGCTTTGATCAAGTCCAGGGAGTGTCCCCTATTCCGCCCTATCAAAGGGCAGTGGACGCAATCCACTGATACTGGCACGTTTGTCCATTTACCTTTCTTAGATATGAAGACATCATGTACTATATATAAACATGATGTCATTTTGTTCCCAAAAATAATGATTTCGAATGTTTTCATTTGGCTGGTTATAAGCTGATTTGAATCAATCTATGACATAATTATGGCTATTACATAACAATTGCTGTTCAGATTGAGCAGTTGATTCTAGGTACAGGTCAGCCCTCAGATATGGGGCTAATCCAACCCCCTCAGTATATTTATGTTATTACTTTATGGTCTGTCGTAGGTTATCATGCTCATGACCTTGTCTCATAACACAAACTTTATTCAGGCTGATAGAAAACATGTCGACATCGTATAACTTCCACGTTTTCTGTAAAGTTTCCACATACATAGTTTTGCACATGAATGTAATAGTTTGATTAATTCAAATTGAAAGCTGGAGTACATCAGTTGTCCAGCAGAGGTCCTCTCGCGCTGCACTACTCTTAGAAGCTTGAATGTTAAGTCATGTACTTTAAAATAACATTTGTGATAATACAGCTTCCGTAATTTGACCAGACACACATGCAGCAAATAGCTAAGAAATAACATTGTTTTGTAATTTATAGTAATTTATTGCGATTTGAAATTATTTTTTAAATAATTTATTAAACTCAGACTATGGGTCGGTTGACAGGGTTTGGTGTGTGGTGGGGATGGACGGATGTTTTTAAATTGACAAGCCATACAGACCATTTAGTGTGGATAGTCTAGTTTTGTTCTCGAGTGACGGGAAAATGGAACGTGAGTTGGGCCGGAGAATCGGAGCAGCTGGAGCGGTATTGCAGTCGCTGTATCGCACCGTTGTAACGAAGAGAGAGTTGAGCCAAAAGGCAAAGCTCTCAATCTTCCGGTCTATCTTTGTTCCTACTCTCACCTATGGTCACGAAGGATGGGTCATGACCGAAAGAACGAGATCACGGATACAAGCGGCCGAAATGAGTTTCCTCCGGCGGGTGGCTGGCATCTCCCTTAGAGATAGGGTGAGAAGTTCAGTCATCCGGGAGGAACTCGGAGTAGATCCGCTGCTTCTTTGCGTAGAAAGGAGCCAGTTGAGGTGGTTCGGGCATCTAGTTAGGATGCCACCTGGCCGCCTCCCTAGGGAGGTGTTCCAGGCAAGTCCAGCTGGGCGGAGGCCACGGGGCAGACCAAGGACCAGGTGGAGGGATTATATCTCCATGCTGGTCGAGGAGCGCCTTGGAATCCCCCAGTCAGAGCTGGCGGATGTGGCCCGAGAAAGGGAAGGATGGGGCTCTCTGCTGGAACTACTACCTCCGCGACCCGATCGGATAAGCGGACGAAGATGATGATGATGATGATGAGTCTATAACTGTACACTGCCCTGGGTATTTTGAATCTTTCAAAATAATAAAATGAGAGATTGGAAAATATTCAAATATTTTTTTGGGGAAAAAGCAATATTGTGCTGTGCCTCTAAAGTATTAACTTTATTTATCCCAGTTAGAACATTTCAAATTCTTAGTCTAGAATACTGTCTAATATACAGTACTGTGCGTAAGTTTTAGGCAGGTGTGTAAAGTAAGAATGCTTTCAAAAATCAAAGTGTTAATAGTTTTTTTTTATCAATTAACTAAATGCAAAGTGAATGAACAAATGAAAAATCTAAATCACACAATATTTGCTGTGACCACTCTTTGCTTTCAAATTTTTGCCAGCATTTTTTCACATCTGCCTAAAACTTTTGCACAGTACTTTGTGTGTTCTTTTATAAATCTTCATATGGCAGGTTAAAACTGAACCATTTTAGAAATGGAGTCCATACTACAATCAGTAAATGGCAGGAATCTGTGCGTGTTTGTGTGTGTGTGTGTGTGTGTGTGCGCGTGCGTGCGCGTGTGAGTGTGTGTGTGTATGTGTGCATCTTTGTGTGTGTGTGTGTGTGTGTGTGTGTGTGCGTGCGTGTGTGCGTGCGTGTATGTGTGTGTGCATCTTTGTGTGTGTGTGTGTGTGTATGTGTGCATCTTTGTGTGTGTGTGTGTGTGTGTGCGTGCGTGTGTGCGTGCGTGTATGTGTGTGTGCATCTTTGTGTGTGTGTGTGTGTGTGTGTGTGCGTGTATGTGTGTGCCGTAGGGTGCGTGGGAGGGGGGACTTAGACTATTTTAAACTCACAAATGCCTTTTAATGCCAGGTAATCCTTGGTGTCACAGTCATCCTTTAGTGCCTCCCTTTTCTGAGAATGGATAGGAGGAAGGAGAGAAAGACTCAGCCTTGGCTAGAGGACAGAGGAGAGGTACAGTGAAAGGACACAAGGAGAGGAGATTAGCCTCCAGGTGTCATGTTCATCTGTAATCTGGTCAAGGAGTCAAACTCCAGACATCCTCTTCCCGGCTTTACCTGGCCCGCTGATGAAGGGGCCGTTCCAACTTTTCACTCCGCCTTCAGGACGTCGAACCGTCTCTGGCTACTTGTTTGTGTCTTCGTATAAGATATGAATGGCAACGTTCAGGTCCTGTGCAGTTTGCCTCACAGAGGGTGTACTCTCTTCCCATTGATGAGGGAAGGATTTCCTGCCCCTTTCCCTCTTTCCCTTCCATGATGGAGGACGGAGGTATGCGTGTAGTGAGAGCCAGACCCCTGAAGAGCACTGAAGAGAACACTCAAGGAAGGTTGCATGGTGTGTGGAGGATTAGGGGGAAGGAGATTATCCTAGATTACATCCACCGGACTCCACCTGCCTCTTACCTTTTGGCTACTGCCCTTTCTCATCTTACACTTCCCCGTGTCCGCATACAGACATCATTCATTGTGCTCGCTAGAAATCCTTTCTAGATCTAGCAAGACAATCCGCCTTTGTTTGATATCCTTCGAGGACTGTGAACAGCAGGAAGCTCTTCGGATGAAGCATCTGTGCTGCTGGCCTTATGGCACTCTCTGGTCCCTGTAACTGTCAGTCCGAGAATAGTCCCCCGGCTTCCTCTGATGAAATCAGATGAGCGGTTATGTCAGAGGCCATGCCCTCTCTGGAGGAAAAGGGTACGATAGGAAGTGAGATAGGGGAATGAAGATAGCAGGCAGGGGTCGGCATTCCCTTCAAACATTTTTATTGATTTCTCTATCTGTTTTTACAATGAACATGAGCAAAACAAAATACATACCGGAACAGCAAAACAATATCCAATAAGAAGAGAATTATTATCCACTTGCCATAGTTCAGACCATAGAATCAGAATTATTATCCACTTTCCGGAGTTAAGACCATAGAATCAGAATTATTATCCACTTTCTGGAGTTAAGACCGTAGAATAAGAAATCAAAATTCTTTGTATATCGATTAGACTGTCTCAACGCATTTCAAGGATGTCTGCCTTATTTCTTGAACAAATGAGTTGACCGTCTAGAACTTGATGGAAGCCTACTGGTCACAGGGAGTATTGAGGGTTTAGTTTGAAACATTGCCATACTATTGATCAGGGGGAGGGATCAAACAATACAGCTGTCCATATTGTAACAATCAACATTCTGCTGACCAATATAATAAACCTTTCTCCTCTGTAAATTACATAGGCTACTGCAAGATTGTAAAATGAAAAAGAGAAATTGGAAAAGACTGAAACAAATGAAAAAAAAGAGTTTCTACATTCAAAAGTACTTGGTTTTAGTTCAACCTTAAAGTTGTTATTTCTAGTCACTCATGATGGTGCGCTTTACCAGCCAAAACATACCAAGCAGCTTCCCAGAATTGTTACAATTCCACACTAATACAATCTTTACTCTTTACAACAAAATAACAATAAAAATACTTTCCTTTTTAACAAAACCAGTACTCTTTTCTATCCATCTCAAAAATGTGCATTCAAGGAACATATACTGAGTATCTATGTGAACATAATATTTACAGGGTTTTCCTTCTTCTCTTGATGATTTGATACTATACATTTTATTACAGACATTCAAATAATAAATATATCATACAGTCACACTGAAAATAAATGTATTGCTTTTTGAAGTAGTCTCCAAAATATCATAGAAAAACTGATCAGTGGAGAACAGTAACTTTCTATGACACTGGGGAACACCATCTGTCCACCAGGAGGCACTGTTGTCATCAATTGAAACATGCTCCTGTGTTATCCTTATGTGAAATCATGGCCACCAATGTGGCAAATATTAAATAAGACTCTAACCTTTGGACTGATCTCTGGTTGGTGATGTGCCGATGAGGCAGAAGAGCTGTATGTCATACAAGCCATACTATTTGAAAGGATCTTTGGTTGAGGTAAATGCTTTATGATCTTGCCAAGCAAAAAAAAAGTAAATCAAGATTTTATTTGATCAAACCGTTTGTATGGATTTGCCTGCACGATTAGTGATACATCAACGACGTCTGGAGTGGGGCATGCGTGTGTTAAAAGAGGACAAACGCAACAGAGGGGGGTGGTCTCACGAGAGGAATGCCAGAGTGGATAAAGACAAGTATCTGCTCTGGATTAGCCAACCAGATTAAGAGATTACCTTCATATTAAGCAAGACCAATTGAGGGAAGTAGGAATGCCAAAGAGGAAGTGGAGGAAGCAGTTCAATCCATTGTTTACAAAGGGCATGATATATGTCTTCAAAAACATGCCACATGCATCTTCAAGAATGTGTTATTAATAGGAACAAAAAACCACCATACCAAACATATTCTATAATGTCACTACAAATATCAAGTCTTGATTAGATCACAGAGGCACCATTCAGACCAAACTCTGGAGAATGAAAAGGCCTATTGAGAGACAATCTATCGAGAGACAACCCAGGCGCCGGAAGTGGAGCCCAACCTTCATTCGAGTGAACAGCTGCTAGTGTTCTAAAAGTGTTGCCATGACGTAGCAGCAGGATTAGAATCGCATTGGCACAATGTCACAGCCAAACTAGTGTCGTAATGTGTAGCAAGAACTCGGCTCAAACACTCCACGGAATCTGTAGTCCCCTCAATGTCAATTCCCTCGGCCTCCCCACGACATAACCCTACAGGATGACGTGTGCACTGCCTTAGCGCAAATTCTGTTCAGCGTGGTCGAGCCCCCAGCTTGACTGGGCACGGTGCGAAGCCTGTTCCTGTCAAAGCATATCCCTTTATGCGAGTTGTGTAGCAGAGTCCTTCCAAAACTTGAGTCAAGCCAAATGTAAACTTCTTCCCGACCTAAATAGTCACACAAGACAACCTGTGTCTGGTGCCTTCGGTTTCTCTTGGACTCATCAAATATGTTGGACGTAAACGCTCCAGCACTGGAAACACGGAGGACTCGAGTGACCTTATTGAGAAGAAGTGATGTGAAAGTACTTGATAAGTTGGTTCAAATATTTCGAAGTATGAGACGCGCAAACAAAACCTTAAACTAATTAAACATCTCTTTCTTCAGATAACACTGTGTGCTAATTAATAAAGGAATGGACTGCATGTATTGCTCATATGTACAGTCATATCTGAAATATATGCAGCAACAGGAAAAATGGAAAACACTCTGATCAATAAATTAACCCTAATCATTTAATTGAAAGCTCTCTATAATTCCCTAAGAAACAACCTAAGAACGCGTTTTAATAGAATATATGTTGATGGGAATTGAAATTTAAAGTAGCTGTGTAAATGACTGACATTCCTTCCTAATCTATGTGTCACCTAAATTAATATTGCACACTCCATGCAATTTCCCGACCTACTGTAAGATTTCGGATGTTGATAGATAGAACGATCAGGTGCACACATCCAAACACCCAAGCCTTATGGTCACGGACACACACACCTACACACATTCCCATCCTCAAAGGATCTGAGCTGCTAAATTAACCTATTGTCTCGCTTTCCTGACACCCAATGGTTGTGCATGAAAAATGGATTTGACGGTCGGTCCCTGACGGACAGTTTGGTCGCTCCTGGTGGTCAGTGGTTTGAACAATACAATATTTATAAATCACACCGAGCCAAGAGACACAGCGCCCCGTGCTCTCTGAGCACGCTAAAGACAATACATACATGCAAAAGGGCTCAACTGCTGCACCCACCCACCAGAGAAGAATGCTTTATATGTGAGGCTGTTGGGTTCTTCTTTTTAAGTGCAACAAAATAGACATACTTTATATAAGGTTATGATATTGTATAAATAGATATTGTGTATATTCATACATAGAGGGGCCCTCTATAGGGAGACAGCAAGGAAAGAGCGACAGTTGAATTGTAAGACACGTTGCCAGCCCTTGCACTCAGAAATCACACTTTGTATTTCCTCTATATCCCCTTGTTAGTCATGCATTATAAACAGACTCACCTCCAACTCGGGTTACAAAAAAAAATAAAAAAGACGAAGGAGAAGAATTTTTCCCAGAGCTCACAAATAAAACCCATAACAGATTTATCACCCTCACCTGCTGTCATTATCTCATGACACGACAGGACGTACAATGCCCAACCTTGGGGAGGAGTGGAAGATGTAAACATATTTCTAGATTTCAAGCAAAGGGTGCTAACGCTGTTATTGGTTCCTGTGTGTGGGTGCCTGTGCAGAAAGGGAAGTGGGCCCTGTCCTTGAGAATCAGGCTATATCTACTTGGTATTGATCCTCAGTTTAAAAGAGATTTTCCCTGCAAACTTGTCTCTCTCAGTGCCAGTTGGTATGTTGTTAGCGTGGATCTTGCACTCAATGTTGATGTCTTCGTTGGTGGTGATGTTGAGGAACTTGACCGCCACCAGAGGCTGGGAATAGTTGACCTGGAGGACAGCAGTGAAAGATTTGCAGAAGCATCCATTTTGCCTTTATTTTTTTTTTTTACAGAACATGATTTCAAATGAATGGCTGGGTTGCAAAAGGGCCAAAGAGGTTCTTACCTGAGCTTTCTTGCCATAGTAAGGATAATACATCAGATTGTAGGTTCCATTGGGAGGGAAGTACAGCAGTTCTCCAATCTTATCAGTGTCTTCTTTCTGTGTGAGGGAGGACATGCAGGCCATCAGATATAATGTCTAGAAGGACATCTCCCCCAGGAATCGTTGGGTGTTGGTCTGTGTCTATGAGTACCGGGAGTTCTTTTTTTGATCTACGCCAGTAAAGCTTCAAGGAGGGAAATATGCGTTTTCTCCTACACAAATCCCCCAAGTTGAAACACTGACATCCCATTCAACTGTCCATTATTTTTGAAGTGCACTTAACTTACTATCCTTACGGGAAAAGGACTAATGGCCTCTATTCAAAAGCGTGTGTTTCCTGTAGCAGCCATTATCATCCAGGGCATTTATAGCTGTAGCATTGCACAAGCCTTCCCTCTTTGAATCCATAAAGCTACATCAACTCTAAATGAATACTAATGCATTTTATATGCCTCTATGAATCTTCAATTTACGATCCCTGTATCACTCTAGGCTATGCGCTGTATTTTCTCTAGTGCTACTACAGTGAAATCCTTACCCATTCATCTTTGCCAACTTTGTACCTCTGAACGGGGAGGAATTGACGAATGACCAACGCAGGATAGGAATAAGAAAACAGAAGCGTACACAAAGGGTGTGAAATGCAACATGCCGCATGCAAGACAGACTGAGCCATGAAAGACAGACATGGAGGACAGAGAAATGGATCATCTGAAAGGCACCGTTCTGTTTCCAGCAGACGGGCACGGTAGGGACGGGGGGTGGTCCTCATTTACATGTGTTCTATGTTTAGGCTTGGGAGGACATGTCAGGTCTTTGATAGAGAGAGAAACGTCACCTTTGCTCCACAGGTGACGTATGGAGCCTCCCCATCCTTTGACGGCAGCATCCCAATCACCTACAAGCACGCAGAGATGGACGGAGCGATAGATAGATAGATAGATAGATAGATAGATAGATAGATAGATAGATAGATAGATAGATAGATAGATAGATAGATAGATAGATAGATAGATAGATAGATAGATAGATAGAGAGATAGAGAGATAGAGAGATAGATAGATAGATAGATAGATAGATAGATAGATAGATAGATAGATAGATAGATAGATAGATAGATTGATTATTCCAAATCAAGCCTTTTAATTTGACAGACACGGGAAACTGCTTACGTTGTCAAATGACTAGTCGTTTCTGCATAACAGGCTCGTCACAGCCACTATTATTATTATGACAATTACCATAATATTGACATTCAAGATTCGATAATATGGTTGTGAATTTTTTGCAGAGCAAAAATATATATCTTTTTTTAGCCTCCGTTGGATAATCTATTCCCGACTCTACTCTGTTTCTCTTGTACGGCATCCGAGTCTCCTAGCAACGCCGTCCCTCTCCCCTCCGCCAGCTTCCATTCCCATACCCGATTCAGCTTGATGATGATGCACGGCTTGCCGTCGTGGTAGCCATAGTAACGGTCGCTGATGCCGGAGCATCCCTCCAGCACGGTGCGGTTGAACTGGCAGGAGCGCTTGGGGTTGTTCTTCACATCACCGCTGTCCTCCTGCACAAAGTACTGGTCGGGCAGGCACTCGTTGTTCTTTTCAGTCTGGAGGGAGTTGTTGTAGGCTGCAGGGGAAAGGTGCAGGGGAAAGGTGCAGGGGAAAGGTGAAGGGGAGAGAACATCATTTGGTTGCGTACGTTGCACGGCTTAGAGAGCTGACCGAACCGCAAGCACCATCTGGGTGACGTCTGAGAGCCGGCAAACGGCCACCTCCAAGAAATCTCAATCGCGTGCATTATGTGGGCCTTTTCTTCAGTAAAGCATAGCGAACTATACTCGGGCCGAATGTCGAACTCATTCTCAGAAATATGAGAGATTTCAATGAGAGGATGTTGCAGCAGAGGAGCTGCCAGGTATACTTACGGCCCAGAAATGTGTCCAGGGCCTTGGCGTACAAGTCCCAACTCTCTGTGTTCTGGATATTGTAACTGATTTCTAGAGCTTCGGACTTGGGTCTGATCATCATACCTGTGGGAAGAAAGAGACGGAGAATTGACCAGAGAAAAAGGGAGGGAGAAAGAGAAAAGAAACCAAATAAGCATGAGAGAGAGAGAGAGAGAGAGAGAGAGAGAGAGAGAGAGAAAGAGGGGTGCATGAAATGAAGTATCAGTGACTATTTTCCATGACTACCAACTACCACTGTAGTTTTCTATCCTGTGCTGTAAACATGTGCTTATATTTGAGCCTGGTGGCGGCGCGGGCCGACTCCAGGGTGCCACTGTACCGGGCGTGGCGAGCCTGTCCTGGTAAGTAGGTTTGTGGTCATCCAAGGTCTGCAGCATGACATACATGGTGAGGACAAACATCCCCGCCAGGAAGATGTAGAAGACTAAGTAGAAGAGCAGGATAAGACCTGGAGAGAACAGAGACACAGGACAAACACACTATAAACCATTTTGTCAACGTAATGCCCACGGAAAACAGGGAACCAGTTTTAAAAGTAATATAAGTCAGTGAAGAAAAAAAATGGTGGAATGGGGTAAAATGTAGTTTTTATTTGGGGAAAAAAGGATCCAGTTATTCCCTTAGGCCTGAGACTTTGCCTTTCCAACTCCAGCTCAACTCTTCAAAATGGTTCGAGTCTGTTTTATTGTTTCATCTATTTTCATGTTTCGAAAATATAGTAATTTATATTTGGTTGTTATTCTCTGTCATGCAAAGTGCATTGAGCTGCACCTGTTGAATTCTGCTTTTCAAATAATTATTATCATTAATATATTATTCTTATTACTAGACCACACTACAGTACACTGGACACCTATCCAATCAACCCTTTGAAGGATATCATTTTGACCAGATGAAAACCTGTGGAGAGTCCTCACATTACACGTTGGTTGACTGACACTGATATCTGTGTGCCCTCACCCAGCAGAGCTTCACACAAAGCAAACACTGGCTCAAAGACATGCCACATATATTCTGTCTCTATGTTTGCTAAATGCAATTGCTGGTTTTTGTCCAATTTCATTATCAAGTAGCCTTAACAAATGATTTAAAGAGAGGGGGGAGTGACAGCAGGCAGCGGGACGTGGGTGGGGGGAGGAGTGGAGGAGAAATCCCCCCCCCCCCCCCCCCCCCCCCCGGAGATTAGGGCAAAGGGCCAGGGGATAACAATCCACTCTTCAATACCACACTCAGACTGTTAAAATCACCAGGGTGACACAGTATAGAATGGGGATCTAATGTTCAGTTTGATGTGTAGTTTATCAAAAGGTATAGGGAATATTAGTTTAAGAACTCAATACAGTTCAGGGTATGAAAAATATTTAGCTTTAAAATAGTGTCAACCAGGGATCTTTTTGTACATTTCTATTTGTGAGGATCTAGCTTAAGTTTGCATTCACTAGCTTGATTGCACTGGACACCGAAAAGGGGTTATTAGTTAAATTAAACCACTTAAGAGTATCAGCTCAGCTACTCCCTGTCCCACGTATCCGGACACCTGAGAGAGAGCCAGAGAGCTGGGCTTGGTGACAGAAGGGCCCCCTGGACACCCCTGGACCATCCCCTGTGAGCACTGCAAGGGGCCTGGCAGCACAGCCAGGCCTAAGGGGATCCATAACTAAATGCCACGGGGAAGCTTCTCTGCAGGGTACTGTTACACACCGGAGAATCGTGCTGGGGGAGCTTGTGCACGTGAGAGTGTGCGTGTCTGATTGATGTGTGTTTGTCTGGCCGTTCCTGAAGGCGGGCGGGGTTGAGGTGAGGTGAGGTCGATAAATGCAACCTCATAAATAAGAGGGAAAGAGAAGACAGGGCACTCTGCGATGCAAATCCCCACGCCGTGTCCTCAACAGCAGATCCAGGGATATCTCCTTGCTCCTGACATTACAGATAGCTTCTCCAATGTAGTAAACAGTATGTGCATGCATGCAATGGGTAGTAACCTAGCAACATAGGATTTTGTAGTCTGTGTTGAATACCAACGGATACAATAAGTGATTCCAGACCTGCAAAGATGGCAAAAAAAAAAGAAGTCCACAAATAGTTTCAATTCAAAAGATTGCCTTTGGATTACCTAAGGTATCTGCAATGCAGACTTGGTTCTTGAGACAACGCCCATATGGCAGAATTGGTGTGTTTGCCAGAAACAAAGTGCTCTTGTGTTTGTAAGGAACTGTTTGTAAAAAGAAAACCGCTGTATAGAGGAATCAGATGTACGACCGGAATCTGATTGAGTCGGCATGGTTTTTACCATCCTAGTGCTGATCACGAATGGCCTCCTGTCGGAAATGGACACAGAACTTTGCTTGTAGAGTGTAGACTGAGCCAGTCACTTTGCCCTAGGCAGAGAGGGTGTCGATTTCTGAATCTAACCAGTGATGCCCACTGTTGCCTCTCCCTTTGAGAGTTTTTTTTTATTCCCCATCACAGAGATGGTAAACAGCAAGCACTTGAAGGGGGCTGTCTTCCATTCTCATTTGATTTGATTAGGACATCAAGCATGTAGGGAACCAGATGTTGCTTGGTAACAACATGATCAAATGTAGCTGAAATCAGTTGAAGCTGTGCAACCAAAAAAAAAATGATCTTCGCTCAATTAACTTCCAACTATCCAAAGACCTAAGACCTATTTGCATACAACTACAAGTATAAACACATTCACACAAAGACATCAGAAAATCAAGTGAGCATTTTCCATTTCATGCCCTTTTGCTTATGAGTGGCATTTTGCTGCTCTGGAGGCGAATGCGCGTGCTTTCCTGTGGCTAAGGAATCAAAGTTCAAGGACCAAGTATAGCTCACCGGTCCATGTCTTGGCTCACTCGGCAGAAATAGTCTAATTAACGAGCCTTACAGAGTGCAGATTATGAAGAGGCCGCGAGTCCTCAAAGCGCCTGTGATGTACTGAGCTGGATGAACAGGTGCATTGTGGGAGGAAGGTTATTGCCTGAAGTAATGTATTCGTTTATTTTAGTTCACATAAGATTGGTGTTTAAAGAAAAAGATATATAGCATCTTCTTGGAGTGCATATCCTTTAAGATTGTTTGTTTTCTCTACAGGCTGCGGGCCACCAAGGGGAGAGAGGGTGCGTGGCAAAAAATGAAGATGGCACGAACAGAGGAATAGCTGGTATTAGAGAAAGAAAGTTGTTTTCAATAAATATAATCAATGAAAAATAACGCAAGGTAATATAAATGCATTGAAATTGACTTCGATTTGACGTCTTGAATTTACACTCGCCAGGTTAGCCAATGATGTCATTAGAATAGGTTTAAATCCCTCACTAATTTACTCTACGGCATGGGCAGGGTTGGAGGTGATACAAATAGAACTAGGCTTTCGGCTTTACCCAGATTAAAACGCCCAAATGGCATTACAAAGGAGCCATATGCGCACAATTATTCCCACAAACGTTTGAAATGGTTTCAATTATGGCGTGGGACTCAGTTCATTTTCCAGTTGTTTGGCAGTTACCTATGTATTAAGACACTGCTTAAAAAAGCGGCCACCGCCCTATATTCAAACTAATCAACCTTGATTGGCTTGAGTGCATCAATCAGGTTTGTCGGGAATTCTCTTTAAACAGCTATAGCTTGACAGCAGAGCATATGGACCACAGTGTTGATGATAGTTTATTGTAGCATCGTTTTTGCTTAGGCTTAACGGGCCAGAAATTAATTTCTAATGAATACGGACAGTACCTCTATTGAGTCGCGCTACACACGAAACTCAGAGGCATGAATTAATAATTATAAAAAAACATGCATGCTGAAATTTGCTCGGTAAGAGAGGCCCACTAAATGCCGCAGTTAAATTTCAGCGCCATAGTGAACTGGACAGCGACCAATATGATTAGCCCAATCAGTATTGAAATTATTTAATCTAACAAAGAACCTCACAGATACTATAAATACAAATTCTAAAATTATAAATAACCCCAAATTATCGTGACATCGTATTAAGAGGCTGAAGGTGTATGAGGGTAACATTGGGGTTTAACAGGGACCGGCCATCTGCAGCCTACCACTGCATTGCTGCAGGCGACCCTCTATCCATCTATGTGGTAAACTATAGTGCACTTACCCCAGCTGCTCGCTGTCCTGCCTAAAAACTCCCTTGTTCTTGGGTTCCAAACAAATTCCTTCCATGTGCTCTTCTCGTTGTCTTTTGCCATTTTGTGAAAAGGTCGCACTTAGTAAAATTAAAATAATCTTGTGATGCAAAATGCGTTTTTGATTAAATAATTCGCAGCCTACTTCAAAATGATATGATATCGCTAGGATTTTAGATAAATCAATTATCCTGTACAGAAATGTGCACGAGTAAACGAAATAGTTGTTTTAAAAGAAAATAATGATAGTGAAAAATCCGACACAGTGCTTGCCTACTGTATCTTATTACAGACAATGTAAACTAAACGGATGTGGTGGTTGCACTACTCTCAGCATAGACCCGACATCAGCCCTCCCCCAGTTCTAGTCCGCATGCCGCAGAGTTTTGATGAGGGATGCAGAAACGTAGTGACACTGCGGTATAGCACACTCTTTCTTCCGACCGTCTCTCTCTAGCGCACAGTCGATTACCCAAACAGCTCACGCCCCCCTCCCCCTTTACCCCCACCCTCCCCGTGGTGTAAACCGGCTTCCCTCTCACATTTATCCATGAGGACATTAGTAACCAACCGGGTTGCTTCTCCTTGAAGTAATTTATCATGCACACTAACGCATATAGGTAAAGAACCTGATTGACAGTTATATCAGCCAATAATGTGTGTGGGGGTTCTTGTTTAGTACGTCCCTCATAGCTTTCTAATATCACTTGCAAATGGGGATACTATTATTGGTCTATTACATGGCAGCCTCATAGTCAATGCCATGGCAGGTCTATAGGAACCAGGGAGTACATGGGGAACCAGATTAAAAGACAAGAAGGTTACAGCCTGAAGTTGCACAACTTATCGCGGAGATCTAGAGATTTTCTTGGATACAATTAAACGAATGGAACATGATTCTGGTGACCTTCTCAGGTAGTGCAGGCGCCAGCTCATTCCAGGAAAGCGAAGTAAAGCGTTAACTTCAGAAGAACACAAAAGTGCAAATCTTGGCGTGGAAGCATCGACCAAGTTTTTGATTGGATTGCATGGCATGGGCTTCTGGTGCCCATCACCCAGCCAGCCAGCCAGCCTGCATTACTGTATTAGTGTAGGTCTAAGGTCTAATGGATTTCCTTGCAGTCCATATGACATGAGCTGGCCCGCAGTGGCCACATCAGATATATAATTTAAGATATAGCACACTTTTGTGTGTGTGTGTGTGTGTGTGTGTGTGTGTGTGTGTGTGTGTGTGTGTGTGCGTGCGCACAAGCGGATGAATGTGCATGTGGCCGCTAGTGCACTGTCAGGTGTATGAATCGAGCGCCTCAGCAGCTTTTATAGAGCAAACAGTGCCCCCTTTTGGCAATGTGGAGCATGACTGCTCATGTTCAAGTTCAACGGGTTCATAGCGCCTGTGTAGGGAATCCGAGAGTGAAAGGTATTACATTCTGCTCTGCTAGAATTGTTGATTTACATTCCACAATTTTTGTCTCCCCCTCCTCTTCCAGTGTAGAATATAGCAGAAGTTTGAATTGTTTCTATGTGTTATGAAAGTGAAAGAAACAACGTTAAGCAAAGTTATATTCATCTATAAAATTTATTTAATGAGGATATCAATGCAAATATAGCACTACAGTAATTTCCAAGGTACAAGGTATCTTACCATATCAATATATTATGGCACTCATATAATGGCCACTGTTTTAGTAGAGAGACGTAAAGCCAACAGTTTCTGTAAACTATTTTTGTAAATGATGTCTATGTTTTCAGTTTTGGGAATAAATTATAATGAGGTGATTACCTATTATATCATAAATATAGTTTGGGACAAACTTGCCGATATCATTGGAACACTGTCAATGTAAGGAATCTCTGCATGCATTGCACTTGCCCCTCCCCCTCTACCCGGTCTTGTTTTAAGTTAGTTTGCTTGGAACTGGACAAAGTAGCCTAAGTTTGACCTGGACCACCGGCAAGACCGGTGAGCTGGTTCTAACGTGAAGCAGTGACTGAAACATTGGTTCAATAAAAACAAAACGTTTTCGATAACTTTTCTCACTGAGTGTACAGGTTGGTGCTAACTATTAAAACAACAACAACAACCAAGAGACATTCAAGTGCCATAATACTTGTAAAAGAAGGGTTCACTCTTCAGGGTACAAACTTCCTCTTACATGGCTGTAGAAAAGAAAAACAATTATAGCAATAACCACGCAGTGATTGTTGTTAATTATGGTCATCCCAATGAAAATCAGTGAACAACATAGCAGCATGTATTTTAAAATGTCCAAATGAGAATCAAATAGTGTTTTTATAACTGTACATAAATAAAATGTATGTAGAAAAAAAGGGCATAAATACAACTATTGTACTGCTTGTAGGTACTGATTAAAGGGGGAATTGCATACATCTGATAGGACAACTGTTGGACTGCTCCATTGTCCAAAGGGCTTGCCATCTATTAGGATAACCATTAGTGATACATGAAGAGGCTTTAACAGATCTTGCAAAAAAAACGAACCAAAAAAAATAAACGTATGTTTATACGACATTATGCTACATCATATTTATTGATTACAAGTATGAAAGTGGAAATAGTTGCTACCGTTGTACATATCTATTTACAGTGTATTTGGGGGGTTTGCCTCTCCAAAGCATATGCCATATTTTTGTGCAGATCGTTCCAGCATTCTCTTTTGAGGTGAGTGGATTACACTGTCCTATTAACTGCACGGTCCTGTGCACTAAGGGCTAATGGGTATCAGTGCTTGTTTTTGTGGGGTGGTTGGTACACTCACCAGTATGCAAATGTGTTTTAGCATGAGCAGTGAAGATTTTGTACAATAAGTCTGTCTGTTTGGGTTCATATGTCAGCATACAGACTTCCATTTGTCATAGGTCCTTCTCATATAATGTCCCCCAGCAAAAGATGAATATTTGAATACAACCACAACATGACATTTTGACCGGGCGTAATGATCTATGAAGTGATAGAAAGATGTCTCATATTCAATCTACTGTATGTTCAAATCTGACACAGAAAACACCACACATGAATTTTACAGCACTGTATGTCTTTTACGACATGCAGAAAATGACACAGTAATTATGACTTATTCAAGTCTTAGATATGTTAGGCTAGTTGACACATGTTTTGATAATGTCGCTCCAACACAGGAGTATATTGCTATAAAATTGCAGAAACGTTGAGAAAGTCTGTATATTTACATTACAAAATATGCAAACAAGTTAGGTAGTATTTTCCTCCTCAATGATGACTAGCTGTGTCCACACTGACAAAATAATCTACTGATACAGTCATATGCATTCATAAATTCAAAACATTGGCCGACTACATTAGTTTGTACCCTTTCTGGGATAACAGTTGAGTGTTTGTGTGTGTGTTTTGTGTGTATGTGTAATCCCAACATGTTTGTGTGCCTGAGTGCTGTTCACTGATGATTAGGACCCACGGCAAGAAATATTCCACCTGTCCCCGAAGTGTAGTTTTGGCACTGAAGGGAGGGTGTGTGTAGCGTCTAGTGTATCCTCAGACGTTGGAGCATACATTAGGGGGAATTTGGCAACAAAACTTTGTTTTGTGTGGTCTCATCTGTGTATCCTACCTATACTTCTATCTCAGTCATTCATGGATGCTAAGATCATTGGCAATCAGAACACTTCAAGAGCGATATGTAGAGTGAATACAAACCAATGTGCAAGAGATCTTTGAACTCTGATTGTATACAGTCATCTTTATATCCGCCTGCCTACCTTTAAAAAACAGCATTCATTCTATAATATCTCTCTTTTTTTTTTTTTTTTGCCTAGATGGTAGTATTCTTTGAAATCCTTGGTCAAAACTCTTGCCGCTGTCTTTATTACAGCCAAAGTTGAGCATACAATGAGAGTGCCGGAAAATGTCTTCTTTCTAACCAACCGTACAACTTCTTTCTGCACTGCAGCGGGAGGCAACACATTTGTCACACCTAAAAGAGAAGAGTGTTTTTTCTTGTCTTTTTGTCCACAACCTCCCTCCACCAGATCTCAGATAGCTGTGTCCCACACCACAGCCTGGGGCCTCTGGCAGGGAGGGGTGCCTGTCTTCCTGGGCTCTGGGGTCCGTCTCCAGCTGGGCAGGATGGGCATGCTGTCCTGTTTGCACAGGCTTTTGTCCGGCCTGCGGTGGGCCTTGATCTCCTTGCACAGGCAACGCTTGCGCTCAATGACCTCCATCAGCTTGCCGTCCCGCTGCGTCTGGGCTGCCGAGGAGCCGGGGCCCCCGGTGGCGGGAGGCTGACCCTGCGCCAGTTGGGCCAGGTGCTGGAACTGCAGCTGGAGGTGGTGCTGCTGCTGGAGCTGCAGCTGCTGGCGGGACACCCCCGGACTGCAGGGCGCGGCCTGAGGCTGGGACAGGCCGTGGAGCTGAACACGTGGCCCCAGAAATACACACACACACACATAGAAACACACACACACACACACACACACGCACACACGCACACACACACACACAGAAAAACACACACACACACAATTTTAGACACACACATACAGACATAATTACAAACAATATGTACTTTTGTTTTGTTTAAAAATGTCCTGGCATCTCCTAATTTGTGTATTGCTTCTTTCTTTGTATCTCTTTTAGAAGGCAATGTTTATTAGATTTTCTTTGTTCAAATTAAACAAACTAAACCAAGAAACAGGAGAACTTTTACAGCCCTCCCCACTAGAGCTGCAATACAGCTGTACCACAGACCGCCACAAGAGGGCGGTGTTGTTCCGTCGAAAAGCGCCGGAACAACCCAGGGTTGCACAAGGGAGGGTCAAGCCAGTGCATGCACGCCGTCTATGCACCAGCCTCAAAACTGCGTCAGCATTTGAGAAGCAGCCAAGTGACTCGGCTTAACACGGTGCTATTGGACGACTGCAAACCGCTCCAAAATGCCGTGGCACACTCCCCTCTTCATGTCGACGCACCCCTGAATGAGTCAGTTCACGCACCTCTCTCTCTCTCTCTCTCTCTCTCTCTCTTTCTCTTCTTCTTTAAGACTGCCCACCGCCGTATTCAACTCACTGAACATATCTACAGGCTATAAATAGATGCGCAAGGACATTGTATTCAGCGGTGAAGACGACAATAATGTAGGGGACAATACGAATATATCATTATTCAATATATACCTCGGCGCTAGTAATTCAAGGATGAATAGGAGCTCCTCTCTTTACACTATCCAGTCATTGTCAATGACAGCCCTGGTTAGGTTGATTATAGTTCTAAGGCTGGCTATATTGTTCACCTGATTCAAAGCTTCTCGTCCCGGCAGGCTGCTTTGTCTCTGGACGTCTCCCCCAGAGGTAGAGGAGGAGCGGCCCAGCCGCCCCAGCTCTGTAAGACACACACACACACACACACAGACACAGACACAGACACAGACACACACAGACACAGACAGACACACACACACACACACACACACACAGACACGTACACACACACACACACATACACACACACAAACCCACACACACACACACACACACAGGATTTAGACCACATACCTCTATATATAACATTGAAACGCTGATCTCTGCATGTCCGTAAATGTGTGAATACTTGTCATCATTTTTGGCTTGCTGAAGGCAAGGTCAAATTAGGATTCCCCATTGCTGCCACTCGTGACTTTACCAGCCATAAAACATTTATGATAAGAGCAATTCATTCTGCTCATAAAGTATTTGGGCTCTGCCTAAAGCCAGGCATACGGCGTACAACTTTGGCCTGCGACCAACTAGCTCATACCAGGCTCAGTTGACAGTCGTTTCCTGTGAGCATCTACGTCTCCAACCGTTGGGGCAGAAGATTGAATATGTGGAGAGGGAAGGCTAACAAAAGGAGAAGACTCCAGAGTTGTCACACCGTGTACCCCCTGTCTTTAAGCAAATGAAGTGTACATTTCCTAAAATCATTTTCTTTTTTTCTTTTTCAGGTGACATTAGTTACATACCTAAGAATGCTTTGATAGGAAATAAGTTAAGATTTTGCTATGTTGATTACATCTTACAGTAGTTCATTCTTGGGGTCCCCAGGGACCCCAGTCGGTAGTCCTTGTATGTAAAACACGTTGGTAGGATGAGGGTTAAGCTCTCCTCTGTGGACTGCACCTGCGTCTGAATGTTATTACCTCCATTGCGACAGGCCGGGAAGGTTTGGCAGGGAAGCGGGAGTCCCGCTCTGGGCAGGGCTCGGAAGCCCGGGCTGCCCCCCTCCATGCCGGCCAAGGACTCACTGTGCAGGCCCCGGCCGCTGAACCGGGGGATGCCAGAGTGACCCCCGGCCCGAGGGGGGTGGCCCCCAGCCTCATCCTTGTCCATCTTCAGCAGGGCGTCAGCACTGCCGTTCCACGACCGCCAATCCTTCTCTGGTGAAACAAGAGAGGGGGGGAGGGGGGGGGGATGACGCAACTCTTTAACAAACTATCTGTAACGATCAAACCAATGATCTAATGTTTGTAGTATCCTTTTCTATTGCGTCTAATGGGACCCTGCTGTTGACAATGCCTTAGGTCTGTCTTGCTGGACTGTAAAAAGACTTACGCCTGCCCTGCAGTCTCCCTCCAGTGTTTGTGGACTTACTCTCCGCCTCTCGGCTCCCGTGGCTGAAGGAGAGCTTCCGGTGCATGGGCCAGTAAGGCCCCTCGTCAGACAGGTCGCTGCCGTCCCAGGGCAGGAAGCCGGCCTTGCCCTGGAGGGGAGCCCCCGCCTTGGAGCTGCCGTCCCCGCCGCCGTGATGCAGCGAGGGCAGCTGGGAGCCTCCGCGCAGGCTGTCATAAGCCGGGGGCCTCCGGAAGCCCACCGAGGGGTAGGTCCACAGCAGAGGGCTGTCCGATGACGGGGGCTTGTAGGCGGGCAGTCCTTGATGCGTGTGGTGGGAGCGGTGGAGGTGCGGCCGGGAATGGGGCCGTTGAGATGAGGACGAGGACGAAGGGGTAGGGGTGGAGCCGCCCTGAGAGGAGTGGCCACTGCTGGTGGCGGGGGGGATGTTCTCTGTCCCTCCGTCCCTGTCCCGCTCCCGGTCTCGGTCTCTCTCTCGCTCCCGGTCCTTCTCCCGGTCCCTGTCTTTCTCTCGGTCTCTCTCTCGGTCCCTGTCCCTTTCCCCCTTGTCGGACTTTAGGCAGAAGCTGACCGATTTGCCCTCCTTCCCCGAACCCTGGGTCTGGGTCTGGGCAGTGGACTGGCCAGAGCCCTGCGAGTTCTTTCCCGGGGCTGGGGAGTCGCCTCTCTCTGGCTTGCGGTAGTGGTGGTAGTGTGAGGGCCGGTGGTGGGGGTGATGGTGGTGGTGGGAGTAAGGGGAGGTGGATTTGGAGGAGGGGGGCAGTGGGGTGGAGTGGCTCCTGGCCCTCAGGCCCGGGGCGGGGCCGAGCTGGGCCTCTCGGCTCTGCTTGTCCTGCTGTGACCCACCGCCCCCAGCGAAGTCCTTGGAGAGGGGCACAGGGGTGCTGGACGAGGGGGTAGTGCTGGAGGACGAGCAGCCAGCCGGGGCCTGGTGGCTGGACGAGCCCTGGACGCTGATGGTGCCCAGTTTACCAGCGGAGGCAGCCTTGTGTTGGACCCCCACCCCGCTGGAGGCGGCGGCCGGCTGAGGAAAGGCCAGGAGAGGGGGGCGGTGCTGCAGCAGGTTGGGGAAGGGAGCTGGAATCTTGGTGCTGGACTCCGACTCGGTTTTGCCCCCTTGAAGCAGGTAGGGAGTGGGAGCGCGAGGCGGGTGGGGGCTGGCGGACAGGCCCTGGGGGACGGGGGTGGAGGAGGTGGAGGAGGGAAGGGGAGAGGAATGGGAGATGGACACCGTGGCTTTGGGTTTAGAGCAGGAGGGGGAGGAGGACGAGGGCCGGGGCAGAGGCGAGGCGCTGCTGGCGGCCGAGGCGGCCGAGGCGTGGAAGTGTTTGGCCGACTTCCCCCGGTCGTGCTTGGCCGGCAGACGCTTGTGGGGGTCCCTGTTGTCCGGCTGCGGGTACTTCATCTCCTCGTAGATGGCCTCGCTCTGGTCCGAGTCCGAGTCGGGCGTGGTGGCCACGGGCGTGACGGGGTGGGGGGTGGCCGTCTGGCTCTCCCTGGTGAACACCTGGCCCACCATCTCGATGTACACCGGTTCGTCGTCGCCCCCCCGCGGGGGGGCGGCCCCCTCCGCCGCCTGCTGCTGCTGGAAGGGCAGGGGCGTGGCCGGAGGGGCGGGGCGCAGGGGCGGCGGGTCCAGGGAGAGCTGGGTGCTGGGGCTCCGTTTGGGCTTCAGAGGGGGCACTTTCTTCCCGCCCATTTCCCCCGAGTCGGATTTCTTCATGGCTAGAGGAGGAAGAAGAGATGCATTAGAGCAGAGAATCCCCCAACACACAAACTACTGTACCCCCCCCCCCCCCCCCTCTGCAGGTTCACTTTACCGTTCTTCTTGTCCGAGTGCTTGGCCTGTGAGTGACCGGACAGGAGAGGGGGCAGGGCCTCGGCGGCGGCGGCGGCGCCCCCCCCCAGGGACCCCCGGTGGTCCGAGGCGGAGGAGGAGAGCCGCGTGCTGGGGTGGCGCTTGGGTTTGGTGGGGGGGCAGCGGCCGCCGTGCTGGGACTGCGTGTCGGAGTAGTCGCCGTTCTCCAGGCCGGCGTCGCCGGTGCCCACGGCGTGGCAGGACTGGGAGCGAGGCGCCATGACGGAGGAGTGAGGGGACAGGTCCTGGGAGGCCGGCATGGTCATGAAGCCCATGCGGAAGTGGCGCCGGAAGGAGGCCAGGTCACGGACCTTGCCCACCGTGGCTGAGGAGGAGGAGGAGGAGGAGGAGGAGGAGGGGTCCTTCTGACTAGAGCTGGGCGGACAGACAGAAAACATTCCAACATGAAGGAAAAGCTCGTCTGTGAAACGTACAGTGTGGTTATGATTCCCTGCCGTATTATGTTTTCTTCCCTCCCTTACTACTTTCTCCTTTTCTCGCAAAATGCTTATTCGATAAGTGAAGTCTGTGATGCCTTTTTTAGACCCTCTCGTTCCACGTAAGCACGCCCACCCACACAATCCCTCTCATGCATGGATGGCACCAGAGTCCCAGTCTGTTATTGGATGGAGAGAGGATGAAGGCAGATCGGGTGAGGCAGTGCAGCAGCTGAGCATGCCAATATCCCCCGGCCCCTCCCTCTACAGCGGCATTTACTACTATTCCACTCGCCCTGCCTCCGCTCATCCCTCTCCCCTCGCAGACGCACAGGGAATTTAGAGTAGAAAGGACGCCCCCTAGCAACCCCCCCCCCCGGAAAAAAAAACGGACGGCGCTTCTCGACGGGCTGAGTGCCGTGTTACCGTCTCGTCCTCCTGTAGTCACAACGTCCCTTCACTACACTCTACGTGACCTCGGCGAGCGGCTCATCTGTTTCCATGGCAACCGGTTTCATGTCCCCTTAGCGATCCGTTTGTCTATAAAAGCCGTACGTGGAGTTGTAGATGATATTGCAGACAGGCAAGTTGTTATGAGAGAATTCCACCCAGGAGCCGTGCTAAGCGGCATGCCAAGGACATGGTTTGTTGATTCTGAACATATTAAGGATGAAAGGCTACTCCCTTGAATGCAATGAGGTATTTTATCAATTCAACAATCGAGAATGACCGATTTTTGCGTCCCGCGTTCAATAATAAATCGATTGCGGTTTCAAAAAAAAATAACCGTCTTCCGAAGGTCTATTCAAGGTCATCGGTCCTCTTGACATACGACGACTGCCATCCAATCGAACAGACTGTGCAGTGCTGTACGCAAAACACACAGGGTGTTGAAAAGGTTATTCAGAGGAATCCAAGCCACAGAGTGTGAAATTTAACTCACGCCTGCAGTGTGCTGCAATTGCCTTAGAAAAGAAGAGTACAAATCACGGCACAATTTACAGAGGAAACCACTATGAACTCCAGACCCGCTACTATAGATCACCAATTCTCGACTGTCTCTCCTTTCCTTATTACCCATGAAGTATCTATCGATCTGCCCTCACCACTTTCCTCCTGCTAGAACCGTTAGGGGCGTCCGTGCATGTTTACAGGATTTAGGAAAGAATGTGCCGTATTGGGCGAGCAATTCACAAAGAGAGAGAGAGAGAGAGAGAGAGAGAGAGAGAGAGAGAGAGAGAGAGAGAGACAGAGAGAGAGACAGAGAGAGAGACAGAGAGAGAGAGAGAGAGAGAGAGAGAGAGACAGAGACAGAGAGAGAGAGACAGAGAGAGAGAGAGAGAGAGGGCTGCAAAGAGGAGAATCTGGGTAGGTCTGTGCTTGGGCGTGTGGTTTAGGTGGAAGGTGCTGCTGAGGGGTGCGTTGTGTGTGAGAAATGTTCCCCTCCGATGTGCTTCGAAGGACAGGTCTCATTCAAAAAGGGTCCGGAATGTGATTCATTCCTAAAACGGCCGTTAGCCACCGATACATGTTATTCAAGGACGGAGATCAAATTGAGATCATTTTAGTAATCGGTGTCTTTAAGTCTGCCCTGGTCCATGAGGACCTCCGCACGCCATGATTCCACTTCAGCTGTGGATTCCAGTGACTAGGCCAGCCCTACTAGCAGCGTGTTAAGTCTGCCCTGGTCCATGAGACAGTTTGAGACAGCACCTTCAGAGTCACCAATGCCGGCAGCGGAAGCAGCCCGGAGAGACTGCTCGTGGAGAACAAAGATGGGACTGTTTGCCGTCTCTATCATGTGTATGAGAGAGGGAGTCTGTGTGTGCATTTGTGTGTGTGCGTGTGTGTGTGTGTGTGTGTGTGCGTGTGTGTGTGTGTGTGTGTGTGTGTGTGTGCGTGCGTGTGTGTGTGTGTGTTAAGTAGTGTTTGTGTGTAGTTAGTGTGCAAGTGTATACGCGCCATTTTTCCCCCCCCTTCTCCTGGGTGTGTGCCTGCACGTGTGTCTATAGGCTTGCCATGATCAAAATAAACACCAAATGGCCTTGATTCTGCAGAAAAGTCATTCAACGACGTTCAGAAATCTACAATCTACCGTGCTGGACACTAATAACTGAATGTGATGCTTTTGAAGCTGGAGTCGGCTCTTCACTCTCCTCTTCCTCACCTCTTCTTGCTGCCCTCTTGGTCCCTCTGTCTCCAATCCATACGACTCTTGCGATACAGTAGGTTCATGTTGCCGCCACTGGAACGCTCCTCCTCGCAGCCAATGACAGCGCAGTGAAACCGCTGGCCCCGCCTCTCTATGTCACGCAGGAAATGCTCCACCGCCACATCCTGGGCGGAGCCAGAGCTCATGGTATAGAAAGGAGAAGGGAAAACGTATCGCGGCCGGCCTCCCCCGGATCACCTGGACGGGGAACAGGAGGAGAACGCACGCTTGTTATTGATGAATAGTTAAAGGATACAGTGGACACAGTTATGTAATGTTCCGTTTCGCTGCACTCATTCAAGCGAACGGCATAGTGCTGGTTATGTAGGCCAGTCAGTCACAGAGCTCTAACCTACATCGCAACGTTTCAAGTTGCAAGACTGAGACACACAATGTGAAATATGGGAAATTGAAATCCAATCTATCACTCACATAAAAGTTAGCAACCTTCCGTTTGTTTTTTAAGATTATAAAAGTATTTGGTATTTTCAGCACTCAGTTTAACTGTTAGTAGTACAGAACCTTTGTATTTGTTTAAACTTGATTAATCCTTTTAAATAAGAAAGTTCTGAGAGATGACTTGGACAAAATGACTGACTCCCTAGATTTCATGTTAGTCTACGTTTATGAATATTTGGTAGGCCATCCTTTGGTCAAAGTACCTACAATCAATCTTCCTGTGGCCATGCATGAGCTTCCTACACCTATCTATCTGCACTTTAACCCAGCCTACTTGCGTAAACTGCATAGGTTCTACCAGATCTAAATGGTACCTTCTTCCAACCTATTTCCGTCTGATGTTTCGATGGACATCTAGTCTACTATAACTGAGATTGAGATTGTACTCCAAAATGGCCTGGTAGTCGCTATCTTTTGACGCAATGCTTACACTCAAGAACCCAGCAACCACGTGCAACACAGCAACCCTTTGTTCAATAACAGATGGATCGAGTGACTACGAGTCCTTTAGTCGGATGTTCAGCTTTAATCTAGCAGTTGGTCTAAGAGTTGAACTCTAAATGATTGGGTGCATCTCTTGCCACGGCGGCTACTGTTCCACAGGGCTTAAACCTTATGCACGGTGACGGGTGAAGGAACATCAACGTCTCTTAAAATCTAGTCGCAGGCTTGGGATTGCCCGCGGTTGCCTAAAACCCAGGTAGATGGCTTTCTTTCGTTTTTCCACTCCGACTGTGGTAGAAGTTCAGCCATCGAATGTGCTGGTATTGGCCCAGACCGTGACAGGCCCAGTGCGCTGAGGGGGACTACTACTGTATTGCTTTTTCCCCCGACACTATCACATCAAACCTATTTATATTTTCATCTGGCAATTATGAATATCTGAGTAAGCATGGTAACTCAGTGGCTGAGTGGCTGTGCTTGCGGGCCTTGGGGCGGCCTAGGCTGTCTGCTAGCGAGGCGCTAATGCGGGTTGTCATATGTAGTGCACGCAGGGCTTCCTGCGCTGGCTCACCCCAGGAGGAAGCAGCCTTGTTGTGGGGCAGATATCGCCAAGGCCCGACATCGCGTATGTATATGTGTGATGGGAGTACGCGAGGGTGCACCGCTATTGGCTGAAAAGAAGCACGGCTGTCAGCTGGTACATGTTTTTTTTACAGTATTTTTCCGTCTTAGACGTTCAACTGGAATTGAGAGTGGGAAGAGCTTTTTAGGAGTGGGCACTAGAACATGAAACGCCAGTGCTTCTGGCTCTTTTGGGCTTTGAGTCCTTTCGCTAGAACAGAATGCACTGTGCCCTTTCTCCCAGATGTACAGCCTTCATTGGTCTCTTTGTTCCTTATTAAAGAACCCCTCCAATAACACCCACAGAAAACAACACTGCCACCTACAACTGCACTGATAGTAAACCCTAAAAATACAGTGTCACGCTATGGGATTGTATCGCTGACACACATCACCGCTTCGCTCCAGTTAGAGAACAACTTGAAAGATGGCAGCGCGGAGGAACATGCAGGCATTGCGGCCGACATCTTGCTCGACTCTGTGTTTGAGACACGGCCCAGTGTGTCAGGGTGGATCCAGCCATTTCTGTGTCCAGCAGTATTCCAACCAGCCGGACCCCCCATAGCGGACTAGCTGTCTGAGACACTGTTAATTAGGTTAGCGAGAGAAAAAACACTGTAGGCTGGGGATTATGTTAACAAGGTTTTTCTTTTAGGTAGCTCCAGCCCGAATTTCAGAGCGGGCTGCACTGCAATTGTTGCATTTAAGCCGTGGTTAAGTGTGCAATTAGCCAGGCCAAAGATACAGGGAGACTGGGAGGCTTAGTAACAGGCAGGTCCTCCACATCAAACAGGCTACTTGTGATTAAAATGAACAAAAAGCTTGATAATGCATGTGAATAGATGAAAACTCTTTCACGTATATAGCTTTTTACTTCTTCTTGAAAATTGATTTTGAAGGAAGCTTGCGAGGCATTTACAGGTTTTAGAAGTCATCCGACCCCCCCCTCGTGGAAGCTGGGAAGCAGATGGAGGGATGATTCATCGAGCTCGACGTCGACGCAAGGCTTGAGCAAATTTACCCCTGCATTCACATTAGCAAAGCAAACATTCTGCCACAAACAAACACACACCACGGCGCAAACACACGCACCCCGGCGAACAACAAACAAATGCCTCGAAGCCATAACTGCCGAGGCTCATCCAGTGGTCAGGGCGCGGAGGAGTACAGCGGCTCAGAATGACCTCACAAACAGAGACGTCTCCTTGTTAAGGTGAGGTCAACGCGAGGCTCTTTGATCGTGAGCGACTCGCCCGGCCGTTGTAAAAAAAAAAAAGGCCCTGGTTTGCAGGGGACATGGAGGTCCCGTGGCCGTGCAGCCAGCCCTGAGGCCTCGGTGGGAGCTGCAGCGCGGCCCCCGGCCCCTGGCCCCCGGCCCCCGGCCCCTGGCCCCCGGCCCCTGGCAGGTTACAAGGCCCCGCCACGCCGTCTGCCGCATGCAGCCGCGCCCCACGGTCAGCCCGCTCTGACGGGTTTGGCTGTTCGCCGCGGACGCCACACAGACTCCACGGAGGGAGGTTAGACTGCTCAAGTGGAGGCCGAGCTTCTTAAGGAGACGGACGGTTCAGAAAGAGGACGGGCGGGAAACGAAGAGGAGCGAGAGAACGAGACAGGGACAAAGAGAGAGAGACTGAGACAGGGACAAAGAGAGAGAGACTGAGACAGGGACAAAGAGAGAGAGACTGAGACAGGGACAAAGAGAGAGAGACTGAGACAGGGACAAAGAGACTGAGACAGGGACAAAGAGAGAGAGACTGAGACAGGGACAAAGAGAGAGAGACAGACAGGGACAAAGATAGACTGAGACAGGGACAGGGACAAAGAGAGAGAGACAGGGACAGGGACAAAGAGAGAGAGACTGAGACAGGGGACAAAGAGATAGAGACTGAGACAGGGACAAAGAGAGAGAGACTGAGACAGGGACAAAGAGAGAGAGACTGAGACAGGGACAAAGAAAGAGAGACTGAGACAGGGACAAAGATAGAGAGACTGAGACAGGGACAAAGATAGAGAGACTGAGACAGGGACAAAGATAGAGAGACTGAGACAGGGACAAAGAGAGAGAGACTGAGACAGGGACAAAGAGAGAGAGACTGAGACAGGGGACAAAGAGAGAGACTGAGACAGGGACAAAGAAAGAGAGACTGAGACAGGGGGGCGGAGGGACAAAGCCGGAGAGACCGGAAGTCCAGGGAAAGATGAGTGAGAAGGCAGGGGAAGAGAGGGAAGAGATCTGGCTATAGGTATTTATGACGAGACAGAGGCGTTTTGAGGACGACACACAGAGGGATGAAAAATCACTACACATAGGGGGGGGGGAGTAAGGGATGGGAACACCGTAAAAGGGAAAGTAGCTTGACTACAGGGATGGGCGGGAGGGAGAGAGGATGCGAATGAGACTCTCGCCAGTCCTGTGTATCCGGTCGCCTAGCAACACTGTTGGCGGGGTGTCGCTCCCTTGCCACTGAATATTCACAAAGGAGGATGTCAGCCTCGTTGCTCATGATTATCTCAATGGAAAGGCTCACGTGTTACCCATCCAATTTCCTAAATCCTAATTAGCAGATATTTGTACTCGGCCTCATATATTATATCTTGATTATCATAACTATCAGTAGCCAGCAGAGAGCGCAGCCAGTGTGTGCTTACACTCATTTAAAGCATATTTCGGACTCCTGGATCAATTGCAGGTATAAAAGGATCGAATAAAACAATAATATCATCGTGTATTGTTTGGGTTTTGTTTTTGAGTTAGTGATTCGGTTAGTTGGAGAATAGTCTGGAAATACCCCACTGAGAATACACAGAATTGCAGCAAGGGAGATGGGGCAGCCTACTAATGAGTTTCCTAACAAGAAACATATTGACACAATGCACAAGGGAATATAATGCGAGGGTCTCAAACATGCAGGTGCACAAAATACACTGGTGCATAAAACAAAGGGTAATCATGTGCGTATGGCTATGAATATTAGAGAGGATAAATCCATGAAATAGATGAATCAGTCTGTGTGCACAGCAGCCAATCAACACGGGAGAATCAAAGAAAATGTGCACGCAATTACAACGCACATGGACCAAAACATCCAGTGATAAAAATCAGACGCGCTCACACACTCACATATTCAGAACACACTCTTCAATTCAAGGTGCATCTTCTCCAGCTCTCTAGCTTGGCAGATCCTCTTACTCAGCGTTGTACAAACTGAGTGACCCCTACATTTTTCATGCAGCTGAAACCAAAAATATACTCCAAACAACCATGCGTTCCCTGGCTGACTATATATCCCCCTCTGCTCTTCTGACAGGCAGGCCAGAGTGACGGAATTCATATGGAGCTGCTCGCTGCCTGTCTTTAACTGGGACTTCCCCAAATCGTGGAGAATAATGTGTTTGCGTGTCCTTGTCTGTATATTGTATGTGATTTAGTGGTGCATGCATATCATTACTTCTGTTGTGCAGTGCAGACTCAACTTGGAAGCACATAAGCCAAGCGGAGACTACCATCGCTCTCCTTCTGCCTCTCTCGATCCACATACCCTTTAACCCAGTTTATCCCCTTCCTCCCTATCGGAAAGATCCCCTACCCTGAAGAGCCTAAGGCTCCAAACTATATGCAGTAACCAAGGTGATGGCCCTACATACTTGACCCCACACGCTCTCACTGTTTCAAACACCAACAAACACGGCTTGTTCCGGAAAATCCCCAAACGGAATGAAATAAAGCCTTATTAGCAAAACATAGCTTTAAACTGTCTGAGGTGGAGGCATCCTCAGCAGGAAATGCTGGACAACGCCTTCGATGTGACCATGTTTTCGGTGGCCTCATGGGTGTAGACAAGAGAGGGCGAGGAGGAAAAGAAAGAGACCGAGGGAGAGAGAGAGTGTGCGTGCCAGGGCTGGATGCTCAGCATGTGTGTGTGTGTGTGGTAGACGCAGCCTCCCCGCTGTATCAACTCTGATTAAAAGAGCAGCGCGGCCCGTTCACAGTCCATTGAAGAGCGGCCCATTCCCTCCTTCAGCGAGGCGGGCTGCCCTTGGGGGAGAGTCGCCCACTCTCCCAGAGCCCGTGGCTCCCGCAAAGTAGCCGACCTGGCTGGCCGTCGCCTGCGTTGTGCCGGCAATTTAGCCGCTGTGGTAGTCCTACACAGGCATACAATAAGCATACAGGCGCACAAAACGCACGGGGTCAGCTTTGAGAGGCCGCGGTGCACACCAGGAAAACGTGGCCGGTTGCAGACTGCACTGTGGGCCTTCTGCTCCCCTCAGCTCCTGGGTGCGCGCGTCCTAACATGTCCTACTTGTTTCTGCCAGCTCCTATCTCGTCTTCAGTTCTGTATTGAGAGAGTCGCTGATTTTCTTGTCTCCGGGGCTCCTTCATTCAGGTCTTTGGGAGCATTGTGGCTTCATAGCAATAAGACTGCTCCTTCATTCAGGGTAAGGGAGGTCTTGTTGTTTAATAGCAATAAGACTGCTCCTTCATTCAGGGTAAGGGAGGTCTTGTTGTTTAATAGCAGTAAGACTGCTCCTTCTGTATGGGGGATTGCCCCAGTATGCAGCTGCACACAGCTAACCAGGCCAGCCGTCTGTTCTGAACCAGATGGCATGGTGGTCTTTGAAGTGTATGAAACTGCAACGTAACCCTGCACATCCTTGTTGCCTTGATGTCGCGTGCTCTATAATGCAGGGGATTTGTTTGTTTTGTTATCGATCAAATATGCACGACAGCTGGGAAACCAAGCTCCCATCCTCTGATGTCATTCAATGTTCTTACCATGAAGCAATTAATCATGCTAGGATTCGCATCCCAAATCTAGCTCTAAGTGTCTGATGTGCAAATCCCTTTGAGCTGATGCTTCACTAGACCCCCCACCCCCCACCCCCCCCCCACCCCCCCACCCCCAACCCCCACCCCCCCACCCACCCACCCCCAAACTGAAACCTTTACAAAAATACCCCACCAAGCAGAGCAACACCGACAAATTACACGAAAGGTATACGAACAACTTCTTCCACCGTTCAAATGTTCAAATCCCTGGCACCTTAAAGGTGCATGTTGAACCGAGTCACCGGCTATGCCATAACATTAGACTTTATGTAAGTCTGGCAATGAACAAACCCTAAGTTATCCCAAACAGCCGTTTACTGAGAATGACAACTGAACTGGCATTAGGGAGTGACAGGCTCCATAGTGAGACGCACATGGCCCTCCCCTGTCTTCCATGTTTTTTTCTAAGGCATCAGCCCATGGATGCCCCTGAAAAGACTTGCAGGCGGCCTGGCCTGCCTTATCTGCTGTCCTCAAGGATTTCAACTGCTCTGCTTCAATAAAAAAAACCAAAAAAAAAACACATTCAATCTAAAGAAGGATCATTTTAACAACATTGACTTTTGACAACACAATTTACTTTGGCCTGAATATAAAACTGACTTTGAAGTGAACCACTTACTGAGAAAATCTAGTAATGCTGGACTGTGACAAGGTAGAGAATTCTTTGTGGCCACCGATACGCTAAAAAGGCTGTGTTTTAGGGAAGAGCTTTTGCTTTGGCCCACTCCAATCTAAATCACTATCTAAATCAGTCTAACTTGTACTTGCAGTCTTACCAGACTGAAATGCAGCTCCGATTAAAATTCGGAACATGTGGGCACTTTAACTTAATCTGATATTAAATGGAGGATATTCTAGTCTGGATCTTAGAAGCAGTGTCTTGGCAGCATCTGAACTTCCCGTGCAGCTTCATAGTTCAGGACATGCATCGCCTCCTCGGCCTTCCCATCTTTGCTTTCAGACAAAAACCCTCCGCTCTCTCACACGTAATCCCTCCAGTGCTCAGACTCGGGCATGGTGAAATTAAATTAGAGGCTTCCAGGGAATCTGCAGTAAAACATTCCTTGTGGATCAGTAAAACTGTCTCGATGAGAAAAGTTTTAACCTCAGCGTCTGCCCAGCAGTACTTTTTACACCTTCTCCGTCTCCTTATTTTCACTCTTCCACCTCTACAATACTACATTCTACACTAATATTTTCACATATTTGACAAATATTTGTGATAAATGAAAAGTAAAAGCAAACTGACATAACGTGCGTAGTAAGGTCAAATAAAATGAACATCTGATTAGAGAGACCAAAACAACTGTAGGTGTCTCACACAGATACTACACTGAGCTATTTTCCTGCCCTGTGAAAATGTCCCCTTGTATCTTATGATGAAACATTTCTATCCTAATGGGAGAGGTCTCTTCCAGGAGGACAACGGTTCAATCTACAGGGCACACGTTTTTAATGGTTTGATGAGATTCAAAATGATGTGAATCATATGCTCTCTGCAATATATTTACATGGGTGTTATATCTTTACAGAAGTTCAAGAGACTTGTAGAATCTAGGCCACGGCGCATTAAAGCTAATGGCATGATGTCCATTGCCCAAGACATTACTAAAACACTTTATGATGGTTTCCTCTGGGACCAATCTCGTATGTCTTTGTGTTAATTGAGTATTCCTCTTTTTTATTTAAATTTGTGGCGACTTTTAGTTAGAAGTACTTAAACATTACTTATAAGTAGCTATGACATAGGCCTACTCCAGGTTTTAAAACATGATCAGTCTGAGTCTAATAATGGCTGCTGCAGACTGTCTCGGTATGTCAACCACAGAGGAGTTCTGGCAGCATGTGTATCTCTCTACCACTAGGAGGTGCTATAACGCACAATCACTGAACACAGTATTTTTGGGGTCAATGGTTGAAATCCTCTCAATAATTGGTGCTTGTGCTTATTTTTAAGTAAATAACACATATCAATTATTAGTAATAAAAGTGTACCATAATGCACATACACATAGTGTGCAGTTTGTATGACAGCTTTGTTTTAATTGCTATAAGCACTTCGTCAGTTGGTAGAACTATGGTCATACCATCGATTATAAAGTCGTGATAGGCCTAAGGGCAGACAAGAGATAAAACTTACAGGAGTTCAATTCAATCTGGGGATTTTATACAAAATGTTCTTTAAATATAATCACATGCATCCCCAAAGGCTCTATATCAGAAAATCTTTCTCATTACTTTAATCACTCACACACAAACAAACAAACAGGAACAAAAAATGTTTTATCCAAAGAATGAATCTTGTGTTTTTAGGTGCAACGCTCAAATAAATACATAAATGCATCTGCAATGGCAAGGAAAAACAGATAAAGCTGATTCCAATTATTTGCAGTCCTCCATGGCTCATAATTGATGTCTAAAAAGGGAATCTTTGCTTATAAGAACAAATCTGTCAAAATTATCTTATTGTGTGTGTGTGTGTGTGTGTGTGTGTGTGCGCGCATATGCGTGCATATGTGTGAGAGAGAGAGTCTCTGTAAGCAAAAACACCATAGCCAAAAGGTAGCATCATTTCTACTTTAGGGTAAAGCAGGTAAGAAGGTTCATGGCCAGCTGAACACGACAATAACAAAGTGGAAACCAATACATATTGAGTAAACAGGGTGTCGTGGTAAGTCATCCCAATAACATGTAAGGCAGTCACATAAGACATATCATAAGAAAAGAAATAGCACTGGCCGGTACTGCTTGGCCCTGCACTAGAAACAAGGCTATCGTTACTCGCTCAAAACACCACGCCCCCACCTCGCTATAATCCAGTATGCCATGATGTGTCATCGAATGGCAGGTTGCTAAACAAACATAATGTTTACTCTCATTAAATTGAAATGTTACAATTAAGGGGATATTAGGCGTATAGCCCCAGTATTTCGTTTACACGACTGAAAACATACAGCCAGATCCCATCCCCATCCAATAGCCTACCCCGCAGGCCTGCGCGTCAATCCTATTCACCTGCATGGGCGCATAGATGTGTCTCGCCCGTACAAACATACTCAGGCTGTAGTATTAGCAACACGCAAACTTGAAACCGTGTAGTTATTTATGTATACTTTGCATCATTTTATATAAGGATGTGCTAGGTTAGTATGGCTACATAGTCTTGCTGCTTTCCGCATGTCATTGCTATAGCCTATGATTAAAAAATGTCGTGCATGGCTCCATCACAAGTCAGCTGATGCTCTTGTTTTTCTGTGAAATATTTACGAGTGCTTGTCACGACTGACCATAAAACATATCAAATGGGACATTCTCGTTGTGGGCAACAAAAAACAATGAGATATGACTTCTTAATTATGATAATAATGTAAAGGTGAATCTTCTTTGCATTCACCTCGAGTAATGGAGGATTTGAACTCCGCTTTTAGTTATATTATTACGCTCAAGGATTTTAAGCCTCTGGACTTCACATTCAAAATGTATTTCAGCATTACATAGCATAACAGAGATTACAATGACATTAAAAAGTGCAGATGTCTAGTTGTGCAAATGTAGTTTTGTTTTACAATAACATGATAATAATAATAATAAATAAAGGTATTACCTTACAGATAGGATATTGAGGTAGCCTATGGCTTGTCGCAGAGGCTGTTTGCCACTGATATCCAGCAGGCTAGTAAAATCAGACAACAACAAAACCACGCCGGGATGTTGATGACACAGCTGTCTTTCAGGGTGAATGATAAAATCCTTTTCCAGAGGTGTCAATGAATGTAAAAAGATAAAATCAATCAAGTTACCAATCCTATCGCGTTGACCGGTCCTATTTAATCGAACACCGTTTCCATTTTTCCTACCTATTAAATGCACACTACGGCTATAGCCGATAGGCTACCCGGTAAGAGACCTGATTGAAATCCATGATGCAGTTCATTGCGACGTTACAAAATGTTCCTCCCCAAAAGCAGCCGTAACATCCCATTCACATGGAATCGAGCACTGTAGCACAAAATATAATAGGCAAATATAACACTTCTAATGCAAAATTTTAAACAAAAAATCCCATGTTAATAACATGTTGGTTCAAGCAGTGCCAACCCAGACAGAGTATTAGCATTTATATTAATATTCATAGAGTAGTTTCTGGGAGCAGATCATTGGGATCATTCTAAAATAGAAGATGCAGGAAGGCAGTTTGAGATTCCTTTGCGCGGCGCGCTGCAATCGTTGTGGCGCGGGCTGTCCTACCGATAATTTCCCTGCTTTCGATGCAGAATAATGACCTCGCCTCACAGACTTCACTGTTATTTCCATACGTTTTCAATGGGGCCCTATATTCTATTTATGCACTTAAAGACAAGGCAATACGCGACCCCACAGTGCCTATAGCCAACTAACAGATCTTAGAATGACTGGACAGATGTTTACTATAAAGGTTAGATCGATCTTGTCAGACAATAACTGTATGTAACCTAGCATATTGGTTGAAACTCCCAAAGTCAAACTAGAAGAGCCACATACCGAATGTGACAGACACTCTCATGCATGCATCCTAAGAGACACAGCCTACATTTGGAGTTGCCTATTAGTCATACTCGAATACTAGGCCAATAAGTGTGCTTCTTAATTGTCGCGAAAAGCAGGGTGCATGGGCATTTTCTGATCTTGCTTCCTAAAACCAGCACAGTCATAGGATTGTATTATGAATAGGCCTAATAGCATGGTCATTTGTTTGCCATTGCTAACTTAATATGTGGATTCAATGTTTTGATGTGCATTCTGTTAAGTTGTATTATTTCAGCTGATTCGTTCAATTGCAATGGAGTTTCTGAAAAAGTATCTCCCAAAGAAGATGTCACCCCTTAAAGGTGTTGACATATTCCCACGACTCTTAATCATACGATGGTTATGTTGTATAACATTAGTAGGAGCCTCAAGGTGTCAGTCTATCTGGACGCTTTTGCTTCTTGTAGGCCTAGTGCGAAAGCCACTGAGAAATTGGAGAAAGCTGCGTGCACAAGTGTCCAGGACACGTAGAGGGGCGCTCTTTTTTTTAATAGTTTCCACCAATCATAATCATCGACGTTAGCGTTGCTAAGTAGAGGTTGGATTTTTGACGTCATGAAAAGTTTGTCAAACAAATAATTGATGATGAGGAGTGCCGACGGAATCTTTAGAAAATGATGTGTAGCTTTCTATCTGTGTTTTGTTCACGGTTGCCCCGCCTGTAACAGAGATCCCTAGAGACGACAGCCAAATGAACAACACTAGCAAGGATGTTGGCGAGCAAGCCAATTTTGGTCAGACAACATATTGCCAAAGGCCTATATGCTAATAAAATACAAAAATAGCTATGATAATATCTATTGTCTAACTTTGATAAAACTATGAATCGAAAGTTAGGCTATGTGTGCTTACTCCCCACGTGACTGGTGGAAGGGGTGGATAGGGTGTGTGGCAGACTCAGCTAAAGACATATAATAACTAACCCACAATTTGCAAGTTTGTGCAACATCGTGCAAACCTAGCCTAGTGAAGGTCAGTGGTGACCAATTAGCAAACCCCATCTCCCTCTTAAATGGCGCAACATCAAAACACGCTGGGGTCTGATGATCACAAAAAAGGACTGCCCGGTTTTCTGTATACGCAACCTCGAAACGCTCATTAGTGAGGGATGCGTCTTGAGGATGCGTCTCCCCCCTCCCCCTCCGCGTTGCTCCATCCTTGCTGGGACTCAGTATGGTCATTATGTCATGAGGGGCTGAAGTAGGACCCACATGCTGGAAAAGAAGGTAAAACTAGAAACCGGACACTCAAAAGTAGTCGCCGACTGAATACTTTACTAGACCTGCAAGTAAGAACTCAGGAATTGCAACATGAAACAATAACCAGAAAAGGCAGAACTTCAATAGAAAACAAAAGACACAGTTGAAATGAATAATCCCAACGGCACAGGTGAAACTTATAAAACAAAACCAATGTATTACATTACATTACATTAATGTTCATGATTTCAATACTTTTCCATGGCTGAGTGGTTAAGGCCTTTCTGCCTCTTGTGCTGGCGAGCATAGAACCCGGGGTTGTGACCGGCCAATGACAAATAGAGGTCAGACAGTCTTTTCTACCACAAGGGAAATAACGGGGAAAATTCCCCCAATGGCTACAGTGATACCAGATGGCCCCCGAAAAAGCTGGTCTGAGGTTACTGAGGGCAGACAATGTTCCATTGATCATCTCACAGAGAGAAACGAAAAAATCATCCATCTTGGATTTCAATGGATAACAGGACACACTTTAAATCTTCTCAACATTATTTGCTAGAGAATGTTGTAAGGCTCACAGGAAAAGTCTGCCTGTTCTGATATTTTTCAGGCAGAAGAGGTGTTTTCAGGCAGGGTCTTGAGAGCCGCCACCGCAATACATCTCTTTAAGAGGCAGCTCGACAAACCTGTTCGTGAAAAGTCCTTACTTTCTGTCCATTGCCTAGGCCCCTTAGATTCAGCTGATACGGGTTAGAGAGTGGAGTGCCCATTTATGTCACAGCAGGAATGCGTAGTTAACACGCAAAATCAGCTTTGAGTAGCCTATAAGATAGTTCAGATCAAAGGATTATGTACAATTTCCTACAAGTGAGTGGTTGAGGACTTTTGCCTCTCGCCCTAGCCAGCACAGTAGGCCAACGTGAGTTTATAACCAGTCAAGGGGGGATACGGGAGGAATCAACAGTCTTCACAAGCACAAGGGGCATAAGTCAATGTAGAAACAGCACATCGCAGCTGGGATTTCATCGCTTGTAAAACCATCGCTAAGTGGCCAAAATGAAGCATGACATTTTGGAATTAGCTACTGTGTTACACATTTGTGATTGTAAAACCTGCTTCACAACGCATTTACAGAGATTGCATAGAGAACATGTGATGGGCTGTACGACCCTTTTAACAATGGAGACAACTTGTTGCAGCTTGGCCTTGACTTTCTCAGCGTAGTTGTAGCACTTGACCAGGATGTGCGGACAGACCATGAATCGGTTCAGCAGCTGCATGAAGACTCATGGTCACGGTCCCGGGTGCTGTGGCTTCTTAGAGCCCAGGAATTAGAAAAGGTCTGCACAGTGGTGGCCACTTGGCATCATTTTGTTTTAAATGTGTGAGGTGAAGTTTGTTTACTGAAGTCCAATATCATCTCTACTGTGTTATTAGTCAACAAGTTTGTTTAACACTTACCAGAAAATCTACTGTTAAAGGTACATGTCCCAAAATAAACACACAAAATTATAGACCCAAAAACAAAAACGTAATATATCCATTCAAAATATGCATTAGCTCTTTCTTTTTTTTATTGTCCTTCTGTTATCAATCACATTTTGGGTAAGATATAGGCTATCACAATGTTTGACACGGTCAACGTAAGCTGGCATGGGTTGGGATCCACCACAACATCCACAGATGGACGCACCTCCTGTAGATGGTTCTGAACCTTGATGTTATCACAGCGACTACTAGCAACATTTTTGTTGTGACGTCATCCAAGTGGCGACAAAACCACAGCACTACCTTCAAAATAAGAGTTGGATTTACAGTGGCACTATCAACATACAAATACATTTTTAAAAATGATATTTCGCTTAAGTCATTATTTTACAGCTATTTTGAGATGTATGTATCCTTTGAACGTCCGTCTCTTGTGTTATTGTGCATATATCAAGGAGTGCATTATACGCTCCTTGGTATAGGCTACATGCATACACTCCTCCAGGTCTATCTTAAGCCCCGCTTGCATCGTAAGAACTTTCCCCAGGAACTAAGAACTTACTTCCACAGGAACTCACTGCGTTTTGACCACAGGAACCAAGGTCTAAATGAACTGACGGGGACCAAAGAGCAGAAACCCAAAAGTCCCTGCTCTGGGGCTGGTCCTTTTCAGGGTGCAGGGACTTTTGGGTTGGGGCTTTTTATTGGTCGATCTTTTGTTCTTTGTGAGTGATGGCACAAGTCTCTCTCCGTCATCTCTCGTCGATCTATGTAGTAGCTCGTGAAATCCATTTACTTGTTTTAAGTCTAGCATTCACTCAATGACAGCATTTGCAAAGCAGTAAATCACGCGCAGCATCAGCACGACGTGAATCTAGTGTTGTTGCGGTGGTGCATAAATAATGACCTGATTGATGATTAGATGATTAGACTGCTGTATTTCTCTGAGTTTTTCTATTCCATTTAAGGGTATTTTTTTTTAAATAACTAGGCCTACTTGACTTATGAACTGCCCTAATTCTTGGGAAGTTCTTCATTTTTATTTGATGATGCAAATATTTAGTAGCCTGTAGTTTCCTTGAAGCGACTTTATGCCACAACATTTAAAAATGGTTCAATTTAGTTTCACACTACAAAACATTTTGAGAATTGTATATTTTATTTCTGGGGGTTTCAAGCCCTTTAATTGTAGAAAGACCCGGGTCATCCAAATTATTTGTATTTATTTGGTTGTATTTGTAATTTGGATACAACCGTAAACCGAACTCACGTGTGAACTCTTATTTTGAAGACTGACGGTAATTTCGGTCCCATTTTTGAATACAACTAATGTTGCTGCTAGCTGTCGGTGCCTTCGCCACTGTTTCGGTCTGGTGGCAGGAAACAGGGAAGTGTCGTGCAGGAAAGAAAGACACTCACTTTTTTCCATTTAACGCACCGTTATCACCAGTATCACCAGTACTACCACACAAAGCATTAAAATGAGTTCTTCGAAATCCGGAAAGATCATTACTGTTATTGGCAGGTGAGAAAGTTGTCTCCGATTTTTCAGGATCTAGCTTTCAGAGTACTGTTTCACTTCTGTACAACAGTAGCTAATAGTTATAACTAGCTGCAGATAGCTAGACATATGGTATGTCTTTGACTTGATTGTATCAGTAGTAATGTTACTTTATTACACGTTATTTTTCACACTATAATGAGTCAATTTGTAAAAAGACCACTATCAATCGTTAGTGTCTGTATGCCATTTGGTAAGTATTGTAGTCTCTGGTGCCTGTTTTCGGGGACATGATTAGATTTAGATTGGATTAGGTATTTTATATTTATATTGATGATTATGATTAGCCTAGGCTTGTCGACAGTTAATTCTTTACGTTCTAGAAGGCTTCTCTTCTCTAGCATAACTGTATCAGCATAAATTCGCAATCTTGTCATGGCTTCTTGTAGCTGAACATAAGTGCTTCATGGAAATAATATTGTAAGATCTCCATGCAAAGTATAAACTTATTTTGTTCTAGCCTACAGTTCCAAATAAAAAGTGTTATCGGCTATTTGTTCATGTTTTAGGACAAAATATTGTGCAAAAAAATTATCTCTATAAAAGTCGATTCCAGTTTTTATTTTGGATGTAGTCAATGCACACCTGTAAAAGATAAATTCTGTTTAAAGACTGATCCGAGAGTCAGTTCCCTATGAACTTCAAACCTTCTTTTCACACATTGCTTTCTAAATTCCTTTCAAATATTTGTTGAGAGGTTTTGCCTCACATTTCATTTTTTATTCATTGGTCTAGGCCCAGGATATACAACAATAATCTAAACGTGTAATGATCAGGATTTCGCATGTGACACATATTCTGGACAATTTTTCAATCTACTATGCAGCAACTGTATCATAGTCATAATGCTTGGGAGACTGTTTGTAAAACTCAATTTAAAAATCCGTCTTTCACATGCTTAGTCCTTAATGCATGCTTGAGAACTCATTTTGACAACACTTTCTCCTGATTTGAAAATGTGAAAGTGTCATTGCTTTATGTCATAAGCCATACTATGGGAATGTGAACCAGTCCTACTTAAAATCAACTTTAGAGATAAAATCACTGTACATCTTGGACAGCCATTGACAACCTTAATAGTAATGCTCTGTGTTACCGGGCACTAACCGAAACTCTATCACACATAGTTAAGGACAAGAAGTCGTGATCAAAACCAACAACTCAGCATTGTATGTTTCAGTGGCCTGATTGGTCGGTCCTGGGCCATGGTGTTTGTAAGTGGTGGCTACAGAGTTAAGATCTATGACAACCAACCTGGCCAAGCTGCAAAGGCTATAACAGAGGTCAGGTGAGTACAGAAAAACATGAAATATTAACAGAAACGTCCCCCTCTCTTTTTTTGTTGCATGACTAACATAGATAGGCTTACATGTCATGTCCCCTTTGCACTCACATAAACGGCACTGGAAGTTTAATACATGAACACAACCGTGTCTTAGTTGGTTAAATATTATAAAATGACAAGGGACTTTGATTGGGGAATGTCCTAAAGTTCGGGTGATAATGTAACTGAAAAGTATGCATTCATAATTGTTTAAACGTTACTTTTCAACCTGAAACATTTATAAATAAAATGTATAACCATGCCCCATCTATTCCACGCAGAAGTCTTATTGTAGTCCAGTGACCTAGCATAGTCAGGGTATCTGGGCGCTTTGTTTTTTGTGTTGTGGTACCTGTGTTGCCAATTTAATAGTGCTTTGTTTACGAAATGAAAAGAGAATGTAATTAAGAATTTGCTCAGTAGGTGGCAGTCAAACACTGTTTCTCTATCTCTCACCAGGGCGCCCCTTTTCAAACAAGCTCTCAAAACACAGACCATCAAGTTCATGTCATACCAAAAACCATAATGTAGTTTAAACTGTGTCCGATAAAATATAAGTATTTACCTACCGCTAATGTAGGTTGAAAACATCCCTGCATTGTTGTGTGATCCTATCATTAAGACGCTTCTGTAACTCTGACCTATGAAAAATCTTGTCTGAAGGCCAGTTTTAGGCCTTCTTCTACAATGAGCGAAATTCACCGTTATGCCATACAATACCCCATAATGACAAAGCATAAACAGTTTTGTAGAATTCTGCAGATCCTCTCAAGTTCTGTCAGCTTGGATGGGGAGCATTGGTGCAACAGCTATTTCCAGGTCTCTCCAGAGATGTTCGATCGAGTTTACGGACTCTGGCTGGGCCACTCAATCACATTCAAGGTCTGTTCCCGAGGCCACTCCTGCGTTGTCTTGGCTGTGTGCTTGGGGGTCGTTGTCCTGTTCGAAGTTGAATCTTCGCCCCAGTCTGAGGTCCAGAGCGCTCTGGAGCAGGTTTCCATCAAGGATCTCTGTGTACTTTAGTCTGTTCATCTTTCCCTCGATCCTGACTGGTCTCCGAGTCCTTGCAGCTGAAAAACACCCCCACTGCGTGGTGGTATTGGCCCGGTGATGAGCAGTTTCTGGATTCCTCCAGACGTGACACTTGACATTTAGGCCAAAGAGTTCAATCTTGGTTTCATCAGACCAGAGAATCTTGTTTCTCATGGTCTGAGAGTCTTTGAAATACCTTTTGACCCACTACGCAGGCTGTCACGTGCCTTTAACCAAGGACTCACCTGCCTGCCTGACCAAGGCCCTTCCCCCCGGATTGCTCAGTTTGGCTGGGCGGCCAGCTCAAGGATGGTTCCAAACTTCTTCCATTTAAGAATGTTGAAGGCCAATGTGTTCTTCGCAACCATATATGATGCAGAAAGTTTGTTTTATACCCCAACCCCAGATCTGTGCCTCAACACAATTCTGTCTTGGAGGTCTATGGACAATTCCTTGGACTTTTGGCTCTGACATGCACTGTCAACTGTGGGACCTTTTATGGACATGCGTGTGCCTCTCCAAATTAGAACCAATCAATTGAATTTACCACAGGTAGACCCAAATCGAGTTGTAGAAACTTCTCAGAGAGGGTCAATGCATTGCAAAGGGTCTGAATGCTTATGTAAAGTACAGTATATTATTTTTTCTAAATGAGCAAAATTTCTGCAAACCTGTTTTCGCTGGGTGTTGTGTGTAGGGTTAGGGTTAGGGTTGAATACTTTCTGAATGCATAGTAAAACGCCTGTTATTGAGTGTAATTTAATTGACACAAATTATGTCATCCCACGCACAACCATCTAATGTCTCTTAACAGCTTTCTTCCTGTCTGTAGCCTATTTCATGTCTGCCATTTTGTTTCTCTCCTCACACCTTTACAGCCTGGGGGTGCCCTGTAGCCTAATCCACTAAGGGCTAAGTGGGTAGAGGGAATCCCTCTCATTTCGTAATAAAAAAAAAACTAAGTTTAGAAGCTCTCTGATTTGTCTCCCTAGAAAACAGCTTGGGGAACTTGAGAATGCCCACATGCTGCGAGGAGTGGGGAGTGCTGCAGATCAGCTAGGTCTGATCAGCAGCCATGATGAGCTGTCCCAGGCTCTAGAAGGAGCCTTCTTTGTCCAGGTATGCCAACAAGCCCCCCTCCTACTCCACACTATTTGATTCAGCCATTAGTCATCATGTCATGGGTCATCAATTGATAGAAAGTATTTGGGTTGCATTGTCACCTCCCTTTTGTTTTCATTGTTTTGGGGGGTTATTTCTATTGTCTAGATATTAATAATGGCTGCTCTGTACTCCTGTCATAGTCTTTTTATTGTTACATTTTAGTGTACATTAAAAAGTTCTCTTTACATTTAACCGTCGGCCCGTGGTGGCCCGGCCTTAAAGTGTGAATAAAATTAGAATACAGTCATCCATGTGTCATAAGGTCTATACAAGAATAAGGATGATGGGTTACAGGATGGTCAAGTACAATGTAGAAATAGCAACTGAAATAACATACAAAGAAAAATGAATAACACTATTTGTAAAACAATGCCTTTTAAGTACATGTTGTAAGAGTCACGTTGACATAAAGTCGGTTTAATGAAATTATTCTTTAGCATTTTGAATCGTACGTAAGTGTAAGTGTAAACATTTTTACAAATGTTGGAGTGCATACTTCTATTCTTACGCAGTTTAGCTGTACTTTAGCAAACTAAATATAGCCAAATTGTTCCATGACGATGAAATTATGATACAATCTATGATGCTGTGTCACACTATTTATATCAATTATGATTTTTGTCAGTAGAATAAGCTTGTGTTTAATTCAGGAGATAGGTCCATGACTGTTAGGTCCATTCCCTGGGTTTTAAAACACCCTCAGTCTTTTTGTCATATTTGTGTGATGACACAGATACACACATATTCTCCGTGTGAGCTACAGCTAGAGATAAATTCAGGAGGATCAGACCCTCAACCTTGTTACAGCAGGAACTCTATTGCTTTGCAACACATACTGTTGCCTGTGTAGTTATGAGGTAGCCATTTTCAAAAAAGAACGTTGACGCTAGTTTGAACAGCGGCCCTTCCTCTTTTAAAAGTGACGGTAGGAAGTGTCGCTTTTAAGGGAATCATTGGCCACACTGGCTGTGGTGTGTACCAGGATGCAGCCCATTGAGTTTGAGTCACTGTACAGATGTCGCAATTCGTGCGATTTCAGCGTTGGGAGCCAGGTACAAGGCTTTAAACCCAGGCTTGTTCATTGTAGCATATCAATGAGAACAATGGAGGCTGCTGTAATGATAGCTTGAAAATGTTGGGAGGAAATGTTTGTCTAAGTATTCTGGTAAATGGTAAGGAAGGACATGGTAATACTACCTTCACCAGGTTTTGAACTATAAGCCTGTGTATTTGTTTTTTCATCTGTTTCCTTTGCAGAATTCACCGAAGCTGAAAAGTCTAGATCTTTCACTTTACACACTAAGTGACCTGTCAGATACTTAAGTAATACTTAGTATTTATGGCCTGTTTTTGTTGGAACGTGTCAGCTTACCCTGAGAACGACAGTGATTTAACATAAATATGCTGAGATTCAGCTGATGGGTTGTGTTTCTCTACAAACATAACCAATGGTTGATTTGGTTAAAAGGGAAGGAGCCTGTAACCTTTTAAAACCTGAACAACTACTTCATAATATTGTGGTAGAAAAGAAATGTTGTGAATAAGTGCCCTGACTTTTTACCATGTTGAACTAACCTCAGAAAAACGTTTGGTGTTTTTCTACGTGGTAGCGATTGGGTGATCAGTGACAGGACAGTCCACACATGGTGTGGTCTGTGAGAGGCACTGGGGTATGGTCTGTCTCAGGACTCTACAGAGTTCTTGTGTTTCTGCCACTTTTTAATCTACTGTATATTCTCCCCACAAGGGTTTGGGAAAATGTCTCTTACTACGGAGAACACAATTCGGAAAAAATGTGACAATGTTTTTTTTTTTTATCCCTATGTGTTTCCATATCAGGCCTCACACTTTATATTTGTACTTAGATTGACTGTGTCTGAAAGATCAACTGTTTGAAATGTGAGACCTAATGTCTACCCGTTTTATAACCGATATTTGAAAAATAAATTGGACAAAAACAAAACTATACCACAAGGCAATTACTTCAAAACAAGGAAGTGCTTTTGTTTTATTTATTTCCCACTGCCTTTTCTCTTGATCAGTTAGTTTAGCTGCTAAAAGTCAATACCAATGACAATACAATGAAATAGCCCAATATGTTTGTGCAGTTAAAGGTAAACAGTTTCATGAATGTTACAAATGGCTAGGCCAAACGGGAAAAAAAAAGTGTTTAGATTAGAAGAAAAGAGTTAGAGAAACTGCTTAATTCAGAACTCTCATTGATCTGGTTAATAATTTGTTCTTATATTATTAGCCATATTGTTAGCCAATATCAATTGTATCACGAAATAACAACCATCTATAATTTGAATGTAAGTGCAAGTCTCAACCAGCAGAAAATGCTTTCACTTTTTGAAGATTACATTAGTGATCTCAAAACTGGTTACGTAGAAGATGGGTGAATGACCTTCAGTATAAAAATTTGAGCTAAACTGTTACATATTATATCTGTCACGTGTGTGTTTGCAGGAGTGTGTTTTTGAAGAGCTAGGGGCCAAACAGACTGTCTTCAAGGCGGTAGAAAATCACGTCGGAGAGAGCGTCATTCTGAGCAGCTCCACTTCCTGCTTGTTGCCTAGCAACGTCTTCTCTCAGGTCCAGAACCGGACTCGCTGCATCATATCCCATCCGGTCAGTGACACAGACACGGTGCTCCTATCCACCTAGTCAGCGTCTGCATGGAACCTACTGGGATCAATCCTATAGGATTTGTACCAACCTGTTCTAATCCCAAGATAGCGATATCTTTATGGTTAGTCTTGTCTGCTTTTGTTTAGGTGTGCCCCCTTTTCTGGACTTCAACCCCCTTACCGCCCTTTCCTGCATGTTGAACCTTAACAACTTACTCCAAACGCATAAATTCCTTACATATTATCCCTGTGCAAAGCAGGTTCCACATGGTGTATGTGTGTGTGAGAGAGTGTGAGTGTGCGTGCGTCTGTGTGAGTGAGACAGTGAGTTAGTGAGAGTAGTGAATGTTTAATCCTTAAACAACTTGATGGCGGTCTGGTGTGAGGGGCCTTCCCAGGCCAGGATGTGTTGAGAGATAAGCTCTGTGATAGCTCCTCTCAGTGATACTGCCAGCACATTAGCTGGAGAGAGATTCATTCGTACAAACTAGAAAAAACACACACAGGGGGCTTCACTGCAAAAAAATGCCTCACAAGAAATGAGAAATAACGTACGGAATTTAGGAGATAAACGCAGACAAACAAGCCAAATTAGCTGCCAATAGAACAAGAAAATTATCTTGATGAATGTCTTGAAATAAGTGAAATACTCCAACATCCACAATTCTTAGGAAGATAGTTTATCTTATATTAATAAATATGAGTTATTTTGGCTTGATGCAAGATATTTGGTCTTGCTTTGATTCTCAAACATTGAGAAATATGAAATATATACAAGATGTTCTTTTGGAATTGAAAACATTACCACTGGTCTTTCGAGGTCTATCTATTCAAGTGATTTCATTTTCTTTTCTCTGCCATTTCGCCATAAGACCTATGATGACCTTTTCCCCTGTTTATCCCAGAGCTGCAGTTGATTGGGTTGCTCGCTTGTCGCTCCGCAGGTGAACCCGCCTTACTACGTCAAACTGGTGGAGCTAGTTCCCCACCCAGAGACGTTGCCGGCTGTGATGGACGCTGCCCACGCCCTGATGACCGAGGTGGGCCAGGCGCCGGTCCGTCTGATGAAGGAGGTGGACGGCTTCGCCCTCAACCGCGTGCAGTACGCCATCATCGCAGAGTCCTGGAGGCTGGTTCAGGTGGGCAGTGGACGCTGGTTTCTGGTCGTAGTCTGACCCCCCCCAACACAGCAGTACAAAAGCACTTCCGCCCTTGTGGCTTTGGCCTCCTGAATAGCTGTGTCAACGGCTCCCTAATGGAGGAAGAAAGGGGGAAGTCTCTTGTCGACTGCCCTCTGCTATCATGTTTATGGTCCCTGTCCAAACGTGTAACTGTAACATAATCATAGGAAATGGACCCCTCGCCTGATGACAAGTTCCATTATATGTGATTATTCACGGAGAAGAAGGTAATGTGGATGGTTGGCGTCATAACTTAACGTACATGTTCACCGTAACATTCAGTGCTACCGATAGCCATGCATTGACTCTATCCCGGAGCAAAGACTGTGAGCTTTTACTCTGTGATTCTTATTGGCCATTTGGACCCAATTAAGCTTGGAAGACTGGTTTTACCTGAAAGGCGTAGATTTGTGTGGACTGAATAGTCTAATTGGTGACCTGTCATCTCATCTGTGTCAATGGGCTTACACACGGCGAAAAGTAAATCCATTACTCATCAAACGAAGCTGTAACAGTGAAGACTATTGTTGCAGCAATCTAAGGCTTTAAAATCGATCCGTCAACCTCGGTTATCTTCAGCAAAAGGGGGGGTATTTAGCTGATCCAGTCCCTTTGTTCCTTTGTCAACACGCACAACTCGAAAGGATCCATGAGACTACAGTCCCCCTGATTACAATATGTCTTTTCTCTATCTCTCCCCTGTGGCCGAGTAACGTGCTACAAAGACTCTCTTATTTGGACTCACACAGGACATTTTGTCCCCACGGTACAGTACACCTGAGTTACACTGTATCGGATGCCGACGGAACACTGAACAAACCCCCATTTTGCTCCCGTGGGACAGCTCACCAAACCCCCATCATCAGGGACCCGGTCAAAGCAAGCAGCAGGAAGCGTCCTTCTTAAACTCTACTCTGTCCTTTCAGAAAGGAACCCAGGACCAAGTCACGGTCTCCCCTTGTCAACTAGCTCACCCTGCTGTGTTTCACGCAGGCATGGACTGGAAACATTCTTTGTTGTCCCCCCGAGCGGTGCGGTGAGGGAGCAGAACCACAGAGGAGTGTGTGGTTTGTGGTCGAGGCGAGCGTTGAGTGGACGTCGAAAGAGGAATCTGTAGTGTGTCCTGAAAACTGAAATCAAGGCCTTGCTCTGTTGAAACAACGAATCACTGGTACAAATGACATACTTAAATGGGAATGTATGTAGATGTTAATATACATTCCAATTAACCTGAAAGCTTTGGATTCCGCACAGCTCTGGTGACTGCACACCGTTGCACACCCAAATCCCTGCTATTGTTGCCTTGTCAGGCTACATAGTCTACACCAGCACTAGACAGACGTGTTTAGTCACTTTTTGGTTCACGGGGTAGCCGCACCAGTCCTCGCTGGTCCTTAGCCATGCAGGCCCTTGTGAGCCTAGTCTTTTGTAACCTTAATGGCCATCTGTCACAGCGAATTGCGGTGTTGTTCTAGGTCCCGAAAAATAATCTAATAAATAAGGCGGAGAGCGCCAACGGCCCTTCTCGGTGGGCGTCACAGCGTCTGGGCCGCGTCATACGTATCCAACGGCGATACTCGTGTCACTTCACACGTGCTTGAAGAGACGCAGGCGGACACGCATGTTCACGGCATTCCAAATCTCTGCACTCGCTGACCGACCGGATGACGTGCCCAAGGGCACCCCTGGGTGCTAACTGGCGCAAGTGTCACGCCGCTGTCAGTAATACAAAGGTGTGACCTGGGTTCCGTTTCCAAGGAAATGAATTCTCTTGTCCCTATTGAACGTGAAGAACATGGGTCTTCCATAGGTCAAATGTATCTTGCAACGTTGACCTTTAATGTAGGTTGTGTTTCGGGGGTACTAAAACTAGACTCCATCACTTGCGTGCGTTGGGATGTGACCCAAGGTGCTTTGCTGCCCTGGTTAATTGGGTCATGATGTTTGCATCTGGTTATCCCCATGTTGTTGAACGATCTTCAACCTGAGTCGACGACAGAGGAATGGTCCCCAGGATGATGGTGATCGGCTTCAGATCTTGTCCTATGGATAATCACGCGTCATTTTAACTACTTCTTTGTTCACAGTATTTAAGCCTTTAAGAGTAACTTGTCTTTCACGGAGTTATTCCTATTGTGTGTCAGTCATGTTTTGTTCCTATACCTTTTTCCTAAGTAGTTTGGAGGCTGATGCTACACTGCTGGATTCACCCTGAGCAGTGTAACTAGCTGAACCGGCTAACCCCAATGTAGTAGGAGGCTCTTAGTCCAACAGAAATATCTTTCTATACTTCACACTCGACATTGTAGTCTCGCATGCATTCGAGGAAGTGAAAGAAGAATAACGATCTTGAATGAATTATTGGAGTTCAATAATAATCTTCATTAACAAACATGAACAAACTCATCAATCAATCAATCAAAGCCAAAATATGGTGACAACTTTTGAATCAAACTTTCTAATTATTCAGACTTCCTGAAAAGTCCTGGACGTAGATCTAAAAATGATTGCAAGGGCTACAATGAATGGAAATATATGTTTTCTGTAATTGCTATTATAACTGTCTGGCCTTCATAATTATCAGTCAAGTTTTATGACTTCTCACAAAAGAGGGTTTGAGCAATGTGCTTGTTACATAAGAGACCCTCATAGCCCTACCTTTCACGTGTTCCCGTCACACGGAATCTAGCGCGCGCGCGCGCACACACACACACACACACACACACACACACACACACACACACACACACACACACACACACACACAGAGGTTGGCCTTTGAGTAGTGGCCAGCATTGGAAAGCGGAGTGTCTGAGAAAGGAGTCGGTCGCCCTGTTTGATTACGGCAGAGAGGAAAGGTCCCTTTTCACGTACCCCCACCCCCCACCCCACCCCCCGAGCTCGGACACCGCCTCGCGCGCCCGGATAACAGGGCCGTTTGTTGAACGCAGGACGCAAACAAAGGCGACCCTGTCCCCCTCCCCCCCCCCCCCCCCCCCCCCCCCCCCCCGGCTCTCTCTATCTGTGGCTGAGCTTTGATTTCCTCCGTGGTCAGCCAACAGTTATATGTAACCTCTGGTAATCCAAGTGGGGGGGCAGAGCTAACCCCAGGCCTGGCAGCGCTCCTCATCCTCTCTACCTCCGTCCGGTGCTCCTCTTTGCCTTCCTATTGTCCTCAGGACACAGAATTGGATGATTAGGGAAACCCAATATGGTGGGAGTAGCACTCATGCTTCTCTGATGGGCTGAAATGGAAGGGGTAGCCCTAATGACACGGATGGATGTTTTGTGTGTGTGTGTGGGGGCAAGAAGAATAGGAAACTTGTTTGGTAATCTAAAAAGTCTCAAATGATAATTGCTGACTGACTCAAGTTGGATCTTTAAGAAAATGGAAGGTCGAACAATTCTCTCTCAGTGCTTTGTGATTATACAAATGTGTAATCCAACATGTTTCAGTAATGTTTCAACCTTTGGTTTGGGAATGGCAAAAACCTCTGAATGTCTTACCAACTTTATCCCTCCGCTCTCCACCAGGACGGCGTTATCTCAGTCAAGGACATTGACCTGGTGATGTCAGAAGGACTGGGAATGCGCTACGCCTTTATCGGTCCTATTGAAACCATGCACCTCAATGCACCTGAAGGTAAGGTTCCACTAACACAACAGAATGCGCTACGCCTTTATCGGTCCTATTGAAACAATGCACCTGAAGGTAAGGTTCCACTAACACAACAGAATGCGCTACGCCTTTATCGGTCCTATTGAAGCCATGCACCTGAAGGTAAGGTTCCACTAACACAACAGAAGGCCTTACGCCTTTATCGGTCCTATTGAAACAATGCACCTGAAGGTAAGGTTCCACTAACACAACAGAATGCACTACGCCTTTATCGGTCCTATTGAAACAATGCACCTGAAGGTAAGGTTCCACTAACACAACAGAAGGCCTTACGCCTATATTCGACAATCGTTCGATGTGCCAGCATTCTTTTTCAAATCAGTAGCGCAACGCTGCACTGTTTCACTTTGTGGCTAAAGTAAGTCCAGTTATCACCATGAATGCACAACGCTCAGACCAGACGCAGACCTGTTGGTCATTTCAGTGTCTTGACTACCTGACCATCTTATCTTAAATTGCCTTTCGAGGGGCAGAGAGTGAACTCTCACATGGCTCGCATGTCTAAGCCATAATTTACCCATTGGAATGTGTGTGTGTGTGTGCGCGTGTGTGCGCGTGTGTGCGTGTGTGTGCGTGTGTGTGTGTGTGTGCGTGTGTGTGCGCGTGTGTGTGTGCGTGTGTGCGCGTGTGTGCGTGCGCGTGTCTGCCTGTGTGTCTGAGATAGATTATAGTCCTCAGGTAGATGGAGAATATTGAAGACCAGTGTGAAAGCTAGAGGCCGACCCTGCATCAGGAGTGCACTGTATCCACAGAGAACGAGAGAGAGAAAGTACATGTTTGTCTGAACAAAGCTGTCTTTTGATCAACGCTGATGAATGAACTCCCTCACACCAGTAATTCAAAACCAGGGTTTGGTTCTCCAAAACAGAGTTTAATACCAACAGTAATGCCAACAATCCCTCATAAGATCCACTTTTTTCCTTGAAAAACTATACATTTATTTCGCCTTTAGAGTGATGTGTTTTCATGTTCTCCAAAGGTTAGGCTTCTAGCAAACCTTCCTTTTCTTGTTGGGATTGTGGGTCCTCACTAACCAGTTCAATCAGATACTAGAGCACTCCAGTACCCTCTTCTCTCTAGCTGAATGCCTTGGCTTCTCCAAACAAGGCACAGAAGAGCTTTTAAAACTAGAAAGCTGAGTCGTTTTTATCAGCAGAAGGAATCTTGACAGAACAGTTGACACAAAAAACAAACCAGGTACAGTATTTTTTTTTTTGTGTCGCGAGTCCAACTATTTCTGAAACTCCAACCCAGAAATCCTGAGAAGCCAAAGCCTCCTTAGTTACCCTTCAACTTTTCACACCTTCAGAAGGTACACACCCCTTGTCGTTGTGCACCTTTATTGGTAAACTCCGTCAAATCTTGTTGCTATGTTTGTAGTTTTGGATCTGACTGGGAGGTGCGGACCACTCCTTGAAATAGCACAGCAGGTCTCTCCCACTCAAACAACACTCAGAGAGTTGGGTAGGGGCTAGCTGGCAGTTCTCACACTTTAGCGTTAGCTATACCCTGTCCCTGTTACGTTCATGGCAGCATTCAAAGTTCAACCTGGGTTCTCATGTTTGTTCATACAAAGTTTTACTTTGTGCATAAAGAGAAGTATTTTTAAAAGCTACGTGAATTGTTAAGCCTTCTATAAGTTTTTGTTCGTTTTTTTTTTTTTAGACCAATGAAAGGTCAATTAGATACTAGTACTCGTGCACAACTCATTGAATGAGATATTTATATAAATGATTGACACTTCTCAGATGCTATCTTTATGGGATCTATTTCTCAGGGGGCTTGTTTGTTCTTTGAGGAATGTCACCCCACTTGTAGTGAGTCTCTTTACAGCCTCCTTAGTGACTTAGTCGGTTAAAGGGGTTAAACTTAAAGAAGTTAAAGTTGAAGAAGGCTTCATGCTTTACCTTTAGGGAAAAGTTCCATTGTTAATTGGCTGTTTGCTTGCCTTAGTATTTGTATATTACAAAGCCCGCCCAAAGTGGCAGCTGTGACATGAAACATGGTTAAAAAAAAGAATGAATCAAACCTCTTTGTTTGTCACCATTGTTCACGGATGGTACCGTCTAAGAGATTGGCTACATGCGTTTTGTGTATCAAAAGCAGTAAGTCCATGTGAATGTATCATTAAGACCAAGTTGAACTGTGGACTATTTACTTCCCTGACCGGTTCTCTGTCTGCAGGTTTGGAGGACTATCTCAAACGATACAGAGAAGGCATGAGGAGGGTTCTGTCTGCCTTTGGACCAGTTCCTGAATTCTCAGGGGAGGCAGTCCAGCGTGTCACTGAAGTATGTGTCTGTGTAGTACCGTGCGTAGTTTCGGCCAAAGTCCTTTCGAATTTCCTTGATCAAGTATGGGGGTGGGAGTCGTGGGGCAGTTTTGGAAAAAGAGGTTTCAGATTTTTCCACTTAAATTTGGAGAAGAGGAAAGTTCTGGAATAGAGAGTTTAGCTGTTGAACTGATCAGGCCTTTCTGTTTGTTATCATGCGTTACTAAATCACTTAGGATCTGGTTGTTAAAACGTTTTACACGCTCTTGTGGACGCCATCATGTGAGAAAAGTCCTGACCAGTACCGTTAAATTGTAAAGGAAGACATCTGAATTGACTTAAAGATTGAATATTGATGACTTGTAAAAGGCACATTTCTATTTACATCACTTAATTCATCTTAAATCCTGAAAAATAAATGTATTTAAATTTCTTATTTTATTTTCCTATCAATGTGATGTGTGTTTGCTTTCTATCACTCTCTCTCTATCTCTCTCTCTCTCTCTCTCTCTCTCTCTCTCTCTCTGATTAATTATTAACAGCATTAGCTGTGGTGGTTATGTTTTTTCCCCATTAAGTGATTTTGCTTTGATTCAGATTTAAGTGCATGAAAATTGCTCCTAATCGCCTGATTAGTCCTACTGCTTCACTGCTCCAACAGGAGATATGCAAGCTAATCCCGAGCGACCAAGAGCACTTGTCTGCCAGGAGAGAAAGGAGAGACCACCTCCTCATGGGTCTGGCCAAACTGAAGAAGTGAGCTGAGCATCGCTGATGGAGAACACCATGGAGGATTGAAGTATACGAAGCTCAAGCTGCTGTCTGTTAATTCTGCATTGTAGTGAAATTAGGCTCTGACATATGACCTCATCGAAGAATCTGCCTGGCGGAAATGCTGTTCAGAGGTTCTGGAGGTTCTGGAGGTTCTGGAGGTTCGATTGTCAACGCCAGAAAGCAAATGACTTAGCAAACACCAAACAAAAACCTATCATTCGAAATCTTCCGATGAATCTCTGTTAAATGTTGCTTCATTTGTGGTATGGGATAATATTTCATAGTCTCCCCTTCACCCTTCACTTAGCTTTGGCTCGATGAACCTGCCTTCTCAGTGACACAGTTACCTTCATGAAATTGCCATGATGTCTCAGGTTTAAAAAAAAAAAAAAAAAGAAATCAAAGAAATAAAAAAAAAAAAAGAAATCAAAGCCGATCAGGATGAAACGGAAGATTTCATGTCTGGATATTTTTTTTGGGGGGGGGGATGAGTGAATTACTCTCCCCCCCAAAAAATCGTGGTTTATTTTGTTGTTTTTGGAAAAGTATTTCTAAACACAGTTAATGATCATTTCGGAATTGTTCTTTATTAACTAACTGTAAAATAATGAATTACTCTATCACTATAATGAATTACTAAAAATAAAAAGTTTGAAAAGATTCTATTAACAGTTGACCTATGGGCCTTGTTCCTGAGCAGCAATGCAATGTCTATCTTAAACAAACAAAAAACTAATAAAATAAAATATTTTTAGGAACTGTACACAAGTCTTCGTAATTTTACACTACATGTTGACATTAACATTTAGCCTAAATCACAGTCTCACGAGAAGACAATCAGAGAGAGACTTAAAACCAGATATTAGACAAAGGAAAAATGCCTCCAAGAAATTGAAGAAATAAACTTGAAATGCATTTGTTTTCTAAAACATCCATTGTGTGCTTGTTAGTATGGTTAAAGACTCTTATTCTGACAGAGCAACACATGAGGTATCTAATTCTAAACACCGCCCCACCCCTTCCATAAAAGGAATAATGAGAATCCTTCCCAACCCTCCTTCAAACTCTCAGGTGCTCTTCAACGAGTCAAAGGCAGCTCTCTTGCAGGGCAAGCTCTAAGTTGCTCACTGCCGAAGTTGTCAGAGGACGACACACACGAGGATTTAGTGGTTTATGGAATAATTCTGAGGCATACATTGCTCATTAGATATCAGAGACAGGTAAGGCTTGATTCGATTTGTGATTGCCGTTACCAGCTAAGGAAAGCTACATTTATTTAAATGACACAATCTTGGCTGTGCAGTTGTTTTAATAATACAGGTAATTTCGTTATCTAGACAATGTTGTCTGTGGCTGGTAAATGCTTTGCCCATAGTGACGATGTACACAATTTAGAAGAGTTTTAGAAACATAACAATACTTAGCGTGTACACACCACAAATGGCATATTATTACACTAATCAGTTCAGTTTATTCAATGTTTGCATATTTGACAAGCTCTTCGAAATTCTTTTTCTTGACTCTTGAGTATAGTAGCCTATTGAACTTTTCTCCTCAATCACCTAGTATAAGATACAAGAAAGTATACATTATTTGAATGGATAAATATGTTTCTATGTAAAAATCTAAATAGATGGCTCAGGAAATGACAGCAAAAGACCAGAGTCTTTTCTAGATCTAAGCCAAAACCTATAATCAAATGTCTCAAAATGGTAAGTAGTTGAGGTGTATTTTATTTGCCAGACACTTAGGCACCTTAGCCTTCTTACACGAAAAAATGACATGAAGTGCACCTTAAAGACCAAAGAAAAGTTTAATTCATGTGGAGATTCCAGACAGGACTACATTTTTACAAGTTCATTTTTTTAAGGTTAAACCCAAGAAAAATAGATGATTGAAATATGAAATAATAATATTTGAACTAATAACGTAACTAATATGACCTTATTACCGATATGAAAATGTCCTTCTTTCCCTCAGGCTGTGTGTGAGCAGCCGAGGTCAACACCATGAGTTGGGGGGCGCTGTATGCCCAGCTCGGCGGGGTGAACAAGCACTCTACCAGCTTAGGAAAGATCTGGCTCTCCGTCCTCTTCATCTTCCGCATCACCATCCTGGTGCTGGCCGCCGAGAGCGTGTGGGGCGACGAGCAGGCCGACTTCACCTGCAACACGCTGCAGCCCGGCTGCAAGAACGTGTGCTACGATCACTTTTTCCCCGTCTCGCACATTCGCCTGTGGTGCCTGCAGCTCATTTTTGTGTCCACTCCGGCCCTGCTGGTCGCCATGCATGTGGCTTACAGGAAGCGGGGGGACAAGAGGACCATCATGGCCAACAGCAACAACTGTGGGGACAGGATGACGGAGACGGACCTGGAGACGCTGAAGAAGAGGAGACTGCCCATCACGGGCCCCCTGTGGTGGACCTACACCTGCAGCCTGTTCTTCCGACTCATCTTTGAAGCTGGCTTCATGTATGCCCTCTATTTCATCTACGACGGCTTCCAGATGCCCCGTCTGGTCAAATGTGACCAGTGGCCCTGCCCCAACCAGGTGGACTGCTTCATCTCCCGGCCCACGGAGAAGACCGTGTTTACCATCTTCATGGTGTCCTCCTCGGCCATCTGCATCGTGCTGAACGTGGCGGAGCTGTGCTACCTGATCGTCAAGGCGCTCATGAGGTGCTCCGCCAGGATGTCCAAGAAAAGCCGCTCCTACACCCACCCCGACAGAGTGACCACGGACAAGACCCTGCTTCAAAACAAAAAGAACGAGATGCTCCTGTCTTCTTCCACAGAGCCTTCTAGCAACAAAACGGAGTGAACACCAAAATGTTCACTCTTGTCTTTGTCGTCGTCGGAGACTACAGAGGCCAAGGACCCTTGTTTGGGTCCGGCCCACCGTAAGGCCTAACATGTATTCTGCAACCTGATCTGAGAGACCCAAACTGGCCTGATTCCTGATTCTGCCTGCTTTACTAAAGAGAGTATCTCTTTGCACACTTACATTGTCTGTCATTTAAAAAAAAAAGAAGTGTGACAAAGTGTGTAGTGTTAATTTTTGTCTTAATTTATTGTTTGGATGAGTGACTATGGAAAGCAGTTAAAAAAAGGTGTACAGGGACATCTTGTGGTTTATAACTGAGCCTGCAAGTGAAGCATACATGGATTTTCAAAGGATGAGTATTATTCTCATGGGAGACCAAGAATTGGCCCTTATGTCTTTTTGAACTGATCAGAATTGTTGACAAGTTTACTATAACTGGTGTTTTGATGGTACATTACAAAAACACTAGTTTTCATGTTCATCTATGACATTTAATAAGATCAAGTCTGATCCTTTGGGGCAGTGTAGTGAAGTATAAAAACTGTTATATATCCTAAAGTTATTGGTTACAAGTTAGCTTTGTCAAGACGTTTTACAAGCTATACAGATTTAATCAAACTAAGGTAAACTAGAGAATAATGAAATTTGAGGATAGCAAAACCTTCACCATAAACGTTGAATAGATTAGTTAGCTGGGATCACCATAAACATTTGTCAGAATGTCGGAAACTACATTCTAAGTGTGTTTACAATTCAATGTCAATCATATACGACCTTAAACAAAGACATCGATGGAGTTTGTAAGTGACTCGAGTGCAGCCCCCCCCCCCCCCCTCCCACACACACACACACACACACACACACACACACACACTTGTGGTGTCAACTTTCAGTTTGTGCCTTATTTTAGCCACTAAACTAATCACTCACTGTCATTTTAATGTGAGTATCCACTACTGATCTTGACGTAAAAATGTCTTATTTGATCATAGACAGCTATTGAAATCTTTTCATCTGTGTACTGTATGTATGGTTCATATTTTCATTCTATAACCATTCTGCTACATTATTACCCCTCTTATACTTTCCAGATTAATGGCTTTGTGATGTTATATTATGTTTTGAAGGAGAGAAAAATGATAGAGTATGCAAAAAAGTTTTGTGTGTCAAATGAAATTTGTATTATGTCTAACAGTTCAATTTCAGGTCCAGTTTTAGGACATTTAATTTAGTTTTCTAACAACTAATAATGCACAAGAAAGCTTTCTAACCATGAAACAAGGAAATCAGAGTTGTTGATGGTTGTATTTTTATATTTTGTTACATGTGATTTTTATTACATGTGATTGTGACTCCTAAGTCTCTGCTGTACTTCATAAGATTTTTTATAATTAAAAACAAGACCTTGACATGGCAGTTGTTGCCGCAACTGAGTCGAAACATATTTCTTTATCCACAGAAATAATTACGTTCGTTTTGAAGGGGGGTGGCTGTTGCTTGGTAACTTCTGATACCGTTATTCTTTAATGATATTTCTTATTTGGACTACACGAGGTGAAGCTTGAGTGATGAGTTTTGATTGTTAACATGGGCGTGGCGTCATTGGGTGCTGGGTGATGACTTTCTGAAGTCACTCATGCATGGTCACAGAATGTGACAGTCGCAATGGCTGGGAACGAACGGCAGCTGCGCTTTGCGGGACGTCATCTTCAAGTTTTATCCGCTCCCAAAAATTAGGTTTGCTTACGCAAGTTCGCTAAAGACTGACCACGAAGTTTGTGCGCGAGTTACGGTGCTGACAGCATAAGAGTTTAGTAGGCTGGCAGAGGCCCCAGGATTTGGGGACGGGGGAGAGGAGGGGAGGGTTTCTTTTACCTTGCGAGTTCTAAATATTATTCAACGCACTCAAAATGTGGCCCCAATGGCAGGAGGATATTGCTTTCGATTTTTAAGTATGGCACCTCCAGTCTAAGGTATGATTAAAAAATACTCAATATTTCTATTTTTCCCCCCGTTTGAACCTGTAAGGGGTTGCTGACATCTACTACCTGAAACAAACAGATACAATTATTATTTATTATTATAGTTATTGTCCAGATTAAATGTTGGGTTGTATTTACAAAATAGGCCAACATGTGTTAAACAAAAGAATGTAAAAAAAAAAAAAAAAAGGCTGATATGCTCAAAAGGGCCCAATGGATAGGCATATTCTGGTTAACTCTGTATTGTCAGGTTGGCAGGCATGTCTTTGTATCTGAGCTTGCTATACCACATTGATTTTCCTCACTTTACATTTAACATAATGTAATCAGACCAATATTGGCACCGTAAACCTGCTTAAAAAGGTCACACAGTCAAAATAAATAGCCTTCAGGTAGATTCAAATATAAACAGGTTCCAATTCCAATAAAATCAGTTAAAAAACCCACTTGAATGTTTTGTACCCTGGTTGTTAAACTAATTTCTTACTTGATCCAAATTATGGGAACCTTATCCACCTCCTTTTTATGTTGTGAATAACCAACATAATAGTATAAAATACCATTTGACTAGTTTATAATGATCATAACATATTAAAAAAAGACCAAAAGACCTTAATGTAATTACATTATTTACATATTTACAGGCCGATAGGCTTGGCTATCGCATTACCATCTCCTTATTTCTAATCTGTGCTGGGCTTTAGTTTAGACATGTTGGTCAAAAACCTAATAATAATTATCTCAAACAATACCCAGTTTCTAATATTTCAGGTGCCGTATACTGTAGTTTAGGGATTTCTGAACTCTGAAGTAGATAGAGTTATTGCTCTACTACTATTTCACAAGAGTTTTGCATATCCTGTCTCTGTGTTTTGCTTGCTCTTATGAATGCGTTTACAAGCAAGTTCACGTTCAAATCGCTAGCCAAGTGTTTTATGGATACTATAGTACTATGCCATAAGTTCCAGTCAATCACTGTATAATGTAAAAAAAAAAGTATATATATATATATATATATATATATATATATATATATATATATGTATATATATATATATATATATATATATATATATATATATATATATATATATATATATATATATATATAACTGATTTTCTTATTAGGGACAAAAGACAGATTAGACTTTTGGAAAAACGTGATACGATTTTTTATTCAAAAACGAAATATAGTTTAAAAATAGACTTATCATCTTCCACCAATGCATTACCAGGAACCTATATATATATATATATATATATATATATATATATATATATATATTATAGCAATTATATAAATTAAGTGAATAATGCACCAATGAATTTATCTCTTTGAACATGAGCTGAGGACACTACACATGATTGATAGTTGGATTTGTGTGTGATAGAGCCTGCCCCACCATAGCCTAATCTCTGCTCACGGCTGTTTTTGAACATTATAATGTTGATCTCAGCACATGCCTGCTGGGCAGTGGAGCGAGCAGGTGAGAGAGAATGTGTGTGTGTGTGTGTGTGTACGAGAGTGTGTGTGTGTTGTGTGGGGGTGTGTGTGTACGAGAGTGTGTGTGTATGTGTGTGTACGAGAGTGTGTGTGTATGTGTGTGTACGGGAGTGTGTGTGTGTGTGTGTGTGTGTGTGTACGAGAGTGTGTGTGTGGTACAGGGACAGAAAGAGTGAGCGAGAGAGGGAGAATGAGCGCTCAATTAAATCATTAAATAGTTTTGAGAACTGAAACTGAGTGTAGGAACTGAGACGATAAACTTCGTAAAATTACAGGTCAATAATATAATATTCTACCGTTTGTATGAACTGCTAAAAGATGTAGCTTGTGTGTCGCCGCTTGGGTGTGTGGATATTTTGAACTGTTGAAAGTGGAGGATCCCGTTTTGTAAGCTTCATGTTAAATACATATCTTCATACGTGTATAAGGGCTGAAAGACTGTCTGTATTGTTTGTTTTATAATCTAGTATTGTGTGATCTGTTACACATTCTGACATTGACGTGATCCGTTTAGTAAATCCCTTCACGTCTTTTCTCACGGTTTCTATTCTTCCTCCACCTCTGTGTTCCCTTCAGCCTTCACTCTCTCCCTGGGCTTGAGACACATCTTGAAGCATGGGGGACTGGAGCTTTCTGGGGCGGCTGTTAGAAAACGCACAGGAACACTCGACAGTTATCGGCAAGGTCTGGCTGACCGTCCTCTTCATCTTCCGGATCCTGGTCCTGGGCGCGGCCGCCGAGGAGGTGTGGGGCGACGAGCAGTCCGACTTCACCTGCAACACCCAGCAGCCCGGCTGCGAGAACGTGTGCTACGACGAGGCCTTCCCCATCTCGCACATCCGCTTCTGGGTGCTGCAGATCATCTTCGTGTCCACGCCCACGCTCATCTACCTGGGCCACGTGCTGCACATCGTCCGCATGGAGGAGAAGCGGAAAGAGAAGGAGGAGGAGCAGCGCAAAGCCAACCGGTTCCAGGAGGAGAAAGAACTCCTTTACAGAAATGGAGCAGGGGATGCTGGAGGAGGAGGAGGAGGAGGAGGAGGAGGAGGTAAAAAGGAGAAGCCACCTATTAGGGATGAGCACGGCAAAATCCGCATCAGGGGTGCTTTGCTGCGTACCTACGTTTTCAACATCATTTTCAAAACCCTCTTTGAGGTGGGGTTCATTTTAGGCCAGTATTTTCTCTACGGCTTTCAGTTGAGGCCCCTTTATAAGTGTGCCCGGTGGCCCTGCCCGAACACGGTGGACTGCTTCATATCCAGGCCGACTGAAAAGACCATTTTCATCATATTTATGCTTGTGGTGGCTTGCGTGTCTCTTTTTCTGAATATTTTAGAGATCTATCACCTAGGGTGGAAGAAGGTTAGACAGGGGATGATCACCGATGAGTCTGAACCCAACAATGCGACCCTGCGGCGCGCCGATATCGCCGTGCCCGAGTCAATGACTCAACCCTCCAGAACTCCCCCTCCGAACCTAAGCTACCCTCCCAATTACATGGACGTGACGGCGGGGAGCAGTGCCTTCTTGCCCCCGGGGACGGCGGCGCCCTGCACGGCGGAGTTCAAGATGGAGCCCCTCCACCCCGAGGAGCTGAGAGAGCCCTCCCCCTCCTCCTACTACATGAGCAACAACAACAACCACAGGCTGGCCACGGAGCAGAACTGGGCCAACCTGGCTACCGAGCAGCAGACTCGGGAGATGAAGGCCACTTCCCCCTCCTCCTCCTCCTCCTCCTCCTCCTCCTCCTCCAGTGATCACGAGCAGCAGCAGCAGCCTCCTCCCCGGGACCCTGCTGCCGTTTCCAGCCCCACCAGCCCTAGCACCAGCCATGGCAGTTTGGGTGGAGGGAAGAGAGAGCAGGATGACCAGGGCCAAGTGACCACCACGGTGGTAATGCACCAGCCTCCTGTTGTGGTCACAGACCCGCGGAGGCTGAGTAGAGCCAGTAAGAGCAGCAGCATCAGAGCCAGGCCCAACGACCTCGCCGTCTAGGTCCTTTGATAATAAACCACCCCCTCCAAACTTACAGAGCTTTACCTAGCGCCAGAAATATTTTCATACGTTAAATATTTGACGCAAATGTAAAAGGAGGCAATGTGAAAGAGAACAGTAGTTCTGGGGATGTCTATATAACAATAGTGATTGATATCAGTGCAATCGGCGAGTTGTAGAATGCTTTCAGGGTAACTTTGGTGTCAGATGGTCTTAATCGGGAGCACAAAGTGTAATGAAGATTCAACGATAAGAAGGCAAAGGGTTCTATAACCTAGACAGCCGGGGATAGGGTTGCTACTATTCCAGAATTGGATGGCCAAATTGCTCAATCCTTTTTTCATTCGGGGATGAAAGTTTGGTTACGTCTCAGTGTGTTATTTGTTTTAGTTTTTTCGTTAGACTTTAAAAAAAAAATGGTTTCCAATTAGGAATCATCATGTTGGTTCAGCCAGTCGCGGCGTACAGAAATGTGAAAGTGTTGTGGTGACATCATAGATGTTTACTACCTTGACTAAATAACCTCTCATTCGTTGCAAGTCCACCAAAGTCAATTTACAGTGTTTCAGCCTTTTGCAAATACTTTCTGCAGTATTTAGGCTGCTGTATGCTCTTGTAGATTAGCTGCAGTACACTGTTTATTATGGCACCAGAACACAGCAGTAGCGTTTTCAAATATTAGTCTTTCATCTGGTAGGTCTACTTCAGACAACTGGATTTTTCTCTATACATGCTTCTTCCTATTTTTAGAACTGTATTGTGTGCTTGTAGTGGTGGATACAGTAAATGCAAAACTACAACTCACTGATTCACAATTTAGACGGCAGGCACGTTTGGTTTGACCCGATATCCACTTTACCATCTTTCGAGGGCCAGTCATTTGTCTACTTTATTTCATATCGATGCAAAGAGGAGTGGTTTCCCTGCATTCTAATGCAGAGGTATGGACATAGAAAGTATAGTGGGTCAGATCCTTGGGTTGGGTTGAATCATGTATTTGCAGTGCCTTGCTATTCCCAGGTATTTAGGTCAGCCAACAGCAACACTGTCATATGCAGATAATTCTTTTGCTACACATATACACATAAAGTTCTAAATTATGTGTAAAATTATGAAACAACTACACATGGATCTCACAAATCTGAGAAAACTTGAGACTGAATAACCTCCTACATATATTCAAGAACATATTTGAGAAATATTTTTTCAGCGCAGTCAAAAAAGCAAAGCTCTTCGATTTGGCAAATATAAAAAGAGTTATGTTTATTATTGCTGTCAAAATAATTCTCTACCATGCTATCTTCATGTTGGGAACATCCTGCCCTTAATATATTAAATGTGATACTTAATTGGTTTTATTCTGAAAAGTGCAATAAAAAAAAAAACGGATCTAAATTATACTCCTACATTGCATATCTGTAGTCAGATTCTGATTGCCAAAACAGCTAAAAAGAAAAAAAAAATATTGGTCAATCCAAGTTATTTCCTTTGTGTGCTTCTCGATGATCTACACAATATCCACTTTGACAGACTACTGGACTTGTTGTTAATAATAGCATTCAGTCTTCTGTTTATTTTCTGTTGATTAGGGGTTAGAAAAATGATGACGGTACTGTATGATGTAATCATTTGTGTTCCCAAATAGATATAAATCATGTGTTTGATCACTTTAGTCCACTTCAGAAATAACATTTTGCGCTTAGATCAATAATCGGTGCAGGTTAGACAAGCAAGTTGGCCAAACAACAGTATTATGATGAGTACAAATTGCTCTTTTCATTGCATGTTTAATGTACAGACCCACAAAATGCTTGTGATCTGAATTTGTTATTTTGGTTCTTAAAGTTTACATTTTAGTAGTTGAAGATTTGCACATTTAGGCAAAACATGCTGTTCTGATTATTGCTTATATTGGTAGTAATCAAAGACTATGACAACAGGCTGCCAATGTTTATAATCCTTAAAGGAAAATGTCTTAAAGATAAACACTGCACCTCTCTCCACATTAAATATAGTATAAAACAAATTTTAAAAACAAAAACAAATTGTTTATTCACTGTCTGAACCTTTAACAAATAATATTAAATTGTAAAAAATATGAATAATAATTGTATTTGTAATTGATTCAGTGCTTCCACTGTGTTCTCACCATGGAATTAGAATAATACAACTCCCTGGTTAGCTTGTAATAATAAGGAACTCTCTGCTAGGTGCATTACTACTGATAGTAAGGTTTGTTTTAAATTGACCATAAACTTCGCTTTCATGTTGAGGTTTTAGAACTTTTATTTTGTCTCATGCACAGCTGGATTTCTCGGGCCAGTGAGAGAACAGAGAACATCTATTTTACTCAGAACAGCAGCCTGTCTTTAACGCTGTCTTAAGAGAAATGCCTTGTGTACACTATGATCATTTTGTAAGAACAAGTTGATGTAAATGTTAATTTACCTCAAATGTTTACAAAACTGTTACTAAATAAACTTTTTGTACCATATTTCCGTCTCATCATTGATTCATGTATAATATTGACAATATTGACAAATGACCCTGTTTGATGGTTCATAAATAATCACATTTCTATTTGGATCCATTGTAAAGCTTTGTGTTGTCATTAGCTCTAATGTGGAGGCGAGGAGGCTAATAATAATAATAACAGATCTTATTTATATAGCGCTTTTCTGAGACCCAAAGACGCTTTACAGAAAAAGAATAAGACAATAATGCTCAGACATAGAGCAACACACTAGAGTACAACAGTTAAAACAGAGATAGACAGAAAGCCAAACAATAAGGCAAGGCCAACTACAAATAGACCAAGCAATGAGTTGACAAAGTGATGACTACCAAATGAACAATCCATAACGCCATTGTGTTGCACAGTTTAAGTGGAATTGCAGAAATATCTAATTTGTAAATCATGAGAACAAAGACATTAAAATTATTACGATTTATTGGTGGTGTACATGGCTAGACTACACCCCTTGAACGCCAACATTCAAACTGATCTCCTCCACCCTCTGAATTCCAGAAGCGGCTATGAGAATGTGACAGAGAATCAGAAGGCCACACTGTCGTCTACATCTCCTAAAATCCACTACATGTAATTGAATTCAGAGGACAGTGTCAGTCTCACACATTAGAGCCAAACATCCATCAAGAAACCAGTTAGTGTTCTCTCAAGTCACAACCATTTACAACTTCATTCAATACACGACAAAGCTGGGTGGTGATGTTAGCTTGAGGGAAAATTAATTTCACTATAAATGGAAGACTCTTTGAAATCCCATTGCGTTGACAGGCATGTTGCAGTAAGATGTAATTTAAAAACACTTTCTATTTGTTTTAATTCCCTCAATGTCCTTTCAAAGTCGATAGTATTCCCTGCATATTTTTGTCATACTGATAGACCTCATTAAAGTAAATAGTTTCCTTTGCCACTTAAGTACCACATATTTAGACCTCTTTAAGGGGATAAAAACATATCAGACATATCATAACATATCATACCTTCTCTTGTATTAGGGGTAGAGTAAATTGATTCGTTATCGATAACTGGCGCTGTCAATCAAAGTGACCCCATGCAGGACTTTAGGGGGACAGGATTGGTTTTTGCTAAATTGATCAATAAGCCAATGTCGAAAATGTTAACTTGTTTGCTGCTGTGGCTAGTCATACCCCCTTAATCAAAATGAAACAATTTGCAGAAAAGACTTTCATGTTGCTTGCCATCTATTGCTACAAAGGTAAGTCTGCCTTATTTACTAAACTGAGAATATCATGAGAATCAAAGTATTGCCAATTTAACCTTATATTTCATGAGGTGATTATTGTTCAGCCCACCTGACCTAAGGGCCTTTCTGTGTGGAGTTTGCATGTTCTCCCTGTGCCGGCGTGGGTTTCCTCCGGGTACTCCGGTTTCCTCCCACAGTCCAAAAACCATGCAAGTTAATTGGTGCCTCTAAATTGCCCATAGGGTGTGAATGTGAGTGTGAGTGGTTGTCTGTCCCTATATGTGTTGGCCCTGTGATAGACTGGCGTCCTGTCCAGGGTGTACCCTGCCTTACGCCCTGTGTTGGCTGGGATAGGCTCCAGCCCCCCCGTGACCCTGTAAAACAGGATAAGCGGTAGAAGATGAGAGAGAGAGAGGATTATTGTTCAAAATCTAAAGCAAAGGGAATATTTGGAAATATTGGATGTTGGGTTTGTTTTTTTGAACAGAAACAGAGATATTTTGGATTGCTGGAGTAGAGTTAATGGTGGTCTGTTGTTCATAGACTGCTCAAACGAGAATGCAAGTATCTAAACACAGGGCAGAGACCCCAGCCTAAGCCCAGTGACTATTTATAGCCTTTAATCACCTAACAAATTCACACAGGCCCCATAGTCCAAATACCTCAACCCTCTTCATGTATTTGAGTGTCTTGTTCTCTGAGTCACGGCCAACACAACGGCATTGTCTTGGATGGCTTTTTGCAGTATTGCAGTACTTTATGTTTAAGGGTAACGTCAATTTTCAAAAGCATGAATGTATAAGCAAATATATGAATTATGGTATGCAATACACACAAAACAAGCTGCACACAACAATTGAGCTACTGACGTACTGTGCATCATTATTTGGGGTCGAGAACTCTGCTTCTGCAACAAACAAAAAAAACGATGTCTACGATGTATTGAATACTTTCAATTTATTGAAGTTTCTACATTTCTTTTTCTTCCCATTGAGGTCATGTGGTACATCTTGTTTAGACTGTCAGAAGGAGGGGCTTGAGGTGAGAACTTTATGTGAAGTGCTCCTTTCATCACATTGTGCATACACAGGTATGTGAAGAGCAGTTGCCATTACACAGAAATCTATGTGCAATTCAGCCATCAACATTTTTTGGCCATCACAATAAATGTAAAATGAACTAATTGACTGTGTCAGATAGTGGCCTTGTGACTTGTCACTTGTCACTTGGATTGTCAGACTATTATTTACATTTGTAGAACTGCAGTGAGTGAGTGGGTGACTGGGTGCTCTAAGCTTACTTTTAAGGGTTAAGTTACTGTTGCACCCAATAGATCCCCACCAAGTTGGGATGGGACAACCTAAATTTAACCTAATCCTCTTCCCAAAACTACTCAGCAGTGAAAGCCCGCTTTTCCATTCCGTCCTAAAGTCATACAAGGCTGTACTCTAGGAGTTTTTCCAGCTATGAACCAGACACTATTCACGACCACCAAGAGCTTACTTACTACATGAGCTAAACAATACATCAACCCACCATGCGCTAGGGCATTTCCCTTGACATAACGGCTTCAGAAACTGATGCGAGTGTCCGCTGAACTTTAACACACATCGTTCTCCTACATGTTCGACCTATTCTAACACGGTGTCTGTGGAGCATTGGATGAGAAATGCAGTTGTCATCCATTCTCTCTCCTCTTCCACAGAGCAGCTGGACACTCGGCAACCCCCCTTAGTTTCCCCCTCCCACGCTGTTGTTTTATCATTAAATGGCGACATTAGTTCATATCATGTGATTCGCAAAGGATTCATTGCACATTAGAGGTGCTAATCGCCACCTATAGTCTGCCTCTCGCCTCTGCCGCGGGGCTAGCCCACATGACCCTGCTGAGCGCAGCGCTTTCTTTATGCCCACTGAAAGAACCGGGGATTGAGCCCAAACAAAAAAAAAACACGAGGGTGAAAAAATGTTTTTACACTCGCCCGCTCGCTCGCTGGGCTGGTTGTGTGTGCACAGGGGTGTTTTAGCTGTAGATCAATGGGACAAGTTATTGGAGTCTGGCCAACTCTAACAGATAGAAAAGAAAGAGAAAAGCTGCCTCTTCAAAAAATGTTTTTTTGGTATGACCTCTGTCAAAAATGTACATGAAATGGACCGTTTTGAAATTCTTTCAACTTGTGTTTTTTTTTTTTTTTTTTTTTTTTTAACATCAAGGGTCAACACTAGCAGTTACAGTGAGAATACCTACACACTAGGTGGTGTAGCCTGGGGGATCTATATGAAGAGTCCTATAGGAGGAGAGTGGGGACCCCTACGTCAGACCAAACACACACACACACACACACACACACACACAGAGAATTGAGGTGCCCCTGACATGAAGATCAGCTTAACAGCCCTAAGGAGGGGGAATATCATTTTAACAGTGTGTGACTGAGATGATAAAGAATAATGGGGTGAGGAATCCATTGCCAGCCAGGCCGTGGTGAATAGTTCACCTGCAGCGCCACTTGATGGGGGAAAGGTGCAATTGTTGAGCTCACATTGACTTGAACAAGCCATGACATGTATATTTTGGAAACAATGGAAACCCTCTGGCCCATGCCGAGTAGAATGAGGTTGGAGGTCTCAGAAAATCGAAAGGAAGAAAACATGTAAAAAGTATAAATTGAAAGATTGGTATCCAACCTTGATATGTTTAGCCATCAATGAGACACATAGCTAGAGGGTACATATTTCAGGGGGGTTCTAGAGAAACTAAACTAAAAAACAATCCACATCTCTACATCCTATTATTAACTTCCTTTTCTGGCATACTGGCCACCATGTTGACCCTTAGTTGCTGACACCTCTTCCTGCACCCCCCCCCCTCCTGTCACCTTGCAGATAAGGGCCTTCGGCAGGGGCCTGTGTCTGCCTGTCACCTCCCAAACCACGGGACTCAAGTAGGAGCCATCAGTCAAGGGGGCCCCTGTGGCCCTCCGGTGACAGCACCGAGCATTGTCTTACCAGGCCACGCACTAGCCGTTGCCAGGATTGATGTAGTAGTTGGTTAGGTACAGAATATGGCATAAACCACCTGCCTAAAATTGTGTTGGTCCCCCTGTGCCGCTTGAACAGCTCTGATCCGTCGAGGCCTGGACACCACAAGACCTCTGAAGGTGTCCTGTGATATCTGGCACCAAGACGTTCACAGCAGATCCTTTCAGTCCAGTAAGTTGCGAGGTGGGGCCTCCGTGGATCAGACTTGTTGTTCCAGCACATCCCATAGATGCTCAATCGGATTGAGATACAGGGAATTTGGAAGCCAAGTCAACACCTTGAACTCTTTGTTCAGGAATGGTTTGAGGAACATGATCATTTTTGCTTTGTGGCAGGGCGCATTATCCTGCTGAAAGAGGCCACTGCCATCAGGGAATGCCATTGCCATGAAGGGGTGTACTTGGTGTGCAACAACGTTTAGGTTGGTGGTGCGTGTCAAAGTAACATCCACATGAATGCCAGGACCCAAGGTTTCCCAGCAGAACATTGCCCAGAGCATCACACTGCCTCTGCCGGCTTGCCATCTTCCCATAGTGCATCATGGTCTCATCTGTTCCTCAAGTAAACGACATGCACACTCACACACACCCCCACCCGGCCACCCACAGGATGTAAAAGAAAACATGATTAATCAGACCAGGCCATCTTCTTCCATTGCTCAATGGTCAAGCCATCGATCCCCACACGCATTAATGAGTCTTTGGCTGCCAAGACCCTGTCACCGGTTTTCCTTCCTTGGACCTCTTTTGGTGGGAATTAACCAGTGCATACCAGGAACACCCCACAAGACCTGCCGTTTTGGAGGTGCTGACCCAGCCGCCTGGCCATCACAATTTGGCCCTCGTCAAAGTCACTCAGATCCTTACAATTGCCCATTTTTCCTGCTTCCAACACATCAACGTCAAGAACGGACTGTTCACTTGCTGTCTAATATATTCCACCCCTTGACAGATGCCATTGTAACGAGACGATCAATGTTATTCACTTCGTCTGTCAGTGGTTTTAAAGTGGCTGATCAGTGTATATTAAGATCAAGGGCACCTGGGCAGGGTTTTCTCTAAATAATGGCTAATTGCAAATACCAGTGCATGTTCCAAACCAAGTGTGTACTAGCGTATACATATTTAATACAATTAAGAAATGTTAGGAAATGAAATTATTTATTGTATTCATTTGGCGGATGAGTCCACACATTGCATCGAACTTGTGACCATAGACACTCACTTTTCAGTATTTACAGGTAGGCACATTCACATAAAGCACTGAAGCAATCATCGACCTTCCATTCAAGCGATGTTTGCTTCGGCATCGCAGCACTCCCTACCTTTTTCCTTTTCCTATACAGCCTATAACTTGACACGAGATTATACTTGGAACGGTGCAAACTTCAGGTATGTGGTGGAAAATTGGGGTAGGGTTGCTGAGTCAAAGCCTTGGGGCACAGCTTTCTGTAGACATAAGTAGGAGTCAATAGGTGGCCAAGGAGGAATTTACCCCCAATTTAAGTCAAAATAATAGCACAGTAGTTGTCCCCAATTTATTGACAGTAAACAATTTCAAACAAAAATTGGAAAAAGAAAGTGTAAAAAAATAATAATAATAATAAACGACAAATGAAAGGGTAGCAAGTAAAATATAAAATACGGCCTCTAGTGTAGCTTGACGCAAACTTGGAAATTCAAGGATGTTTACTATGCAAACGACACTCAGTCCAATATCCATTCTGTTATATCGGCCCATTTGAAAGTTAGTGCAAGCTTGCTGCTTTGCAGTGTTAAAAGGAACGCCACCAAAAAGAGCTGCGAAAAACACGGAACTGAACTTTATTTTCAACTATATCAACATCTGATATAAGACATACAGAAGCAAAGAAACTTACGAACGAGAGTCATTAGCAAAGAAGTCCTTAGCTCAGAGGAACAGGCAGTCTCATGCTTAGCATGTACCCTGGATGTTCCAAGCAGCGCTCTAGCTACCTTTGCAGATTTCCCCCAAACCCTTTCCGCAGAAACAAAAAGGGAGAGACACAGAGAAGATCCTAGGCTGCAGGAGGCTTTAATGCTATGGACAAGGAGGAAAATGATGGCACGCGCACACACACACACACACACACACACACACACACACACAACTATCCAACACACCGGCAACTCATCTCGAGTGTAAAAAGAATGTACATTTTAACCAAGACTAAATTAATTGCAAATAAATAAATGTCATCTTTTAAAAGGCATAAGGAAGGTTCAATGGGCTTTTCTACCGGACGTCCCCTTTCCCTTGACTTTTCAGAAATATATACACTTCAACCGAGCCCAATCTGGACCTTTTTTAATGCTACATTGTGGGAACAAACTACCCCCTCATCTACATGAAGAGAAGCACTGCCTGCTTTAAGTGTTGTAAACTGTCCACCACTGAGAGATCCCAGTCCGTCAGTACAAAGCCACCTGGATCACTGGAAGGAAGAAGCGACTGTCCTGATCACTGGTTGGGAAACGTCCTGCCCTTCCCCGTGGACATCCGCTGTGTTTCGACAGCTGGCCTGAGTTCAGTAAAGATGGTGGGTAGGGTGGGGAACATAACGGCGTGTGAAGGCCAGGGGGGGGGGGGGGGGCAGGGGGTGTGCAACTCATTACTAGCCGTTTATATAGGACGACAAAAACGCAAAGCTGGGGATGAAGGCTAAAGGTTATTCTCCTTCGTCCTCCCCCTTTTGTTGTTCCTCCGTCGCCACCTCCTCTGCCTCCGCCTCATCTGCCTCCGCCTCATCTGCCTCCGCCTCCGCCGCCTCCGCCGCCTCCACTTCCTCCGCCTCCACTTCCTCCTCCGCCTCCTCCTCCTCCTCTTGCTGCTGCTGTGGCTGGCCCTCTCTGTAAATGTCCGTGACCAGGAGGACCCTGGTGAGGAGGCTCTCCAGGACGCCGCGCTCCAGACTGGTGGAGCTGAACCACAGAGGGCTGTCGGGGCCGCTGGACGCTTCCGGCTGGGCGTAAAACACGTCCGCACGCTGACTCAGGGGCCCGGGGCTGGCGTGCGCACACACACATGAACAGACACACATGAACACACACAGAATGTAACATATTTTAAATGTTGTGTAGAGATCAAATTCCACCTAAACCAAACAGAAATGAGCAGTACAGATGAACAATATCGAGAAGAAGAAAAAAAAATGTTGGTAAAATGCACTCTTGGGGGTGAGAATACTCACATCAGGATCAAATGAAAGGAATTGAAATGAACTGGGACTGACACTATTTCATGAATAGAAATCTGGGAGTAACATCTATAAAAGAGATATCTATGAAAATGCAAGGTGCCCTCATACTTAAGTTGTCAACACCATGTTTCAGGATGTGAACAGCAATATGGTATAATCATTGGACGCAGACCTGTGAGGAAACAATGCCTGCTATGCAGCATAAACAGAGAGGGAAGCAAAGCAGCATGGGAGATGGAGTCCTAAAGAGCACAAATGCCAGCTAAGCATCCATCCATGGAGTCCTAAAGAGCACAAATGCCAGCTAAGCATCCATCCATCCATCCATCCATCCATCCATCTAGTAATGCTAAATAGAAAGGCATTCGATGATACATTTTTTTGTGCAAATGTCACAGTTTGATAATAATGTTGACTATCGATCGATCGATAGATAGATGCTTAGCTGACATTTGTGCTGTCTAGGACTCCATCTACCATGCTGCTTTGCTTCCCCCCTCTGTTTATGCTGCATAAACATAGCTGTGCTACCTTTTGCTTCCATTCATGCTCTGGAGCAGTCACTCACCACTTGGCTCTGTAGAGTTCATAGAGTCTCCACTCGTGTTTCCTAAAGGGGCGGCGCGTGGAGCCTCCCGAGCCGTCGTCAGGCTCGTAGTCGGGGTCCCCGTCCTCTGCTGGCCGCTTCCTCTTCCTGGGGCCTGTTTGGACAGGACGGCGGACGGACACAACACACAGCGTTTCGACTCAAACACAGGCAGCCTGACACTGATTGGAGAGACAGCAAACGTAACACGGAAACGAAGGACATCCCAGAATGACGTTGCGGTCCCTCCGTCCTTCCTCTCGGTGGCGACCACTGTTATGCCAGGTGCACGCGACGACCAATGATTATTATTATATTATTATTATTATATAAACACAGCCGTGTCTTTCTGTGCGACTCACAGGGGTGTTCCTGAGGGGGGGGCGAGGGCCCACAGACGTGGGTCTCCTTGGTCAGGGGGTCCGTGACGTCGGGCCCGTAGACGTCGGCGAAGGTGAGGCCCAGGTGCTGCTCCACGGTGCGCAGGCCAAAGTACTTAGTGTTCAGGTAGACCAGGGAGCGAAGCAGGGCGGCCGGACTCTGCTCCCCCAAGAGGTGACTGGTCCACAGGCTCTGCTCCTGCACGCGGCCCCACAGAGAACCTACACAGCCGGGGCACACACACCGGGGTTTTACCATCCAACGTGTTCTGACTCACCAGGGGTACTGGTTCATACACAAACGTACCGCAATTAAGAGTAAGGGTCAAACCACAAAAGGTACAGTATGCTGTATTTATACCCTAATTCAATTTTTTGCCAAAGAAAACAACAAATCCATTTCAACTTGATTAGCTTAATGCCAAAAAAAAAAAAAAAATTATAATAAAATAAAGAAATAAATGTTCATCTACAGTGTCCTCATATTACAATATGGTGCAATCACAAGAATTCAGGATGTGAACAGCAGAAGAGTTCTAATCATTGGACACTAAACACCACGCAGGTTTTGTTTACGCTTCCTGGGAAGCCAACCCCCTAACTCCACAGACAGCCTAACAATCTTTCTCCGATCACCTTGTTGGTTTTCAAGAAACCGTGTCTCAGCTTGAAAATTACCGACACGCACGTTTTGTCCTTAACGGAAAGAAACAAAATGAAACAATGGGCGAACCCCGAGCAGAACGAGTCATCCGAAACGATAACCAGAAAGGAAAGGTTTTTACCGTCGGGAAGCACGTTGGGCTGCCAGTCTTTGAGGACCTTGTGGAGCTCCACTCCAAACTGCTGGTAGCAGGAGTCACTGAAGAGGTCATCCTTCCTTCCTTTGGCATGAAGATGCTGTGAAGATGCAAAACCTACGTTTCAAGAAACTGTTTTGTTGTTTTTGTAAAAAAAATAAAAAATAAAAAATAAAAAAAAACATCGAAACTTCCACTGAGTCCTCATTTGTAAATAGTCAACACCATGTTTCAGGATGTGAACAGCAATAGGTTATAATCATTGGACAGCAGTGGGGGAAAAAGGCAGGGCAAAATAAACCAAAAGAAACACACCCCTGAGAGGACAAAGGGCTAAAAGTTCTAATGATTCTCACATTAATGTTTGGATTTGCTTTCAAATCTATAATAACAATATCCCCTATAAATTGCCACTCCCTTGCTGCTATGGCATCTGTCCACAACAAACTCTGTACGCAAGCCATCGAAGAAACCAGGCATGCTCTTCCCGAATTAATCCACTTCACACAAGTGTCTCAGTCTCAACCAGAGATGATGTTTCACTTTGGTGACAATAACTTCTGAGGTCGAGCTGGCAACCACACAGTTCTCCATCCTTCTTACTTCTTACTGATGCAGTAATGTAACATTGCTTCTAGACATATTCTCGCACACGCACGCACGCACGCACGCACACACGCACACACGCACACACGCACACACGCACACACGCACACAGGCACACACGCACGACTTAGAATGAGTAAAATGTAACAATCTGCAGTGGTATTTTTATTCTCTCCATCTAAATGAGGTCAACGGAATAAAAGCCGTTGTTTTTTCCCTGAGAAACAGACAAGATAACTATGGATCAGTCATCGTTTTGCCAGCTCAGCCCAGACGGTTTTCCTGCGGTTACGGGCTCTCTGTCCATTTGTATCCTTTGAAGTCTGTGGCTGAGGGTGGACCAGGACGCACCGACCCATCAAAACATCTCCACAATACTCCAGTAACGCTACGCTAACTCGCGGTGCTCATCGCGGAACACTTAAGACTCCCCAGTTTTCGACGACAGACGTTTCGCGGTCATCCAGAGGTCCCGGTGGAGAAACTGACGGCATCCCCAGCCAGCCCGAGTGACTCCCCTGTGCAGCCCTGTGTCTCGTCACCCACACCCAGCCCTGCCCTGGCTCGTTAAGCCCCTACACAGCCCCGCTGAGAGGGTTAGCGATAGAGGGTGAGGAGGGCGCCCGGTCCCTTTTCCGTAGCCAGCCCCGGCCTTCCTTTAACGCCGGAATACACGGGGAGAGTTACTGCTGCTCTGAAGTGGGCCCCCCCCCCCCCCCCAAGCCGCAACTTTAGCAGGGTGAGGAAATAAACGAAATAGACCTTTGTCCGGAAAACCTTTTTTGTTCGTGTGTGCGACCTTCCCCTTTGGGACTTTTATGGGGGAGAGTTACATTAGCACATCTATGAGTCACGTAAGATCTAGATGGGTGTGACTTTGTCCATGACCGTGGCGGGAAGTGGGCTCTTCTAAGCACTGACTTACAGAGTTACCGGCACCATTTTGGTAAAGACTATTCTTATATACAAGTCTCTGGGGGGGGGGGGGGGGGGGGGGCGTTCCAAAACTCAGCCTGTTGTTATCCAAGTGAAAATGAAAACAGGCTGTCTGGAGTCACTCCACCTTTAGGTGGAACGGGTTTGTGCATTCAAATGAGATCCAATTGGGGGGTGGGGGGGGTCTTGGTGTAAAGCAGTACTGACCTGCTGAATGCCCAGACAGAGGTAGAACACACTGTCTGGGCTGTAGCGCTCACCACCAGGCCTGCGCACCTCCTGCACGAACCGGGCCAGCGACAGGCAGAGCTCCCCGGAGCTAAGCGCCAGCAGGTTAGTCCTGGACCGGCTTGGAACAACTGTAGGAGGAGAAAAGAAAAAAAACACCATGCCATTTAACAGAAGATTTGATAGCACATTAATAGCCATCTGCCTTAAGTAAAAAAATTCGATTTTTATTATATTTATTTTGTATCTATTAGGAAAACACAAACACAAAAACACACAATGGTAAAAAGTAAGTAATGACTGTTTTTGTCATTTATGTAAATTGCTACTGTAACACTTACATTTCCCTAGGGGATAAACAAAGTCCTCTATCTATAAAAGACAAGTGTTTCTGTGATATTGTGTGACGTTGCATTTCTGGTAGAGATATTGTAAGTCATTCTGTTGTTAAAATGGACATTCTTTACCTGCGAGTGAGTGACGCTCACCTGGTTTAGGGCCGTCCTTCCCTTTGGTCTGGTCTGATTGGTCGCTTGAGGACAGCGCCCAGCGTTTCCAGGCATTGACTCCGTAGCGAGCCCTGAGGGGTAGCGAGCGTCCCTCGGCGCCGTCCCGGGATGTGGGCGAGGAAGACGAGGATGGATCGGAGTCTCCTGCCTCTACCGCTCGCCTCTTGTGTCCCTAAAACACACGGAGAGGTCATCTCACTCAGAGGAAAACGCTTGGAAAAAAGACCGCACAATTTGTGTCGTAGCAGGTTTGTTCAGATGAACTGTTGCCATTTGTCAATTGTATTTCATTTCCATGTCCTCATAACCAAAAATACCAATCACAAAGAATCAGAATGTGAACAGCATAAAGAGTTTTAATCATCGGACATGTGGGTTTTCTCCTGACGTTAAGCTGAAAGGTGTTGGTAAGGGAGGCTAAGTCCTGGGTGACAGCTGTGGCTGACCCTCCTTTCAAGGACAGGCCAAGATTCATGTGTGTGGTCTGATTTCAGCCTTCAAAGTGTTATAACTGTAGACAAGTCAAAAGGAATCAATAATCAAATGTAGTAATCTTGCGTCGTACCCAGTTCTGGGCTTTGAGTGTACTGTTGTTTGTGTGTGTGCTAACCCAGCTGTGTGTGTGTGCTACCTGTGCTCTGTATATACAGGTGTGTGTGTGTGTGTGTGTGTGTGTGTGCGCTACCTGAGCTCTGTATACAGGTGTGTGTGTGTGCTACCTGAGCTCTGTATATACAGGTGTGTGTGTGTGTGTGTGTGTGTGTGTGTGTGTGTGTGCGCTACCTGTCTCCTTGGGTGGGGCCGTGGCACCTCCTCCTCCTCCTCCTCCTCCTTAGCTAGGACAGAAGGCAGACTGAGGCCCACTTTCACATCCAGGCCTTCCAGCACTGGGACCGGCTCTGAGGCTGTGGCTGTGCACAGGACCACGGAAACAACAAAGAAAGGACATCAAAGAAGCTGCCACAGAAATAGAAGACGCAGACAAGGAGGACGTGGGTTTGGGCAAGATAACCGAGTCGACGTTTAACATGGTTTGGCGATGGCATTTTCAAATCCATGCTTGCTGCCTCAGACAATGGGTTTGTTATCTATAAACTGAATCTTTAGCACCCCAGACTTGTGTGTGTGTGTGTGTGTGTGTGTGTGTGTGTGTGTGTGTGAATCTAGGGCAGTTCTCCTTCTACCCTTTCTTCGGCTGTGTTTTGGGGTTAAGGGGAGTGAACGTAGACGACCCAATCCCCGGCTGCTGGGTAGAAGGAGGGCTCCGCTAGCCGAATCCGGGCCGACGTGCGCCTTTACAAAACGCTAGGCGCGTCAGATGGAGACAGGCGAGTGAATTAGCGACCGCCCATAACCCCCGGCTCACGGAGCGAGGCTCCACCTAACAACGTCTGACGAAGAGATTGAATTAAAGCCGTTCGCTCTTTGGTTTGGACCGCGAATATATAGATATGTATCTGTGGCCTTCGGTTAACCGTCCACTACTCAAATTGCCACGGAGCGGGAGGTCTCGACGCGAACCAAGTGACGAGCAGGCCCAAAAATAACCCTCAGGGAGGAATTTTAATCTGCATGACCGTACCGAGAAAAACCCACTAAGTAAGCCTGCATCCCTGTTCCCGGTGGAGATCTAATGATAGACATGTACTTTCCACTTCAGCAAGGGAGTGACGGTCAACCAAGCACACCTTTTCCCCCCCGAGACTTTCCAGTGACACCCTCCTGCTCCTACCCTGAGGCACTTCATGACAATCCGACAGGACTCGGGACAGTTGTAAACCGATCGTGTTTGTGCTTTGTTGACGCCCACCCAACTATATCGGGTCTGGCCAAATCGGGAACCAGTCTAATTACATTTCACAAGAGGCTAGGCGTCGTTCAAAGGGTTTGGCTGTTGTATTAGGAGAGTAGAAATAGTGTTGACAGGCCCGTACTTTGAGGGAAGTCCTTCTCCAGATCCAGGTCCGGTTCATACTTGTCCTCTTCCTCCGTCTCAGAGCTGCTGCTGCTGCTGCTGGACTGTTCCTCCTTGGTGGAAAGATCTCCCTCTCCTTTCTCCTTCTTCACCTTTGCATCTGAAAAATTCATAGGCATCACACCTTAAAAAAAGGCATAGATTCTGGCTCACCGGGCTAAGGCGCACCACAAAGGCTAGTCCTTGATGCAGTGGACCGGGTTCGATTCCGGCCCTGGGCCTTTGCTGCATGTTCTCCCCAAACTCTCTCTGAACTTTCTGCCTAATGCCCTGTCCAAAAAAGAAAAAAAAATACACAGATTCGGACATTGCACGCACTGGCTAAGTGCGTGATTAAAGTGCATAACGTTAAGGCCTGGAAACACTGCATCGACGGCTGGCCGTCACTTCAGATCCGCAAGTCCCTTTGAGTTCAACCAAACATTTGCAGGGTAGACGCTCTGGTAGACACCACCCTGATGGCACATTTGGGAATGCCTTTGCGCTTGAGATAAGAACAAGCGAGATAAGTTCATCCTCAACCTTGTCCGTCCAAAAGCGGCCATGGTGTTACTTCTGAATGCAGGTCTTGCTTTGGCTGCGGTATTACCCGATACCGTCCTCATTTTTTCAACTCAGGTCGGTCACTAACTTCCGCTATTTATCGGCGTGATGGCGTGCTTAGATTGGGTATCGTCTACCGACACCTCTGGACTGCCTGTTGCCGATTCAAAACATTGAATCGTCCAGAAACTGTAGGTGGGCGGCGGGAAAAGCCAGCGATCGAGCAGGACCTGTGCAGCACACCGAGGCGGCGACAGGAAACCTAAATCGGCCGACCCTCTGCGCCGTTTGCCCAGGCCTTCAGGGGCACTGATCCCTGCTCTTGTAAGATTTAAGTTTACGGTATGATGATCTGCGGCAAAACGTCCTAGTAGCAAGGCCATTCAGAGAATACACACATAGTATAAATACAGCCACACTTTTCGATACCTCGGAAAGTCTGTTTGTGTTTTTGGAGGGTTGCCGTTCTTATACCTGGCTTCTGATCCTCAGCGATGGCCTCTGCCATGGACAGAAGGTCGCCCTCCAGGGGGTCGGCGGGGACCTTGGCCCTCAGTTCCCTGACGGCCCGGACGATCTCCTCGGCCCCCTGCAGAGTCGTGGGTAGGAACACCGGCACTGGAATCTACACACACACACACACACACACACACACACACACACACACACACACACACACACACACACACACACACACACACACACACACACACACACACACACACACACACACACACACACACACACACACACACACACACACACACACACACACACACACACACACAATTTAGCAAAGCATTAGATTCTTGGGTGGCGTTAAAAAGGGATATAGAACATTTTAACTAGGCACAAGGCGGCAGTTCAGAAAGCTATCAATCTTACTAAAATAGCAATGATATGTTTGTTAATGAGAGTGGTATTGTGAGAGAACAATGCCCTTGTGGTTTCCCATAAGGTAGGGATGCCATATTCAATATTAGATAAGTTAATCATTTTAACTACTGAACGTACTATCCACACCACACTATGCATTCACAGATAAGCTCTCATTTATTCATATTGTAATTCATTTTTGTTCTTTCACGGCAAATATTATATACGAGCCCAACTTATACAAAAGTAGGTAAGGTGTGCAAGCAAGTACATTTAACATACTCAAAAAAGTTGGGTGTCACCAGCTGGCGAATTCAGTTGCATCCCGAACACCAGTACAAAATTAGTTTGGCAGTTTCTGTAATTATGACTTTGATCCCAATATTCAAGGCTAAAACATAATATATGCAATAGACATATTTAATCTTTTCTTTTAAACCATTATTTAACTAGGTGAGTTCAACTGAGAACAAAACAAAACCATCATTAAACAGAAAACTAAATAGAATCATTTCAATAAGGATGAAGGGAATGATTGGCCTGTTTTTCAAACGTATTCAAAATTAAATATGTTGATTAATTATCTTGATTATATAAATTCTCTTACCGGTAGAGGGAGGGTCAGGGGTGTAGGTGTAAGCTGGGAATACATGCTCATAGGTACTGGGATGAAGACTGGCACAGGAATGGGAACAGGAATATACTCTCTCTTCACACCATCGTCCATATCTGTGGAAATGCATTAAAACGTAAAAAAAATATTTAAAAAAAACGTAATGGCCACAGAGAATTCTTCCAGCGATACCGCTCGGCTTTAACAAGCCCTGTATTTCCCCTTCTGGAATTGGTTGAACAGTCCACAGAATGCCGAGGAGTCATCTTTTGAGCGTACCCGTCTGCAGCAGTTTGCTCTGCGTGTGTGGCTTGCAGTAGGTGGCCTTGGTCAGAGTCAGGGGCTTGCAGAGGACCGCTTTGTTCTTCACATCCTTCACCCCACCGGCAGCAAAGGCCACGGCGCCCTGGTTCAACATCTAACAGACACACACACACACACACACACACACACACACACACACACACACACACACACACACACACACACACACACACACACACACACACACACACACACACACACACACACACACACACACACACACACACACACACACACACACACACACACACACACACACACACACACAGTTCAGCCTTATATCACATCTCGTTCTGTGGCGCTAGCTCTTTCCTGTGGCCTAAAACCCATTTCCGAATGGCCATTACGACTTCTCAAAACACAAAAGTCTTCCGGATCTCCGTAACGATCCGCCGTGCGAGACAGCAAAACGTTGTGCGCGTTCAATGAGCGGTTTCGCCGCGCTTACCCCTAGTTTCGCGGCCTGCGTTCCAAACCCCAGGCTGGTGTTTTCCGGACCTTTCTGGGTGACCATGATGGGTTCGTTCTGCTGCAAGTAGAAGCGCAGCAAGCACTGCTGGTCACAGAAGCGCTTCATCTCGGCCCGCCACTGCACGGACTCCGTCAGGTTGCCTTGGACCTTGCAGCAGTCGCAGCGCGCCGCCTAGTGGACACACGGGGGCACCGCGGGAAAGGAAGCACCACTGATGATTGAGGGAATTAGGATGTTCCCTTGGGGGGCCTACAGCAGAACTGGTCGGGTGTTAATCCTAGCTGGGAGAATACCCAGTTATCTCTAAAGTGGTAACACAATCAAATGTGTTCCATGGAGGAAATATATCAAAAAGGTACGGTTCCTTTTAGAAGCATAAACGCCACTTCACCATTCGAATCTACAGGTGTGTTTGAAGTACAACTGACCTTATAGTACCAATCGTGGAACTTTTTGGCACAGGTTTCACTGCAGAAGTCCCTGTTGATGCTCCCTAGTTGGCGGGTTACCCCTCTCTTGCATAGCTGGCTGCAGTGGTTACAGGTCACGCACTTCAGACCCAGTCGCCTGGCAAAGTCCTGCTTGAACAACAGCTTGCAGCCTGTGTGGCGGAGAGGGGAGAGCGGCTCAGAATACAGAGCACGGACATTGTGTGCTTTTGAACCTCGGTCAGCCACATAATGGCTGTGGGAAAGCGAGAAGGCAGCAGCAGCTCATTCTACTCAACGTAGAAGACGCAGGGGGACCAACGTGACCTGATAAGGAGTCTGCGTTGACATGATGAGAGTCTTTGGCAGCTTCCCAGACTCCAGATTTAAGGCTGTCTACTACAAAGCAAAATTACAAATCAGGTTTTGGCGGTGGTGGCTACCACTGTATTTTAACATGGAGTATTTCAAAAGGAACACATGAGCAGGGATGCACCGATCGTGAAATTCGATGTTTAAAATAAGAATTTGGCCGATAGCAGATACCGACGGCCATGTTTTTAGGCCCATTTTGTTTTTGTTATTTATTCCCCTTTTGTGCCAGGAAATCAAAGACATCATCATAATAAAAAAAAGAACTGAACTGTTTTAAAGTCGTGAATGAGCACAATTCAATCACAGATTTTCTCTCTCTCTTACTTGAAAAAAAACAAACAAAACCAAAAAACATGTGCGCGACAACCGTTGCCCCGACCAACAACATTTAGACCACGCATATTGATGCGACATACACATTGGCCACTGCCATCGGTGAATGCCATCTTATTGGCCGATATTGGCCAATAGCGACGTACGGCCGAAACATCGGTGCATCCCATTATTTATGGGAATAAACATGCATTAAACCAACCCATATTTAATGTAAGAGCGGGCGACAGGGTCGATATTTATGGGAATGAACATGCATTAAACCAACCCATATTTAATGTAAGAGAGCGCAAGGGTAGACAGACCTTCGCTGCAGAAAGGCCGCTTGACCCCAGAGAACTTGACCGTCTCATAGAGTGTCTTCTCCTCCTGGCAGTTTTCACAGAACGTGACGATGCAGTGCAGCTTCTTGTAGTCCTCGCAGCACGCCTTGCTGCAAAACTGGTACATTTTATCCTGCCAACAGACCAGAGAGGATATATCATATTTATGAAAGAAGCAGGTTCATGATGCTCTTCATCCGTTAGTAAATAATGAATGATAATTGTCCCTCTCTCACACACGCGCACGCACACACACACACACGCGCACACTCAAAATCATTTAGAGACAAGCACAAGAGCACGGCATAAAGACTACAATAATACGATTATTTTTCAAGGAGTCAGGATTGTTCTTAAGTAAAGGCCCTAATGTTGTTCAAAGGTACCTAGTGTTTTAATAAGGCAGAGATCCTATGGTCCAAACATAAGTGTGATCAAATGATCCTTTAGGCCACCGTACCTCCCATTCCAGTGTCTCCGGCTTCATGCTGAAGCCTCCTCGACAGTAATTGCATTTAAGCTGAACGCTGTTGTTTGATGTGGACAGGGGGGGCTGTCCGTTGGTGGCCGTTTGGATTGTTGCATTCTGAGAGAGAAAGAAATAGAAAAGGAAATTTAATGACCAGCGAAAAGCCAGAAAAAGTCCCCAGTTTTTGAAGAGGTGCTTACTGTACTGTAGGTACAAAGTGTAGCAGCTGAACAGGAACATTATGATTTTCTTTAAAGGATTCAAGAGGTGTATTGTACGTAAATTCCTTCACCATGCAATCAAAATGTACCTTTTCTATATTTAGGGGATGGGGGTAAAAATTAAACCCCTGCCTGACCTTATTTTTAAATTGGTAACATTCTGTAGCTATGGTCGAATTGTTCGAAAGCCTTTAAGCATAGCGGCTCCATCGATGTCTTCACACCGCGTGGAGTTCCACTTGGATATACAGAAACTTACTTCCGACAACCCATGGATAGAGTGCTTAAATATATCAGCAGAAACGCTTCTAAACAGCTACACTCCCTTAAACTGTAACCTAAAACGGACAAGACGAGGTCAGCGCTGTTTTACCTGGAACTTGGTGACACACTGTGAGCCGCAGAAGTTCAAGACTGTTCCCTCTGGCAACGTGGCCTGGTACTGTGGCAGTGAGTTCTTCTTACAGAAATGACACGTCGGCTCCGAGCCTACAAAAACACACGAGATAACCCCACATCACCTGGGGCTACTGTGGTGGACAATACCTTATCTCACAAGTGTTATTTCCAATTCCACTCCATATCTTTTCCATTTTTGAATATGACACTCCCTGAAACTGAAACTCCCAAACCACAGACACTGTAAATCTGGTACGGTAACAAAAACAGCCCATTCTGAATACTGTAACACAAACTAAGTTGGTTCCCCATGTGCGAGGTGGACACGCAGTCCCAACACAGGTTTAAGATGAAGCGAGCACAACCAAAGCCTGTGCTGCCCCTGCTGGATAACTCACTGAGGATGGTAGCCGTGGGGATCTTGCTCTTGTTCATACAGCCCATAGAACAGTAGGACTCCATGGTGCCGCTGGGTCCGATGCTGTGGAGCACCTCGCCCGTTTTGATTAACGTCTTGCAGCTCGAACAACTCGTGAGTTTACTGTTGGCCTGAGTGGGAAAGGGGAGGTGGAGGGATTAGGCAGTGGCAAGATCAATTGCAAATGGCGCCCGTATGGATTGAGCTAAAGCGTTTGATAGAAATTCATTGACCGATCTTCGGGATCAATCCACCCAAAAAGTATTCATCCTCGTGGAATTTGTCATATTGACTTTTTGTGTTTCAAAACCGTCTCAAACAGACTGTGTTTCACACAGAACATTTGGAGTACATCAAAGTTATTATGATCACAGTGATTAGCACTGCATGCTCAACCATTTAAAAAGAGAATAAACTCATTTTATTTGTCACACAAAATAGTTTTCTATTTCTTTCGATGTCCTGTTTACTTACAATATTCAAACCGAGACACAATTATGTAGAAGGGCTTTCAAACTGGTCCTAGCATCACAACTCCAAGAACTTTCAATATCTCCTTTTTTGTGTGTCTCTCCTAACATCTAAGTCTCTTCACAGTTTCATATTATGTAATTTAACGACCAGATGCTTGGTCTTTACGGCCTACAAACAATGGGGTTTTTCCTGTAAATGAATGCCAGCCAATTGAACCAGCCTTAGGTGGACTATATTCAAGTTTTAGAGTGGCCTTACGAAGAGACTGGTGCACTTGAACTCAATGTGGAACACGGCAAGTTGGTGAATACTTCGTAAAACTCTCAAAGCTTCTTTCTACTTCAACATTACAGAGTGATTTCCATGAATTGAGGATATAAAAAAAAATAAAAAGAGTCATCAGTTTGTGATGCTGCAAACTCCACGTGGGGGGGGGAACCCTTGCTGAAGGCGCCATCACCTGCTTGAAGTCCCTGACGCAGTTCTGGCAGCAGAAGCGTTTCTGCTGGCCGTCCACCAGTAGGAAGTGGTTGGCGGAGGCGCGGCTGGGCAGGTAGTCGCCACACTGCTCGCAGCAGTTCATGATGAGCCCGTTGGCCATGCGGTAGCGGTTGAAGCAGCTGTCGCTGCAGATCTTGTGGGTGACATTTTTGAAGCTCACCTCGTGGCGAATCTGATGGCGAAAGGCAAACACGGTGAACGATTTGATTTTTTTTTCTCCTACCGAGACAGAACCACGTTGCACCGTGGCAATGTTTGAAAATAAGATTCAACCAGAGCTAGCTAGCTAGGCGTTCGTGTGTGTTTTTTTTTTTTTTACATGATTAAAAAGGGCTCTATTGTGAGATGGGAGGAAATGACTTCCATTTTGGAGCCAACTGGTGTTAAGGCAGTAACCATGGACACCAGGAAAATGGCTTGGACACAGAGTTGTGGAAAAACTGGGCCCTCGGCAGCCATTCTGGAAGCTGAGAGAAAAGGAGCCATAGGACTCTTCGAACTATAGTTCTAGTCAGTAGCCTGGAAAAGAGCCAACTGTTTGTCCGAAAGAAATTATAAGGGGCATAATAAAACAAAAATACTGAAATAAATATGCATAAAGAGGGAGAAAAACGTAAGCCGCAGATGAGACAGTGTTTTAGGGCGTTTGTGGGTGCTGACCTCAGTAAGCTTGCCACAGACGGTACACTTGGTTTTTAGGCCAGACTTGGGCGGGTTCTGCTTGTTCTCGTAGGCCCCTAGACAGCCCGTGCTGCAAAACTCCTGAAAGGACTCACTGGAGTCCACCTGAGCTACAATGGTGCCCTTCATAGTAGTAATGTCCCTGCAAAACACACCCAGAAGGAATCAGTGTACACTCCATATCACACACACACACACACACACACACACACAATACGTTTAACATTTGGTGAACAATTTATCTACGTCCTGGGAAGTTTATTCTCATACTTCTGCTGATGAGTTACGGGTCAATAAGATCTAGCTTGATTGGCCTAAGGTTTATGGGAGTAGGAAACTGGGGAACTTCTTAAAACATTTCAGTTTTTTTGTTTTCTATTATTGATAGCCCACATGTATAGGTTTTCAATGGAACTATTTTAGATGTCACCAGGGGCCAGGTTAAAGGTCTGGTGCTGACGTGGTTATTTCATCTCTTGTGGGTGCCGCAAAATAACAAACTTTCAGAAAAACACACATACAAACACACTAGCGTTACCGCAACTTCACGACATTCAGCCACTTACTTTTTGCACATGGTGCAGCTCTTCTTGGGGGCAGGCTTGTGGGAAAAGGCAGAGAGGCATGTGGTGGAACAGAATAGGTGCGTCGAGCCTTTGCGCTGGTAGGCTGTCTGACCTTTCTTCAAGGGTTTCTTACAGTTAGCACAGGTGACCTTGACCGTGCGGGGCGGTTGCTGTTGTTGAGAGCCCGAGGAAGACTGACCGGGGGGTTTCGGTAAGGAGGCGGTGGGCGACAGAGAATCTGCCCCTGTCTGCTTCTGGTTGCGGGGAAACGAGGCTGACTGGGAAATCCATGAATCTGCAAAGGGGGGCAAAAGCAAACAGAAACGCATGAATACAGCCATCAGTCTTGGAGCACCGTCAAAAGGGAATCTTTTTATGAGTGAATGAGCAGGGTAGGGTTGAGCCAGTGAATATGCAATGTTGCCATTACCAGTCCGGGAGTGTGTCCCTGCCTCTCCGTTCTGTGTGGGCTGGCTTGCCAAAGCAACGCGTCCCGGGTTGAAAGTGGCTTTGCAGGCCTCGGGGTTCAGACTGAAGGCGCTGCTGATCTGCAGTCCATTCTCTGGCCCGTCAGCCTGGCCCTCCCCTTGGAGTGACGTCACTGACGTGATCAGGAGGTTCATGTCCACCGGGGGCTCTTTGACTGCCAGAGGCGCGTCTGCCACCGCACCGGAAATGTCCGTTTGCCCCAAAGTGGTGACGCTGGCGATCTTTATCTCCGAGTCGGGTTCCGTACTACTGAGGACCACTGCGTCAGGCGACGAGTCTTTAAGTTCGGACTCCTCCTCATCGTCGATGACGATAGGCTCCGTGGGGGTTTTGGGGGCTGCTAATGAGATGGCAGGAGGGCTGGGGGACTTTGAAGGGGTTGTAGGTGTGGTTCCCGTGGCAGCGGTTGCCGTGGCAGCCGGCTCTGTGCAGTCTGTGGGGGCAAGGGCAGCCGGCGTGTCAGATGGGGCGGGAGTGGCCCCCTCTCCCACCAGCACCACGTCGTCGTCATTGTCCTCTGGAGCCTGCGGGAATGCCTCTGTTGCCACGGCAACCGCCTCCTCAGCTCCCTCGAGGGGCGCGGTCTGTTCAGAGGAGGGAGTGGCATCCATAGGCTCCACCCCCTCCTCTTCCTCTAACGCAGGCCTGGACTCTGATTCCCCATCCATCGCTAAGGCAACCACCTGCCAATGCAAACAAAGACAAAGGGAATCAGGACAAAGTCACCAATGAAGCCACATGGTTCAAAGTCTACGTGGCCACGTTTTCTCAGACAGTCCCAAGTGGTTTCCTCTCCATGTCTCCCTTGCCATGTTAACCTGAGGAATCAAGACGTCTGTTGACCGTTCCCATCCCAAACTACGGGCACTGCTAGGGAAGTTCTTGCTAGAGAGTCTTTCTCAATCTTCCTCTCCCTGCCTTCTCTTTTGGGACTCTGCATCTAACCCGTGCCTTGTTCTGCCTCATCTCCTTAATTCCGCAACCCCACCACGCACGCACACACACGCACGCACGCGCACGCACGCGCGCGCGCGCGCACACACACACACACACACACACCTCTCATTCGCTCTGTGTCTTCTCCCCCATGCAGTCTGCCAACAATATCTCTGCTGTCTTTAGAGGCAAGTGATTCTACAGTTTGGTTGCCGTGGTGATCATAAGGCTAACCCTTCCATGGAGACTGGTTCTTCTTCCCAGGGTCATACATAGTGAACATCATGTAACATCAAAAGATGCAAAGAACATGCAACAACTAAAGCCTGAACCTGTCTGACACAATCATATGAAGGCCTTCATGTCTTGGGTCCCAAACTACCCTCCTCTTGTTGAAAAGGTGTACATCATAGCTGACTATTATTGAAAGCAGCAATGCAAGGCCTTTACTTCAAAGCCCAGTCAAAAGACAAGGGGTAGCATTGTTGGCTAGCGTACCGTTACTACTATGGCCTCCGTAAATGTACAGAATCCAAATCGTAGTGACTTGCAAAGCTGTTATAAAATAAGCTACAGGGGAAACAAGGGTACTGCCTCAGTAGCATGGCGTCCATTTTGGACTTACCTCATTAAACCAGTAGATCCTATATGAAAGATAAAATAGTTAATTAATAATAATAATAATAATAATAATAATAGTATGTTGGTGCATAACTAAATGAGGTAGAACAGGACTATTACAGTGAAAAAAACGTGGCAAAGCATTCACCTTTTACAGGCGTCATGTAACGAAAACATTAAACCTTCAATATATAATTGGTTTATGGTTACACTGAAGTACATTTCATAGCTTAGGAGCGAAAGAAAACTTTTTGGGAATATTGAGATACCACACATGACAAAAAATAAGTCAAATGTGGGGGGTGGCATTCAAGATTGTGCAATATTGATTTAAAAGATAATTTCTCTAATGCTACAGGTGCTATAAAAATAACTTCCAAATGTGTTTGTGTCAAACTGGTAAACCATGAACCAAATAATTAAAAGAAAAAAATACTACATGTAAAATACTTGCATATAAAAAGCATAATCAATGATGTGTTATTTGAGATGGGCAAGTCACTGAAATTCACAGAGAAGAAAATGTATACTATGTACTGCAATGCAGCCTGATGAAACAGGCTGCATTATTTGGGAAAATACATAGGGCTCTAGCTTTAGAGCCTTGACATGGAAAATGTGTCCAACCCACACATAGCACCATCATCACAGCTGAATGGAGGCTGGTGTGTGGACTAAGTAGTGTTCTATGTAGGCAGCACATAAATGTTCATTAACAGCTAAGGTGTTCTGCCCTTTCTCGTCCCCAAACATACTGAATGTATTCATGTAGGCTGGCCAGGTATGGGGGGTAAAATGCATATGCAGGAGAGTAATAGAATCTCTCACATATCAAAATTAATATCTTAGAACCAGCAGTGTGATGCTACTCCATAGCTATATTGCATAATAAGTTACTGGTTAGGACCGATGTAAAATGCGCAGCATCTGACACTGAGCCAACCAGCTGATGTGCGGAGATATTGTTCAACGTAGTTTACCTGCCCTTGAGAGCAACTCATCCCAGAACAAACAACTCTTGTTCATTTTCAGCCTTTTAAAATATCTTTGTAATCTACATATATGTGTCTCGACATAAAAGCATACCACGTTAGGCTTAGGGGCTGAAAACTCGCCCGAAGCCGTGTCCTTGACTATACAAAATTGGTAAAACCTTCGCGAGGAGGACCACAGCTCCACTCGACTGTCAAGGCAACCGGATAACGATGTCACCCTCCCTGATCGGGGCAATCTTTTTCATTCCCCCTCCCAAGACAACTTGGTTTCAAAAGAGCCCAAAACTTTCAATCAGAAAAAGCTATTGGAAACACCTGGGGCTGGACCTTAAACTCGGGGAGTGGAGACATTGTCTTGGGGTGGTCAGCCAACTTAGAAAACACAAACGTGTTTCAGTTCAGTGTTCCGTTCCCACCCCTGGCTTTCATCGCACACGCAGCCATTGGATTAGCGGCGAATCGAGGGAGGAGAGCAAGTGAGACTGCGCCATTGTGAACAGGCTGGCAACAGAAAATGATCCGAAGTTATAGGCGACCATTTGTGAATAAGGGTTAGCGAAAACGATTGAATGTGCTTGTGATGAGGGACGTCATAAATCCCTTCCGAATAAAGTCAGTTAAATCATCCCATCAACCCAGATTTGAGTTCAAATGCGTTTGAATACTAGGTGCACATATACCATAAATCAATATGTTGGGCAAAAACCCACACAAATATATCGTTTTCACATACCTGTGTAACGTTAAGGTTTAATTGGAAAGTTACCCCAAAGACCACCCTAGGCAATCAGAGACCGGTACAAGTGGCTACCCGAGGGGGCGCTGTACTATAATATGTCACAAAAACTGCCCACATTTGTGTCAACAAGGTTGTAAACAAAGAATAAAATACTACATCTTTTTTTACAACAGACTCAGAAGCAAATCAAGACCAGAGACGGTTGAGGAAACAGGACATTATCTATGCGACCTAGGGTTTGCCCCCCTTCCGTCAGAAGGCAGCACTGCCTCACGTCCGCCATTAGAGAGCGAGCTAAACAATGCGTGAGACTAGCGGCAATACTACCCTGCCACCGCAGAAAGGGGGAGAAAATCTCACAGGCGGGGTAAAATAAACTACGAATTAAGCATAAAATATGTCTTTACGGCGTACCAAGTCTCTCAAGTGAGTTTTTGTGGTATCGTTTAAACACCTCACATAGTTGTTAAAACTTTAACTTACAAACCGTAAATTTAGAATATTTATGTCTGAAATTCTTACCGGAGTAGGGCTTGAAACGATATAGCGCCACTTTTGTGCCTTGACATTAATCCGGGGAACGCATGCGCCTGATCGTAGACGTTCTAGTCAGCGCGTGGGAGGATACTGCCAACGAGATCCTTCTCGTTTTTCTTCGTCGCGCAAGCGCACAATCTTCAATCAGGGACGATGTGGTTGACAATTAAATTGACCCGTTAGACTACAACTTAAACAAAACAAAATCGATTAGTAAATATAAACCAAAGATTAACCACACTGATTATTTGGTTAAAAAAAGCCAACATTTGGTAGGTGGCTATAAATAGATCATTGTTGAAGTACAATCAGCAAAATGTAAGATTCAGTTGCATTAAACCTTTCAAATAGCCTATTTCCAATACATGGCAGTACTGCATGCCATGCTGTCTCTCAAAAAGGCTTATATGCAGATGTAAACTTTCAAGATTGTAGTCTAATCAGTCGGCAATCTACACACCCAGCCATGTCGCATACACCAAGTGCTCTATGTCTGCTATAGCAACGCTTTATTTAGCTATAGCTTGATGCCAATCATTTTGCCCCAAAACATTTAGAAAATAAATAGCATAATGATATTAATTGTTTTCCCAAGAAGCATATCTATGTGTCAATGACCAAGATATGTATCTACGATCACTGACATAGCTCTTATGCAACTCTCGTGGTCGAGAAAGACTGGAACGGGACTACATTCACATGTTGGTAGACTACGGGGTGTGATGGAAAAAGTGTAACGCACTACACTGGACGGTGTCTAAATATGGCGGATCAGGTGTGCTCAAATGTCAATGAAATGTGCTGTTTCACTTAAACCAAGCCCCTGTAAAACAATTATACGCTGTCCAGTTTATAAACATCTGTGTACAAACTTACCCAATTAGGAAGAATGGATGGTGTTTGTCATATATTTTTAGGTTAACTGGTTAGTAAAAACGCCGATAATTTATTCCTTGATTATGGTAAGCATCCGCCTTTTTCTGACCCAAATCTACTCCTGACTATAATGTCACTAAATTAAAACTACGTGCCCCTGTTTGTATTCAAAGCAATTGATCCATACGGCAAGGTTCACATTTTACCAGACCTACCTCAATCTTCCTCCTCCTAGTGGTAAAACAGAAAAAGTACGCGCGTGTACGAGGTGGCACGTTCATTCAATCAGAGTGCTTTCAGTAGCACATATTTCTCATGTCCTTTATTCAAATTTCCTCACAAACACTAAAACATTTATTAATTTGTTAATAATTTGGGATAGGCTACTTATAACGATGTGGAATGGTTATGGTAGAGTATTTTGGCAGCAATAACTTCAGAGGAAAAAGGTTGATGACGTCACATACCTAAAAGGTACTTGTGAAACCAGCCATAATCAACAAATTCCCCACCCTTACCAGCATATGACCTTAACACCTGTCACAAAAATTTACCAGCAAAGTTACAAAGCCATCACTCTGAGGATGATGTCTTTTCTTTTGATATGGTTTTAGGGGAGTAATGAGAACAAATATGTAACAAAAACTGTAAGTAGGTATGAATGATATTGTGACAATGAGTATATAAAATGCTATGATTTCACCCTAATGAATTTTTTACAGTAGTTTTTCCCGACCTTTCAACAACCATAACACTGGAATAAAAACAGACTGGTTAGGCTAAATGGAGTCACTGATACTCTCAAATGAGATGAACATAGATTACCTGACCTTTTTCGGTAGAAACACATCAATAATGTTTGCATGTTTGCGTGCATCCTAGATGACTAGCCATTTTGGATGAATATCCACAAGTGAGTGGGTTCTATTGTAGAATGGAATGACGTGACATGCATGCCATTAAACATTTGACAATTCTTTCTTTTTTACTAAACAAACTATAAAGCAGAACAAAACTAATCAATTAATTGGGAAACATATGTACAGTTTTTATTTTGGATAGAAAAGGGACCACATGACTGCGCCCGGGTTTGTAATGTTAACAGGACAGCTAACATTCACACAGCAGATGCCAAACCCATGCATGCAACCATACATTTGCATCCTTAGTATTGCGAGTTTTGGGGAGATGACCCCCAACTGTATTTTTATCACCATTATTACCATGGGTATGGCCAATGATCTCACTTCGCACTTTTTGTCCTCTGCATACACAACTCAAAGCCACATGTCAGAGATCACTGGGAGGCAAGTAACATTTTGAAAACTACACTATTCTTTAACATGTGATCCTTTACGTTTGAGTTTGTGGCTTGTAACACAGGTGGCAACCACTTTTAATTACTTTAAAAACTTCACAGGAATTGTACAAGAAAAAGCAATGTTTTGAGCCAAAGAATGTTTAACAAAAAAATTAAATATATATATTTTTGATACCATCTTCAAAGTAAATTGAATGTAAAGGATTCACACACACACACACACACTAGATTCTTTGCATCTCCTAAGCAACAATGGTATTCCCTGTTAAACATAACCCTTCAGGTGGTACAGCAATATGAAATCAACCGTTAATAAGGCAAAATGGAGACATGAACTCAAAGCATTAAACTATTTACAGCTATTAGTTAATATTGCTGTAGATTAGCTAGATAATGTCAACAATGGCAAGTTGTTGGCAGAAAATCTTCTTAGCAATATAGATGACAAAAATAACAACTCAACAGATGTCGGTGGATGTTGTACTGCTTATGTTTTCATAGTAGAAATCAAATCAACTCGAGAAGTTATCTTTCATCCTCCGTAAGTATGCCGAACTCGGGTGTTCTGATTTAGCCCTTAAATATATAAACATCGAAGGCAGTTTAGCAATGTATACACAACTTAGGAACTTTATTCTGTCACCAGAGAAGGGACTAACAAAAAAACAAACAATTGCAGTCCTCCAAAACAAGGATATCCCACTTTGATTACGCACAGACCAGAAAAAATATGATCAATTACTAAATAGGGAATGAGAAATTCTATTAATTATTTAAAATTAACAAAACACTTACAAATGATTGGGCAAAGCGTGTGCTTGGTCCCCAAAAATAAAGACAAAAACTGCTCATTCTTTAAATGCATCCAGGTTAAACGAATAGTAGCATTCCATACCGACACACATGTAGGTACATGTATACATGTATACACACACACACACACACACACACACACACACACACACACACACGGTTAAAAAAGGAAGGCACAACCCAGATGTTTTACAGAGGGTGAGAGAAAAGGTATGGAGGGAGGTCGAGGAGTAAAAAGTCTATCAAAGACTGAACAAAAGGACCAAGATCTTCATTTAGATATTGTCCTTTGTAACCTTCAATGCTCTTCAGTACCACAGCCTACTTAAGGTACATTTGTTTTGATCAGATTCAGATGCTTGCATAAAGTGTAGCTTATTTTCCCCTCACCGAGTGGAGGTTGGTAAGGACTGGTTTTACACTTTCTTGTGTTTTTGTGTCTGTCAGAAAGTAGAAATGGTAATCACTAGACCAGTTCAAGGGAGTCCTCAGGGCAGCTGGGCCCTGTATGCACAAATCAGAAGTTTGACCTGGGGAGAAGGAAAAATGGGAGTGAAAATCTCATCAAAGGTATGGTTAAAAAAAAGAATATTCACTACCAGTCAGCCAGTTACATAACACAAAACAAAGCCAAACTGTTTTGTAAGATTCTGCTGGTAGCTAGCTGTTTCATGTTTCCTCATCTTCATCACTAAAGTCCCTTCTCAGCGTACCCATAGATTTAAAAGGAGTTTGTGTGTACTGTTTAATATGTATATTATTTATCATATCAGAGTTTCTTCTCACCTTAGCCGTGGGTGACTCTGCCAGGCGTATGAAAAGTTTGTTGATGCCAGGCACTGGGCTGAAGGAGTAGATGAAGTGACTATCCTGAATTATACAAACACAGCAAAAGCGTTAAAGCAAGCCTTACAATAACAATTGGTTATTTACTTAGCCAATGCTATAGCCTGGGCACAGTATTCCCTCTTGACTGTGTTATGTCACAGCCATTTCCAATGTGTTAGTGTTTTACTAACCACTCTGTCTACTGTATATCACCACAAATAAACATTGTCTATTAGTTTGTTGTGTGATGACTAATTGACATAAGACATGTATCGGTATTTACAATAGCTCAGATAAACCAAAGTTCATTTCTTCAACTCATCCTTTCGTTGATTCAGCTATCTATGAATTTGCCCATCCATCCTGCAAGTATAACCAGGCAGCCACCGTCAGAGCCTACCAGAAAGACAGGCAGCTGGAACTTGTCATTGAGCACCACAGCGTGGACACTGCATGGCCCACACAGTCTCGCCGTGATCTCACTCAAGAAGTTAGCGTGGAAGATGAACAGTAGGATTCCTGAGCCTGAAGGATGTAAAGGGGACAGCGATAGATAGAAGATCGGTTGGAATATCATTTCCTAGAGCTGCTCGACAGTGAATCTGAAATGACTTTTTGTGCTTGTTGGTGTTTGGTAATCGATGATCGAAAAATATGACAGAAAAAATGTGTGTGTGTGTGTGTTAGCATGCGGGAATAGCGCCTCATCTCACCCTCTCCTGCCCCGTGTGGCTGGGGCTTGTAGCCAAACTCCAGGGAAAAGTCAGGCCCCTCACAAAGTCTGTGACAGGCCAGAGGGAACACGGGCTCCAGCAAGGCCAGGCGAGACTCAAAGTAAGCCCGGATTGTGTCCTCAGCCACACTGGACAGCCTGGATCAAGGTGTTTGAATAGTGACAAAACATGAGTACGTTTTGCTTTACACTCAGACAAGCATTATCAGACAATTTCCTGCATGTAATTATGTATATGTAAACGTATCTTTCATTTAAGCAAGGTAAACGATTTAATATTTGTATAAAGGAGGCTGTGTCTGCCATATTCACATGTTGACATGGTCCTTGATGAGATCATACACCATGATGTTATTGCTGATCTTGGCAAAGTACATGGCTGTGTTCTTGTGTTTGGACAAAATGTTGCAGTCGGCACCATACTCCAGTAGGAGGCGCACTACATCAGCATTGCCCCTCTTGCAGGCCTAGAGGAATGAGGACCAAACTATTTGTTTCCAGAAGACGAACAAAGAATCCTAATTCCTTCATTCATCTTTCAGGTATAACCACTGTATTACGATAGTAATTTGAATTTGGTTCCGCATTAAAGAATGAATGCCTATTTACATCTTCTAGCATTTTATTTACCCTTGACCACCATCTACACGGCCGTTTAATATCCGCACTGACCTTCATCAGAGCAGTCTCTCCTCCCAGTGTCTGTGCATTGACATAAGACCCAGCTTCCAGGAGGATAGCCACTGTCGTCAGAAAGTTCTAAAAGGGCACAACAATTTAATTTGGGTTAGGAAAGGGAGAATTAAGTTTAGAAGATCCCAGAGATGATGATAATAATAATACAAAAAAAATAAGTTTCATTTAGCAGATAGGGTTTGAATTGTTCACCTCAGCCAGTTTCGCCTATCACATAAAAATGAAAGAAATAGTTCAGGAGGCCTGATGTAAGAAACCCCAGCAATTTTGAAGCAGTGCTTTTATGCTAAGAATATTCATACAAATGTATACGGGTTTGTGTGTATGTGTGTGTGTGTGTGTGTGTTTGAGCATTCAAAAAGAACCGTGCTGTGCTACCTTCTCGGCAGCGTGCATCAGCGCTGTGGTGCCATTCTTCTGCCGTCCGTTCACCCGGACACCTTTCTTGATCAGCAGCCTTAGGATATCATCCTGGCCCCCTGCAGCAGCCAGCATGCTTAGGGACATACCACTGGAGTCCTGTAGACGGAGTTGTATACACAACAAGCAAGTGTTATTTCCTGCTGCTTAGCGAGTGACTAGTCCAACGTGAAAAAACAAACAGTTCTTTGCACTGTGCACATGCAGCAACCTTAGGAACCGTAGCAGTGAACCTTACTGTTCTTTCAATGGAAAACTTTGAGCAACCGGCAAGTGTAAATGTCCCAGAATAAACTTACCTTTAAAACACACACACACACACACACACACACACAAACAGATAGTTTAGAAATCTCGTTAAAAAGTTAAGTCAGGAAATAATTTATTTTCCAAGCAGATGCACTAGAATTCATACACAGGGAATAGTGAAGACAGAGTAATGGAAGGCAAATTTATTACAAGTGTTTTTGAGACTCCGTCTATACAATAGCAGCAAAAGAAGAAACTACAGAAACTTTGGGGTTGAACTTGAAACCCACGAAAAATTGTAGTCAACACTTGACAACACTGATTTATATCTGAATGATCATATTGATCAAAAAAATTCGAGCAGATTCACTTTCCTATTAAGATTTATCAGCCAAATCAAGAATACATAATAGAGGGAAAGTCAAGAGGCAGGTGAACTTGTAACATAAACTAAGCTACAAAGTGATGTCCTCCATCATGTCAAGCATCTGGATTGTGCTGTGGCAGTGCCACTGGTTACAACAAAAAAAAGAAAAATGCAACAATAAATACATAGAGAAATAAATGTAGCCTATTTACACAGTTTTACGTTACCCATCGTATCAATTTAAAGTAAATTATATTTACTTTTTTTTCCCCACCATTGTCCAAATGTTTTCAATATAATTATATACAGAACTGTAGATCCGTGCTAATCCACTTAAACCGAAAAAGAAAAATGTTACCGATTCACAATGAGTTAGTATTTGGAAAACTTAATTCAGTTCATTTGGATAAGATCATAACCTACAACATTGATTATATGTAACAACAGTAATTAAAAATAAAGAGTAAACCAATACAAATAAATAAAACCAAACCTATCTCTGCCATGTTTTGATATACAAACATAATAAGGATGTTTAATGCAACACTTATTCACAATATATTTAAAGTTTAACACATTTCGGTGTCTGAATAATGAGGTTGCTATTTTGAGAGCAGACGTTTAAAGCATCAGTTGAAACATATACAATCGCACTGTACGTTAATGACAATTAACAACAATGCACTGGCAAACAGCAAATTTTACAATATGCCAGATTTTCAATCTATAGCAATCTACAAAATATCTTCACAAACATTGTGGACTAAAATTTACTGGGCTATTTTCTTCTTCTGATTCCAAAAAATCAAATAAAAATGCTACACTGAGTGCAGACTACCTAAATACGTGTCCATTTCGTCACGGGAGGACAGCAGTGGTGCCAGTAGAAACTTACATGAGGAACTGGCTGGGTTTCATCTGACTAAATTGAAGGTCAAAATTAGAATTGATCTGCTGTCTGAAGAGAAAAAGAAAATATTCTCCTGTTGCTACGTGTAAATCCTAATCATGCAATTGTAAATTACAAGAAAAAAGGCAATGGAAATATGTAGTATTTTTAGAGTTTGACGAGTAGGTATTCAAAACCTTGAATGTCTCTGACTTTATAGGAAGAACGGTTAAAAAGACTGTTAGATATGTCCATCCGGCTCCTTGGGCAAGGCAGAGTATATAGGGCTATACTAAAGCAGAAATTGGAGAGTAAAATGCACTTTAACTACACATTCAGAATCATTTACATCTACCAGTTTCAAGCCCAATCGGTTTAAACTTGGCACTGTCCCGTTCATTATAAAGTTCCATCGAGTTCAGAAGACGTATTCACAAGGACAGATATACGGGACAGTTTTCTTGAGTTTCTAACTCTATGTTAGCTTCCTGGCCTTCCTGTTTCCGTTCAACAGGAATAGTTGTCATGCCTTTCCTTTTCATTGACTGCAACGTGTTGTGCACATAGTACTTGATTTCCTTCCATGTCCTGTTACTTAAAGCTGCTTCTGCAGCTAAAGACGCATCGCATTCACGTTTTCCTGGGACCTTGGTGAGTTTTGTGAAATTGTTAAACTGACGCCTCACTGCAGCTTGTTCGTCCTTGCTCCAGGGTCTCTTTTTCCTTGGTTTACTCGCAGGAGTGCTGGATGACCCGGTGGAGGCAATGGGTGTAATTGTAGAGACAGCTGGTACACACTTGGCCGGTAGAGCGGGAGAACTTGGGCGTGTTGGAAACACAAGGGGCACCTCTGGGAGCAGCGGAGGGATGGTTGGAGCCATAGGTGTACATGTCGGGGTTGTCGTGGCAACTTGGAGAGTGGTTGAAGCCGCACCAGTATTTTTGGGAATTATAGGTCTAATGTCGGAATCAATAACTGTACTTTCAGCTACCATGGACGCCATTTCGCGAACTGCTTCAGTTGCCTTAGCTTGACCTCTTGATCGAATTGTCATCATGGTACCAACGTTTCCATGCCCAGTCTTCTTCCTTTTGCCTTCCCATGCCTGCTGTCTTGATCTCTCCTGATTCAGGCATAGCCGGTCCCCACCATCTCTGATTTCTGAGTGTTTCCTCCGTATGGTTTGTAGTTTGTTGTGCACATAGCTTTTCACATCTGTCCAGGTTCTGTTGGTAAGGTCCGGTTCAGCAGCAATACAAGCATCACACTCCTTCTTGCCCGGGATTTTCATCAGTTCCAAAAATTGGCCAAGGTGGCGCTTCACTGCAGCCTGTTCCTCGTTAGTCCATGTTTTTTTCTTTGAACTACGCCCAGGCAATGCCCCTAAAATAGGAATCAATGCAGAGGAAGAGAAAATACATGAGGGGAAGAATTTCACAGAACAGCAGGGTTAAAACAAATCATTGACCTTTTTAATTGGTGTTCAAAAGTTTAAAACAGCCAGGGATATTTTTACGCTCATAAAAAAACCCATCTCAGTATTAAAGAAAGTAATGACTACTTACGTTCTGTGATAGTTTGATTATTCTCCATAGTAGCCTCTGGGTCTGTATTCACGTGTTGATCCAATTTGAGCAATCGTTTACTGAATTCCTCTAGCTCATGCGGGTTTTCTGATAGTTTGTGATAAACAAAATTTTCACATCCCACAAGCTTGGCCACATCATTCAACTCCGTCTCACCAAGGCTCATTAGCTGGCAGTATATTCCCACCTGCTTTCTCATTGTTGGAGATGTAAGTGTTTCTGGATTTTTGGCATTACATTCTTGTGCAGCCCTTCTAAGACAATCAGATCCTCTGGTGTGGGAGGCGGCTTCAATTCGAGCAAAAACAAAAGGGTTGTCTTTTGGCACACCTGCTTTGTCTCGGTAATCAATAAGGATATCAATAGACAACATCATTCCTTCAGTTAATACGACAAGCATCTTTCTACCCCCACAACCTTCTATTTCCATCCGAGTCAATGCATCACCAAGTTCCAGCTCCAACTTTGTGAGCGACCTCAACACGTCAGCAGAAGCCAAAGCTCTCCTACTCTTTCTGCTTGTGTAGGTCTGCAATAGCATTTTACCAAAGTCTCCACACCTCTTTTTGTTGAAGAGCGAAACTTCTGCAAGCACAGCTTCATTTAACTTTTTCCAGGCCAAAGGGTTAGGGCTTTCTGTTAACTCTTTCTTTGCTTCCTCATTAGTGTTCCTGACAAATGTAAACAATTTGATTACATCCTCAGCAAGTGATGATGCATCGATAACTTTAGATTCGGACTTGCGAATGGAGGCAAGAGCACTTCGAGAAAAACAGTTATTCCATTCTGTATCAAGAAGTAGAATAAATCTTTTTGTATCGGATTCTGCTTCACGGTCCTCAGCCATACGACTCTCTCCAAAAGCTATTTCTGCAGCTCGTTTTAAGGAATAACCAATCTTAGAAACAAGGGTGGTAGTCTTGAACTTGCTCGAGCTAGGATCAAAACCGCTAACCTTTTTGGCCCCCTCGATAGCCAACTCAAATCGAGATGGTACGCATAGTTGATGCAGATATTTTACACTACTGTCCAGCTCATTTACAGCAACTACAAATCTTGCTAATTCCCTCATCTTTTGTGCAATGTAGGCATATTGAGACTTGTCATTTTCATTCTTGACCGACAACGCATTGCCATATTTACATATCAGAGGGTCATTTCTAATATGATTGGAGACGTCATCATTATTCATATTGTTAATGATTTCCTCACATTCTCCTGTGGCATAGGCTGGTGCTGGGAGGAGTCGAGCGGAGGCAGCCTGGATTCGATTCCTTCTGCCGCTGCTATGCTTCTGCTCTCTCTTTTTCAGTCTACAGGAACGCTCATGTTTCCATAAATCAAATTTGCGGTAAAAAGCAAGGCAGTGTTGGCAGGGGAGAAAGTCACGCACAGATTCTCCAGACGTCAGTCGTCTCTTGCACACAAGTTTTCCTTCTCCACTTTTAAGGACTTCAAGATTGTGTTGGAAGTCCATTTTATTACAAATTTTCATAAACCAAGTGTGTCGGACTTTGGAGCCTTTTGGGAACCCTATTGCACGAGCAACGTCTGGTTCATTGTAATGAATCCTTTCCAAATGTCTTGCCATTCGAGTACAATGCTTATTGCAATACTGGCAGAAATGCTTTTTTGGAGACAGTTCTTTACTTCTATTCGTTTTACTAGAACGCGAGGAAGACACATTTTTACCATTCCTTGAACTTGACATTGCCCCTGTTTTCTCCAAAGACTTCTTGTAACGAGTTGCTGGGGCTTTTGTGGCTTCCTTTGAGCTCCCCTCAGATGCGTTATCGGAGGACTGTTCGTCAGAAGACGGAACATAATCTGTTCCACTTGGGACACTTTCCCCATCTTCTAGCTCATCGCTTGAGCTGTTTTCTTTGTCGCTTGAGTTCTGCTCCTGGTCACTTACGCTTTTCAATTCTTCATGTAACTCTTTGATACAAGCAATATTTTCCTCATCTGTTGATATTTCAGTGGCTGTCTCTAACCTTTCGTGTTTGACATTCACACCCTCATAAAATAAACTATGTTCCCCATATTCTGAATTCTGTATATCTACTTGAGTTTCCTGTTTAAAATGAATGTCATTTCTTGCAAATTCTTTTTCATCTTCTTGGCTGCACTTTGTCTCTCCTAGAATCTTCTCTTCCATTATTTGACTCATTTCTTTGTTGCTTTGACTATCCTTGGTGAGCATTTTTTCATCACAAGAGCTTTTTTCTTCAATCAAGCTCTTCTTTTCTCCTCCTTCAACTGTCCTCTTCTTTTCAATAGAACCACCCTGTAAGAGAATAAGTATATGTAAGATTCAAAAATCAAACCCTCCCAAGAGATGTACCTTAGCAAAGGGGAAAGCACTGTAAGCTCTTTTCTCACTGCCTGTCCCGAGCAATGTCTTATACGATATAGCTTTTCCAAAGACAAACATTTGTAACCCTTGCGCATCTTTATGCAAATCTACAGCACCTTGGCAATGCCCCAAAGTCTCAAACTCAGTCAAACAAAAGTAATGGCAAAAGGCTTCACAGCACCTAGAAAACTAAAACTTTGCTCCGCGTGTGTGCAAAAAAATTAAATAATAATAATAATAATAATTTTTAAACGTCAATAACAAAAACCACATGTGACCCATTCAAGAAATAGTTAATGGCTTTTTATTGTATCAAGCAGCGACTACAACGTTTTGACATTATAAATGTCTGACCAGGAATTAATGGGATGTAAGATGAAATGCTGCATGGAGACGGTAAAATACAAAACAGAAGATGCAATGCATTCAAATCTACGGTTGGAAAGCTCTTTTTTTTTTTTTTTATATAATTAAACTAGGTATTTGATTTGGCTCTATCAATCATTGGAACCCTTAATACTTAAAAATCTATAATATATATATATATATATATATATATATATATATATATATATATATATATATATTTTAAATCAGCTCATCTCCGTTTGTTATATTATTAGATTCTACAAACAGCCTGTGGCGTCATTCAAACTGTCACACGTTTTAGAAAACAGATAATTTAGAGACCATGGTATCGGACCAGGGTTCAAAATAAAGTTAACACTTTTCTAACATGTGGTGGTAAAACATACACAGCTATAGAGTGGTCTCTACATACAAAAGGGTAATTCGTTCTACACTTGCCACAATGCTTAATAAATATGACAATGAGTTATATATGGTAAAAAATAAACGGCAAAAATTTGTCTTTTAAGTATGTCAACAGAGGTTCGAATATCATACAACTTAGATTGTAGCAATTTGTACCTCAAAGGTTCATGGTAGTCAGTGGTTTCATGGTCAATCTCTTTAAATGTTTGTTGGTCTCCAGGACTTCGTTCTCTTCTCAGTCTGTAAAATAAAGATCATACTACAATTTCTAAGAATTTTCAGTCAAGTTATCATTGAAATGTATTCTAAATGATTTAGCATTTAAAAAATATATGGTCCATCCATATTTTCTATCCACAAACATTTTAAAGTATAATTTTTCTATTGGGGCCACATGCACTATTTATAAACATAGCCTGACTAGTGATGCAGTACACCAGTTATTTATTTTGTTTACATCATTTAAACCCCTATGTTGGTTGTTAAATAGTAACAGAATACCACATATTAATAGTAGGTGAAATAAAACATTATACAGTCATATATAATAATAATTAAATATTATTATTGATCTACTAAGGGTCTGATTCTTAAAGCCCTTACCTTTCTTAGCTTCCAATGATGGATGTTTCTTTGGAATCCCGAGATATATCTTGGTCCATATTATTAGAAGGCATTACCACACAATGAATCCCAGGATATATTTTTGTCCATATTATTAGAAGGTATTACCAGACAATAAATCCCAGGATATATCTTTGTCCATATTATTAGAAGGTATTACCACACAATAAATCTGCCGATGTAGACTTACAGTGCGGAAGTTATGTTGCCATTTTCTGGCACATTGGTAATCGCAGGTTTTTATCCCTGTACTAAATTGTACGTTAAGTCTGGTATACATTTTCGAATAACTTATGTAAAAATAAATTAAAAAAAAATAAATATATATATATATATATATATATATATATATATATATATATATATATATATATATATATATATATATATAAATAAGATTATATACAAATATGAAATAGAATACATAATCCAAGTCAAAGTGCTATGCTTTTTAAATTAATAAAACTTGCAATTGAACTGTGGTAATTTCCTGATAAGGACTGAAAATCTGCCTGAGCATCTTTAACATACAACACTCATAGAATATTTTGTAAAGACGTGAAAAAATATAACCACATTTGAAGTAAAAATAAAAAATAAAAATAAAACCAGGTTCATACCAGGTTCTCTCTTAGGACCCACACTAGTAACAATTCTTGCGATGTGTCAGTGTACCATGAACAACAATGGAGTTAACTAAATTCAAATGGTATAGCCTTCTTGGCCTTTTAACTGTGCACACAATAGATTCAGTATTTGCCTCAAATGGTGCCTTCTACGCAAGAAAAGCTTGAACAAATTGTTGACAAGACGTGCCCATTTTGTGTGTAGAATTGTATAGCAACCCCCCACAAAATCAAATAAGATGAAGTTATTCTCGCGCATTCACTCGCACAGACATACAGGGGCCAACCAAGGTGCAAATTATGTTAATTGGTTGACTGATTTGCCTTTAAATCAGACACCAAAGCTTAAATTTGCTTCGCTTTCAAATTAGATGTATTGTACCATGACTAAGTTTGCAGTTGATGCAAAACAGCAGAAGGATTTATCCCAGCCCCTTCCAAATAAGCTGGTTTGAGGCATGAACGTACAGGACATCCTATAGATGTAGTTATAATTTTCAAAGAATTCTTAAGCAATGATTAACTTACTTCTTGGTCCAGATTGTAGTCCTCTTTGGAATTGAGTGCAAGTTTTACAGACATGTAGTCTCCGCTTTTCACTGCATCACGTAGCTCACCTGCGAGAGATAGAGAGACAGACAGAGAAAGAAAGAAAGGCCCCCTGACTTACAACAAGCACTTAAACAACTTAGTTTACTAACGGCGATGCAGTTAACCCCAAATTTGATCTATGGCAAGTGCTCATTGATTCAGCAGAAGATCAAAGCTTAATTGTGAATTACCACATTTGACCAGATATCTTATGAATAACAGGACGCAAAATGCCGAAAAAAATATATTTTTTATTTTACATAGATTCTAGACCAAAGGGTATATAAAAAAAATGGACTGGCCTAATTTGGCACTATTAATAAAGTACTTATAATGGAGATTGACTTACTGGCTTTCAATCTTGATAATGTGATTGGGTCTTTGCAATTTGGCATGAACTACAAACCGAGTCAAATTGAAACAAAGGAAACGAGCTCAAGTGTAATGTGAGAGAATTTGGCTTTGGAATTGCTTACTTGGCGACAACGGTGGAGCAGAGAGTATTTCATCCTCTCCGTTCAAGTGTTTCTGGAAGTCCTCCAGTGTCATCCAGTCCAGGTTGAGGTCCATTCCCAGGTTCAGAGAGGCTTGTCCTTTGTCTGCCAATGACCAAACCCAGAGGTGGCACTTTGTTACACTGGAGTTCCCTTAAAACATAGCCCTTTTCGACTGACAAAGAATGGATTCTTAAACCGGTTCCGTTACGTTTGGAACCTTGGTGCTATCTTGCGAACCAGCCCGCGTTTCCATCCAGTCTTTCTAACCTGTAGAATGTGACACACCCGTTCATGTCGTCACGGTTCGCACTCCGGTTCCGGGAAAAAGATTCCAGCTGGGAACCGAAGTGCCTGGTTGCGAGCTGATTCATTTCAATGTCTTTATTTCCAAATGCTCCGAACGGTTCCAAACTAGGTTTGCGAACCGGAACGTAAACCGTTACTTGTCGGTCGAAAAGGTCTAATATAGAGGTTACAGGGGCTTTAACTGGACTAGACTATGGATTTAAGTAATGGATAAATGGGGCCGTATAAAAAAAATACAAATACGTCAAAGATTTGGAACTTATCTGAAAACAAAACTTCAAAACAACACTGCACACTTCAAGTTAAAAACAATAATATGAAGAAAGTGGGGTACCAGATTTGTCAGTGCTTTCCAGGCCCTCCTGGGGATCCTGATTATCATCACAGGCGATGAAGAGCCGTGGTTCGCTGTCTTCTCTTCTCTTTCTCCTGTCCACAGTGTCTGCAGGTGTTCTCCTGTCCCAGCCTGATTTTTGACCCTCCTCTGTCTTCTCCCTTCGCTCCCGTACATCATCCCCAAACCGTGACTTGTAGGTGGGCTCCTCTGCCTCCCTCTCCTCAAACTCTCCACCAAAGGGACTCTGACTAGGTCGGGAGGCTAAAAGAGGGAGACACATATCGACATTAAAAAACTGCAAAATATCTGCAACTGAAATGATTAGTATTTCCATAGCACTCCAATTAAAAATATCACAAAGTGTGGCTTAAGGGAGTACTATCTATGATTCTATTGGAGAAGCTGAGATATAATTGAAATAGCTCCGGGATAGACTTATTAAAACCTGGGTCCCCTTCATAGAATTCATCGAAAGCATACCCTTCACTTAATATCATTCTCTCTCACACGCTTACATGAACATGAGATGGATTGGATTCTGCGGTATATATGACGTTATGCAAAGTTTCTATTCTAAACACCGCCAAACAATGTACATGTCTTAAATTGTCTTACATTTTTTTTCTACCCATTAAGGCCTTGGGGTGGGTGGGGGAGGATCTATATTGTGTTTGTTTGTTATGTAAACTGAAAAATTATAAATCAACTGTTAAATAACTCACACTCTCTCTCTCTCTCTCTCTCTCTCTCTCTCTCTCTCTCTCTCTCTCTCTCTCTCTCTCTCTCTCTCTCTCTCTCTCTCTCTCTCTCTCTCTCTCTCTCTCTCTCTCTCTCTCTCTCTCTCTCTCTCTCTCTCTCTCTCTCTCTCTCTCTCTCTCTCTCTCTCTCTCTCTCTCTCTCTCTCTCTCTCTCTCTCTCTCTCTCTCTCTCTCTCTCCTCTCTCTCTCTCTCTCTCTCTCTCTCTCTCTCTCTCTCTCTCTCTATATATATATATATATATATATATATATATATATATACACACACACCCACACACACACCCACCCACCCACATCACAAAGTGCCTTGAATATAATTTCTCATGTGTTTCTCTCACCATCTGATTGTTTAGTCTTTTCAGGCTCCGGCCTCTGAGCTGGAGAATCTTTTGTAGCTTTGGTCTTTTTCTCAATTTTTCCCAAGAGCTAAATGTCAAAAGACAAAGGAAACATAACAATGAGCTCATCACCACTCACCACATTTGGGTGGAAATGTAAATTACCTAAAACTTAAAAGTTACTCAATTCTATTTGTTAATTGAAATGATGGATGAAAATGGTCTATTGAAAACATAACAGTATGGTGCACCTTTGGCGTTTTGCCACTTGGCATGGTGGAGGTCGGGTGAACCGCCTGCCTGCGAGGAACTCGGTCCTTAGCCTCACAATTCAGGAGGAACTTCTCGAACAGGTTTGTAGAGCCGGACGCCTCCTTTGGACCACCAGATTCATCTTTGGGATCCTCCTCCCTGGTCTTGCTGCAACTGGCTGCAGTCACAGAGGACGACGAGGAAGAGGAAGAGGCAGAGGAAGAGGGGACTTTGGGTGGGGCTGAGGTGCTCTCCTGTGCCTTGCCCCCTTTGGATTTCTTATGAACGGCGGAGCTGTCGCTTGAATCAGAGTGGGGAGCCGCGTCCTCTTTGCTCTGGCTCTTTGCGGCGAGGCTTTTGAGTTTGAGGAAGCTGCTGTCTTTTTGGGAGGATTGCGGTGATGGGTCGTCCTGCTTCTTGCTCTTCTTGTCCTGGATCAAGTCCTTGATACCCTGCAGCTTCAACTCCACCGTTTTCCCCTTCTTGTGCTTGGCCTTCTCATCGGAGCGCGCTTTCTCTGAGGACTTTGAGGTGGACTCTTTAGCCGAGGTGTCGTCTGTAGGAGACTCGGACAGTCCTTCGCTCAGGTCTTCCTCCAAGGGGGCATTGCCCTCTTCCTCAGAGGACTCCGCAAGGCCCTTCCGCTCCTTCTTCCCTTTCTTTTTCTTGCCCTCCTCTGCTCTGTCTTTCTTCGGCTTCCCTCCATCTTTGCCTTTGTCTCTCCTGTGCTTCTTGGACGGAACGGAGTCGTCTTCGTCCTCCGAGTCCACCTGTCTTTTCTTGGGGTCTGCCTTTTTGTCCTTTCGTGACGGAGGAGGAGTGGCAGCTCTCTCCCCCTCGTCAGATTCGGGTGCCGGCCTCGGCCTAAAGTCATCCTTTCTCTTGTCCTTTTTCTTTTTCCTCTTTTCCTTTTGTTTCCGGTCCTCGTCCTCGTCTTCCCCGTCCTCGTCATTCTCTCTGTGCTTCTTCTTCTTCTTCTTCTTCAGCGGTGACTCTGTGGGCTGGTCCTTGTCGCCATCACTTTCAGAGTCGGCGTCAAATACGTCGCTCTTTGTGGGTAGCTTCTAGAGGGAAGGACCACAGATTTATATCCACAGTGTCATATAAGGCTATCACAATATATGTTTGCCTGCTTTTGAAATGTTCTCTGATTATACATATATAGCATCACTACATTGACTGTGTGGCCATATGATCAAAAAGTGTGTCTCTGTGATTTGCTCCTCGAGGTGTTTAATGTGTTTAAGTCACACCTTATTTAAAAAAGAAAATGTTAAAGCTTGATTTGCCTTATGCCATAAATAGCCACAACATTCGTGTACATTCATAAAGAAGTGAATTGTGCGAAGCAGTTTGTTGCAAGGAGCCAAAGACCCACCATGCTTTTCTTAGCTTCCTGTTCTTTCTTTGCAGCCTTGACATCAGCTAACATCTTTTTGTATGTCAGTAGCACCTCCCGGCAATCCTCCAAGTGGGCTTCTGGCTCCCAAGTGTCATCGTCCGAGGAGTAGTTTTTCCATCGCACACGGTAAAGGACTTCACCCTAAACACACAAAAAGAACATCAGCCACAAACCCACTTAATGAAAGTTGTACCCTTGTTTTTTTTCTTTAGGAAGTTATTGCGTTTTCAATATTATTTGTAACAGGCTACACAAATAAGGTAAAGTAAGTATAGTGAATCACTAAAATATGTTCATGGTGGTACACGCAAGCCGCCTCCATTGTCCATGTTGTGCCAAATACATGATGGCACCTTGGTCGACTTTGAACTGACTTTTCCCACTAATATTACCCAGCCCTATATTAAGATAATGTACATGCACAGTTCAAATGTACGCTTAAAAAGGACACCTCACTTTATTGAATGCACATGAGGAGCAGTTAACCAAGCCTGCATTGTTGGTAGGCCACACAGACTTCTCACAAACATTTAGTTGAACGGCTGCGTCTCTTTGGAAGACAGCCAATAGACCATGGTCATGTTACCTCACCCCGAGGCTGGTTTCAACAGGTCACTGTCCAAAGAGGAAGGAAGCCTCTACTGCACCAACACAGTCACATAGGCAAGTTTACTACGCGGTAACTTTCCCACACACGATTAGCATACCACAAACTGTGCAGCGTTTAATAAGCAATAACGGTGGCTGGTGTGTAAGAGGGTTAGGTTTCTGCAGCACAAAATTATGTTCCAGCAAATTACCTGGGTGCTACTCTTAACATATGTCGAGGCTCTATCTCACTGCAAATGCGAACACTAATCACAAATATAAGTTTGATCTCCACATATCTGCCCTGTTTTTAGGGGCACTGGAGGAGTTTCACAGCTCCTCCCTCCAGTCCCAGTGCTATGGCTGTGTCAAAACAATTCCGCTGAGGAACTGCGCTCACTGTCATCTGCTTTTCAAACTCAAGCGCTGGAGAGCGATGCTATTCTGCGTAAACAACTACACTGCTTTCCCCACACTGTCACGCATACCTTTGATGCACGTACTTAATTACATAAACACTTTCCTTCCCGTACAATCGTATTAAGCGCATGCCAACCTCCTCCAACAATATGTGCAAACATCATGTGATTATGCAACTTCATACTTGAGTGGCACATCCAAGTGATGACACAATGCTATCCGCAACTGTTTATGTTGTTGCAAATCGATGTGACTGTGTAAGGCGATAGCTAGGCATCCGTGGAGGTTCCCAGGAACATTTGGCATATTGAAAGGATGCAAAATGCATAACGTGCAAAGAAAAAATACTTCATAGATTAATTAACATCTATCATTAACCTAAGAGGCTAACTGCTGGTCGTATGTGCTTTTGGTAATAACAGCCTTCAAGCAAATAGTTTCAAGTCTACTGGGAGAAAGGACGGGAATCTAGCCAATTCCACGACACAACAATCCCGTCCTTGGCTAGGCCTGCTGCGCAAAACCGAGGGGGGACATCGTGGGTCTAAGTTGTGTATGTTGATTAAATTATGCTCCAGACTGTGTGCTTCGAGCTTCTAATATAACGTTAGACTGATGAGACACAACAGAAAAAAATATAACACAATTCCAGGATATCTATTATTCTAATAAAACAAATTCAGAACATTTGCTTGTTGCCTTTATCTGTAGACTGGCTAAGTGGTCAACATTAGCCTAATGTAACGATTAGGCCAGATTCCTCGAACAAGCTAGAAGCCAGCCATGTTTTTTGACTAGCAGAATATGATACCTCTTCCACTCGCATGTCAATAATCCTTTCCACTTCATACACATCTTCTTCCTCGTCTTGTTCACTATCTCCAGGGTCTGCTCTTTCGGCACCGGATGCCATCGTGTCGATAAGTCAGTCAGTATTTTGCCGAGAAATGATCTCAGGTATTTGCCTCAAGGCCGCGCAACTAGCGACAGCTAGCTCTTTAGCTAGCTAGCTTGCGCCCGCTTGCTGCAGTGTCTTACACTAGCTAGCCTCGGCTCTTGTCTAGCTACGTTACGTAGCAAACAATAAAGCGACTGTTAGTGGACTAGGCGGGCTGTCTAGTAAATAGGCGGGGTGACATGACAGGCATCCACCTCAACAAAAAGCAGCCAGGTGATAAGATAGAATCAGAAATTAGCTTATCTCTCGTATAACTGTCCATATTTTAGACAGAGTTAATTTTCAGAGTCATTTTCTAACTTCATTACAAATCAGAGAAACAGACCATGCATGACATGATACTGTTCACAATTGGACAATCTTCCTCTGGCAAACGTCCAAGGTCAAACATACGAACAGATTACAGTAAAATAACTTGGGTGCAAAGTTAATCATTGTGAAAGGTATTTCATTGGAAACCAAATACAATCATTCTCACTTGCAAACCAAATACAACCATTCTCAATATTTGCAATATGGTTCTTTATATTGGCTTAACCCTTACCATTTGATAAGTACAATGCAGAAAGTACTATGCAATAGCCTACCCACTTGAATTACTTGCATATACAAGTATGGGTGTTTTACTGCCAATGATAGCATTGGCAGAATAGATTGAAAATTAGGGTTCTAGAAATGTGACCATGGCATTTTTCTGGAGTAACTCAGAGGTTATTCTATAGCTCTAGCTATGCCATATATTCTGCAGAACAGCAGGAAAAACAGTCTCATTGAGTTAAAAAGGCGCTTATAAATCCTGTGTATTATTCATTTACTTAATGCTCCTGGAAATAATTGGTTCCTCAAAAAACACAAAATGTGTTGTCAATGTGTGTTATCAAACTTTGTATCGGCTTAATTTATCCCACCGAGTGGCATTCACTCTACAGCCAACCTGATGTAGTAGTAACATTGATTTTGTGTCCATTGAAAAATCTACATTTTTCTTTTGAATAGCAACGCATTTATTTAAAGAAGAAAACACAAAAAGGAACAGTATAGAGAGATTGAATGGCAAGTCAACAACACATCTTAGAGAGTTGCAAAACGTGTTTAAAAGCTTAAAGTTTAAAAAGCAGCTTGCAAAGCTGAAATAACCGAACAGATCTAGAGATTAAACACTTGCATATATACAAATACAAATGTAGAGCCGTTGCTGTCACAGCGAACAAATTAAATCAGAGATCCAACTTGAATTGCCAAGTATTCCAGAACAAATCAGTGTTACAATCAATAATAATAATTAAAAACAAATTAGTTAGATAGAAGTCATAATCTAAGTATGTATTTAACCTTGTGTTTAGTTATAGTAACCAAAGTAAAAAAAAAAAAAGCTATTTTAGTTGGGTTGCTGCCCTTTATTTTTAGACCCCAAATATGACCCTAAGGTCTGCCAGGGACAGCTTGGTGAAGGAGGCTCCGGTTCCAGACAGAATACTCTTGGCCAGTTTCTTCTTCTTCTCCTGCAGAATCGAAATCTTGTCCTCCACCGAGCCTTCACACACAAACCTGAATGAGAAAACGATAGGAGCGTTCAACACAAATCAGAAAGGAAACAAACAAACACCAAACTACTCTTCACTACTCTACCTGTATCTTGTTCTAAGTGAGGGTCTGGACTGGGGAAAACAGCTCAGAGTTGACGCGGTACAGTACCTGTGTATTTGGACGTCACGATGCTGGCCCACTCGGTAGATACGATCGCATGCCTGGTCCTCCAGAGCTGGGTTCCTATCCCAATCCCAACCATTGGAGTAGAGGAAGCGTTAATGCAGTCTTCTCCGATTTTATTTTTCTTGCAGAGTTTGATACACTGACCGAATCAGTTAGGTACATTAAGAACGTGTGGGAAACGCTAGTATGAGTAGTAAATGAACGTATATGTGAAGTACCAGTCAACAGTTTGGACAAACTTTCTCATGCAAGTGAATGGGAAAGTGTCCAAACCTTTAACTGGTACTGTATGTATTAATGCAAACATGTATGTTTGTATGTATGTATTCTTGTATTCATGTATGTATGCATGTGTCTCATCTCATCTTTACGTCCATACTTTATGGTATTCATGGTAAAACAGACAGGTTATACATTTGCGTGTAACTCACCAGTGCATGTCCATGAGGAAAAGGTGATTCCCACCGATGAGGTTGAGGCCAACACCTCCGGCACACAGAGACACCAACATTACCTGGCACAAAATGGAGCCCGGGTCAGAGATTCACCACGACTCACCTGCCCTTATAATGACCAATCTGCCTGGTATCGTAATGAATAACAGTATGCATGTTTACATTATAATTCTCAACAGTGTTCAATACAGCACAAATTTACACCACGATTTTGCCCATTAGAAGTAGTGAATTCTTCACCAAGAATTCCAACGTGAAAGTCTAGTGAGACAACCCATTTGACAACCAGCTAGACTGTATAGTCAGACTATTGTACATCTGCCCTAGATGTAATTTGGCTAGCCCAAGGCCAGTACCTCTTGTCCTTTGGGGTTGGTGTTGAAGTCCTCCACAAGGTCCATGCGGCGCTTGGGGTTGACCGTGCCGTCGATGACGGCGAACTTCAAGCCCATCTCCCGCAAATGGACTGCCACGATGCTGAGCATGCTGGTCCACTGGGAGACAATCACACTGGCAAAGGGAGGAGACTGGAGTCAACATCATTTACTTGCCTATTTTAGTGAACAGAGAGGACTATTAATATATTATACATTCAGAAGGAGAAATGTTTTCCTGATCAAATCATTTCAGTAACCGAGGTGTTTGTGGCGGATTAAACGTTTTTCAAGGCGCTCAATTATTTACTGAACCATAAGCATGCACTCCCAGGCATAAGGTTATAAACCAGACACAACACACAATCAAGACTACAGTCAAATGATGGTGGGTATGCACCTTTTCTGGTTGTCGCCTTTCTGTCTGATTTCCTGTAGCTCAGTCAAGACAGCTCTAATCTGTTTAGATAGAGACACAGGAGAGTGAGAAAATGATTATAGATTTTGGCACAATTCTGCAAATCTCTTGGTGGATTCTATAAACACTTAACAATACGTTGTTTATAATATGTATAACAAATCGTACAGCATATGATACGAAACAAAACGATTAGCTTGACCCACAAATGTCCAGCCTAACGGCAACACACATTACAAGGTTAGCTGCATGAATGAATTACTACGGTTAAACAAAAAAGCACGAGTACAGTAGCTTCGAGTTCATCACACCTTGGAGCTCTTGTGGGCGGTCTCGAAAAGGTGTGAGGGAAAGTGGCAGCCGTTGAGCGACACGGTGTCTTTGAGGTCAGGGCCCGAGGACTCAGAGGTCAGTGACAAGGCGTTGAGCTGCTCTTCGAGGGAGAGGGTGATCCCGTCCCCCTGGAGCTCTGACTGGTCCAGAGTCTGGACCAAAACAACAGGGCGAGTCTCATATGGTAAATGCTGATTTAGTGTATGTTATTTGAAGTAGTAATCACACAAACGTGAAAATGCAAATGCGAGAAGGGAAGTTGCCAAATCTCAACGCTGAAATGTTTAACTAACAATACAGCTTGACCTTTACCTTAGCAACAAAAATAAGTATGATGGTTGTGTCAATATGCCATACTAAACAAGACCATAATTTGAAAGAAATAGTGATGAATTTACACTGATATATCATGGTTACGCTGATGCATGAAATGCTTCCAGCGTATGTGTGTGTTTGGGGGGTATCTTCCACAGCAGTAACAGGTGGTCTCCCTCACCTGTTAGACCTCACCACCTATCTCACTGTTAGACCTCTCGCCTCACCACCTATCTAAATTCTAACGATGTAGGGTGTGTGGGTTTCTGAGGGCCTTCTGCGTACCTTCTTTAGCAGGGAAGGGTGGCAGCAGCATTGTCTGAGTCGGAGCAGCAGGGAGAGGATGTGGATGCCGGTGTTGGAGCCCTGGGGCTGCTGGGAAGACGGCACCGAGTCCGACTGGGACAGACCAAATTCCTGAGCCACTGTGGAGAACACACACACACACACTTCATGTTTCACACCGAGTCTTTACACACTTTCAACACAGCCCTGAAGCAATAAAACTAGACCCCTCACCTCTGCCAAAGGGATTGGAGCTGCTTCCCTCCTTCACATCTCCTCCCTCATGTCGCTTCAGATAGCTCTGTAGAGTGGACCTGACAGAAAACGATGACAAAAAACGTGAACGCAATCCTCAACATAAACAAACAGAGATAACCGTTCCCCATGAAACTAACGTGCGTGATGTGCGGCAGTCCAATGAAAACCGGTTAGTTACTTAGACTGTGCAAGCACCACGTCATAGATGGACTGCTCGTCTTCTGACAGCTTGAGACGGTGCACCTTGCATGTTCGGCTCGGTAGAGACACCTGCAACACAGTTAGGATATTTTCGCTATCTTTAGTCGGGCACCATTTCCACCTTGGTTCTCCCACCGGCGCCGCTTCCTCCAAACCAACTCACAAACGTTTGGAAATCTTTTGGCACATGGGGAGGTGATCGTTTTTAGTTTCTGCCGCTGAATGAAAAAGTCTTCGGAAATACAGTGCAGCAGGTTTGCGTGTGTGCGTTTGTTTAAGCATGAGTCATGGACTGCGTGGGTCAGGTACCAGAGGTTTGCCGGCAGAGTCGGTCTCATCTTTGGTGCGTCTGAGCAGCAGGTTCCTGGTCAGGATGTTGAGTCTCTCCCCTCCTCTCTTGGAGCCGTTGTCTACCTGAGACTTCCACAGCTTGTACTCATCGAACGGAGAGCAGTGCAGGAACCTAACAGACAACCGACACTTCACCATTGTAAAGTGAGGGCAGATGGAGGTGGATGCTGCGTGCGGGCGCAACAGACGTTTTGAAGACGGCTGTGAGAGCGATTTCTTTTGCCGACGCAAAACAACGACGCCGGGTTTATTTTTGTATATCTATGCTTATGAAGAAAAACCCCTAACACTTCCTGTGGTATGAATACGATTCTGTCTGTAAAACACATTGTTTCAGAGGCTTCTTACTTGAGCAACGAGTACATGTCCAGCAGGTTGTTCTGGATTGGGGTGCCAGTGACGGCCCAGCGAGCAGTAGCCCTCAGCTGACACACGGCCATGGAGGTCTGCACCTTGGGGTTCTTGATGTTGTGGGCCTCGTCTAGGATCAGACGAGCCCACGCCACCCGCGACAGAGGACCCCAGTCTGAGGACTGGAGGCGAGAACGCTTGTTAGTGTTCGCAGTTTCCAATTTTGGGTTGTGTTTATTTTGCATAAATGTATGTTGTTTTCAGTTGCATCCTATGTACTCTGCAAATTAAATGATCTAGGGTGAACTCATTAGGTCAACATGAGGTCTCCTAAATTGAGTGGAATGAGTAGGGGAGTAATGTAAGGAGTTTGAGTGAGTCAGCAAGGTGGTTCAAGAGACCGAGTCTGAGTGTGTGTACCCCTCTGTCGGCATCCTTGGTGGGTTTCTCAGCATCGTCCTTCTGGAGGACAGGCACCTCCTTGGAAACCAGGCTGTAAGTAGTCACCACCACATCATGCTCCGCGAGACTGGAAGAAACATCCAAATTCGTATTTATTTTTTACTTGTGAGAGTTCTTTGTTTGTTTCTAACGTTTAGAACCAGGTATCCAGGTAAATATGTGTGTTAGTGAGAAAACATGCGAGTGTTTGACTGACTGAGTGAAATAATCTCTTACACTTTGGCGCTTCTCTGGCGATTTGGTCCATGGTACAAGCATATGGTGAGCTTGTTACTTTTGATGTGCCGTTCAATCTCTCGCTTCCAGTGATGCACCAGGGACGCGGGGCAGATGATTAGAGTCCCCTTGGAAACGACCAGGCTTGAGTCTGTTGTAAGAAAATCCATCATTTTATTGTCATCAATATTATCAAGATATTGTGGTATTATTCATGTTTTCTTTTTTTCTCTCAGAGAAACAGACACAAAAAAAGAGTAAATATATGGTTAATTCAGCATGAAATTACCTTTTCAATTATCTGTTTCAAATGATTCAAACAAACGATCAATTTACCGTTTTTGGAAATCCAGCCCTCCACTTTCTTTTCCTCCTTGCCATCATCGTTTTTGGTCTTCTTTTTCTGGGCCAGAATCAGAGCAATCATGGTGAGAGTCTTTCCAAGCCCCATGTCATCAGCTGAGGAGAGGAAAGTGAACATAATGAAATGCTTTACCTCTCTGATCTCCTGGAAATTCATACAGCTGAATGACTATGAACAAAAAGCTCTAGCGGTAGAAAAAGATTTGGTTCATTTCAGCCCGTCCAGCAACTTTATGTAATGCATGGAGATGTATCGCCCTCTAGTGGTACACCTGGGTCAATTTTTAATTATTGGGTTCAAAAAGTCGTTGGTGTTCAAAAATGTTCAGGGGGAGAAAGAAAATACCTAGAATTCCTCCGCAAGGGTTTTGGGTCTCTCTCCAGAGCAGCCAGGCCAGGGCTCTTCTTTGATGCGGAAGTAAAGATACCTTTCCAAAATGACGTAACAACAGCATTAGCCTCTGTCATCTCCAGTCAGTACAATCATGTTTGTTAATGTACTAGATTAAGAAACGCATAAATACCAAATTAGAGGCCAACATGGAACAAAAACGCCTTGATTGATTGATTTGTCTGGTATATAAGGAATCTAAACAGTTTGACTTGGAAAATCCCCAACATCTAGAGCATTTGCCACTTAATATAACTTGCACAACCAATTAAGGTAATGATCATCTATGGAGTTGGTTGGTGTCCTAACAGTACCTTGATGCCTTTTGGGTCGGGGACCTCAGTGTCTGCGTCGGGGCAGGACTCCAGAGAGCCGTGGAGATGGTCTATTGCCTCACAGGTGGCGTTCTTCACCGCCAGCAAACGGTTCTCAGTCATCCTGCCCCCGTAAAACGCTTGGTTCTGGGGGTTTGCTGCGAAAAACATAACCCACGTTTGGAACGCAAAGACGTTGAGAATTGACTAAACCCAATTGGCAGAAGGAAACTTTTCAGTCTTTGAGGAAAACGTAATTTTGTTTCATAATGTTGAATATGCACATGCTTCTGTTTTCTACCTCCATGCATCTGGGTATAACCATGGCTAAGCTCCAGGCCCAAGGAGCTGCCAGAAGCCTGGAATTGCAGAGGGACAGGGGCAGCGGGCAGGAACTGTGTGCCCCCGTGGCGGCTGAATGGGTTGGAAAGGCTGGTAGTGGGTACCGGCTTGGCAACATCCCCCTCATCATTACCCTGGGACTCTAAAAAGAGACAATGACAAATCATGACGTATCTAAGTTATATTGTATTATTTTAGTATGCCATATCCTATAGACCTAATGATCCTTCAAAGATACCACTTAATATACTTAACAACATGTATCACCAGCAACACAGTTAACACTCGATAAGTAATTTAATAGAATCAGTGAAAATACAGAATACAATTTTTTTTCCAAACAAATCAATGTCTTTAATGACATACTTTAGTTTGGTAACTGTAGTGATTAGGCAGTTTATATGATTTAAACCAAGAACAGGCCTTACCAAGCTGAGAGCCTGCAGAGAGACTAAGAGAGTCCAGGGCATCTTCCAGATCTTTGACTTGACTCTTTAGCCTTTCTCCCTTATCAGGCAGAACAGACACATTCACCACTGCCAGAGTAGCCTGGTGGAGGGAGGAATAGAAACAACTGAAAATACCCAAGTGCATGTTGCGAGAACAAAGGAGCCAGGGGTATAACAAAGCGTTTTTTGAGAACAGAGTTCAAGGTAGTACACTTTTGGCGTCTCTATCGTAATCAAACCTTCCCGTCACTGAGCAAAATGACGTTTTTCCAAAGGTATTGTATTGAGTGTTGACGGAGTCCCGTGAGTACAATGGTACTCAACACAGTCTCCATCGTATGTGTCCCACTCGATCCCCCCCCACCCTCCCACAGCCTTTACCTTCTTCTGTTTAAGCTGGGCTGTGAGCTGGTTGTGCAGGGCTCGGGGGTCTTCCTGTTGGCCATTGAGCTGGGAGGCAGCTTGGAAACCTGGAAAGGAAGTTAAGGACTTCTGGACCGGAGTCTTTTTCGGCCCGGGCTGGAATGAAACCAACTGGACATCATCGTCATCACTGCCACTCTGTTCTCCAAATCTGTTGGTTGGTGTGGCGTGCCCAGACTTGTCCTTATGGTTCTGTTGGGACTTGTGGTCTTGCTCTTCAGATCTCGGCTTGTCTCGGTAGTCTACGCTTTGATTGGATCGTAGGTGGGCAGCGTTGTCACATGACGGAGACTTCTTGGTAGCACCGTCGGCGCCATTACAGGAACTGTGGCTAGCAGCTGTAGAGCTGCTCTTCTCTTGGGACAGAGGTTTCTTTCCAGCACTCATATCGGTAGCTTGGACAGTGTTGTTAGGTTGGTGGTGAGAGCGGTCAGTCTGAGAGGAGTTTACACTGGCCGTGTGAGATTTGTGAAGTTCTCCGTCTTGCTGAACGTCTTTTGTTGCAGTCTTGTCTTTTGCCTCGCCCGTCTTTTCCTTAGGGTCTGGAAGGGGACTTTCCCTCTCCTCACCGGAAGCTCTCTTCTTGACCTTCATCCCAGATGGAAGATGTTTACCTTCATAGGAACCAGATGGGCTGCACTTCTCCCTGTTGTCCTCCACACTTTTACTCTCAGCACATGGTTTTGGGTCTCTTTCTTCACCAGCAATCTTCAGAGGACCGTCCTTCTCTCCGTCTTTTAGCACCTCTCTGTGTGTCTCTCTCTTCACATTCCCGCCATCTTGGATTTTCTTCCATTCAGAGTCTTTGTCTGTCTTACTTGGGGCCTTGAAGGGGTTTCTGATGGGAGGCAGGCACGAGGGCTGAAGCTGCACGTTAGTTAGAGGACTTCGTTTTTCTTTCTCTGGCTGCAAAGATATATTGAAAATGATACAAAAATGCTATGTATGTTCAGAAATATACATAAAATTACACTGCGGGCCACAGTCTTTATAACAACAAAACTCAAACACCTCAGTCAGTATGAGTGACATCTTGAACTCAAATCTATTTGTACTTCTCACGACTGGTTCTGATTCTGTTAACTACAACGGTGGAGCATTCGTCAGCTTACCCCAGTCCACGGGACATGCCCACACCACCTCTGGCCAGCCTTCTTTCCCACAACACAGCGGTAGTACAACCTAACATCACAAACAGGTATTGTTATACTTAAAAGGTTAGACACATAGAATTTCTGTCTCTTGCTGTGTCTCATAAAGACACGCATACATACCGGTGGCACTGCTCCTGCTGATGACTTTGGATAAGAGCTG
>CM030177.1:2673578-2718578 GCA_017639675.1 Aplochiton taeniatus
AAGCGCACGGCCCAGCGGATGACAGCAGAAGAGCTAGTCCCGCGCCCATGGCAACCGCCCCCCCAGAGATGGCCCTGACAAGAAAGGTGGCGGTGGCTAAAGGGGCGGAGCTCAAAAGGAGCGGGTCTGTTAGTATAGCCAGCGGCGAGCCAGATCTTCCCCCTACGTCCCAGTTAATGGCGCGGCTTTTCCCTTCTCTGAAGCCCAAGCCCCGGTCGCCACCATCAGCTGCTCCTCAGCCCACAAAGACGGAAGAAACACCAGGTGAGATGAACAACACAATTCTTTTTTTTTCTTTCCCAAAAAACGGGGAATATACAAAAGAAATATCATCACAAGCCTTTAAGGGACTCTGAACCTGCAAACGTTATTTGTATGGGTAACATTTAACAATAATGTTTGTCTGTAAACATACTTAAACAAGTTGATCGCGGTAGCATGTTGATTAAGACCACTTATCAAGTCAAAGTTATTGGTTATCACTAAACTTTCTTTCTTTCTTTTATTTGATGAATGATAGCCTTATTGGTAATATGAGTAGGGGAGAAATTCATCCTAAAGACTGAAAACAAGCACTGTTGATTTCGACTTTAATGGAGGGTTATGATCAATATAAATAGAATATAGATACCTACTGCTGTGTGGAGGTTTTTTCAGGTCAGTTCTCTCTCCTCCATCTGTCAGAAATCTTTTCTTTTTTTGTTCCACTGCCTTGTTAGGCCAATCTCACTCAACGCTGCCAATCTCTAATTGACGAGCCATCCGCCACTGCTGCTAAAGGGTATTTATTTTCTTTCCATGCAGCTTTTCCGGCTCATTTAAGCTCACCTTAATTCGTTTGAAACCTTTGTTGAGCAGCCACCTAAAGCCTGCTTTCTGCTTCTGAGAAGATGCACGTAAATGTCTCTGCGTCGCTTCGCAGAGCAGGGCTTTCTGGGTAACCTGGGTCGCGGAGGCCCGCAGACGCGCACACCGTGCCGTCCTCCAAATCCTAACGGCGCGTAACGTTTTTGCCTGTGCGTCAAACAATCGCTGATTGGTTGAGCAGGGAAGGAAGCAGGAAGCGAGAAGATATCCAGTAATATTTTGGTTGGAAAACACACTCAGATTGCGATTAAACAAACAATGGTGCAGCTTGAAGAGCGACTCTGAAAACCCTACAAAAATAGTGAAGTCACTATACGTGACGGTCCGTATCTGTTTCTTCTACCGTCTTTCCTGTACATTCTGGATTAGTAAATGTGACCCTGCCCCCTAGTGAACCTGCTGAAGCACGTAGGCAAATGACTGTGTGTCCGAGACACCTAAATGTTCGCAGACAGGCGAACGCAGAAGCATAAACCAGGCTCGAGTCCTCACTGACTCACTCTTTCTTCAGCAGGTGGCTGTGTGCCGTGTCTGCTGTTGTTACATCCATGTGTAGAGCAAATTGGGCTTCCCCCTTCTCCGGCTCTGTTTTCGACCGTCTCTCCACCGTATCAGCTCTCCAGAGCAGCCAAATTGTTTTGTTTATTGTTTTTCAGTTTCAGCGGAGCACTTTCCAACTCTTTCATATCGACCATCTTAATCTGATCTTTGTTGGTCTTTTCTAATTTTTCTGAAGCTCTGCTGATCGATTCTTCTCCTTTTCCAGTTGTAGAACGTTTTCCAGACTTTTTCTCTTTCAGCTGTTTTTAATTTGAACTTCTTGACGAAGAGCATATATGGTCGCCATCAGTTCAGTGTTTTTGGCCTTCCGCGGTTTAAGCTCTTTATCGGTTTACCATTTAACAAAGTAGTCTTTGTCACTTGGTGCTTTTTAATCCCGCACTGCTCGTCTTTTCCTCCAGATCAGGGATTTTTCTCCTTTTGATTGCTTTGATATTGTCTGCCTTTTTATTTGAATTCTTTTTATTTGTATTTATTACATTTTATTCATGGTTGTTTAGTTGTTATTTATTTATTCTGCCTTTAACAGGGTACTGCTGGAAAAGAGACCTAGTCTCAGCCGGTTACCCTGTGTTAATAAATGATAAATAGATAATAAATAAGTAAACTGAGTTGTTCCACAGTTGCCTCCAGTAGCACTGCTTTGGATTTCTGTTCCACAAAGTAGCATTCAAGCTTTTCTTTTTTTTTGCCACTAATTTATGTCCAGTTGGTGCTGCTGTCTCATCTTTCAAATCTTTGTTGTCCTGCGTTGGAGGTAGTTAGAGAGTGAGAGCTTCTTAAGCATCATATCTGTTAGTTCTAGAGGCCTAAGGAGATGAATTGAATATAAACACAAACAATCTATCTATTCGTATATGACATAAATGACTTCATTAAGCATTCGCCATTCAGATGTAATATTAATCCTGAGCCATCATGGGTTAGGCTTAGGGTTGTTTCAGTCTGCACTGAAACCTGTGTATGCGTACATTTCTAGGCTTCGGGTTGCTTCAACCTGCACTAAAAACCCTGTGTATGCACACCTTCAAAGGCCAACAGGTGCAGTCCAGACAGCTAAGGGAGCGGCTGGTGGAGCTGGAGCTGGAGATCGAGCGCTTCAGGACAGAGAACGCGGCCCTGGCCACACTCCGACAAGAGAGCCAGAGAATCAACGAGAACCTGAGGTGAGACCGTTATCTGGTCCTGGCTCTGAGCTAGTCCGGAGGTTATGAGAAACACATACTGAGGGTTTCCATGTGAGAGGAAATCCGCATGATACGTACGTATGCTCTCATAGCATGATGGTCAATATTTTGATATTAAAACAGATTTGTGCGTCTTGAATATTATGTTACAAATAATTTAACACCCAGCACTAATCTTACTTCACCAAATTATTATTTACACGGTAACTTTGTTTCATTCCTGGTTGTTATTTGGCAGTAGTCTTCAATAAGGGATAGATGTTACAAGGCTGACTAAATCAACGCTGTTTCACAGAAAGGAGAGAGCCGAGTTTGAGCAGAAGGCGGCTGAGGACCTGGCCAGGTTTGAGGAGTACAAGAAGGAGGAGACCAAGAAGCTCCAAAGAGAACGCAAGGTGTTTGAGAAGCACGCCTCAGCTGCAAGAGCCGTCCCTGATAAGAAGGAGCGGGACGAGATTCAGGTGAGTGGGACCCAAAAAGAAAAGCAGATGACCTGACCTCAGGAAAAACTGGAGGTGGCTAGTGCTTGTGCCAGACGCGACTCATTTTCTAAGTGAATCACGGTGCATCCTTCTCGTTTGGGCTGGGCAAAGTGAATCCTCTAGATCGCGTCCTTCACCTTTGTCTCCCGGCCATCTTCCGTGCCTCCACCAGGCCCTGAAACAACAGCTGACCTCCATGCAGGACGAGCTGAAGAGGCGGGAGAGCCGCTGGTCCACCACTCACGTCCGCCTCCGCCAGCAGATAGACACCCTGAGCTCGGACAACAGCGCCCTGAAGAGCGAGGTCAACACGCTGGAGAAACTCCGCCTCGCTGCCTGGAAGAAGAGCCAGGCCGAGGCCGAGCGGGAGAGAGAGAACGCCCGAGAGAGGAGGGAGAGAGAGAGAGAATGGCCCCGAATGGCAGAGAGCACTGCTGCCCCCGTGACCAAAGGGGTTACATTTGCAGTGAGTGCGCCTTTTATGTAAAGCACTGCCGTTCTATTATATATTAGTAATGCTATTTGCAGTATAACACCTCCTTTTCCCTTTGCGTTTGATCAATGCTATTTGCAGTATAACACCTCCTTTTCCCTTTGTGTTTTAGTAATGCTATTTGCAGTGTAACACCTCCTTTTCCCTTTGTGTTTTAGTAATGCTATTTGCAGTATAACACCTCCTTTTCCCTTTGTTTTAGTAATGCTATTTGCAGTATAACACTTCCTTTTCCCTTTGTGTTTTAGTAATGCTATTTGCAGTATAACACCTCCTTTTCCCTTTGTGTTTTAGTAATGCTATTTGCAGTATAACACCTCCTTTTCCCTTTGTGTTTTAGTAATGCTATTTGCAGTATAACACCTCCTTTTCCCTTTGTGTTTTAGTAATGCTATTTGCAGTATAACACCTCCTTTTCCCTTTGCTTTTCATTAGAGTCCCCCGATAAGAGATGGACCTCCACAGAACAGCCCAGCCACCACTAGACTGAGTCCTAGAGATAACAGCCTTGCTTCTACAGGTACTCCCTTTGCACAGAATACATACTCTGAAGAAATGCATAGTATAGTACCAAATAAAATATACTACGAAAAACTACCAAGAGGCTCTGCCATTTTGGAATGGTTAATTGTGGTAAAACGTTCTCCAGAATTGAGGGTTTTGAGATAGTTTTAGCCAGTTAACAAACTTTTTCAGAATGTAATGCTAAATATTCTTGTTTGTTTCTAGATCAGTAAGGATTTAAAATCAGTACCATACAATGATTAAATAGGAGCTGGCTGCTACTAAAATGTGTCAACGCTCATGATTGTTTCTAACAACAATAATATATCTATTCGGTAAAATCAGGAGTTTTCTTTGTTGAATGTGTGGTAATAATTATCAAGGTTTATGTAAACATGTTTCCCACTGAAAAAACGGAAAACACACAGTGGCTAAACAATCCTACCATTTTGGTTTTGTTATTTTACAATCCACTTTACATTTTCTTGATCCCCTACAGTTTAGTGTGTGCTTTCTGTTTTGGGTTTTCAGTATTGACCAAAAGCAGTCTCAGAAGGAAGTCGGCTCCCTCTCCATCTCTCTGTGCATTTCCTTTCCCTGACCAAAGCCCTGAAGAGAAAACAGTGTCTGTGTCCGGCACCCAGAACACCCCGCCAGTAAACCAGGACTGCTCCGACAACCTGTCCTCTGTAAGACACATGAACACACACACACACACACAACGTAATCCACAACATTGCTGTGGAAAAACCCAGCCAGTACCATTTTCATGTTTGGGTCTATACCTGTATTATTTGTCAGATTGGAAAATGTAGTAAGTGTTTTACCCATGCAACAGGGAGTGGGTGGTCAGCAGACGAAAACTGTGCTTAGCAAGAGCAAAGAGCAAGAGTCAAACGATGACGTCATCACATACCCTGACGGAAAGGTAAACACTAGGCAATGGCCAAACAGTGTGAGGTTGTTGATTCTAGGGGATGGATTTACAAGTTAGATTTAGTTATAAATTATAATGAATTGTTTTTACTGTGTGTAAGGTGTCCTTGGGTGTTCTGAAAGGCGCCTGTAAATAAAATGCATTATTATTATTATTATTATTATTATAATCCATTTGAAAACACCTGAGGAACATTGTTGTTTTGGGTTTTTCCCCTTCAGGTGGAGTCTGTGCTGCCTTGTGGAGGGCGGCTTATTGTCTTCCCCAACGGAACCAGGAAAGAAGTGTCGGCGGACGGAGAGACGGCCAAAGTCACCTTCTTCAACGGGGACACCAAGCAGGTCATGGCTGACCATAGAGTGGTGAGATATACTCGCTGATTTCACATTCAAACTCACGATTTATCAACTCCAAATAAATCCATCAAAATAGAGGAGACGGAAACCACAGGGGACTTCCTCGTTTTACAACGGGAGCCACGGTTACTAATGGGAGTTAACGTGAATTCTCTACGCCGCCGATTGTTTGATTGTCGCCGGTATTATTGTTAATCCTCTGACAGATCTACTACTATGCCGATGCTCGGACCACACACACCACCTACCCCGACGGCATTGAAGTCCTCCAGTTCCCCAACAACCAGACTGGTGAGACTCTGCTCCACGCTGCACTCCGTTCCCACATTCCCTTGTGTGGATGGGATCGGTACCACAAGTCAGAACATTTCAAAATACACTGGATAAGGATACAGTGGCATAATATCCATTATGCCATAATACAGGATGAACACTTTAAGAACCCATGTTTAGAATGGTTTTGTGTTGAGAAGCAGATGTCATTGGGGTTTTCCAGTGGACACCTTGCATCCCAGATTTTGTTCTCGAAAATATGTAAATGGGTAGGGGTTATTGTGTTATGTCTTGATAGTTTCTCTGCAAATGATAAAGCTATTACTTTTTGGAGACTGTCTTTGCATTGAATTATGACTAACCCCACCATTCTCTCTGCAGAGAAGCATTTCCCCGATGGCCGTAAGGAGATCACGTTCCCCGACCAGACAATAAAGAATCTGTACCCAGATGGCAGGGAGGAGAGTGTGCTGATGGATGGCACCATAATACAAGTTAACAAGTAAGACAGACAAGCTGAAAGCTGCTGGTCGAGAATATACCCCAAAATCCCAGAACTATGTATATATAATAAGAATAACTTAATCACAACCTCAAGCATACATTACACATGTTCGGGAACGTGGCAAGTCACAGTGATGGAGTTTAGTCTAGGTTAGTGTTGCGATTTCCAAGCTGCTATGTCCTCCTCCTAGGGATGGCAGCAAAGAGATCCAGTTTAACACGGGCCAGAAGGAGATCCACACAGCCGACTACAAGAAGAGGGAGTACCCGGACGGAACCGTCAAGACGGTCTACAGCGACGGCAGGCAAGAGACTCGCTACCCCAACGGCCGCGTCCGAGTCAAGGACAAGGACGGCAACATCGTCATGGATAACCGGCCGTAGTTTGTGGGCAGACCGCAAATCTTTGGTCAAGCATTTCAGTGTGCAGAATTCCTCAAGTGTGTGTGTGTGTGTGTGTAAATGGGTGTAGTGTGTGCCTGTAGCTGTTGTATTTGTAAAAAGATCTTAATACATATTTATTTTTTTAGCTGATTGTATATTTGTTTTTATAAAATAAAGTTTTATCTGATTGTTTGCTATGAAATAGTTGTCTGCCACATCATTACTAACTAAAAAGTGTGTGTGTGTGGTATGCTAATGAATTCACAAGTCTCCTCCTCTAACTCCAACCAGCATTAGTCCCAACTCCAGTAAAGCAATGAAAACCAAACCTCCCATTTGACAAGATGGACGGCAGCTGAGATAAACAATGCAATTTTAGTTAGTGCTGAAATGTCCTTCTCCGTAAACATTTCATAAATTTGAAAACATTTTAAGTGGTAAATTTCTGATTCACGTGCTTTTCAACCAGTTCCATTATTTTGTTGTAATATGCATTACAAAAAAATAAAATTGTCTGCATTGACTAAATGCTTTACAATAGTCATCTAAATCACATTTAGTAATATGGTAAACAACCATTATAAACTGTTTATATAAACAGCATATTTGCAAGCAACAGTTCCTTTTCAGCTGCAGTCAGCCAACTTTGTAATGGTAATGTCGTCCGCAAGCTTTCGTGGTAAACTTCAACTGCAATAAAGGAATGAGGGGTGGGCAGAGACTATTGGTGTGAAATTAAAACCAGTAAAGTAGTAGTTAGATTAAAGTGAAGTTACATTTTCACAAAATAACTCGCCAAAGCAAAAAAAAAAAAACTTCCAAATCCTTTTGAAATAACGTTATGGCCGTGTGGATTAAATACTAGTGTCACACCTTCAAACATGTAGAGCAGCTCGGCATGTGCAATCCAAGGAGTTTGTCTTTCACTAAGCTGTATGCCGAGTACAAAATAAGCATTGTCTAATTTGGCCCAGTTCAGCAAGTTGCCCCTACCCAGAAGACTGACCCAGCAGGTGTAGTCTTGAGTATAAAGTAGCTTGCTGTAATTAGACAGATCCTGGTGACGTCAAACTGCACCCATAAAATATGAATGTTTACAAGTCCCTGACAGAGTCCCACACTTTGCTGCCTCTGAAACTTTCTGCTTCATCATTTTACAGTTCAATACAGTAGGCTCTCTCTGCAGTCTTTCCGATGTTTTGCGATGTCAGCTTCATCTGCGGCTTTGGTGGCAGGCCGACAAATATAATCGGTTATGGTGTCAAGTACTGAATATTAAATTCTAAATAATTTTACACCGATTAGCATAATTTAAATAATTGATAAAATAATGTAGGTTTTAATACAATCATAATAGACATGATCTGTTTATATCAGATGTGTTGTAGGGAGTGCTATTTAGATTTCTATGCCTATTTATTGCTTAGGCTTCTGTTTGACATTTTCAAATGTAATTGAGTAACTGCCACACTGTCCTGTGGACTCTTAAGTGTTCAACTAAAAGTCGGTGTTCTTGAATAAAATGACTTATTATATGCATCACTTTATCCCTGGCACGTTTCTTTAAAGACTCCTTTAATGGCTGCAAAAATACGTACAAATAAAAGCTTTGTTAGACTACTCACTTAAAATAGAAGTGTGTGGTTTGGTTTGACAAATAATTTTTCATAGGAGTTCAAACTGCAAGTGTAACAAAGTTCTCAGTTTAATCTGTATTCTGAATACAGAAAACAAACATCAACAAACCCTAACATATTACATAAAGTGCATAACCAAACAACTTTATGGATATTTAACATGTGGAACAGTGGAACTTCCTAAAATTAAGCATTATTTTACACTAAAATGAAGAATATTATACAAATAAAATTATAAGTAGGATTACTTTTCTTTATAAAAAGGACAAGTATAAACTGAAAATTGGAAGTATGTGCAACATAATGCATTTAAAGTTCACCAAGTTAAAGAACGTCTTCAGTGCATAATTCTGCAGGGATGAAAGGAGAATGATTGTAACAATAACTTCAAATCTTTACAGACATCAACAAACTAAAAAATGTATAAAGCATACAGTATTATGCATGTTTTATTGTAGATTGTCTTTACAAAAGTCTTCAACGAAGTAAATAAAATGCGCAATAGGGTAAGGACTCACCTTGTTTAAGGTTGTCACCACTTATTCAAAGTCAGCAAGCCCCTTCTCTACGAGAGGCAGGTGAACCAGTGCCCCACTGTCATCAAAGAGGAACACTGCCAGGTCTGGCTCTCTGGCCTGACAAAGGAAGGGGAACTTAATGGGATAGTTCTGCTTTATGGGAAATAAGATATGTCACCTACAGGATCGATGTCAATCTCATAATTGTATGTCCAATAATGAGTTATGAAGGTAAGTAGGTAGGTAAATGTAACCTAGCTTAGCAACAATGGCTGTAAGCCATCGGCCACTGCTAACAATGCAATACACCTCATAAAAACTCCAAAGCTGGGTTATTTACATGTTATATATTTTGTATTTTACCTGTCAAAATGAAAACGTAAAATAAGACGTTATTGAAACAGATTAAGCCCGTCGGGCCTATTTTGAGAGGTGTAACTACAGTTTTACCTTGTGTCAGGTATAGTTTGACCTTGTGTCAGGTATAGTTTGACCTTGTGTCAGGTATAGTTTGACCTTGTGCCAGGTATAGTTTGACCTTGTGCCAGGTATAGTTTGACCTTGTGCCAGGTATAGTTTGACCTTGTGTCAGGTATAGTTTGACCTTGTGTCAGGTATAGTTTGACCTTGTGTCAGGTATAGTTTGACCTTGTGTCAGGTAGGCAGCCTCGTCACAATAGGTCCGGGCGTGTATTGGTTTTGAAGGAGTCATACAGGAAGCTGCCGAAGGCTTACAGCCACTGTTGCTAAGCTAGGCTACACTTAACTAAATCCCTCATTATTGGACGTACAATGATAAGATCGATAATCTCACATGGCATAAATATACATACATGTTACATACATTGTTTCTTTTTGCATATGCTTTTTAAGATGACGAGAAATGAATATTTGCATGGATTATTCAACATTCTTAATGTCACGCCATTAGACCTAATGGAGGTCCGACACGCTAAGTGGGGCCAGAGGGGAACCTGTAAGGAGACGCGTTGTGAGAACATGGAGGGGGCAGGGGACAGACCGCGACTGAGGCAGTGATGTTGCCGTGCAGCAGGTCCAGCATCTCCAGCGCTGCTTTCATGCTCCACTCCGGACTGTAGGGCAGCAGTTCCTGCTCCAGGCTGACCCGCGGAGCGCTGAAGCCGGCCACACGCACCTTCAGGGCCTTACAGGGATAGAGCAGCAGGTGGGCTGGGATCTGACGCAACCTGGGGGGGGGGGGACGGACGGACAGACGGACGGACGAACAAACAACTATAATCTTTAGAAAACAGCCCCTCCCCACAAAAATAAAAAAGATAAAAACAGCACTAAATATGTGTTTGTGTGTGTGCACGTGCAGATCAGCAAGTCTCAAGCACAGCAAAATACACTAAGTGAACTTAAACAGATGGAGTATAATTGAATATTATTTATGATATTATATACAGTAGATATTATAATATATTTGTTAAAATTGGCTGTCGGATGGATTTACTTGTTAATGGGCAGGGTGTCGTCAGAGCCAAAGTCCACATGTCGGATTAGGAGTTTGACCGGGTTGAGACCAGAAAAGCCAAGCAGCTTGGCCCGGTAGTACTTACCATCGATGTACTCCGCCAGACAGGGAGCCTCTGGGCACGGAAACAAACAAACCTAGTTACAGCAGACGCTAAATCAAGGCTACATTAATGAAAACATTTGAAAATACTCAAAAGACATTTGCTCATCTCATAATCCCTGTTGCAATGAGGAGACGACTTTTGATATACAAGCCTTATTGTCTATTGGAAGTCCTAATCCAAATATCCAGGATTACCGATGGGAAAGTCCGACAGCAGTTGTAAGCTGTCTCTGTTGTCGTTGACCCTGGTCAAAGCCTCTTCCAGACCCACTCCATTCACTTCACTGTCGTCTGACCCTTTTAGAGGGTACAGGAATACCTGCAGGCATGCATTGAGGATTGAAGATAAGTTTGCATTGCAGAAGTCAAGTTTTATATCCGAGATCAGACTAAAGTGTATTTTCTGGCGATACCATCTTTCCTTCCAATTTGTCCTATGCAGGCTCAAAATCCAAAGACTAATAATAATAATAATAATAACAATAATAATAATACATTTGTTTTACATTAAAAAGGACACAATGTGAGAATGATAATGTGAGAAAGACCAATGGAGCCATGTCAAAGAACAGGCAGAACGACAAAGCTGAAGGTTCTGTTGACACTGGCGTACCTCGGTGGGAGTGCGGAGGTGTTTGATTTGGACCGGGAAGGGCTCTCCCTCCTCAGGCAGGGTAGGGTAGGTGAAGACCCCCAGAACGGGCTCCAGCTCCAGCAGACCCTGAGGAGCCACACCAGTCAAACAAAGACCATAGCTGTCATACTAGTAAGATTCTGGAAGCGAATCATATCATATATACTAGAGCTCGACCCATACTGGATTTTTGGGGCCAATGTCGATACCGATATTGGGTAAAGATTTCCGATATACGATATATCGGACGATCATTTTCACATATACATTTATACGAAAATGTATTACACACAGAATAACTACATAAACACACATTTTTGCAATGATTTCTCGTGGTTATTTAACACTTGTGCCAAAGGTATATGATTGCTTTATTGTTTTACGTCCACGTTTTCCTCTTGACCAGGGCTTCGTTGTATACTTGCCTGGTTAAATAGAGGATCAGAAAAGCCGATTTTATTTTCACCGATACCGATAGAACTGTGATAGGCCGATAAAATGGGTTCTCTATAGGTCTCTAAAGCTCTATCGGTCGGGCTGTAATATATACTGTAGATACCTTTGGTGCTTCACATTGTAGGAATGCTTTGTATTGGATGCTGTAACCATTGTTTTACCGATATTCATCCAATGGTTTGCAGTGTGCTGTATTTCATGATAGACTACTGTGTCCTTGCCTCAGTGTCAATGTCCCAGTCGTCCAGGTCTGGGGCCAGAGACGTCAGCACGTACTCCTACACACAGGAGGAAACATTAACACCTGGAACTGTGCCTTTCTTTAGAGTGTGTGGACATGGCCTCTTCTTGGTCTGAACGAACACACTTTGACCACTGGCCTACTCAAACCACTCTGCGTCGACATCTACCATTACGCAGTCAAGACAGAGATAAGTCATCTTATATAATACGCTTGGCTCTCCGATTGGTTTGTCCCACACGGACCTCCTGTGTCAGGGCGGACGGGTCTGCGGAGGCGTGCTGGTGGTGTATCATGATCCTGCTCAGAGGCATGGCGTCCAGGCTGATCTGAACCGTCACACAGCCACGGGAGTCGGAGGGCAGGTCCTGACACAAAGACAAATGACGTGGCAAAGTGAATCGCCGTGTTCAACTGCTGACCATAAAAGGTCCTTGCACACTGGCGACGTCTTCCTCCTTCCTCCTTACTTTTCTGTAATGTTTATTCGTTACACCCCCTTCACACCCACGAGACAGGTTTCAACTAGTCGAGATTTACTACTCCAGTGTAGTCCACTAGTAAATGATGCGAACTTCCCATTCCCAGTTGCTGCATTTGATTACATTCCAGTTAGGATGCCATTCTAGTTTGCTGCCCAGAACAAATAGGATAGGGCTTTTACCATGAACTGCACGTCCACACGGCGGGTCAGCAACAGCTCCTTAAGGAGAGCCACAGCATCCCACTGCCACGACTTGCCCACCTGGAGAGAGAGAGGCAGAGGGGAGAGGGTGAATGACGTGTATGGAAGTGTTCTCTCTCTGGCTGGGGTGGGGTGGGGGGGGGGGTCTTACGGGGATGACTCCGTGCAGCTGGCAGGGCACACAGAGCTGGGGGACGTCGTCACACAGCACCTTGGGGTAGACGTGACACACCGGGATGCTCTCCACCAAGCCCTGGTCCACGTAGCGCACCTGACACACACACACACACACACACACACACACACACACCTTTGCTGTTCACAGGGTTCCCACACCTTCTTAAACATCAAATTCAAGGACTTTTAAAGGACTTTCCAGGCCCAATTCCCTCAAATTCAAGAACCCAACACGGCATAGTTTGAGATACGGCTCAAGGTTAATCACTGTTACAACACTTAGCTTTCTCACTTTATTGACGCTGTTTTAAACCGCATGAATGTTTGAATGACGCAGGTTAACAGTTCAACCTAGATAATTCGATTTCAATAACTCATGCACGCACGTAACCATCAAACTTTCTCTGTGCAGGTGGCGTGTGAAACTATGACTGCGGGACACACACACGCAGAAAGTAGCCTATTTACTAACGTTAAGTAAAAAATATCTAAGGAACTTCAATTTCTATTCTTGCGCAATATGTATAAATTCAAGCACTTTTAATGACCCGTGTCTATTAATGTCTATTTTCAACAACAAAAAATCACAAACTGTCAAGGATTTCAAGGACCTGTGGGAACCCTGTGTTCCTTAAGCAACACAGGTTGCACATACCTTACTCCTGATAGAGTATTTATGCACATGAAGCTCCAATCTCGAAAAGCTGAAACGTTGTCCCCTCCCAAAATGACTCTGTGCAACGTGTCACACGCTTTACAACTGTTTGGATGTGAGGGGGCGTTGTGTGTGTGTGTGTGTGTGTGTGTGTGTGTGTGTGTGTCGCTGACCTTGACCTGTCCGCCGATGAACTCCATCACCTGCCCTCGGTACCAGAGCATGTCGGGGCCCATGACCACGCAGCCCAGCACGCTCTTCCAGGTGTAGGGCTTGTGCCTGGGCAGGGTCTTCATCTGCTGCTGCAGACGCTCCCGCAGCAGCTCAAACTGTTGCTCTGATGGACACAGGGCCACACACGAAAAAAAAAAACACACACCTCAAAATTCACCTTTACTTCAATCAAAGCTCCTTTCTTTCTAGCTTATCAGTCCGTTACGGGTGGATGTGTGTGTGCGTCTGAAACGATGAGGAGGAGGAGGACACACTGATGGAGGACCCCGCGGGGCTCTTTGGGCTCTCCGGGTTCGTACCCGCCTGGCGCGTCATGCCGTAGACGATCCCATCATCTCCGATGGCGGAGATGGTCATCTTCCCCCATCCCAGGCTGGGCAGCTCCGGGGGGCTGTAGGGCTGGGTCTTCACCTTCTCCAGGGCCGGGTTGGTGCGGGGGGCCGGTTTGGGGGGGGCGGGGCGGACAGCGGAGGAGGCGGCAGCAGGAGGAGCACAGGGAGTGGGGAGAAGGGCGGGCCGGGCGTCTGTTGAGTCGCGGGGGTGGGCTTTGTGGAGCTCGTCGCCCAGGGGCTCCCCGGCCGTCTCTTCCAGGTGGGGCACGGGGGATTCCCTGCGTGGCAGAAAGGGGGCGCCACGGAGAACAAAACACAAAGCACAGCTCCTCAGCACCCACAGCTCACGGCAAAATGGTTCTCCTTTAAAGACATTTTGTTCTAGGACTCACGGATGAGATCGACGTATATGGGCTGTAACCTTTATTAGCATAGCATGGATAGAATTCAAGGGATAGTGTCTGAATTGCGGGACACACACAGACACAAACACACACACACACACACACACACACACACACACACACACACACACACACACCTTTTCTTCCTCATTTTGAGGGCGAGGCCCTTGCTGACCAGGAAGTCGGTGATGCTGACGTCTTGCCCGGCGAAGTTGGAACAGAACAGCGACACGGGCACTGGACGCTGCTCGGTCCCCTCCTGCATGGGGGGGGGGGGGGACGGGACGACGGACGTTCTGTTAGCACCCCCACACTGAAACAATGCCGCACCCTCTACGGTACGCAGCTCCGTAAAAAGAGGGCACCTCAACTCTTGAGCTTGGGCTTCCTCTCATTTATATTTTCAGCTCAAACTTATTATTTCTCTCTCTATCTAACGGCTCTGTGCCAAACCAACGAGCCAATTCAAGGGGAAGCACGGGGTTTTGAGACCTTGATGGTCATGATGGCCGTGGCTCCTGTCAGGTAGTAGGAGATGAAGTCGCAGGCCGTGGCGGTCCAGGTGGCGCGACCACCAGCGGGCCTGAAGGGCGCACAGAGAAAACGGACGGGAGTTTCAGGAGAGGACACAGTGGAGCCGTTAATGCTGGCCGCGCTGACAAGGGACAACGATAGGGCCCACGAAAGAGAAGGATGTTGAGGGTGTTTGAGAGACCAAGGGAGAGAATGAGACAGAACAGAACAAAACAGGTGCGTGGGGAATCAAACCCGGAAAGAAAAGGTGTGAGTGAGAGGAAAGTAGAACAAGAGGTAACACAGGGGGGTGACCTGATGTCGCTGAGGGCACACTTCAATGCCAGTGAGCCCTCCAGGCCGGGCAGAAGAGGTCTCAGGTTATCCACGTGGAGCTTCACCGTGTTGCCGAAGTCGCAGCGCACCACCTGATCCAGCCAGCAGGGGGAGACAGAGCACAACGTTGAGACGGGGTCTTCAAAGTCTCGTTGGCTTTGTGTTCTCGGGGGGCGCGTTTGATTTGGGGAACCTCGGCGATGTTGCTGGCGGTGACGGCGGCGTCCAGCTGGCCTCTCTCCCACACCCCGTTGACGGAGGCGGCACAGTACATGTCGGCCTTCCAATCCACCGCCTGGGGCTCGGAGCGGGCGTACTCCTGCTTCAACATCTCACACAGCCTGCGGACAGGGTTTACACACACACACACACACACACTTTACTATTTCTACTAAAAGAAAGGACTTTGAAGCACAGAAAAAGCCCGATTTTGTCCCCACGTTAGCAGTTCAGGAGGAGCCGACCTTTTGAGCTGGGGGTCGGCGTGCGCGAGCTGCACGTGGAAGCTGCCCGGGGAGGTCACCTGGGTGACCCTGACCTTCAGGTCTTCCAGGTTGCCCGGCAGCCGGAGCTGAGGCTGGAACTCCGCGGGCTCCGCCGGCTGATCCTCGGGGCCGGTGTCCCCTGAGGAGGGCCCCACCGCGTCCTGGTCCCCCGCACACAGGCCCCCCACCGGGGGGTCCCACACGGCAGCGTCCCACACGGCAGCGTCCACCGGGGGGGCCTCCTGGGGCCCGACGCTGGGGGAGGGAACCACAGCGTTAGCGGCGCGGACAAATCGGCGCGGGTTTGAGTAAGGACTCGACCAAGGTTAGACAAGGGACAAAACGCTGGAGGCGAAAATCGTTCAGACAAAGCTGCGGCCCAAACCCTCCGTCCGAAACGAAACCAGTTGTGAAACGTCCATTAAGCGAACGAGAACTGACAGAAGCTGGACGACGAGAGAGAGAGAGAGAGAGAGAGAGAGAGAGAGACTTAAAATCACACACAGACGAAATTAAGAAGAGAAGAGAAAAGCAGAGCCAGAGGGGTAACGCCTGTGTCAGAGCAAACAAGGCTCACCCGGTCTTAAAGGAGGCCAGGCTGTCTTTAACCAGCAGCTTGCCGATGTTGGCCGGCGGGCCGCTGGACTCGCCGCTCTCAAACAGTCGGACGGGCAGAGGCATGCCCGCTTGGACCGTTCCTGGAGAGAAAAGACATAGAACTGCAACATAGAATGGTACGTACGCACACACCCCACACAAAAACACACAGACATCAACCACAATATCAAGGACATAATCCAACGCTGGAATTTGCTACTCTGTGATGGGAGAAGGTACCTGTGGCCACAGCCATGACTTAGAATGAATGACACACAATGACACACAATGACACACACACACACACACACACACACACACACACACAGAGAGGACTTTGCTGCTCCGTGATGGGAGGTGTACCTGTGGCCACAGCCATGACCAGTCTCTGGTCAGCCAGGCTCTTGAACCTCTCAATGCAGGCCTCGGTCCACGTTGCCAGACGCACCACGTCGACCAGACAGCACTTGATGGCCTGCACGCACACATGCACGTGAAAAGAGAATGAATTGTAGACATGAATGGTATTTAGCTATACACACACACACACACACACACACACACATTACAAGTCTGTACAGTCAAGTTTGGACACACTTTCCCATTCACTTCAAGAAGAAAGTGTTTAAACTTTTGACTGGCACTGTGTATATCTATAGTTTGCTGATGTATTCCTATATTATATTATGTTACTTTCCCTTTCTCTTCAAGTTCATTTCATTTAGGGGTCCCCCCTCATTGTGTTGGTGTACGGCCTGCTTCAGGAGAGCCCCTTACCATGGCAGGGAGGGCAAAAAACTCGTCCCTGATCTTGCGCAAGTCGTAGACAGACAGGACCTTCCTGTTGCCAGTATCCACAAAGAGGACCTCCACCTTCCTGCCCCCACAATGACCTAGCGAAGCACACACACACACACGGCATGTACCATAACATAATAATTATAGTCAAAGTCAATGAGAAACATGCTACCTATGTGCACACAGACCTTGCCTCACTCACTCACTCACTCACTCACTCACTCACTCACTCACTCACTCACTCACTCACTCACTCACTCACTCACTCACTCACTCACTCGGTGTGTATCCCCCCAGTATACGTACCCATGACCTGTGCCCTGTACCAGACCTTGTCGTAGCAGGCCACCACAGCCTGCTCCAGGACAGGACAGTAGACCTCCAGCCCTTGGTCTCCGCCCCTCTGGACTGCAGCTGAGTTGTAGCAGTCCTGCAGCTTGGATGTCAGGAGCAGTATCTCCATGTTGTCCACCTGAGCCGGGGGGAAAAAACAACTCAACCAACGGCACCCAAACTAACTGTCTATCCGGAGCGAATACCAACAGGGATTTTAGAACGTAGTGCTGAACTGATGATGATGACTCTGACGACATTAAAGGTTGATAGAGGATCCTCGCTAGGAAGACTTCAGGGGCACGTCTGTGGGCTCAGGAGGTAGAGCATGGAGCGGGGCGTCCACTAGGTTGGCGGTACGATCCCCTGCTCCCCCTGACCACGTGTTGAAGTGTCCTTGGGCAAGACACCGAAACCTAAGCTGCTCCCAAGAGCATGGCAGCTTTGTCAGCATCGGTGTGTGAATGTGTGTGGTAATGGGGGAATGAGAGGCCTAAATTGTAAAACGCTTTGGGAACTGTGCAAGTTCATAAAAGCGCTATTTAAGTGCAGTCGATTTACCATGTGGTAAACCAGACATTTAGTTTAGACATAGGAACCCGGCCCATCGTAAAAATAGTCAAGTTCATATTTCTTTTTTTTTCCCTTCTTTTTTACATTGAGTGGGAGGTTTTAATGTGGCTTGGCAAACGTGTAGAGCTCCCCCGTGTGTCCTACCAGTTGGATGTAGAAGTCCGAGGGGGTGTTGATGTGCGACACCACCGCGTTGAGCTCCGTGTGGACGTGGGGAAAGACCGGAGGGTAGAACAGCAGGGGCCTCCTGTCGCACTGCACCGCCTCAGTGTTCCACGCCATGGGGAAGTAGAGCCTGGAGAGAGACACACACACACACACACACACACACACACACACACACACACACACACACACACACACACACACACACACACACACACACACACACACACACACACACAGGAGAAGAAATAAGTTCAATTAGCGATATCATAAAATGGAGCAACTGTTCATCTTCGATGCTGCCATCTGACCGAAGGGCGGTTGGTTTTCACGTGCATGTACAGCACCAGTCAAACGTTTTGGACACACCTTTTCATTGACGTGAATGAGGAAGTGTGTCCAAACGTTGCCGGTTACTGTACGTGTGTGAGACCCGTGACAGAGGTACCTTGCCACCTCCAGGAAGAGCAGGTAGTCTCTCAGGGAGACGGGCATGTCGCTGGCACAGCGGTCCATGGGCGCCTTCTTCAGGTCCACCAGGAGACAGTCTGTCTCCTGGCCAAACACCTGCATCTCCACTGCCGCCGTGCCCACCACCTGACGGAACGCGTTCTGGGCCTCCACGGTCCAACCTTTGGCCTGAGAAGACACACACACAAACACACACACATTGAAACAAAGATGTAAAGAAAGGTGAACACAGACACCGTGGAGAATCAGAAAGTAGTGTGTGTGTGTGTGTGTGTGTGTGTGTGTGTGTGTGTTACCAGGTCTGAGGGCACGATGTCCTTGAGGGAGCACTTGACAGCCTGAGGGGGCGAGCGTCTCAACTCTGATTGAACGGCCACATCCACTCTCCTCATAAGCTGGTTGAGACTCTGAACAAACTGATCGGGACTCTTGTTCTCGCTAACACACACACACACACAAACACACACACACACACACACACACACACACACACACAAGAAAAGCCCTCATGTGACACCGGTTTAAAAAAATGAAGAGGACATCTTAAAGTAAAAAAAAAAAACAAGTCACCGTCAAGGGAAGAACTTTGTGTCCATTGGAAGTTGGAACATGATCCCTGACATGTCATTGGACAAGCCCTTTTTCCCAGGCATAGGCAGTAAACATAATAGCATTCCAAGTCAATAATCAGGATCCGACTTTAAACCTTAGAATTCACATAGGTGTAAGTGGTCCTGCTTTTGGAACTGTGTGTGTGTGTGTGTGTGTGTGTGTGTGTGTGTGTGTGTGTGTGTGTGTGTGTGTGTGTGTGTGTGATGTGTGGTGAGCGAGTCTGAGGCAAAATGTTGGGTGATAGTCTGCCGCAAATTGGCTGCCGTGGTATCATCCAAACTGATTGTTGTGAGTGATAGTTTGTCCATTCCTTAGTTTGTTGTGTCTCTGTGTGTTCATAATTGGCGAACAATCAAGCGCTTTGGGTCTTTGGAGAAAACAAAAAGGGCAAAAAAAAAATGTAAATGCACTTGATTATTCCTATTATTATTACCTTTGCAGGGTGATGTCTTTGGAGTAGCCGTAGTCCATGAAGAAGACTCTGATGCGGGCCAGCTGAGTGACGGGGCAGGACGGCACAGCCTCCAGGGGGCCGCTCTGAAACACCTCGGTCAGTGTGGCCCGGCACCAAACACCCGCCTTCCACTTCACAAAGATTACAGAGCCTGGAGGCACGCGCGCACGCACACGCACACACACACACACGCGCGCACACACACACACACACGCGCGCACACACGCGCGCACACACACACGCGCGCACACACACACACACACACATACACACACACATAAATAATACTGCATTTGCATTTAGATTTTATACTACTACGTTAAAACAGAAAGAAACTCTGCCCCAGCAGTAAACATTATCTAATCAACTCGGGAGTCCACTACAGAAACTTTCATTGAATGTTATTCTTCCACTGTATTCGAGAAGTCCCAGAGCCCCCCCCCCTCGAGCTCTGACCCTTGGCCACGGTGTCGTTGCGTGAGAAGAGGCCCCTGTCGCCGGAGCAAAGGTCGTTGATCTTCCTGGACAGCAGGACGCTCTCCTTGCGCTCTGACACGTAACCGACGTAGAAGTGGTTGGGGTTCACCACGTGCATCACCAGCACCCAACCTGGCAACCAGGAGAAAGACAAGCTTCAGAACACACGACGACTCCCCCTACGGTGTCCCACGGGGTCCATTTCAATCCATTGGTGGCGTTGACACAGCACTGCCGTCCCGTGAGCCTTGGGCAGAGTGGGGCCTGCGTTTCTCCACCCAAAATGGCCCCACTTCAACGCTGAGAAACGTACCTTTGCCCTGATAGGGCGTGCCGTCCCGTTGGGTGTTCTTCCTCCTTTGAAGCGTTTGTTTCTCATTGGTTGGTGTGGTTTGGGGTGGCGGGAGAGCTGGGAAATAAGACAACAAGGTTGCCCATCAACGGTAACTCAAACACTCATGTATGTATGTATGTGTGTGCGTGAGAAAAAAAAAAAAAAAAAGAATGACATACTAGGACTCCAATGCACATTGGTGTATGTTGCCTTTTCCAATCTAACTGCAATACAATGGACATTCAGTGTTGCAGAAACTTCAGTAAACCAGACAGACAGACAGACAGACAGACAGACAGACAGACAGACAGACAGACAGACAGACAGACAGACAGACAGACAGACAGACAGACAGACAGACAGACAGACAGACAGACAGACAGACAGACAGACAGACAGACAGCTCTATGTTCTGAAACTGCACCAATGTGATGTCTTCAGTCTCTAGTAGAGCAAAGTGTTTAGACTGATACAGAGTCTATCCCTGCTTTGCCTCATCGCTCTCACCTTTAAAGTCTCCCAGACCAGCCAGGCAAGAGGAATCTGAGTAAAAAAAAAAAAGAAGTTTACTGTATAAAATGTAATTTACAATCATGTAGGAAGTAAAGCATGCAAATTGAGACTAAAACCATGAGGCGAAGCCAGTAAGATTTTGTTGTATTGCTCCATCAACCCACGAGTCCATCCCCATCTCCTATGTCACCTTGGTCCTGCTCGCCCTCTATGATCTCCTCGATGATGACGTTGGGGCCAGAGTCGGCGGCAGGGCAGTGGTAGTCCAGTTCGGTCGGGGGCCCTTGGCTGCTGGCCCTGGGGCTCCACTTATGCTCTTGCCGGCTGGGCAAGGAATCGCAGTGGTTTGGGGGAGGATGGCCGGTCCTGCTGGGGCCGCACTGCTGCTGGGGCCGCACAGGCTCCTTTGTCAGGCTGAGAGGATGCATCATTGGTCATAGACCATTAGGTGGTCATAAAGGTTATCATAGTGCTGAGGCAAAACTTTGCTCATGTTTAAGTAGAAATTTTGTGAGTAGAACTTTTTTTGAGAGTATTTTTTGGGGGTTCAACTTAAGGGAATTGGGCATGAAGTGTTTATGAGGAGCTGTAAAATGTTTATTTTTTTAAGATTGTTTTTCCCTTTAGAACACAACGGTAAAATATGAAATTTTTATCAGTATTCCGGGCAAATATTCAGTTGGTATTTTTTCCAAAAGAGCGGTTTAATGGCTGCTTGTTATATGTTATTAAACATTGCCAAATTAGAATGCATAGAAATTCTTTAAAAACGTACAAGGGTTGTAACTGGAGGAAAGCAATTCTGAGGTTAAAAAAGGTTGTTCTTTGAAAGGACTCACATCTTGGCATTTCCCTGCTTGATTCTCAGGCACACTTTGAAACTCTGGCTTAGACTCTCTGTGAGAAGCACGCAGCTGAAGAAAAAAAAACTCCTTAGTTTTGCCTTGATGTGGAACAGGTTGTCGAGTTTAATGAGAGGTCCTGAAGAACACTGAGTGACATACCTCAATCCACAGCCCAGAGACAGACAGCTCATGTCGAATGACTGAACATCCACAGGGGCTTGCAGGGTCTCCAGCACCTGTGCAAAGCAGGGGGGAAAAAAATGCCCCCAGACATAAGGCCAAGTCAGTATTGGGGATGTAGAAGAAATGTTATTTTGTGCGTGTGTAGTGGAACTGCATCTGTGTACGTTTGTACCTTGTCCAGGTTGCAGTAGCTCTCCAGAGAGGGGAACTGTCTGACCTGCCTGGCCTTCTGCATGGCTATCTCCAGGGACTTCTTCCTGTCCTCCACACGGCCCAGCTCCTTCCCACTGGAGGGAAAGTACTGCTCCATGTTGGACAACTCCGACAACAGCACACCCTTTCTGTAGAGTGTGGAATTTAGATGCAAACAAAGCAGATGTATTTCATTGTTTTGAGAACAACTGTTTGAAATTGAATTAGATTAGCTTTTTCATATTTATTTTTAGGCCATGCATTTGAATCAAACAGACTGTGCTGGGAATTACATGCTGACCTCTTCTGGAGAACACTGAAAGCCCTGTCCATGGTCTCGTTGATCTCCATCAGCAGCCTGGCTTTTTCTCTCTTCACCTGCACTGTCAACCCCATCACCAGTGTCTGTGTGCACCAGGGCACAACAGCAGGGACAGTTCAGAGACAAACGAGCCGAGTGAAAAAGAAAGTCCGACGGACCCGTTCCAAAAACACGTGTAATATTAAGGTTAGGAAAATCCTCACGGTAGCATGAAGGCTTGTGCTCTTACCTGGTGAATGTTCTCCAGTTTGGCCATGTTCTCTGAAGCCTGAGCCAAAGCCTCCTCCACAGCCTTCTCTGCTTTATCAATTTTTAAAGGCTAGAGCACACACACACGCCCACGCCCACGCCCACGCCCACACACACACACACACACACACACACACACACATACACACACACACACACATTACAATGCATTTGTATGTTGTATCCACATATACCAAATTCAATTAAAGGTTTACCAAACTACGTCCTTGTTTCCCATTTGTAATAAAACCTGTTCGGTGTTGTTTTCCTCTTGTTGTGTTTCCTTTGCCTCTTTCAGGGGTGATAATGGCATGCGCCTGATGGGTCTTTGTGCTATGTCACCCCGATGACTGTAGTTTAGAAGACAAAAACAAGATTGAAGCGCATAAAAAATATGTAAGTGCATAAAAACATGTATAAAAGTAAACAAAATCTGAAAAGCACGCAAAGATGTAATTGGTAAAGTCAGGAAAAAGATGACAGCACCTTTTCATGTTGTTTATTTTTGCAGTGTATATAAGCCCAATTATTCTACTGTCCACTTGAAGTTCGTCAACCCCACCTTCAGGAAGGTTGGACTCAACCTGTAAAAAGAGCCTTGGGATTTACCACATTGGAGGCATGATGATAATATTGAAAGTTGATTCATTTTTTTAACCTTAGCCACACCAACACCCAACATTATTCTGAATGTCCTCCTTCTATGAATGGAGCTGAATATTGTTATACCATGAAATCTGAAGATATTTACTGCTTTAAAAATTTTTTATTTGTAGCGTTCATTTGGCAACTAAAAAGAAGAGTTAATTAAAAGGTACTGGGAATGCATTACCTGGCACTCTGGACACAGAATAACATTGTTGAACTCAAGGGAACGCAAACAAGCAGTGCAGAATATATGGCTGCACAGCAAGACGTGGGGGAGGTTGCCAACAATTTCATCTTCTGAAAAAAAAAAAAACATGTGAATTGAAGCGATGTTGTCAAAATACAGAATACTGATTGTGGGTGACTAAACTAGCTACTAAGCTAGATTGTCATCTTTGGCTAGTGCCGCAACGTGGTACCTTTCACACTGCCTGAGTAAAGGTCAATCAATTACTGATGGGATTTAGCATGGCGTTAGAGAGCAGGTCTTATTGCTAGCTAACGCCGTGCTAACATTGGCTAGCTGCAAAAAAAAAAAGATAATTCACCAGCTGTATAACGTAACAGTGAAATAATTAATTATAAAGTTAACCTGGTAAAATGTAAGCAAGGCCGCATATGTTACAAATGACAGAACTTGAACATTCGCGTCTGTTCATCTTTTTTTTGGCACGGATGGGCTATGAACTCGCCGAAACTCAGTTGAATTATTCGTAATCACTAATCAGACAGCTCTGTCCGTAATCTGATGCTAGAGGGTATCACGTGACAAATGTATAGATGTTTTTACAAAAATAATTTAGACGTCAGTCGTGTAACTCAAGTATTTGTGTGTATCATTATATATACGCTGATTTAGCTCTCTGTGCTAATGGATTATTATGTTATTTCATACTTCTAATCATTAGAGGAGCACATAGTCGTATCTACGCGTCAAGTGTGCATGAGGCAAGGCTAACCTTACTTGACCCACTTCAGTCACAAACTTTAGGGAGAAAGGTAAATTTTTAAGTCCCCTCTTGATGGCGCCATAACCCTATATGCTTTCAATAAATCTCATTTACTGACCAGCGGGCAGAGTGAACTATGATTATTACTTAGTTTGTGAGTTTTATAAATATCGTTCATCTACATTTATACAGTTTTACTTATACTTAAAAATGCGTCTGATATGTTATTACACCTATAATGTCTTGAATAAAACATTTTAATTATTGTGGCCTAGCTGGCCCTGGGGCTCAGATCCTATTAGAAAAGTCTCACGTATGTCACGTACCTCACGTACAGCACAGCTGTATGAGTGGACCATCACATCAGATGCATTGTCATGTCTTAGAAAGTAAGCACATTTTAGCAAATACTACTACAATAGAGTATGAAGTGTTATTCACCATTAAAAATAAATGTGATTTAAAACAATATGTTATTATTTGTATTTTAGTTTATACATCAAATGTGTTGTTTTTTTTAAATAAAATAACAGCCACCGAAACCTGCCTACACAGAATGTCTTTGTAGGCACACATCCTAATGATCATGATGGGTAGTCTGGAGTCAGACATCAGGCTGATCCGAGCACAGCTGTGGACACCACTGCCCGAGGACAAGCGCATGGCGCCCAACCAAGCTGAATAATACAAAGAAGTCAAAGCAAATGGGGGGCAGAGAGGGCAGCCAGCAATGGTAATATGCACTACACAGACAAAGACAAGGTTTTTGCCCTTCAGAGTCTGTCCTGACACCCTTTGGCAAATAGCATGCCTATATCAATGAGAGCCTTTCATTTGGAGTTGGCAGGATTTAGCCTTTAGAACCTCTTGAAATACATGTGTCTTAACAGTGCATGCCCTACTCTCGTAGAGGTGTCAAATGGAATATTAGATCCTGGCATCAAACCCAAAGCAAAGGAGACCACCTATGTGAATGTGTGAATAGCTAGCGGATAAGCATCATTACGCCTTTTGGTTTGATGATACCGTGGATCGTTTCATTTAGGGCCTGCTACAGGCACGTGGGCCGCACATTTATCTGGTGCGCATTATTGTGTTTGCATTGTCTCTGTGGGGTTCCAGGAAATCCACGACAATTCTGTTGCCAACTCCTACTTTGTTATAAGACTCTGTAAATAGTCCTGCTGCAGTTTATTTTCAAGGTCACCAATGTCCTGTCTACACACAGCCCAAGCACAGATACAGTACAAACTACAAACAATGCAGGGCTGGTTCGTCCTGTACTGTTGCTGTACAAGACAGTCCCGAGACAGATTGTTATTGAGTGTGTGAAGCTATGTACATACAACAGGAGGCTTGGCCACCGTAGGAATCCAGCTGATGGTATTTACCAAGCTGGCTGAGTATAGATAGGTTGACAGTAGGGGCTGGGAGTGGGGGTCGGTGTTTATGAGGGGGTAATGAACCAAGAGGTGGACAGCCCATTGGGGGTTGTGTGGGCGTCAACAGGGGGAACCCCTCGTCTTTCCAGCCCAAATGTGGGTCACAATGCATCCTCAGGTCATTCCCCCATCATGTTTTGGTGTAGCCCCCCCCACCCCCCCCAACCCCCCACCCCATGGAACCAACTCACTTCCCCCTTTTAATGAGGCTTTTAATGGAGCTCCTCTGTTGTCTTGTTTGCCACTCATATCACGCACAGACCTCTAAACCTCCACCATATCACCCTAACCCTAACCCGCCTCAGCCATTTCCCGACTCCGTCTGATCAAAGAAGTGGACAGGGTGTTTCATTGTGACGTCATGTCGGTAGTGTTTTTGCCAGAAGATCTTTGGAGGGAAAAAAACAAAAAACAGCCTCCCCTTCCAAGAGTGTTTCTCCTCCATGTCTGTGAGCTACCGAGTTCATTGGATTGACAGCGCGGTGTGCTCACAGCGCTTCCCCTCCTCGCAGTCAGGGCGTGCACAGAAAGGTCACCAGACGCGCCAGAGCCCAGGAGACCTTGGCACTGGCACTAAGGGTTTGCCCCGTGGCCACGTTGTGAAAAGAGCAGGGCCACGTCGGCCCTTTTCACCTTTTGCAGCCTCTTTGTTTGATTACACTAAAGCCATCTCCGCAGAAAAGGGGGGGGGGGGGGGTGACCCTAGATGAAAATACATTTATCCGTCATCGTTAACGTTAAGTGAATGTTTGAATCATCGCTTGGACCACTTTGTTTGGATTGGTACAACACTTTCTAATATAACTCTTTTTTTTATAGATATTTTTTCTATTTGTCTATTATTTACTTTTACAACATGTTGGCCCCTCCTTTGTGTAGGGTTGATATGAAAGTGACAGAGGGAGTTAAATCCAGGTCAGGAGACACAAACTGACACAATGTGCTGCTCTTTCCCCTTATAATGGGAACATCAATAACAGGCCCCTTAAAAGGTAGGAGGGAACATGTTGAGTGGAGTATATTCCATCCAAATGTACCCAAATTGATTCTTCAGCCATTGTCAATGGAGAGCTTTCAGATACAGGAAGCTATCGACAAAACAGCCCCTTGAGACTGTCCTATTCCAGATGTTTAAGATTCCATTTTCTCATTCTAGATTCCAGTCGTTATGCTCTTAGGGTAACGAATGTTGACTATGCTAGTGAAAAATATTTGTGGGTGAAGTTAAGTGATGCTTGAAAGTCACTCATCTGCTAAACTGACTCCCAACATCCCAGATGAAAGGAGGGCAGAAGTCCAGCCTCAATGGACCATGTATGAGGAATAACACTGTGGGATTTGAACCCCATGTACCCTTTTTCCCCCCTCTCTCTCTCTCTCTCTCTCTCTCTCTCTCTCTCTCTCTCTCTCTCTCTCTCTCTCTCTCTCTCTCTCAAGGACACACACAGAGACACACACTTCTTCTTCTCCTTCATCCCCTCCTCTACACTGAGCCCCTCACTTCAAAGGGGCACCCCTTGCGTTGTTGTGCTGGAGGTACCAGACGTCAGACCCAAAGGGGGGGGGGGGGTTCTTTAAGGCCACGCCGGGTGCCCTAACAGCAGTGGACACCGTGCGGATCTAGATCAAGGGGAGATCAAGCCACTCGGTTGTGCAGGCACTAATCACACCTGTCGCTGAGCATTCCCCAACCTGTCCGTCAGAATATTGGATCCCACCCAGACTGCGCAAGCTTTTAACTCTGAGGCCGTTTTCTTTGGGGGAAAAAGGAGTATTTTAAACGACTGAGTTGGATAGGGAGGTCTGAGATCAGTAAGGGTAGTGGATTGTTTTGAAGAAGAGGGGGTGGGGGGGGGGTTAATGGTAAGCCCAAAGCCGTCTCTGGGTAAATCACAGTGCGGCGATTATCTCACTTTGCTGCACTTCCAGAATGCTTGACCTGCTTCTCAGCATAGATACACACATTCTCTGGCGGGGGTCGGCACCCATGGTACCAGTAAACGTGGGAGTTTGCGTGTTGTTTGACTGTTTTATGGGCATGCAACGTGTGCGCGTTAAGAGATAGATATGTAGAATGATGGAAAGAGTGTGTGTGTTCATTATGGTATGTGTGTGTGTGCTATGTTTCAGCTGGTGGAACTGTAGGAGTCAGCCAGTGGGCCCCTCAGTTCCAGTGGGGCCCTCAGTTCCAGTGGGGGTCTTGTAGAGACAAAAAGGAGGTTTGCCTTTGTAAAAAAAGAAAAGCAGTTTAATCTAGAGGTGGTTAAAGATGATCATTATTATCTTATTGTTCTGTATTGCTCTGACTCCTTTTTAAAAAAAGAAAGAAAGATACAGCGTTTGACCACCTCAGAGTCGTGACTCATCCCTAACACTGACACACTACCCCTCTCCCTTTTTTCCTAAAGCATGTGACCAGTGTGAGACAGATGAAGGAAACAGCTGTGTTGTTGAGTCAACACCATCTTCTCGTCTTTAACCTTGGTGGCTCAGAGGGAGTTGTCTTTCGCTGTCTTCCCGAGTGTCTCCGCTCTGCTCTTTGGTAAAAAAAAAACGAATTGACGTAACGTTCAATGCTTGTTGTTGATGAACTGTCAGCGCTCGAGCAGACAAGGAGGTCCATGTTCATTCTGTGCGTGCTTTCTGTGCGGCACAGTGAAATAAGCATGTCAGCCTCTCAGTCCTTTGACGGGACCAGCAGATGTCTTACGTACATCATTTGCAAAACTGTTTGAATGTTTGGGCCCGGGCGCTGTTAAAGTGCCATACAACGTGATTTTAGCCTCCACGCATAAACACGAATCGCTGTGCTACTTCTCAGTGGTTTCATTTAGGATCGACCGGCTGTTTGAACCTCTGAGTACGGAAGGGCTCGCGTGGGGGTCTTCATCATCGTCATGGTGTGGGCTTGAAATGAGGGGCTGATTTGAGGGTCGTGGCGGTTTTGTGTGGCTCCTCGTCCGCTGCGGTCGGCTGAGATGTACGTCGAGTTTCAGCGTCTCTGAACGACGAAAGACGAAGCGTCTGCCGGTACAGTCTGGCGCTCTCCGGAAATGACCCAACAGACCCAACAGATGTGTCCTATACAGGCCCTGGGGCAGAGGGAGCACAAGCACACCTTTTGATGGTTACACTTTCCACAGAACACGTGCATGCTCAGAAACAAGCCTTAGCCATGCATGCACATGGAACACACACACACACACACACACACACACACACACACACACACACACATCAAAGTGTAATTATTTTCAGTCGGACATCCCTGTCTTTCAACGAGCCACTTTCCTTACAGTGTGTACCATATGCATGCATATACTTGCCTGCGACAAGGAGGGAGTTCAACAGTCTGCCAAAGTCTAACCACGCGGTGTGCGTAGCATGCAATCTGTAAAGTATGTCGCGCGGTGAGCCTTGCATGTGTCACGAGTTCACGACTAGCACAATGACAACAATGCCATCCTCAACCCCCGAGCACAGCCGTAATAACACACCCTGTCAATCACAAACGCCATAAAAGTAGACAATAGGTGACTGTCGGGGGATTTAAACACCTGTCTCTTGGGCGACAGAACACAAACGGTGACGCTTAGCATGGCGCCCTGCCATGAAAGCACTCGCAGCTTGTAATCTTGAGGAGAAGAGGAAACCGCGAACTTGAATTGCTTCCTGAGATGTGTCACCTATCCCCGTTCCGTTGTGATAGATCGCTTGGTGGGGTGTTTCACTCGGACCTGAACTTTAGAGCAGTATTTCTGCAATCCAATAATGGGTCTTAGTCATCCTTGGAAGAAGTGCTGTTTTGTTGGATTCTCTCTCTCTCTCTCTCTCTCTCTCTCTCTCTCTCTCTCTCTCTCTCTCATACTACTAATGGCTCACTGCCTTGAGGGCACATGCACAACCTTAAAATAGGGGGTTTAAGCGCCTGCCTATTTGCCCGGCCCATCACAACCCCTGGCTTGTATTTAACATATGAAAAGTGTTTTCACCGTTTGAGCTCCTGCGCTTTAAAATGTCCGTGTGTGTGTCCGTGAGTCTTCCACTCATTTCCTCTACGTTATCTAGCAGGAAAGAGCTTCCACATCCTCCGTAATGAATAGTTTCCTGATTTGCTGGAAATTCGCTGCACCGCAAGTTACTGGGAACGAACTCCCTTTTTGCACGCAATAATGCCTGTTGATCTCAAACTGAAAATCACAACATTTTTGTATCAATCAATTGATAAGTTCCTGTCAGATCAACTTTATTTTAACTTCATATTAGGTTAGATGCTAGAGTTTTTGTGTGTGTCGTTTCATCATATTACAAAGCGCTTTCTTTTCTTTGCGGGGCATCTTTTTGCAAGCCAAGCTCATGACCAAATCTCGTAAACAACCCGAAAACATAAGGCGGATGACATTTTTGGGGGGTTGTTCCTGTTATTTTTTGAAGGAGAATTTTGATATGTGTGGAAGAGATTTGTCTCACGATCAACAGAGAAAAGATTTGATTGGTAGATATTTGGAGCCTTGAGGCCCCAGTTCCCCCTTCTGATTCGTTTGTCTGCTGGTTTGTCATCCACCCACTAGATATTAAAATCGAAATGTTCTCTTTTTCTAGACCTTATCGCCTCATCCTAGTTTGGCCACACTTGCTAATACACCCCCTCCGGCCTTCCGCACTGTTGAGCTACTTTGAGCTGCAACCCTACGCACACACACACACACACACACAAATGCATGCACGCATGTTCACACACACAAACCACAAGTTAGCTCCATGACTAACTTCCCTCAACCAGCCCCACTTTCCTCCTTGTGCACTTCATGCCCGCCCCCCCCCCCCACCCCACCCACCCACCCCACCCCCCACCCTAAAGGCCTCCGTCCTCCCCCTAGGCATTGCCTTCCATCTCTTTTCCCTCTTTGTCATTTTCCTCCTCATCTCTCGCCTTCCCCCCTCCTCTTTCCTCACCCTCTTATGCTTTGGATTCTTTATTCCATGGCTCCTTCCACGGTCACATTTCATATGCTCCCCTAAATGGCCCTCCAAGCCCACTGGCGTTTTCAGAATTACAGACCCAGTCAAGCTAACACAGTCACAGTCACGGGCCTTCTTAATGTTGATTCACAGTGAGCTGGGCTGTGTCCCCCTGCTCCCGGCTCATCAGTGTTTTCTTATCGGAGAGGATACTGCTCTGGGTGATGGAGGCTCCTTTAGACTTTGCTCTCATGCACACAAGGAAACATCTGCAAGTGTTATGTTCACATAGACACACATGCGCGCACACACACATCCGCACACTTACACACACCCCTGCTCTTTTTTCTCACACACACACACACACACACACACACACACACACACACACACGCACACGCGCCGTGCTTACACTAAGATACACACACACTTACACTGAACTACACACAAACACAAACACACACACACACACACACACACACACACACACGACTGCATGGGAAATCCTCCCTCTTTTGCTCACGCGCACGTTCACACCATACCACAGCGACGTTGACTCAGAGCGACGGACGTTCCTTTAATGGAAAGGTCAACACCAGGATCCTTGCCTCGGTAAAGAGTCTCTCTTCTGGGTTTACCGCCGCTCTGACGAGGCGCCCGTGAAGCTTTGGAGAGAGGGAGCCAGACCAGACGGAATATCAGACATTCCGGCCGAGCTGTCATTAAAGGATACACACGGAATGACACGCAATCTGGGAATGCAATGCTAGGTGTTTTGTGGCACTCCTCACTGGTACATCTGCTAGTGTCATTATTTGGCTGGGCTTTTCTTCAAGGTCTCTGTCAAAAAACGTGCGTTGTTAGAAGCACTTTTGCCTATTTAGTCAACCCAACGCTCACACTGTCTGTCTGTATGCAAAGCACAGAATGCACAGCGGTGCAGTGGGCTGAAGATTGTCCAGAACCGGTTTTACAAAGTGTCATGCCAAACACCTTACATCTGCTCTAGATGAAAGTATGGCCACAGTCCAAAACTAAAGCCTAAGCAATCCCATAATCTCATACTACAGAGACCAAATGCGGATGAAGCCAGCATTAATCCATGGGTGTATCCCAGGAATATTTAGAAAGTTCTTTACAAGAGGAAGCGGTACGATGTGATTCTTTGCCATGTTGACTTAAACCCTCTGTGGTTGCCAGGGTCGTACTCCTCCTGTTAAGTAAGTGTACTGTACAACAATGGTGGAAATCCGGAATCGTTTACATAACACACATAGCACTTTACATTCCTAACAGCAGCCCTGGAGTTAAAGAATAGGCATAGATTTCCACAGACCGTATTGCCCGAATAACACAATAGGATTGTCTCAACCTGCCTGTGGGCCCGTTTAATGGTTAACTCTGCTGTAAATGATAAGACATTGATATTTGCAAAGGAATGTTTTGGAAAGGCAATCTTTTGAATATAAAAAAAAACCTTTGTTTTCCGAAAGACCGGGTGAGATGTAATATGCAAAACGATGTCAAAAATAGGTGTGTTTGATTTGAGGGAGCACCCACTAGTACATAGCCCTTTGCCAGTCATAGAATGAGAAGGCGTGTAATTGGCGAGCCTTAAACCTAAGAGGTTTGAGGATCCAAAGGCCGCCATCTTCTGTAACATCAACTAACAAAATATGAGTCCGCAACATAAATAATGGAAGTTCCCGTTTCTTGAAACCGAAAAGAAGCTCAGCCAAAGTGTCACCGAGGAATAATGATAATAATACCTTTTCAAGACCCTCAAAGACGTCTTAAGCACTGTGTTTGGTAACTTTATGTTGTCTCGTGATGACTATGCTAACACATCTGCTTGGTGTCATGATATGCTAACTCTCAACATGTTGTAGCTGCGATGTTTCAGTAGCTGTTGATATGGCAACAAAAGATGCTCTTGGTAGATTTTTTGAACAAACACTATCAGCATTTGTCGCCCCCCCCCCCCCCCCCCCCCACACACACACACATAACAAGGAGTCTTTTCTCTAAAGCGGTCCTTTCCTCTGACGTTACATCCGCTCCCTCAGCGCCTTGTGGCTGGTAGCGAGAGAGTAGGGAGTCCATTCCGTTGGAAGGCTACACGCTAGTGCACGGCCCGGTGGACTGACACCATCTCTCCTGACCCCCAGCCCCTCTCCCGGTGGGTAATGATTAACATGGACGACTGGTTCTGATTGGAACCGCGATCCCGCGAGGCTCCAGAAGTCCGGAACGACAATTCCTCCCTTAAACCTCGACCCCCCCGCACCCTTCTCCCTGCCTCCCTAGAACAATGGACTATCAATTCGATTTTATTGTCCACGTCCCAAAGAGTACTGGGCACGCCTCCCTGAAAAGCTGCAGTGGTGCCAACGGAGTCTAGGACGTCCTCTCAATGCATCAATCTCTGAAGATGGGCACCAAAGATCTCGCATCAGGCCCTGACTAGTTGTTGAGCGATTTTAAAAAGCCTGTTCTGTCCAGGGCAACAGTAACATCGTGAAAGCTAGCGTGAGCCACTTCCTTGATAAAATAACTGGATGGGCAACGCGCCCACGACACACATACTTACACTCGCATAGTCTTAGCCTCTATGAGGTAAACAGACCATTATATAACAGACTGTCAGTCAGTCAGTCAGTCAGTCACTCACTCACGTGCGCCTCCAGACATGCTGACACTCACCTTGCTTATCTGTCACACTTTGTGGTGTGTGTGTGTGTGTGTGTGTGTGTGTGTGTGTGGAACCCCTGCGCCTACTTTACGCCCATGCAACGGGTGCTGTCCTTGTAGCCAAGCCAGCATTGGTTAACCCTCCCCTCCGATAGCCGCCCTTCTGGGCCAAAGAGGTGACAGACGCAGTCTGCCCAGGCACCGGCTCTGTTCTGGTCCTTGTGACTCCAATTCTCAGTTCCCCGCCTCCTCCTCCCCCTTAACAGGAGATGCTGCACCGCCGCTCACCCCCAAAATGTCCCCCTCTCCGCCTGGTCCTCTGTGAGTCCAGAATGAGACTCGTATGTGTTTGGATGAAGTCACGTGAAAAGGATGTCTGCTATGTTTCCAGAATGCTTTCGCAGCCCCCCCTCCCTCCCTCCCCCCCCAAACCTTCAGTGTCAGGCCCTGTCAAAGCACCATCTTCTTGCAGAGTGAGTCTGTGTGGTGATTCATTCTGTATTATCTGTGAGGAATTCAGATGAAACATTTTGGTGGTATCGAGGACTGGTTTAAAGGGACATAGGTCTCACTGAGGACCGTCGACCATCTTTAGATTGTGAATGTGTGAATGACGTCGTGTACAAACAGAACATCTGGAAAACAAACGGGATGTAACGGGAAATGGAGGCAACGACGGTAAAACCAGACGATGGGGTTGAAGAGAGGAAGACGTCATGATTCTGTAGAGAGAGCAGCACTAAAATACAACAACATGATTCTGTAGAGAGAGCAGCACTAAAATACAACAACATGATTCTGTGGAGAGAGCAGCACTAAAATACAACAACATGATTCTGTAGAGAGAGCAGCACTAAAATACAACAACATGATTCTGTAGAGAGAGCAGCACTAAAATACAACAACATGATTCTGTAGAGAGAGCAGCACTAAAATACAACAACATGATTCTGTAGAGAGAGCAGTACTAAAATACAACAACATGATTCTGTAGAGAGAGCAGCACTAAAATACAACAACATGATTCTGTAGAGAGAGCAGCACTAAAATACAACAACAGGGTACAAGAGAGAGGGATACACACGTGTGTGATTGTTTGTGTGAGCAAGAAAGAAAGAAAGTGAGAGAAATATGTGTGTGTGTGTGTGTGTGTGTGTGTGTGGGGGGGGGTTGACTAATAGAGGGAATGAAAGCTGGGTGAGTGCGTGCCCTAATGGGTAGTGACAGCCCGTGAAGCAGCTTTAATGAAGACCTCATACAGGCACAGCCCTAGAGCAACATGTGAGTGTGAGTGTGAGTGTGAGTGTGAGTGTGTGTGTGTGTGTGTGTGTGTGTGTGTGTCTGTGTGCCGTGTCTGTGTGTGTTTACAGCTCTCTCTCTGGCACATGTACTTGCGTGTGCGTTTGACACATTGACACATGGAGTTACTTAATATGCAGTCAAAATGTATTCGCCGACAAGTACACACAGACACACACACAGATACACACACTAATACACATCGCTTGCCATGTGTTGCAGACATGTTACTGTTGACACATTGTTTATCATGTTGTCCTCTACATGGCCCTCACACGGGATTTCAAATGAATTTGAACATGGGCTGACTCAAGCCTATTTTAAAGGCACTAACGCATACTGTAGCAGAGATGTAACCTCCAGGGGCCCTTGTTTGAGTTGTTGACCCCCCATGCCTTTCGCTAACTGGTATGTAAACAGCGAGTGGATAGATGGTGTGAACCTAATGGGAAAGGATGGTACAACATCAAACATTCGCTGTGTTTGTAGCACATTAGGGTTCAGAAAACACACATTCAATTGGATGTGTGACGTACAAATTGTGTGTGTGTGTGTGTGTGTGTGTGTGTGTGTCCGTTTCCCTTTTAAAACAGTCAGTGATATCACCAGTATCAGCTACAGTAACAGATGAAAGGTGATGGCAGGCCAGGCTGTTTCTGGGACCGTAACAAGCATCTCTCCTATGGAGAGTTAGAGACCTGCAGCGCATGAAGGCTTGATAATGGCACCATATTGAACGCAGTATGCCTGACGACACATTGGTTGTCTTCACCTATAGTGCGATGTGTGCTGCCATCTGGAATAGACCCTTTTTCAATCCACGTCCTGTAACGTCACCACGTGCTTAACCGTGTCTGAGTCAGGCTCCAAACCTTGCATCGTGTGCCAGCAGAGTGTTTGTTTACGTCTTCATAAAATGTTTGGATGTAAAATGGTTGCTGTCCTCCACCCTTGTGGGAAGTACCATCCTGGGATTCTAGTTGGTAAACAGATTTGCGTGTGTGTGTGTGTTTGAGTGCGTGCGTGCGTGCGTGCGTGTGTGGTATGTAAATCCCCCATGTAAATCCCCCTTTGCTTTCTTTTCAATAACACTGCTTGGTTGTGTCTTAATATACATACTATACCAAGCTGAACAGGATGCGTGTCTGTGCCCTGGATTAAAAACTTCAATTAAAAGCAATCAGGTCAGACGAAGTTGAATCTCAAACCTAAACTGAACTGACTTGGAAAACGGATAAAGTCTCATACAAATATTAGGAGATCTTGTTGGGGCCCGAAAGCAGTCTCTTAAGTAAAAATAAATACTGAACAAGAAGTGCTTGGCCATGACTTTAGATCAGATGACTGCAATTGCCAGTTATTGACTCCTTTACCTTCACTCACCACACCAGTTATCTTAAATTGGATTTGTTGAAGATTCAATATTATTCAGTATCAAAAATTGTAAAAAATAAATAAATAAATAAATAAATAAATAAATATATGCAATAGTACTGGTCTGGCAGGGTTCAGTAACTATAAACAGTGACACAGTAGGTTCACAGATTGCTGACATACTGTTTGTTGCATGACTCGGATTATTAAGACTCTTCCTTCTTGTGTTAATACTTTCAACATACTTCGGAGGAGTTTTCCGCATTTGGATTAGCGTGTATAGAAGACAGCACTGACCCAAATAGTTGCCTCGTCCGCCATCTGGAAATGAAAAACAAGACCACAAAGAACTGTAAACTTTTTTTTGTGTGCTGTGAAAGAAAAAATATGCGTATTTCTTTTGTGTATCATTTTGTCTCCTTGCCAGTGAATATCTATAAAAAAAAAGTTATTGTTTTGAATATATGGAATGATATCAATGCAATGTGTGTGTGCGTGTGCACGTGTGTGCTTGTGTGTGTGTGTGTGTGTGTGTGTGTGTGTGTGTGTGTGCTTGTGTGTGCTCCAACCAGATTGTATCCAGCTGTCTCGGTTTTCCATCAGGGAAGAATCTGTTCGTTCAGCGGCAAGGAGGCGAGGCATTGTCTGATCAACTCGTCCTGCCGATGTGTTTTCAAATACCCTTTTCCTATTATTCTTGTAGGCAGAACGCACGTTTTCTTCCTGGCATTACGCTTGATTCGTAGCCGTACCCGTACAAGGCTTCCCACTTCACGGAAACTTCTCCACTCCACCGTTTGGGGGAATGTCCTTCACTGCCTGTGTGCTCATCTTTGCTGTATATGCTCTATTTCACCACAGACTGCTTTTTATTGCGAATGGCTTCCGGAAAACGCTAGCTGCATTACTAGTAGCATTACGTCATCTCATGCTAGCCTGTTCCCCTCACCTGTGTTGTGTAACATGTAGCGCCCCTGCCCTTTGCGAAATGGAAGGGGCTATGTACGCAGGCTTCTGGTTAGACTCTCTAACAGGAATCGTGTAAGCAGTACGTTTGTGCCGATTAGGGCTTGTGTGTGTGTGTTTACAGCTCTCTCTCTGGCACATGTACATGCGTGTGCTAATGACACATTGACACATGGGCTTACTAGGTTTAAATGCAACACGCCACGCCAACAAGTACACACAAACACACTCACACTAATACACTTAGCTTGCCTTGTGTTGCGGACACGTTATTGTTGACACATTGTTTATCATGTCTTGTCGCTTGACCCCTGACCTGTACTGATACAGCTCAAACCCGTGCACATTCCGCCGGGTGTGGGAGTCATCACAGTGAAATAATGAATGCACCAGACAACCACAGCACACAACTTTTCCGTTTCTGTATGTTTATTGAAGAGGACAGAAAAATGTCTCCCCCTCCCCCCCTTTTGGAAAATGAAACCGACACTTTGGTCAAAGGAATTTCATAAGGGTTTTGTTGATACGCGCGCAAATATTTAATGTGTAAAAATAAATGCAGGAAAGGACCATAGCTGACATATAGAGATACACGCACACAGCACAACAAAGCACAGCACAGCACAGCACAGCACAGCACAGCACAGCACAGCACAGCACAGCACATGAAAGCAGTCAAGCAATAGACTGGTTATTTCAGTCACTATCCCATTACTCACAATGCTACAGAATTCACAGTCTCTAAACAATGCTATTCAACAGTCCTTTAAAGCCAACAAATGCATCTTGTGAGCTGTCAAAAACAGCTTTATTTTTCACTTATGCAATGGAAGAAACCCATATAAGAGCAGCCTTTTCCAGCAACCTCACTTGACACCCAGGAGTTTCACACAAGAAAAAACAACAACAACACATTGTATCAGAGAAGAATTCCACCAGCTGGTATGCAAAGACTCTTTGCCTGTAATCCCTCTTTTTTTTATAATCGAATCTCTGTTTTTAAACAAGGCTTGCAAAAAACAATAAACAGGGCTGAGGGGATGAGATCACTGGAATATTTTTTTTTACCCTCGGAGCTTACTGGACTGTTTATCTTTGGTGTGTTGATGTAATGTTTAACGCTAAATTGACCAGCATATTAAAAGCATGAGTGAATTACCACTTATGAATTATGTTATGAATATGTCTTGGATGTGGGCTAGTCTATGTCTATGGAAGCCTGCGCATTTAGAAATATCCCCATGACCCAGTTATTCAATAAAAAAGAGGATCTCAGAAAACATAACCTTTATCTAAACCCATAACACGCGACCTTTCTACAATGTCCGCCTGGCATTTGTCGTTGGGTGAGCGTACGGTGGATTTCACGCTGGCACCGATGGCCTGGAGGAGCGCCGAGGAAAGGCAGGTGGAGGTCACCGCCGTTACAGCTGGAACCCCCCCCCCCCCCCCGCTAAGTCCTGGCCGCGGGCTGGCTCCCGTCACAGAGCCCTGGCATTTACAATTCATTTAGTCAAGGAAGGAATGGCGTTTCGGGAAAACGGGAGCCTCAGCTGAGCGGGAGGAGCTGCCAGTACTGTTCGCCCACCTGGCCCTGCGGTTCGAGAGCGTGGCTCGGATCGTGTCTCCCGCCTAACCCACTCCGGGAGCTTTGGGAGGTTTTATGCGACCCTGTTGGAGGAGGGACATGGAGGGATACCGTACCCTGGGAACGTCCATCCCCCTATCTCAAGAGTTACTAGAACAGGCTTCCTGGTGGTCGGGGTCCAACACTGGTTTAGGGGAAATGTTTGGCAAGCGCTGCATTTACGTGCAACTGAACACAGCAGGGGCAACATAACACACACACACACACACACGCGCCAGCACGCACACACGCGCACACACACACACACACACACACACACACACACACACACACCCCTATATGCAACCACATATCAGGGTTTCCTTGAGAAGCTGTGGTCAACTTGTTTGGTGGCTGGGAGTGGCATGGGCCTATATATACCCCACAAATCCACCCTGGATATAGTTCACCAAGGGCGAGAAAAGGCCCTGGCAGATAGTAAAGAACACACCACAGATACTTCTAAACCTTTATTTAACCAGAAAAAAAACTTCTGCAAACTTCTGCAAGCCATTACCGCCATAGGGAAGTACTTTGTACTCTGTGATGGCATAATTCTGCTCCCTCTTTGCTCAACAAAAAAATGAATCATGCACACCACATTGTGATGTGCATTGCTCCATCTACAAGTTAAAAAAACAAAGGTTTTGAACAGATAGGTAGGAGAAAGGACAAGCACCATTGAGAGAAAGGGTTTGATATGGTTTGTCTGTCCTGCTGCTCGTCTGAACATCTGTCTGTGTGTCTGTCTGCCTGTCTGTCTGTCTGTCTGTCTGTCTGTCTGTCTATTGCCCCTCTCTCGTTCTCACTTCCTCAGCCATTGTAGCAACCTACCGCCTATTGCGTCATGTTATCTGCATGCCTACTAAACCTATTTCATCATAATCTCTGCATGCCTACTAAACCTATTTCATCGTATTATCTGCACGCCTACTTCAACCTATTTCATCATAATCTCTGCATGCCTACTTCTGCCTATTTCATCGTATTATCTGCACGTCTACTTCAACCTATTTCATCGTTTTATCTGCACGCCTACTTCAACCTATTTCATAATATTATCTGCATCCTATTTATTGATATAATCTACTTATCTTGTATCGCCTCGCATCCCCCCTCTGGGTGAATTTGATCTGCTCTAGTTCACTATGATAGCAAACTCCCAGGTTTCACGACCCTCCAACCCCCACCTACCACTCCCCTCCCCCTCCTCTGGGGGCACACGTGGGGGGTTACACAAGCATAACCTTGCTGGGATAGATAATATTACAAGATATCACATCCAGCTCATGTTGCAGTTTTGGGTTGTTTCAGGTTTACAGCTGCGAGTGTTTCACAAAGTAGATTACAGTCACAAGGACAGCCCTCTTCATACAAGGGCAACGATGAATCACTTTCTTCCTTCTACGTTTGAAAACAACCAACTCAAATACTCGCCCACGACCTAAAACCGGACTGCCAACGCAGTGTGCCCTGGCTGTGTTCCAGGCTAGGTGGAGAGGCGGGGAGGCCAATGTGGTTGTCGCTCCCCAGAACCAGCACAGCAGTCTGGAGAGGAGGTGGCTAGAGGGCTCGGTGCGGCCCAGGGGTTTGTTGTGGGTTAGGGCGCCAGTCCCTCAGGCGTCATGGGGCACTGGCCGGGGAGCCCGCCCCACGTTCTCTTGAGAGAGAGGCTTGTCATTCACTGCTCTAAAATTGCAACCAGATTGAGGAGCTGTGGTTCTGTGATTGCCTGTGTGTGTGTGGGGCTGGAGCAGTGGAGACTGGGGCAAAGAAACACCCCCGGATCTATCTTCTCATTGGCGCTGTGGAAGGCCGTTTGTTTGTGCCCCGTGTGTGTGTGTGTGTATGTGTGTGTGTGTGTGTGTGTGTGTGTGTGTGTGTGTGTGTGTGTGTGTGTGCGCACACACATGTCCAAACGTCTGCGTGAGTGCTCGTCAGTTTGTGCCAGATCGCAAGAAGAGGCGTCAAATCCAACCGTGAATAAATATTCCTACTTTGTCGGCCATGACTTCATTAGTGGGGTATAAAACGACAGCGTTCGCATGCACGTGACTTGAACACTGCTCCAATACTCGGAGGAGGGATAGGTAGTAGCCAGTGTGGCCAATAGATAACGTGCTGTAGCCATAACACTCATGGCCTGAATGAAGAGAGAAAACTCTGGTTCTAGCGAGATGTGGTTTTTATGTCCATATTTGGCTGAAGATTGTAGGCTATCCTAATGAAAGAGATGACGTGTTTTAATAGGTCATATTTGACCACACAAATACACACAGACATGTTATTTAGCACTTTGAACACATTTCAGCCAGAAAGTTGTCTCACTCTGCTTCAAAGAGCACTGCAACTTTGGAAGCTTTTATTAAAAACCATTATGCTTACTGGAACCTATCTATTCAGCTATATGTTAAGAAGCTTAAATATATAAGATAAATTCACAGAATAGATTTTTTTTGTAAAGTAACAGCTCAAATGTATGAACTGTCTTCTGAGCGAAATACTTGGCCTTCTATTTCTCTCCTGTTTCAGCTGTTTTAACCGATCCCTTCTAACTTGGGTGTTTATGCAAATGTGCCCACTGCAACGAAAAAGTCACCAATCACAATGTTTTAGGAAGGGAGTCATTCTGATCTGACCTTTATAGAGGCCTCTACTGTGCAATTTACCTGTGACCTTTATTCTAAGGTTTAAGTCCAAGAGATAACGTTGTTTCAGGTGTCAGTTTAGAAGAAATGGTATGTGTAAATATGGCCCGTGGCTATATTTTGTAAGAAGAAGTGTATACAATGGTGACTTTAAAATTCCAACAAGATGTAAGGTCCTTTGTGGAAGAAAAACGTGTTCAATAGCATAACCTAGTGACCTACGTAGAAATTCCTTCTCCCCCTACATTCCATTGCTTTGGATACTACCAAGAGAACGTTTGTTCAACTACGCACTGAGTGTCCAAAGTCAAGTATTAACCACTCGACAGTACAAACAAATGTCATGGTTTTGCGTCATCTAAAACCAATTGAAGTTCCTTTTTGGCCTGTATCTCTGGTGTTTGTGTCTGTGGGTGACAGAGAGGGTTTCCACATGGAAAGCAAAAGGACAGGATTGTGTTGTTTTGAGGCCAGCACTAGCCATGGCAGTTGTGTATTTAACAGAAAGATTTAAGATAAACTTTGATTCGTTTTATGGACCAATTTCTTGAAGAACCCCAGCCATTTTTTGTTCTGTGACTATTCCCATAAAACACACAGACAGATACACACTTGCACACAAACAAACACATTGTCACATACCCTTGCACACACACACACACACACACACACACACACCACATCCAGTACGGAAATGTGGGAAGAGCCTTGAATCTATTATGATCCAGAACAGGATAATGTAAGTCACACACACTTGGCCCTGACACGCAAACATGGAGATGGACAGATACGCATTTAGACACACACACACGCACGCACACGCACGCACGCACACACACACACGCGCGCACACACACGCACACGCACACACACACACACACATGTGGATCAATGATGAACAGACAATCTGAGTGCAAAAGACAGTGGAAAGAACTAATATGCATATTCTTAAGGAAGGAAGAACAGCTCTCATATTCTCTCAATGGTTTCCCTTAAGTAATTACATTATGTACATGAAGTTACATCAGTTATATAGCATGGTGAATGGTTGTTTTTGCTCTCTTACACTGGAATAGCCTAAGATCTGTCATTGCATTAATATCCAATGACAGGTTTAACATACAGGTGCATTACTCACCGTGCACAACTACATCAAGCCATGCCCCTCTCCTGTGACTCACCTTTGACATCTTAGAAACTCAGAGCAAGTTAACAGTCGACGTTACAATGTTATGAAACTCAAGGCTTTCCCTGTCTTCCACAGCGATAGAAATAGGGCTCATTAGTGCTCTGAGCTAACACAGTTCACTAAGATCGCTATCCCCCCCGCCCCCCCATTAGCTACGAGGCAAGGAGCCTCCCTTACATCGGGGGTCTGGCCCAGTTCATTTGTAGCGTGAGGATGGCTGTTATAAATTAGATTAATGAGACCTTCCATCATATGTCAGCTACAGAACGAAGGCTGTCTAAAAAGGCATGAATCTACAGAATGAGGTCAGCCCCACGCTAGCAAAGCAGCAAGAACCGAATAATTTGCTGATAAAAACAATGTGTGTGACTTTATCTGTTATAAAAATGAAATGCTATATGGGTCAATGAAAACTCACTATGTTGAGAGGGCGAGTCATCCCAAAAAGGGATTTGAATGCTTGAGTAATGGTACAAGTTTTATCATATGAAACTTTTAGGATCACTGTACAAGTTCTAGTATCACGTTCTAGGATGTATAAAGATTGGTTGTTAAAAAGAGAACAGATTTGTTAGCCTTGTTAGCACCACTATGTGATCATGAGGGAGGGCTATTTGGTGATTTCTTCTTTACTGTTTCGAATAGAATATTTGAGGTCAAATTGATTTGTACAACAAGACCGTATTACCAGAGGACAGAACCAAGCATAGGGACACACGAGTCACAGAGAGAAACACAAAGAAACACAGAGAAAAACACAGAGAAACACAGAGAAACACACAGAGAAACACAGAGAAAAACACAGAGAAACACAGGGAGAAACACAGGGAGAAACAGAGAAATACAGAGAAAAACACAGAGAAACACAGGGAGAAACACAGAGAAACACAGAGAGAAACACAGAGAAACACAGAGAGAAACCCAGAGAAACCCAGAGAAACAGAGAAACACAGAGAAACAAGAAACACAGAAAAACACAGAGAAACACAGAGAAACAGAGAAAAACACAGAGAAACACAGAAAGAAACAGAGGAAAACACAGAGAAACACACATCAAAACTGCCAGATTGTTCCTCCCAGAGCCTGAGTGAAAGAGAGGCTGCCATGATGGATGACTTCCCCCCGCTTTCCCCCTTTCCTCCTTCTATTTCTGTTGCTTTCATCCTCAGAGACTCTCTCTTTTACTCTCATTCTTTAACTTTCTGGACAACTTTCTTTCGTTCCCTTTCTCTCAGGGTCCAAAACGTCACCTTAGAGGCGGCATTCTGGGGCAGCAGATCTGTGCATGTCTCCCCGTGAGGCCTGCACCTCACCGGGGGCTTCTGTTTAAAAGTTCCAATGGCTTGGGGGTTTTGGGCCAGAGAGATTCGGGATGGTGTGTGTGTGTGTGTGTGTGTGTGTGTGTGTGTGAGAGAGCACACGTGGTTGTCTGAAAACAAGCCGGGCCAAGCACTTTGCTGAGCCCCGGAGGCCCCCCCAATCTCCTATGAAAACACGGACTTTCTGCTTTCCAGAAACCGGATCGTTGGCTGATAAGACACGGCTTGATATTTCCAAAGCCGCTCCTCAAGCACGCCTCCACCGCGATCGATCTTCACCCTGTCAACGCGGTCACGTGATCAAACGGCAATGCAGCTGTCGACGTACATTTGCCCTTCCGTTTGTCTGGAGTCACCTAGAGTTTTTAGTCACACACAGTCATTATCTAGTAGTAGTAGTAGCAGGAACAATAGCAATACGAATCTTTTATTTCAATTGCAATCTTTTAAAACTCTAACAAAGTGTTTAAGCAACACGAAAAAACAACGTTTGACTTGATGACCCTGCTATTGTTCTCTGGCCCCCACTGATTTATAGATGGCATACTTTGCCGCGTGACTGCCCCCTTGACAGACACCCCCGTCCACAGCCCCCGCGGAATCATAACTCTGGAATGTTTACCTGGTGTGTTGCCGATGGCGACAGGCCCTGGGGGTCGGTCGGGCCACCTGTGAGGGAGTTAATAGCCGTGCCATTGTTCCCCTGCGACTCATCGAAGTGGCAGGAAACCAGACGGGGGGGGGGGGGGGGGGGGGGGGGGGGGGGGGGGGGGGGGTTGTGGCGATATACGGCCATGCTACCAACACCACGCAGGATCCCTGCCCCCTGACGGCGCCAACGTCCAATAACGCGCCAGAGCGCTGGCTTCCTATGGCGAATTGTTTTCTCTCTCTTGACCTTTGGTGGCGAGCTATTTCGCTAAATGGCCCCCCATGCTAGGCCCACTCACCTCTCTCGCTACAATAACAGCTAATGAATGGAGTCTCAGTCTTTTCAGAGCCCTGATCACTGTTATTCCTCAGCAACAGGAGCATTACTCAGCAATGGGGACTTTACGTGAAGGCCAGACTCTGGGAGCTGCCAAAGATTGTTACGTGCAGAACGAGACTTTAGATGGGATCTGTTTGTAATTAAATGAACGCCTCTAAACAAGCAGGTCAAAGGTCGCATCCTATTTACCGTTTTTTTATGCTGTGTAATTATAAGGAGACAGTGACATATTAATAAACGCATAGTCTCGAAAGTTAGATCAGTGGCAATTTTCTTTTTTACTTGTTCTCACAGACATATAAACACACACACACACAC
>CM030177.1:2723578-2726078 GCA_017639675.1 Aplochiton taeniatus
GAGAGGCAGACGAGAGGAGGAGGAGGAGGAGGAGGAGGAGGAGGAGGAGGAGGAGAGAGGGAGAGGGAGAAAAGAGGCCATAGACACTGACAGCTCAGCAGCAGGTCAGGCTTAGACAGACGTTTGACGGGCGAGGACCGGCGCGCGTTTTAGCTTTGCGGTGCTAAACCTGAGCTGGTCACCACAGGCGAGGGACTGCACCCAGGCGAGATGCTGGCGTCAGGCCGACACAAGCGGCTGGACGCGGAGCCCCTCTCGGAGACCGGCCGAAGCCCCGCGGAGCACCCCAGGAGCAGGGCCGGGAGCTGCGTGGAGTTGTACCAACTCAAAGTAAGTGCTCTGGGACGCGGCGGAGCCTATTGACACCATGATGGCAGGACGGCGAGTTGGGTTAGGGTTAGGGTTGGTTTAGGGTTAGGGTTAGAGTTGGGTTAGGGTTAGAGTTGGGTTAGGGTTAGGGTTGGGTTAGGGTTAGAGTTGCGTTAGGGTTAGAGTTGGGTTAGGGTTAGAGTTGGGTTAGGGTTAGAGTTAGAGTTGGGTTAGGGTTAGAGTTGGGTTAGGGTTAGAGTTGGGTTAGGGTCTTCACACTGGTCGTGTGCGTTCAGGTCTAGCAGAGGGGCTGTGCCGCAGAGATGTGGTGTTATTGGTTCAGTGACAGAATGTAAACACAGCAAAGGGCATCCATCGACAGCTCACAGCCTACAGCAGTCACACACGTCTAAACAATTGTTACCGTAGAACATGGTTTGGGTTGTATAAAAGTTTTGCAGAATGTGTGTCGGCAATTTGCTGGCTGGGTTATTGTAACATGGCGATGTCATTTGATTTCCAACTGATTGATCTCAGACCTTGTGTTCAGCACATTTGTACAGTGTGTGCGAAAGTTTTGTACCAGTGAACCTGTTTTTCTGGCACCAAATGAGTGTGTGTGTGTGTGTGTGTGTGTGTGTGTGTGTGTGTGTGTGTGTGTGTGTGTGTGTGCGTGTGTGTATGTGTGTATGTGTGTGCTGGTCAAAGAGCGGCTCACAGGGTTACACAGGAGATCCGGTGCGGTCATGTGAGTCTTCCAGCTTACAGGAGAAATCAAACAACAACTTTGCACATGAGCAAATTTGACCAATTTAGAAAATGTCACCAAAACTTTGAAGATTTTGAATTGAGGTGACCATTCAATTGCTGTTCCATTTCTCCACAACTTTGAACGTTTTGAATTGAGGTGAAAATTCAATTGCTGTTCCATTTCACCACAACTTTGAACATTTTGAATTGAGGTGACCATTCAATTGCTGTTCCATTTCTCCACAACTTTGAACGTTTTGAATTGAGGTGACCATTCAATTGCTGTTCCATTTCACCACAACTTTGAACGTTTTGAATTGAGGTGACCATTCAATTGCCCGGCATAGAGGCAGACTGTGTGTGTACATCACAGACAACAGTCATACGGTCAGTTCTGTTGTTCCTCAAGGCATGCACACACACACACACACACACACACACACACACACACACACACACTGGAGGTCAGCAGTGTATGATGCCACAGCACAGTGAGACTAGCCTGTCATTAAACTCATCTCCAGTCTACAGGTATGTCATTAAGGCTCATAACTCCCAAACTAATATAAGACGGTGTGTATGTACTTAGAAGTGTATGCCTGTGTATATATTCAGTTTATTCAACCTTTAGACCACATATGAATCGGTATTATATTTAAGTACTCCTTCATGTGAGGGAATTCATGCACGAACAGTGTGTGTCTGTGTGTGTGTGTGTGTGTGTGTGTGATATAGATGAGGTAGAGAGGGAGGGGTGCACAGTGTCACAGAGTATGTTAGTATGGCTGCCCTAGTAGCTTTACTCTTCTATCAGGACCGGAGGGTGTGAGTTGAGCTGGTTACAGGTCTGGAAGTAACCTGGTACGTGGTATGGAAATATCTCCATAACTTCGACTTCAGCTTCCTTTAACAGTACGGCTTGTGAAGACTCCTCTTGCAAATACAGCGCGGCCTAAAGACTTGTGGCGGCGACATTTTGCGGCTCGTTTCATGACGTCCATAGTGACGTCTTCATATTAGCCTTTTTTTTTTTTTTACCATTTTGCCTGGAGGAATTTACTAATCAACAGGTGCCGGCGTGTGATACTGCCTTCCCATGGGCGACCATTTTGTGTCCAAGGACCCATCTGCAGCTCTGTGAGAGACAGAGCGACAGGAGCCTCACATCCTGACGGCACTAGGCCAGGGTCACGAGGGGGGGACGAGGAATTAGAACCAGGGAAGAGAAGAGAGAGAGAGGGGGGTGGGGGCGGGGAGGGGGATGTTGGTGGGGGGGAATTACGTCTCACTTAGTACTCAGACCGAGGGGAGGGATTGGAGTTTTTGACAAGATGTCCGCTGACAGCTTCGGCCCGCTCAGGCCAACTTTAACAAGAGCAACGAGGGACTCCCTCTGCTGACACCTTACTGAACACCTTACTGAACACCATACTGAACACCT
>CM030177.1:2731078-2741078 GCA_017639675.1 Aplochiton taeniatus
AAGGCCCCTTAGCAGACCCTCCGTGGTCTCTGTCCGAGGTAAAGTGTGACCTGACCTGGGTCATGGTAATCACACACACACACACACACACACACACACACACATCGTTCGTCTAACATTGATGGCACGGTTAACACCTGGATCTGGTCAAGGCCCTTTTTGCGGTGCTGGTGGCGATTCGTCTAGTTTACGCAAAGTCACTGAGTAGCCTACCTTAATGAATGCTAAACATGGCCGCCCGTTCAGCTACCGGTAGCTTTCCGCTAATCACCCTGACCCCAGGTGGAATGCAGGGCCTGACCCCTGACCCCTGAGGATGATAGGAGCCTACTGGCGCCGATAGCAGCGCTCCGACCAACGCTGGAGCTGACCGTCACACTCACGTTCACGCACACACACACACACACACACACACACACACACACACACACACACACACACACACACACACACACACACACACACACACACACATCATGGGTGATGAGTCCCTGCCAAAGACTTTGACGTAAATAAACACACTCGACTCCGCTATCCCCTCTGCCAAACGGTCAAGATTAGGTTCCTTTTGTCGGGTGCTTGTCTGAACCTTCCATCACAAAGAGAGGAGCCGTACAGGGTCAAACACATAGAGGACCCACGGAGACACGTCGACAGGCAGGCCTGACTGGGGCGCGGCCTCTGGGGATCTCTTTCCGTCCGCACGGGCCTCACAAAGGTCCTGCCGTCACCACGTCGGTCGGTAGCGTCTGGCAAAGTCTCACGCGCTGTGTAACGCACGGGTGACATGTTGAAATGTCACCGATCATGAAGGCGTGCGGGTGTCCCTAATAAAGTTCCCGGTCAGTGTATCATTACACAGTGTGGAGTGCCTCTGGGAGTTGGAGCCATTTTGTGTTTTGCTCTGAACTAGGTTTGTAAAGCCTGACTCCCAGCCTACACGGTACACTCGAGACTCAGCTTCGTAGAGTCATCCTCTTGGTTGGACGGTGGCCCATAAACGCCCCACAGCCAATTAGCGCATTACCTCATTAATTGGCTAATCGCTTCAATGCCCAACGAGAAGCGTGTTTTACTCCAAACACAGGACCCCTGCTGCTCTGACACGGAGACCCCGTTCAGATGTGACCTGACGGCCCACTGTTCATCATCCACCTCTGATACGAGGCCTTTGACCCCCTCCTCACATCTAAGCAGTCGCCCATGTTGCCCCCAGGGGAAAGACCTCACTTAGCTGTCTTATTATTGGGTTCTACAATTTTCTAATCTCTCCGCCGACTTATTGGCCTCAGACACGTAAACACACACACACACACACACACACACACACACACACACACACACACACATACACACACACACACACATGCTAACACACACACACACACATGCTAACACACACACCGCGCCCCCCCCCCCCACCCCCCCGCTCAGAGATTTGGAGATGGCGCACAGGACAAGCGCACACGCGCACACACATACACACACACGCCCATGCACGTGTGCGCGTACACACACAGACAGACCAATGCTGCCTGTCAACATGCAAAAGTAGATCGGTATGCCTATTTAAAGATACACAAACACCCACATCATGGCAAACATACAGTTCCACTCCAGACACACATTCAAAGCAATGTTCACACACTTCATACCAATTGCCGTGGTTTGTAATTAGGATCTCTTGCTCTGCATGTAGGACAGTTAATCAGATTATCAGGGTTAGGGGGTCTATGTGAAGGGGGAAGGGCAGGTTGTGTGTCGTGTGTCGTGTGTGTGTGTGTGTGTGTGTGTGTGTGTGTGTGTGTGTGTGTGTTAGCTGTGTGTGTTGGTGTGTGTGTGTGTGTGTGTGTGTGTGTTTCCACAGGGGATCAGATGTGTGCAGGGCAGACAGACTTAGACTGTCTGTCTCTTCCAATGTGTGTCTGTGGGTCTGCCCGTCCCCCTGAGTCTCTCAGTGTCACCACGTTTCAGTCAAAGGTGGTTGTGTGTGTGTGTGTGTGTGTGAGCTGTGTGTGGGTCTGTGGGTCTGCCCGTCCCCCTGAGTCTCTCAGTGTCACCACGTTTCATTCAAAGGTGGTTGTCACTGCATATCAGTCTCTCACGTGTAAACCATACCCTCTGCACCGGCAATGTTAACCTTTTCCTCACAATGCTGTGTGCTATATCTCTCTTTCTTCTCTTTCTTCTCTTTCTTCTCTTTCTTTCCCTCCCTCTCAAAGGAACAGTTCAACATTTTGGGAAATAAGATATGTGCCTGTTTACCCCTAGTCAGACCAATATCAATATTATGATTGTACTTATGTACTAATGCGTTATTTAGGTAAGTAGGTAGGTAAATGTAACCTAGCTTAGCAACAATGGCTGTAAGCCAGTATTAATGGCTAGCATGGCTTAGTCAAAAGGGACAAACTAAACCTTCGAAAAACTCCAAAATGTTGTTATTTACATGTTGCATTGTCTGTATTTCACACATGTAGAAATGACAGCGTAAAAGCAAAACGTTATTGAAACAGATACGTGCTCGGACCTATCGTTGCGAGTTGGAAACATTGGAGTATTTCCAAGGTGTATTATTTGTACTTTAAGCTCCTCATATCTGCCTATCAATCTGTCACTGTTTGTCTCCCACGGTCTCTAAGCCTAACCCTCTGTGTCTTACCCTCTGTCCTCTGTCTCTTAGACTAACCCTGTCAGACTGTCCTCTGTCTCTTAGTCTAACTCTCTGTGTCTTACCCTCTGTCCTCTGTCTCTTAGACTAACCCTGTCAGACTGTCCTCTGTCTCTTAGTCTAACTCTCTGTGTCTTACCCTCTGTCCTCTGTCTCTTAGACTAACCCTGTCAGACTGTCCTCTGTCTCTTAGTCTAACCCTCTGTGTCTTACCCTCTGTCCTCTGTCTCTTAGACTAACCCTGTCAGACTGTCCTCTGTCTCTTAGTCTAACTCTCTGTGTCTTACCCTCTGTCCTCTGTCTCTTAGACTAACCCTGTCAGACTGTCCTCTGTCTCTTAGTCTAACTCTCTGTGTCTTACCCTCTGTCCTCTGTCTCTTAGACTAACCCTGTCAGACTGTCCTCTGTCTCTTAGTCTAACTCTCTGTGTCTTACCCTCTGTCCTCTGTCTCTTAGACTAACCCTGTCAGACTGTCCTCTGTCTCTTAGTCTAACTCTCTGTGTCTTACCCTCTGTCCTCTGTCTCTTAGACTAACCCTGTCAGACTGTCCTCTGTCTCTTAGTCTAACTCTCTGTGTCTTACCCTCTGTCCTCTGTCTCTTAGACTAACCCTGTCAGACTGTCCTCTGTCTCTTAGTCTAACTCTCTGTGTCTTACCCTCTGTCCTCTGTCTCTTAGACTAACCCTGTCAGACTGTCCTCTGTCTCTTAGTCTAACTCTCTGTGTCTTACCCTCTGTCCTCTGTCTCTTAGACTAACCCTGTCAGACTGTCCTCTGTCTCTTAGTCTAACTCTCTGTGTCTTACCCTCTGTCCTCTGTCTCTTAGACTAACCCTGTCAGACTGTCCTCTGTCTCTTAGTCTAACTCTCTGTGTCTTACCCTCTGTCCTCTGTCTCTTAGACTAACCCTGTCAGACTGTCCTCTGTCTCTTAGTCTAACTCTCTGTGTCTTACCCTCTGTCCTCTGTCTCTTAGACTAACCCTGTCAGACTGTCCTCTGTCTCTTAGTCTAACTCTCTGTGTCTTACCCTCTGTCCTCTGTCTCTTAGACTAACCCTGTCAGACTGTCCTCTGTCTCTTAGACTAACCCTGTCAGTCTGTCCTCTGTCTCTTAGTGTAACTCTCTGTGTCTCTCCTTCTTGTCTGGGTCTCCCAATCAGCCTCCGTCCCTGATGCCATATTGTTTAAACAAACATGCAATGGCCGCGACATGCAGACTATGATGGAGTCTTTTCGAAAATATCCCTTTCATATTTCAACCTTGTGTTTGTCCCAGAAGCATCTAAATTTGGAGCGTTGAAGGGAAAAGTGTTCCTATTTTGAGACGAGAACGAGGAAACTTAGCTTTCCAAAGCGGAGGTTTCCCCGAGTAGCGGATGCCGTCGGCCCAGAGTGTCTCCATTCTGCCCAGAACCCCTCTGCCACCGCAACCTCCAAAAACTCTCATCACGTCCTGCTGAAGCCAGCTCCACACCGCGTGTGTGTGTGTGTGTGTGTGTGTGTGTGTGTCTGTCTGTCTGTGTCAAGGTCTGTGTGTGTGTGTGTGTGTGTGTGTGTGTGTGCCTTTGTCTAGGGGGGTGTGTGTGTGTCTGTCTGTCTGTCTGTCTGTCTGTCTGTCTGTCTGTCTGTCTGTCTGTCTGTCTGTCTGTCTGTCTGTGTCAAGGTCTGGGTGTGTGTGTGTGCCTTTGTCTAGGGGTGTGTGTGTGTGTGTGTGTGTGTGTGTGTGTGTGTGTGTGTGTGTGTGTGTGTGTGTGTGTGTGCATGGTTGTATGTAAGTGGGCAAGTGAGTGAATGGACCAATGATCGCTTGTGAGTAATTTGGAGAGTTAGTGTATGTTCTCTGTGCATGGGTGTTTTTTGTGTTGGTTGTGGAAAACTCAGTTTACATACAGCAGGGTTGATATACTGCCTATGTAGGCCTATAGAGATGTTACATTTAGCTTATTTTAAGCTAAGGTTACAGTGTGTTTATGTTGTTTTATTACCAAAGTGATGATTTTCCAACTCAACACCTCTCCTTAGCTGAGTTTTCAATAGTTGCAGTTTTACCAAGCCAGATAGTAAACGGACGATTTGGACACACTTCAAGGAAAATGTCAGATAAATATGGATTTAATTTCTTGTTTTCAGGGTGAATCCATGATGCAATCAAACTTCCTCTTCCCCTGACCTGAGAGAAGAGCCCGGAGCAGAAGTGGTTTACTTAGGGAGGAAGTCATAATGCTTCTGCACCAAAGTCACAAATGTCAGCTCTGCGTGCTGTAAAGAATCTTGAGAGATACCTTCTTTTGGTCCCTAGTTCTGCAGTATGTGTCAATATTCCAGTCAGCATGTGCGATTTGCAGCAAAACAGAAAGGAAAGACAAATAAAAATTGTGGATTAAACAACAATGCAAATTTCCAAAATACAACATTAAATGATTTTATTTTTTTTTTCTCCAAAAAGGTTAATTTTCCTCTTGGTATATTATTTGCTGACCTTTTAATGGGGCTAGTGTCGTGAATAGCCTATCCTTGAGCGGCAGCTTTTGAACTTTACAACTTCATCCTTCTCTCAATTTTCTGTAAAAAAAAACAGTGTGTGATCAGAGAACCTGCCTTTAACATTTCAAGACCATGGTATTCTTCTTTTTTTTTCTTTACCAATTTTATTGTCAAACATGCATAATAATGATACAAATGAAGATTGCCTAGCCTGGCTGCAGGCAAGAGTTTTGAAAGGAAACAGACCGACCCCATTGGTTCTAACAGCATAGAGGGCCACTGTAGCCTGTATGTGAGTCATCAGGCCAATAGCAAAAAATACTCAGGAATGCTCTTTTCATATACCTAACTCCTGTTATTCTTGGCTTGGTGTAGCTATAAGCATTCCTACACCTGGTCTGCTATATGTTTTCCAGTCTCTTACGGAACAATCACCTTCTATGTTAATTTTTTGTTGAAGTAACTCAGCGGCGCTAGGACCTCCCCTCGACAAGCGAAGTCAAACCCACACATGGTAGAGTCTACCGAGACAGATTTAAGTCCTCATACCGAATGTTGTGAAGGGGAGTTAAGAGGATACCTTACCCGGTGATCTACGTGAAGCGCTCATTCCACGTTTTTCAAAAAGTTTGATTTCGTTGTCGTTAACAGTATCGGCTTATTATGGATTTTCGGTTTGGTTTGTCTCTTAATATTTGTGGCCCTCTCGCTGGATAACTTTGGAAACTACAATGGGAATAAATGCGCTCTGAAGCGGACTATACCCCGTTGATCTAAATGGAAACCATGTCTCCACAGCAGGGATCTATAGGACAGAATAGGTCTGGGTCTTTGACTGGGGACGGCAAGGCCTGTGCGCTAACCGAAAACAAAAAGGTATTCGAGTTGAGTTGTGTTGTAAGTCCTCCAGTCTCGTGGTGGGACTCCTGAGCCTCTTTTATGATATCCAAAATTCAGCCAATTTTACCATTGCCTCAATTGTTTTATTAAGTAGACATTTATGTTATGATGCGTTGTAGTCAATGTGATCCTATGTGTTTGATATGTTACATCTAGGGACATTCATTGATTATTTGGGACTGTAGTCAGCCTTGTCATCCCTGATGCACACATGGTTTGCAGATGCCAATTGGTGGTTGAATAGAAATTACATTTGCAGTTCGTGTTTTCTACGGCCCAGTTCGTAGCTCTTTTTATACAACAAAAAATAATGGAACTGATGCGCCTACTCAATAACGGTAAACATATGTATTCTTACTCTGCACTAATTTGTAGCATATTTAATTTATTATCTTAAATTGGGAATTCAGAGTACTTAATTAAATCTAATTCAACCATATTAATGTATGCGCCTTTTCAACCGACTGTTTATTTCTTGGTCTGCTGGGAACTGGACATAAATAGAAAATCGATTCAGATTATATGGTGATTACCAGCAGATGAACTTCGCGCCGCTGCTGTAAGGAGACAAACCTGTCTACTTGTGACATTGCAGGCGGTCAGATCCAAATTTGTGTAATGCTGCTACGCAATGATCCATGTACATCTTTTGGGTCATAATCATTAAAGACCATACAGCCTCTTACTGTAGTCTATTTGTTCTGGCTAAACGTGTGTTTATAGATCTTTACATTCCGCCTAAAATGCACAGACATCACTATTTGCCAATGTTGGTTCATTTAGACCTAGCCAAAATTTAGGACCAATTGTGTTTGATTTTAATTACTTTGGACTTGTCGAACAATCAGGTCAGATTTCTTCAAAAAACTGTCATAGATCTCTTCTGACAATATTATGATACCAACTAATCAGGTGAAATTTCAGTAAACAGCGCCTCTTTCAGCGCATGTTTGTAATATGTAACTACACCCAACCAATGCCCCCCAAAGTGTCCTTAATGTCACATACCTGAATATTAGTCCGTATTTCGATTTAGAATACGTTTTATTTACCTAATTCATATGTCATTTTCAAAGGATTCTCGTGAACCCATTTGGCAACCAGTCAGTGTTGATAGATTGGAATGTGCTTTTGTCTATTGCAAGCTAATGATGTCTTCAATCAACTACTTCAAACTCCAAGAACTGCAAGTCTCAGTGTGTTTCAGAGGTTGTCAAGTACAGCTCAGATGAAATTGGGAAACATTCATGTGGAAGTAAAATTGTATAGAATATTGATTTACTATGTATTCTGTATAGGACAAAGTTCCAAACTTGAATTGATGTTGTTGCTGGGTCTATTCATCAATCCTGACTCTTAGGTGAATTGTGATACTAATTCAGACAAAGACGGTTTTACCACCCACATGAAGCCTCCTAAATAGATTAAGATTATAAGGAAATACCTGTGGCTGCTTTTTGGAATTTTTGGTATGATGTGGTTGAAAGAATAGGGCAATATTGACAGTATAGAAAGATAATATTTGATGCACAACTTACTGATAACCTACATACCTCTCCTCCCTCCAGTCCAACATTTTTGCCCTTCCTCTTTCTCCCGGGCGCTTTTTCTTTTTCAGTAAATCTCTTTCGCTCTGTGTGTTACTTTCGCTTACTTCCTACTCCCCAACCTACCCCTTAACATCCTCCCGATATATACAGGGTGTACTTACTGAAGGCATAACTCGACGCAACAAATAGCTTAAAAAAAACAAGGAAAAGCGCACGACCAGTAACTGCTCCTTGTTCAAAGTATTTTGTATATATTCCCCCCCAATTGATGACAAATGGTGTGTTAAATGAACCTGTTGTGCCTCTCCCCCTTCTCTCCATTGCACAGAAGATGAAGACCCTGGCCCAGCGGAGGCAGTCCGCCCCTTCCCTGGTTCTCAGCAAAGCACTTACCAAATCCAGAAGCCTGTCCAGGTATGCAATGTCCACCCTACAGCTAGGTCACTGAGCATGAGGCCTTAAGTTGGTGTTTGGGATGTATATGTGCTTTAGCCGTTTACATAGGAAAGTGGTGCTGGACGATGTTAACTGTGAAACTGGACTATTTAGGGTGTTTTAGCACTCAACAGTGTTTAACAGGTCATTGCTCTCGTGTCCTGGGGCTAGTGTGTGTGTGTGTGTGTGTGTGTGTGTGTGTGTGTGTGTGTGTGTGTGTGAGACAGAGGGACAGGGAGCGTGTGTTTGTATGGGCTTGTGTAAAGTGGTTGTTAACAGAGTGTGTGTGAGAGGAGATTACGCTGACCCGTGTGTGTGTTTGTATAAGAATTTGTGTGTGAGTCAATGTCTGCATAGGTGTCTGCCACAGTGCTTCTGTGTGTAAAACCGGTTATGTGTCTAGGTGTCTGTCAGCACGTTTGTGTGTGTGTGTGTGTGTGTGTGTATGTGTGTGTGTGTGTGTGTGTGTGTGTGTGTTCCTTAGTGTATGTGCACACAGTGTCACACGAGGGAGGGAGGGGGGGGGACACTTATTGAGAGGGGAGTCAATGGTGTGTGTGTGTGTGTGTGTGTGAGTGAGTGAGTGTGTGTGTGTGTGTGTGTGTGTTTCCAGAGGAATTCTCAGGAGGGTAAGAGCCAGGGCTCGATGCTCTCCAGCCACTCCCCCTCACCCCCGACCCTCGTCATGAGGTGAAGGAGCAGAGAGGGTCGTCAGAGGTCACTTGGGGTCAGCGGAGTGGTGGGCGGAGCCAGAAAAACTAGCTGTGAGGCTATTGGACAGTGTGGTCATGTGAGGGAAAGGTCAAAGGGCGGTGGAAGACAGGGGAGGCCAGGCGAGAACTCTCATGCTCTTCATTTTGCATTCTATTCACCTCTGGTTTCAAACTCTTGAGCTGCTGCTGAGTAGATACAGTATGTCTCTGCCTTTTGCAAACTTTCTATTTCTCCTTCAGCGTCGTTTTAGCCTTACTTAAGCCGGTAAGGTACGACTTCCCCTCAAAACAACTCTCTCTCTCTTCTTCTCCTCCGTGTATTTCTCTTGTTCTGTCCTTCAATGTGAGGCGTCCAACCCCCCCCCCGCCGGTGGTCAGCTCAGGTTGATGTGAACACACTTTGAAAGAACCCTTCTGTTGTTTACCTCTGAGGTAAACGGGCCAACTTTTTCCCGGCATCGCGGTGATTTCTCGCCCTCCACCCCCACCCCCCTCCCCCCCCGCGACTCCTCGGGCCTTTCTTTGCTTCAGCCACTTACATCAATCCCCCCCCGAGTCCACTCGCACACCTTCTTCTACAACGTCATCCCATGCTAGCTTCAACTGCCTGGGGCGCTTGAGGGTTACGGCCTGTCCCCAAATGCAGGCCCGCAGCTGGGAAATCAATATGGGCGGGGGGTCAAATTGAAACCACCTATTGGTAATATCCGCCACCTTTTTTTTCTTTCTCCACGGCAGTACGTCATGCTGAAGACATTTCCTGACCTGCAGAGCTTGGGCTAGCAGCTTAATAATAATAAAACCTGCTGTGTGTGTGTGTGTGTGTGTGCATGTGTGTGTGTGTGTTCTCCTCTGGGCGTGTGCGCAGTGTTGCATCGCCCTGAACCCTTAATGACGTGACTGTTCCTGTGGATATGATCCAGTGGAACTGCTGTGCAGAGAAGTCATTGCACACACGGCTGCATGAAGCGAGATAGCCGGTGTGTTTATGTACAGCGTAGAGTTTGATTAAAGATGGAGATAAAAGACAGAAAAAGATGTTCGAGACAAAAATTGAGGAAGTGGTATCTCAGTATCAGCAAACTCTGTGTGGTTCCTTGCCAGCAGGCACGAAGGGTAGAAATGATAGAAGCTTCTAGATGTTGGTGTGTCGGAGGGAATGTACACTTGGCCTGCAGGTTGCCATGGCGCTCTGGCAGTCGTCACTGTCCTGACGCTGCACACTCACAGTTCCTGCACCGTTTGTCG
>CM030177.1:2746078-2793578 GCA_017639675.1 Aplochiton taeniatus
CCCTCGATCTGGGGCCCCACGCAAGATCTCATCCCGTGGGGTCAAAATGATCATGAGAACGGTGAGCAAAAATCCCAGAACTACACGGAGGGACCTGATGAATGACCTGCAGAGAGCTGGGACCAAAGTAACAAAGTCTACCATCAGTAACACACTACGCCAAGAGGGACTCAAATCCTGCAGTGCCAGGCGTGTCCCCCTGCTTAAGCCAGTACATGTCCAGGCCCATCTGAAGTTTGCCAGAGAGCATATGGATGATCCAGAAGAGGATTGGGAGAATATCATGTGGTCAGATTAAACCAAAATAGAACTTTTTGGTAAAAACTCAACTCGTCGTGTTTGGAGGAAGAAGAATGCTGAGTTGCATCCCAAGAACACCATACCTACTGTGAAGCATGGGGGTGGAAACATCATGCTTTGGGGCTGTTTTACTGCAAAGGGGACAGGACGACTGATCCGTGTTAAGGGAAGAATGAACGGGGCCATGTATCGTGAGATTTTAAGCCAAAACCTCCTTCCATCAGTGAGAGCATTGAAGATGGAACGTGGCTGGGTCTTCCAGCATGACAATGATCCCAAACACATCGCTCGGGCAACGAAGGAGTGGCTCCGTAAAAAGCATTTCAAGGTCCTGGAGTGGCCTAGCCAGTCTCCAGACCTCAACCCCATAGAAAATGTGTGGAGGGAGTTGAAAGTCCGTGTTGCCCAGCGACAGCCCCAAAACATGACTGCTCTAGAGGAGATCTGCATGGAGGAATGGGCCAAAATACCAGCTACAGTGTGTGCAAACCTGGTGAAGACTTACAGGAAACGTTTGACCTCTGTCATTGCCAACAAAGGTTATGTTACAAAGTATTGAGTTGAACTTTTGTTATGGACCAAATACTTATTTTCCACCATCATTTGCAAATAAATTCTTTAAAAATCCCACAATGTGATTTCCTGGATTTTTTTTCTCATTTTTGTCTCTCATAGTTGAAGTGTACCTATGATGAAAATTACAGACCTCTCTCATCTTTCTAAGTAGGAGAACTTGCACAATCAGTGGCTGACTAAATACTTTTTGGCCCCACTGTATGTATATATATATATATATATATATATATATATATATATATATATATATATATAAATATTCCTCTCTTCCCCTTTCTAAGTTCCCTCTCTCTCTGTCTCTCTCTCTCTCTCTCTCTCTCTCTCTCTCTCTCTCTCTCTCTCTCTCTCTCTCTCTCTCTCTCTCTCTATATATATATATATATTCCTCTCTTCCCCTTTCTAAGTTCTCTCTCTCTCTCTCTCTCTCTCTCTCTCTCTCTCTCAACTCTGTCTCTCGCGCCCCTAGCTCTTATCACTCTCCCTCGCCTCTCCGCCTCCAATTAAGCCCATCTGAGGGCCGGGCTCAGATCAAAGCTCCGTGGCCCTGTGGCCCGGCAGGCTCCCCACCCTGCCTCACAGCGCTGCAGAGAGGCCGTTTCCTCCACGCTCCCCCAGCCTGGTGGTGGCGGGGGCCGTGTGGCGGGGGCCGTGTGGCGGGGGCCGTGTGGCGGGGGCAGTGTGGCAGGGCTGTTGTGGCAGCAGAGGAGGGCCTCTCTCTGGCCTATATTCAGCGTCATGTGCCTTTGGGTGGAGCTGACCCGTACGGCGGAGAGCTATAATTGGGTTTATTACATTCGGGGTGAGGAGAGGGTGTGCCGGGCAGTCCAGCCACCACCACCGTGTGTGTGTGTGTGTGTGTGTGTGTGTGTGTGTGTGTGTGTGTGTGTGTGTGTGTGTGTGTATGTGTATGTGTGTGTGTGTGTGTGTGTGTGTGTGTGTGTGTGATTGCACGCAAACTACGCTTGTGTGTAGGCCGATGATTGCACTTGTGTTATACGAAAATGACATTTTTGGACTTTACTTTGTTTCTCTGAAGAGTGACTTTATGAGCGTTATATATGAAGAGTGAGTCTTGCGTTTGTATGTTACCTTTCCTTCTGCGATGTGACTGACCTCTGGTGTTGCCCTGAAGGTCATCCACACACTTCAAACTGAAGGTCCGAGTGCGAGTGTGTGAGATGTGGACAGCCGATTGTATGGAAGAGGTGTGTGAGGGCAGTACCAGCCCTGAGATGAGTTTCGTCATGGGCTGGCCCACCTACAACTGCGTGGCCACATTCAGGTACACACACACACACACACACACACACACACACACACACACACACACACACACCAGAAGAGGCATTCAGGGAGTCACAAACTCAACAAAATAGTGTTCCCGATAAATACGAAATGTTCGTAGTGGACATGTGTTTTTAAAGAGAACTAAAAGATATATTCCTAGTCATAAAAAAAACCAGGCCCAACCGCAGAGAGCTATGGCCATAAAACATCTCACAAACTTCAACCCGTGTGTGACGCAAGGAATTCAGTCATGGTCGGAGAGAAATATGCTTTGTTTTTTTTTAAACAGCACAGCCTGTTGCGTAAGAATGGACGAGAAAAATAGATGGTCCTCCTCAGGGAATCTCCTTTTGTAACACTGCCATCTCTCTCTTTCCCCCAGCTCCATGGAACACAGGGAGAAATGGCTGGCCATCGTCAGGAGGTAAGCAGAGGCCGTGTGTGTGAGGGAGACTTGGCTGAGCAGTTTGTTGTCAACGGAGGACTTGTTTAGCCCCGCTTCTCATGAACGATGTTGATTCTGTCTCTGTCTCTCTGTCTCCTCTTCATCCTCTGTCTCATCTTCATCCTCTTCCTCCTCTGTCTCCTCTTCCTCCTCTGTCTCCTCTTCCTCCTCTGTCTCCTCTTCCTCCTCTGTCTCCTCTTCCTCCTCTGTCTCCTCTTCATCCTCTTCATCCTCTGTCTCCTCTTCATCCTCTTCCTCCTCTGTCTCCTCTTCATCCTCTTCCTCCTCTGTCTCCTCTTCATCCTCTTTCTCCTCTTTCTCCTCTTCATCATCTTCATCATCTTCATCCTCTGTCTCCTCTTCATCCTCTTTCTCCTCTTCCTCCTCTGTCTCCTCTTCATCCTCTTCATCCTCTGTTTCCTCTTCATCCTCTTCATCCTCTGTCTCCTCTTCATCCTCTTCCTCCTCTGTCTCCTCTTCATCCTCTTCATCCTCTTTCTCCTCTTTCTCCTCTTCATCATCTTCATCATCTTCATCCTCTGTCTCCTCTTCATCCTCTTTCTCCTCTTCATCATCTTCATCATCTTCATCCTCTGTCTCCTCTTCATCCTCTTTCTCCTCTTCCTCCTCTGTCTCCTCTTCCTCCTCTGTCTCCTCTTCCTCCTCTGTCTCCTCTTCATCCTCTTCATCCTCTGTCTCCTCTTCATCCTCTGTCTCCTCTTCATCCTCTTCCTCCTCTGTCTCCTCTTCATCCTCTTCATCCTCTTTCTCCTCTTTCTCCTCTTCATCATCTTCATCATCTTCATCCTCTGTCTCCTCTTCATCCTCTTTCTCCTCTTCATCCTCTGTCTCCTCTTCTTCGCCTCAGCCGGATCAGTGAGGAGAAAGAGAAAGATGACCCCAAGACGATTCCGTTGAAGATTTTCGCAAAGGATGTGGGGAATTGTGCATATGTAAGTACCTGTGTGTGTTTGTGTGGGTGTGTGTGTACTCATGCATTACGTTTACACATGTTAATGTTTGTTTGTGTGTAGATGTGTGTATATATGTGTGTGTGTTTGTGTGTGTGTACTCATTCACTACGCTTACGCTTGTTAATGTGTGTGTGTGTGTGTGTATGTGTGTCTGTGTTTGGGTCCATATCCACCATGTGCCTGGCGGTTGTTTTTCCAGGCCAAGACGCTGGCGGTCAGTAACTGGGACTGCACCACGGACGTCGTTGGAATGGCTCTGCAGCAGTTTGGCATCGCGGTGAGTGTGTGTGGACCGTCTCTCTGGAGGAGGCCGTGCCAGGGAGGAGTGAGTCAGTGTTGGGGGCAGTGCCAGGGAGGAGTGAGTCAGTGTTGGGGGCAGTGCCAGGGAGGAGTGAGTCAGTGTTGGGGGCAGTGCCAGGGAGGAGTGAGTCAGTGTTGGGGGCAGTGCCAGGGAGGAGTGAGTCAGTGTTGGGGGCAGTGCCAGGGAGGAGTGAGTCAGTGTTGGTGGCAGTGCCAGGGAGGAGTGAGTCAGTGTTTGGGGGCAGTGCAGTGAGGAGTGAGTCAGTGGTTTGGGGGCAGTGGCCATGGAGGAGTGGTCAGTGGTTGGGGGCAGTGCCAGGGAGGAGTGAGTCATGTGTGGCGGCATGCCAGGGAGGAGTGAGTCAGTGTTGGGGGAAGTGCCAGGGAAGGAGTGAGTCAGTGTTGGGGGCCAGTGCCAGGGAAAGTGGAGTCAGTGTTGGGGGCAGTGCCAGGGGGAGTGAGTCAGTGTTGGGGGCATGCCGGGAGGATGGAGTCCATTGTTGGGGGCAGTGCCAGGGAGGAGTGAGTCAGTGTTGGGGGCAGTGCCAGGGAGGAGTGAGTCAGTGTTGGGGGCAGTGCCAGGGAGGAGTGAGTCAGTGTTGGGGGCAGTGCCAGGGAGGAGTGAGTCAGTGTTGGGGGCAGTGCCAGCGTGTCGACCTGAATTAGTCCTGTGCCGCATGCTGCTCCCTCCAACTCAACTCTACCCTCTCTCTCTCTCTCTCTCTCTCTCTCTCTCTCTCTCTCTCTCTCTCTCTCTCTCTCTCTCTCTCTCTCTCTTTGTCTCTCTCTCTCTCTCTCTCTCTCTCTCTCTCTCTCTCTCTCTCTCTCTCTCTCTCTCTCTCTCTCTCTTTGTCTCTCTCTCTCTCTCTCTCTCTCTCTCTCTCTCTCTCTCTCTCTCTCTCTCTCTCTCTCTCTTTGTCTCTCTCTCTCTCTCTCTCTCTCTCTCTCTCTCTCTCTCTCTCTCTCTCTCTCTCTCTCTCTCTCTCTCTCTCTCTCTCTCTCTCCTTCCCCCTCTCCCCCTCTCTCGCTCTTTTCGTCCCTGTCTCTTTCTCTTTCTATCTCTCTCTGTCTGTTTCTCTTTCTACATCTCTCTCTCTCTCGCACTGTTTCTCTCTGTCTCTCTCTCTATCTCTCTCTCAATCTCTCTCTCGATCTCTCTCTCTCCAGGGCTGTGTGAAGGACTACCAGTTATGGGTGAGCTCCAGCAAGGAGGACCCGCCCTACCCTCTGATTGGTGAGTCCTCACTGACCCTATCCCAGCAGGCACAGCACGTTCACCCCCGTTGACCCCCCGTTCACCCCCGATGCGCGCTAGGCTGAGCCTCCGCCGCCTAACCGTGACCTTTTGACCTTTTGACTGTGCAGGTCACGAGTATCCCTTCAGCATCAAGATGAGCCATATCCGGGATGGAGGCAGGGACGCAGGGAGTCCTTCAGACAGCCAGGGGGCGCTCCTTCTGGACCAGTGTCTTCCTCCGGAGACCCAGTGCCAGTTCATCCTCAAGCCCAGCTGTGTGGCCCCGGGTCCGAGCCATCTCCGGGGTAAGGCCGCTTCTTCCCAACCAAGTCGAGCACTAACCTGCCAAAGGGCTGCTTTCGGGTTCAGGGGCCGGGAACCTTTCAGAGCCGGCGACGTCGCACGGGGGAGGAGGAACGTTTAAACGGACGCAGCGAGATGTCGACCGGACCGCGTGGAAAGCCAGGAGGTCACCAGGAATACAGGCGGGCCGGAGATGCTGTGTGTGTGTGTGTGTGTGTGTGTGTGTGTGTGTGTGTGTGTGTGTGTGTGTGTGTGTGTGTGTGTGTGGACACAACGAAACCCGAACGGAGGGAGGAAGCGCGCGAGTGTGAGAAAAGGGCAAAGGAAAAAGAGCAAAAGGCAAAAGTCAACGGGAAGAGCCGAGGGGAAACGGGGGAGGCAAAGAAACAAGAAAGAAAAGAAAAAATGAAGAGAAACTATTCGGTGGATGAAGAGAGAAATGGATATGAGGGGTGGAGGTGGAAAGGGAGCGATGCTGCAACATTTAGGGAGAAAACAAGAAGGGGAGAGAGAGAGAGAGAGAGAGAGAGAGAGAGAGAGAGAGAGAGAGAGAGAGAGAGAGAGAGAGAGAGAGAGAGAGAGAGAGAGAGAGAGAGAGAGAGAGAGAGAGAGAGAGAGAGAGAGAGAGAGAGAGAGAGAGAGAGAGAGAGAGAGAGAGAGAGAGAGAGAGAGGTTTCCAGTCACTGAGGCTCCAGTGGGTGAATCACTTTCCCCCCCAGATTCCTCCTCCTCTGTTTTCAAGCGCTTACCCAACCCTTCCAACGGCCGTTTAACCCCCACCTGGCCCAGCGCATTACGAGAGCCTGTTTTGGCTGTTAGTGTAGGTGTGTGGTGGTGGTGCTGAGGGGGGGGGGGGGGTCCTTTTGCCGTGACGCCCTCGATGTTTACCGGCGGGGGCTGCCGATCGGAACGTTTTCATTGGCCCGGGACTCAAACGAGGTGTGCGTTTTGCAACCAGCCACCACCGGCCTATAAAGAGAACCCAAAAACCCACCATCGCAGCCAACGACCCCCTCCCCCCGCCCCCTTCCTCTCTTACTGTATACTATCCGAACGCACTCCGCAAAGCCAGCTAAGGACACAAAAGCTGACTGACCTCGACGTGTTTTTTAACGAGCCCAGGCTCGCTAAGAAATGTCGTGGCGGGTCAGTAAGGCGGGGTTCCTTTGAACTGTGTTTCAGAATGCTAATGAGGGAATACTAGAGCGTTGCCCTGGACAGCTATGCTGGCTATGCCACGTATGTTAGGCGCTGGCCCTTTCTGTTGTCCCGGCTCTCAACATGTCCGCCGGACATGTTCGGGCAATTTTATGGCTCCTCCAAGATGTTTGTTTGTCTTAGAAGTGTGTGTACCGCTGCGTGTGGTGAGGCAAACATGTCGGTTGGCTGTAAGTGAACGAACAGGTACAGGCACATACAGACGACCGGACACGCCGACATACAGACACTGTGTACTGGCATCTTTGAGTAAACATGCAGACTCAGAGTTGAACAAGACACACACACACACACACACACACAGACACACACACACATAAAGGCACACACTCTCTCTCACACACACACCACACACATACAAACCCCACCTTCACCGCACAGACTTCCCGGGCCTCAGTGTGAGAGGGGGGGGGGTCTCTCTCTTAAGCTGAATCAATGGCTCTTTCTTTTCCACTCCTAACCTCTTTTTTTTTTCCTTTTCACCTCCTCCCTCTCTTCTCTCTTTCTTTTCTCTCCCCCTCTCCGTACAGAGGTGGGTCAGAAGTCCATGAAGAGGAAGAGGTCACTGATAAACTGGACTTTCTGGAAGGGCTCCAGTAGCCAGCTGGACGGCCTACCGCTGTCCCCCACCTCCCGGTCTCCCACCCAGGGACGTCTGTTCCGACGACCCCTGACCTCCCTCTGCCGCCAGGACCAAGCCCTGCCCAAACCTGTCATGGTAAGTGGCTGTTTTCATCATGCAGAACAGGCTGTTACCGTAGCAAAAAGGTAGTTTGAAGCATGTCCAAATGACAAAGTGCCATTCTTGCAGGATCCTGTGTTTTCCAGGTCACCGTGGCTTTGGGGCAGTTGTTCTCAACCCAGTCCTCAAGTACCCCCAGCCATTCCAGATATTTGCTCTTCCCCAGTGCTAGCACACCTGATGTAATTAAGACGCCAACGGCAAGGCTTTTGACTAATTACACCAGGTGTGCTAGCACTGGGGAAGATCAAATATCTGGACTGGCTGGGGCAGGACTGGGTTGAGAACCACTGCTTCAGGGACTGGAGTCACCTTATCATCCCGTACAGGTTGCTGTATGTGCGTGTTTTGGTCTTGATACCAGTGTTGCCGCTCCTCAGTCAAGAGAAAGGAAAATGACAGTGCTCCATTGACCTGAGAAGGGGTTTTTTTTGAATGAATTTAATGCATTCGTCAATAGATTCAACTGTCTCTCTCTCTCTCTCTCTCTCTCTCTCTCTCTCTCTCGCTCTCTCTCTCTCTCTCTCTCTCTCTCTAGGACATGCTGGTGTTTCTGTACCAGGAGGGGCCCTACACCAGAGGCGTGTTCCGGCGTTCTGCAGGCGCCAAAGCCTGCCGGGAGCTGAGGGACAGACTAGACACGGCCACCGAAGACACACCGCTCGCACGCGAGTCCGTGTTTGTCATTGCTGCCGTGTTTAAGGTACACACACGCACACGCACACGCACACGCACACGCACACACACACACACACACACACACAAACACACACACCCTTTGCTCTTTCTCCCTTCTCTTTAAACAAGTAACTTAACATGTACTTAACCATTGTCACATAATTGCACACGCACACACACACACACACACACTAAGAAAACATTCTAGAGGGCACGCAATATGATCAAAATTGTTCAATGGCTCGACAGGAAATCAGACGAATTTTAAATGGTCAGTTTGTTGATTACTGATCAACAACCATCTGTTAAAAGTGTGTGTGTGGCCATGGTGACATGTGCCCCTGTGGTCCTTGAACTAGACCAGAACCTGGACCAGAACCAGAAACAGAACCACCACCAGTTAGTTCTCAGTCCCCTTGGATGGGTCATGTAATAGTACCGCTTTAGACTTGTTTTGCTTGGCTTTATAGAGACTTAGAAAAAGAACCTCAGAGAAGCCTTCTGTTTCCTGATTCCCTGATCTCTCTCTGTGTGTGTGTGTGTGTGTGTGTGTGTGTGTGTGTGTGTGTGTGTGTGTGTGTGTGTGTGTGTGTGTGTGTGTGTGTGTGTGTATAGACCTTGGTTTAAGCTTTCCAAAGACACAGATCTGCATTGAAGTGAATGAGAGTGGAAGCTGTCACTTTAAGTATGGCACACCTCTACTTAGCTTAGCGTAGCTTAGTAAGAACATTACAGTCACAGTCAACGAAAGCCTTCATAGAGGCTTAATAAGTCAACATTGAGGCTTAATAATCAACATAAGTCAAGATTTGTGGAGTCAAATTCCATTAGATGTTTAGCATGTTCCTATTTAGGTAAAGCTTAAATGGTAATTGACTGGCATATGTATGTTTGGTTTGTTTTTTCTCCAATAGGATTTTCTACGGAACATTCCAGGCAGTTTGCTGTGTGTGGAGCTGTATGATCAATGGATGGCAGGGATGAAGGGAGAGGGAGAGGAGGAGAGAACAGAAGCCATCCACAGGTATGAAGACTGCAAGCAGGGGCACATGCACACACGTGTGCACACACACACACACACACACACACACACACACACACACACAGGCACGTACGCAAACCACTTTTCTCGAAGTTGAGGAGAAGAAAATAAAAATAGACAGACAAACAAAAATATGCGGAGAAAAGATAAGGGCCGTTTTGATCTGATGACAGGAACAGAAATTCCTTCTTCTCCTGCCAAAGAGGGGAAAAGAAAGAATAAGATCAACAATGAATATCTGCATAGAGAAACACCAATGGAAGCCAAGGCAAACACACCCCATGTCAGAGGCTATCTGAGAGAGAGGGTGTCGCTCAGGAGACAAACCGGACAGGCTTCTCGAGAAAGGAAGGAAGGGAGGGAGAGACAGGGAAACCTCTGTAATTCCAGGAAAGAAATGATTTGAATATTGATCTCCTCTTTTCCTTCTCTCTGCTTTCTTCTCTCAATTTCTGCGTCCCTCTCCCCCATCCCACCATCACTTTTAATGCTATATTCTCCAACCATCCTTTTTTCCTTTCCCTCTCCTCTCCTCTCCTCTCCTCTCCTCTCCTCTCCTCTCCTCTCCTCTCCTCTCCTCTCCTCTCCTCTCCTTTCCTCTCCTCTGTTTCTCTTTCTCTTTCTCTTTCTCTCTTCTTCTCTTTCTCCAGACTAGTCCATGTCTTGCCCAGCGAGAACCTCCTCCTCTTGCGTCATGTGCTTGCGGTGCTCCACTGTATCCAAGGCAACGCCCACGACAACCAGATGAATTCCTTCAACCTGTCGGTCTGCATCGCTCCCAGCATGCTTTGGGCTCCGGCGCCCATCACCCCCGAGGAGGAAGGGGAGGGCACCAAGAAGGTGAGGGGACCACTTCTGTAAAGCACACACACACACACACACACACACACACACACACACACAGAGGCACGTTTAAGGTATACTTGAAGTTTAGCACAGGGTGTAAAATTGACTCTGGAATCTGACACTGAAGTGGGATGGGCAGAGTGTGCTGGTGTGAGTGTGAAAACAGTGGAGTGGGCTTGACAGACTGAGAGCCATCCAACCGTGGGTCTCCTAATCAAAGTGCGGTTTAGCCCTTTGAACTTGAACGGATCAACTGTCTTACCTTTGCTATTTCTACATTGATAGATTGAAAAATAAATATCATATACCCCCCCCTTGTACTTACTGAGTTGAATACACACAACCAACTGAACAAAACGTAATCTTTAGTAACAACGGCACACGAGCTTGGGAAAGCTTGTCTTATGTGTAAGTGTGCTTGAAATGTGACAGCATTGATTACAGGGGAAAAGCCCTCATGCACACCTTCTGGTTGCTGTAAATCTTCATGTTCTCTCAGCATGCTCCCCAAAGCATTACATCGTGGCCAGCCTGCTGTCCTGAGACGATTCCATCCACCAATCACCACACTCCACCAAAATAGTTTAGGAGCCAATCATATCCGTCCATAAGTCATAGTCAACTAAAACTGAATTATGGTCGATTTTGACACGCGGCTGTCATTTTTGTGGGTGCCTCTGAATCTTTTTTGAAATGTTGTGAGTGTATTTTGTAAGGCTTGAGGGTGGCTGAGGTTCACTGGGAAAACGTCTCGAGCATTTCCTACAGATTCCTGAGGGCGAGTGTGTTTTCGCCAAAACAACGTTGCCTTCCCTTCATTCATACCAGCGCACGCATGTTGACGTGTGCACATGCTTGCGCACGTAAGCAAACACACACATCCACATGCGGTACCACACGCACACGCACTCATTTGAGGCACGGTTCACATGTTCTTTCCGTGTGTCTCCCGCTCTCGCTCTGGTTAGCGTGTGTTCGTGGCAGTTTACCGAGGACAAAACATATATTTGTAATTCTTTTTTGTCCCGGTCGGTTATTAGGCCAGCTCCAACTAGCACAGGCACTGTGGCCAAAGTTTGTCAGTGACTTGTGGACCGTTTTTTTTCCCGTTCACTTCCGTTCTCGTTTTCCACCAGTCCGAGGGCATAATTCACGTGTTTGTGGGTAGACACAGTTATTATAAACGGAATGTCTGGAGTAAAGATAGTTGTTTGTGCTGAAGGGTTTGGAAGGGTTGGCGGAAAACAGGTCCTGGGGTTGAGTGAGTGTGAGTAGTCCTGAGTCGGTGTTGTGGGCATGATGGGTTCTTTATACAGTAAGCCTTCAGTAAGAGATCGAGGGGCCGCTGGGTTCTTTGAGGATTGGTGGGGCCCCTGAACGTAGCCTTACCGATTCACTAGGCTGAATACGGGAGGGAGAGGAGTGAAAAGGGGGGGAAAGGAGAAAAAAGAGAAAATGACTGACAGAATGAAAGAGTGGAACGAGGGCAGTGGTTCCAACAAGGCATGGAATCCGAGGCAAAGAAATGTGCGAGCTTAAAGGACGCTGAGACACTCTGTGAGACACAGCGCTGGTCAAACCCTCACGTTGTTGTCATGCCTAACCCTAAGCCTGACCCTAACCCTGACCCCTAACCCTAAACCAAACACACACGTCCCTTGGCTCCAACAGCCGTATGTACCCACAGGTATTTCATGCAAATGTGTCCGAACCCTAACCATGACCCTAACCAGAACCAGAACCATAACCCTGACCCTAACCACAACCATGACCCTGACCCTGACCCTAACCCTGACCCTGACCATAACCCTGACCCTAACCACAACCCTAACCATGACCCTGACCTTAACCATAATCCTGACCCTAACCCTAACCCTGACCCTAACCCAAACACACACGTCCCTTGGCTCCAACGGCACAGGTATTAAATGCAAATGGCCATATAAGGATGCGACTGCTAGCCCCTGCCCCCCCCGCACCCCTGCCCCCCCCCTCCACGCTACAGCTAAACCAAGGCGGCCCTGTGTTTGTCTCCTCCATATTTCCATAGCGTCAGAGAGGCCAACAAATACAACACTTTTACAAACACGAGCGAGTGGGCAGTGAGGGAATGTTCCACAGGATGAGCAGGGTTACTGGGAAGCTGAACAGTAGCCTTGGCAACAGGCGGGGTGTCTCTGTGTAACAGTGCGTCATGTCCTTTGGAGGCGATTTATCTTCTACAAACAGCTGTGTTTGTAGGACAGATTTTTCTTCACACCAAGGAAGGCTTTGCCTCTCTTGTCCAGGTGCAGTGCGCAAAGGGTCACTGTTGCGTCTGCAAAGCCGGAAAATAGTTCCAGTTAATATCGGCCTTGTGTGCTCGTTACTGTTGGCTACGTTTCATGTTTAGGTTACGATTACGATACACCAAAATTACAATGTTACTAGTTCCATACATGATTATTAACCAGTGTGGGGCCTTTCGTGTGTGTGTGTGTGTGTTGGCAGGTGTGTGAGCTGGTGAGGTTCCTGATCGATAACTGTGGCAAGGTTCTGGATGAGGACGTCAGCTCCCTCTTTGGAGGTTTTGCCCAGAAAACAAACGGCAGCGACCATGGATCTGGTAAGCAGAACTCCATATTAATAATACATAGACCACTGAATGGTTACTATGACTACATAAAGAGTACATAGCATTGACTACACAGACCACTCAATGGTTACTATGACTACATATGGAGTACATAGCATTGACTACACAGACCACTGAATGGTTACTATGACTACATATGGAGTACATAGCATTGACTACACAGACCACTGAATGGTTACTATGACTACATATAGAGTACATAGCATTGACTACACCGAATGGTTTTGTCCAATTGGCACAGTTTGAATGTTATAGCATGGATTATGTTGATAAACAGAATTGTATATGGACTTACAATGTTCGATGGCATATTGAATTATGAGTAGCGTGAGTCAGTTGGGGAAAGTTAAGCTTTCATTTTGAGTATGAACAGAAGGCAAGGAGAAAGAAAGGCAGAGTGAAAAGAGGACGATTGAATTGGCACAAACCCTAGCTGACTAAAACAACATCATGGTGCCTCCATTGGACAAAGGTGTTTGTGTGTGTATGTGTGTGTGTGTGTGTGTGTGTGTGTGTGTGTGTGTGTGTGTGTGTGTGTGGCAGGGGGTGCAGTAGGCCTTAAAAGAGGATGTGTTCGTTGCCTGGGTGAATGGCTGCTCATTGACCTGTTGCAGAGCTGTGTTTACGTTCGTCTGTCTGGACAGAGACAGTGCTTCTGTGTGTGTGGTGTATGTCGTGGTTATGCAGCCTATCGAAACGAACCAGCCTCTGTGTGTGTGTGTGTGTGTGTGTGTGTGTGTGTGTGTGTGTGTGTGTGTGTGTGTGTGTGCGTGTGTGTGTGTGTGTGTGTGCGCGTGTGTGTGCGCGTGTGTGTGCGCGTGTGTGTGCGTGTGTGCGCAAAAGCAAAAGAAAGAGAGACAGACTCAATGTGTCTGCCTGTTTATGTGTTTGCATGTGTGTGTGTGTGTGTGTGTGTGTGTGTGCTGGGTGTCTGTAAGGTCTCTTTACTAGGGTCACCTGACTGACCTGCAGTCGTTTGAGTGATTACTGGAGTTCATTAACCCGCCAGTGAATTTCTTCTTTCTCTCTATGAATGGGAGCTGTATGCCAAGAGACACACACATAGAACTCACGCTCCACGCTCGCTTTTTAATTCTATGACAAATCCGATATTTTTTTCTGCTAGTTTCTCTACAAAAAAAAACAATATTAAAGGAAATGTAAGAAAATACATCGCGTGAATTTTTTTTTTAGATCATTGCACTTTGTATTGGCACATAGAAACACTGTATCTGTTGTCACGATTGCACGGCTGCTTTCCAGAGGCGAGGGTGCAGCTACCACAGGGAGCTGATGAGCCTGTCTGTGCCTCTCCTTCTCCTCCCCAGACGTCTCCTCCTTCCAGATGAACGACTCGTCCTACGACAGCCTGGAGAACGAGCTCAACGATGACCCCGAGTCGCCCTACCAGGACCCGGGGCTCCGGGAGCGGGCCCAGCCCGACAGCCGCAGCCGCGACTCCGTCATCACGCTGAGCGACGGCGAGGCCGACCCGGAGCCCGGCCGCCAGCCCCTCCAGCTCCCCCTGCTGGCCCGGCCCCTCCAGCTCCCCCTGCTGGCCCGGCCCCGGAAGTTCACGCCGGCCGTCCGGCAGCCGCGGCCGCGCCAGTCCAGCGGGCCCAGTTCGCAGGGCCCGCGCCGGCTGAGGCGGAGCTCCGAGCCCGCCCTGGGACGCACAGCCCCGCGGCCGGCGGTGCGCGCGGCGGAACGGCTGGCGTCGCGCAAGGCGAGCTACGACGCAGCGATGGAAGGGGGCGGTAACGAGGAGGAGGAGGAGGAGGAGGAGGAGGAGGTGGAGGAGGAAGAGGAGGAGGACGAGGTGTTTCTGGAGCAGAGCCTCCGAGGCCTGCAGCTGACAGAAGGGGGAGGGGAGGGGGAAGGGGAACGGGGAGGGGTCAAAGTCCTGAGCGCAAGGAGGAAGATGAAGCCCGCCCCGCCCCCTCCGTTGCGATTGGACGCCAGCTGTTCCAGCCTTTCCTCCCCGGCAACCTCTCCCACCGGCTCCTCCCTCAGCTCCCTGGACTCCGCTTTCTCCCAGTACTCCACAGACTACGTCAGCAACGGGGTTTTCCCCATGGCCGAGCCCACGCCCACCCTTTCCCCCGGCTGCCCCGGGCCCACCTTGTCCCCCAGGGGGTCCCCGCCACAGAAAGAAGCCCACCCCGAGTGGGCCCACCAGGCCAGCCCGCAACCCCGGGTCGCCCACCCTCACGGCCTCCACCCCAACACCTGGCTCAAGAGGGATCGACGCCTGTCACTGCGGCAGCCGGACAACGGACACCTGGAGGAGGAAGCCGGGGAGCAGGCCCAGGGGAGCGGCAGGGCGGCCCGGCTGCCCAGCTCCAACGGCGGAGGCTCCCCACAGACGGGAGCGCCGGACGGGGCCAGCCAGCGGAGGTCCAGCAGCCCTCCGTCCTACCAGCAGGCCGTGACCCAGCTCCAGCACGGCGGCCGCTCGCCGTTCTACAGGGCCGCGGAGAAACCCCTGACGGTCGGCGAGCTCCGCGGCCTCCACGACCGGGCCCCTGCCCCCTCCTCCTGGCCCTCGAACCCCCAGGCAACAGGCGGTGTAGTCAGGCAGCGGCCTCCGGTGACGGACGGCGCCTCTGTCCAGCCCCCGCAGGGCGTGTTCTACGGACAGAGCTCCTCCACGCTGGTCCTCCACAGACAGAAATCCCACTCGCTGACTCCCGGGACGGCCGAGGGGGGGAGGGGGACCCTCACGCTGCCCCGCCGAGCTTCAGAGCCCTCGCGGGCCAAAAGGAGCTCTAACCTGACTCTCAGCCACACCCTGGACCGACTGCGCTCGTCCAAAGGGGGCAAAGGGCAGCTCCAGGAGACCGGGCTGCGGGTTTCGGACGTGGAGCCGAACCACTCTGCGGCGCCTCGCTTCTGCCTGTCTCCCTCCGCCACGCGGGCCGTGAGGGACTACTTTTCGCTGACGGGACAGTCGCAGGCCGAGGTCTGCCTACGGAGGAGTCAGGAGGTGGCATTGGCCCTTGTCCAGGGAAAGAGGGAATGGCAGAGCAGAAGGTGCAGTGACCCTCACGTCGAGGACTTTGACCAAATCTTTTTTGCTGAGGAGTCATATGTATAAAAAGGACCTTGGCTCCTGAGACTTTTTTGGGTCGAATTTTTAATATATATTGGGTATTGTTGTTTTATATAAATCCCATCGTTTGCTCATACTGTCTTGTGGGTGTTTATATTTGAACACATATGAACAGGTGTTTTGTACCTGGTTATTGTGGAGTATGTGTACTTGTTGGCTGTTTTTTTTTCTTTTTTTTCTTCTCATGTGAGTGAACACACTGAGAAGGTTCCATACATGGTTTCTAAACAGATGGGCTTTTGCTAACTATTTATGTAAAATGGAGATTTACAATTTGGGAGATGGAGTGTTTACGTTCTTGTGTGTGCGAAAGGAATAGAGAGTGAGAGATAAAGTGATACAGAATGAAACAAATATATTGCGATGATTTAATTAGTGTGGAATAAGCAGGAATGTGAAAGATCTCACTGCGTTAGAAATGTCTTATTGTCGTCTATAGCCCCTCTACATTGAAAATGTAGCTTTGGTCAATATTTAAAGAAAGTCATTTGGAGCCAACCGATACCCTAGTCTGCGTGTGTGCAGTTGTGTGTATGTATGTGTGAGGGAACATACAATGTACCTATCTCGTATTGTGTATTTTGTAACATACTGTATCAGTAATAATGTATTACATTTTTCACCCCATTGCTGCCAACTGCATTGCTTTTTAAAAAGTGTTATATATGTATAACTATTTCTGTTATGTTAAACTGTGTCCGGTGTGTATAATTCTATATTTATGATCAGCTTATGATACTTTGGCATAGTGTTGAAGAAAATCAGATGTGTATTTTTGTACATTTCAATCTTGCTGCTGCTTTCTCAAAAAAAGTATATTTGCAACAGACGTCATCATGTGTATATTGTGTATACAGTAACTGTTGTTCAATGCTATTGGAAATTCAATATCACCATTAATAATAAATGTTGCTCTTGTGAAAATATCCTTCTATTATCATAAGTTATACTTTCTATTAAGCCTACAGATTGTAGATTTAGATTTACGTTTAGATTAAGATTACAGATGTTAGCCATTATCCTGTGAGGATAACTAATATGTTTCTACACATTGCTATCTCTGTATTTTTATTAATATTATAAAAGCAAATATTACCCGAACTGAACCTTACGCTGTTACTCTGTCACTCAAAAGTCTTACACTGGTAGTATGGAACACATCCTTCACACACACATTACACTGGTAGTATGGAACACATACCTCACACACACACACACACACACACACACACACACTGGTGGGATGGATGGAGGCCTAGTCCGAGAATAACACATTCATATTTGCAGAGTTGTCAATAGACCAACACTGCACATAAAGAAACCCATGTTACTCAGACTCATTCAATTCAATTCAATTAATTTCAAAAACGTTATTGTCTATCACATGATGGGAATGTTTTAAGAGTTCTTGCATTCAAAGGTTAAGAACAAGGTTCCTTATTGGTACAGAATGTTGTAAGTAAGTAATAGCATAACCAGAAGTTAGAAGTATGTTTGCAATATGTTGATGTATAAAATCTCTGGTATGAAATAATCTAACTTCTCACAATGTTGCAACCAAACTGTACATTCTAAGATAGCACGACCTCGCCCCGCCAAAATCGACAACTGTCTCCAAAAATTCAGTAGATCACTTAACTACTGACCAGAGAGCAATAAACCATGACGTTTTCAAATTTTCCCTTGGGATCAATAAAGCACATTCCATTCCTTTCCATTCAAACCAGTAGGTAACGTCAACGGAAAACAGGTGTTTGTCAGAAACGTAGGCTTCCCGGTCAAGTGGCAGCCTTCGATTCTCAACAAACAACTCTTAACCCTAACCCCAAACCCATAACGCCAACCCTAACCCTTAAACTTAACTCTTCTCAAATCAGTCATAGAGTGGTGCTGCTGGCGGTGATCAGAGAAACAGGTTCGACCAGGTTCAAGTCTTCAGTCAAAGAGTATGGAAGAAATTAAAGCAATCTCGCTAATACTAAGGGTCTGACTAGGTTTTTTGGGATACTTGTTGAAAAGGTGTGTGTGTGCGCGCGTGTGTGTGTGTGCGTGTGTGTGTGTGTGTGTGTGTGTGTGTGTGTGTGTGTGTGTGTGTGTGTGTGTGTGTGTGTGTGTGTGTGTGTGTGTGTGTATGTGTGTGTGTGTGTGTGCAATTATTTCAATGGGGTGGTTAGAATTGTTGGGGGACTGTGTTCTGTGTTTGTGTGACAGAGACAAAGAGAAAGAGAAACAGAGAGAGAGAAAGAGAGACAGAGAGAGAGAAAGAGAGACAGAGAGAGAGAAAGAGAGACAGAGAGAGAGAAAGAGAGAAAGAGAAACAGAGAGAAAGAGAGACAGAGAGAGAGAAAGAGAAACAGAGAGAGAGAAAGAGAGACAGAGAGAGAGAAAGAGATACAGTAAAGAGATGTTGAGCGTATGTCTCTTGTCAGAGGTAGAAGTGTTTGGAAGTGTGGGGCCCCGTGAAAGATATTTTTATTGTTAGCGTAAATCTTAGATTTTTTTATCGCTGGGCTAGCTGGGCTGTACCATCGCGATGGAGACTCGGACGTAAAAAACAGAGCGATAAAACATGCACTTTCCTATCGTTACGGTCAGGTAAACCTTGGGAATTTTGAACCGCGATCCTCAGTTGAATGGATCATTGCAGCTGGAGTACAAAAATATACAGTAGACTCCGACAGATGTTCAATTTATAAAGCGGTAGCCCACCATCATAATAAAGATTTTTTTTAAACACTCAAATGAAAGTGAACATGTGTTTTGAAGGGTGAGTGTCGAAGGTTAATCTAACTGGATTGTTAATTTAACCAGCAAAGAGGTTTCACACAGGTAGCCTGTTGAAAAGTGTACAAAGATGTCCAGTGTTTGTGATTATTATATATTATTATTATTATTGTATAATTATTATTATGCACAGGCAGTAATAAATACATGCAGTTAGTCTGTGGTTTGGCATTGAGTCAAACAGCAGTTCCAGTATTCCCTTTTCTTCAGAGTTTTCCTCAGCTGTAACCTCCGGCTATCTAGATGAGTGATCACCTGTCTGCTCAGACATGGGGGGTTACCTCTGAAGAGACGAGCGTTCCAGAACTGTCAAGCCGGTTACCAAGTTCTCATGAGTCATTCCAACGCAAAAAAAAACAGAGCTTTCGACTTTTTGAGTTGGAATTCATCACCTGTGCATTGTTTACTACGAAAGAGACGATTCCAAAACCAATCAAAGATAACATGATACTTTTCTGTTTTGTCTGACACATCAACTATTATAACCAGTGGAACGGATATTACTTTCCCTTCCTTCAACTAATCCTGATCAATTGGGATCCTTAGTTTCCATGGACACTGGAAATACTGTGTAGGGGGAGACTGTGCCAGAACTGTCAGGTTTTTTGACAGTTGAGCTCTTACAGTTGGAACTGACTTTGTTATGGTGTGTGAACTTTAGACTGTTAGTAACTGCTTTGAACCTTTATAGAAGATTACTCTTTTAGAAATTAATTCATATTGTAAGTTGGACAACTTTGTGGTCCTCCCACAAACCCTATTCATGTATGCTTTCATTGGATTCAATCGCTGTCTTATCTATTGCCTGTTTAAAGTTGAGTCTGTACTTGAGAATTTGAACATCTGTGCTGGAGTATTTTGACAGCCAGCTTAATTTATCTCACTCTACTCTTTACACATCACTTTGTTTTGTCTTAAACGTGTTTTGTGTGTGTGTGTGTGTGTGTGTGGGGGGGGGGGGGGGGGGGGGGGGGGGGGGGGGACAAGGCATTGTACTTAAAGAACAGGTGCAGCTAAAGCGACAGGTCCCTTAATGGTTTCCTTGGCAACGACGCTTTGCTTTTGTTTTGGTTGGGCTACGCTGAAAGAGGGGGCTGTGTTGGCTGGCTCCCGATTCACTCTGCCATGAGGTCACACATTGATACAGTTTACCATGTTTATGATTTTGTAGTCAAAACAGCAATTAAGCGTATTTTTCAAAGGTTTGCACTATTGACCTGCTCTGAAAAATACGGCCTCCTACAACAAGAATCCTGCTGGTTTTACGAGCTCTTGTTTTTGTTACCCACACGTTTGGAAATTCTGCGGCATTGCAGTAAAAGTTGACATACCTTTCCCCACCCTTGAAATGCTCAGAGACCTGTGGTTGCATCTGACGCTGATACATTTTAAGCAAGCCAAATACTATAAAACTTAACATTTCATCATAATACAGACTAACACTCATGTATACACACAAATACATTATTACTGTGAGTGTGTTCTGCCCACATGTTAGAAACAAGACTAGAGTTCCTGTTTAATATTCCTAATATTTGAAATTCAAAGTTAAAAAACAAAGTGGCTTGATAGATTACTGTATATTCCAGTACACAATTTCAAAAATGATAGGTCTCTCAAAAAAGTAATTTGAACCCCTGACCAACCAAATGTTGTGGCCTAATATCTGTGTTTATTTGATTAAACCTTTATTTAACCAGGGAAGTCCATTGAGAACATGTTCTCATTTACAAAGCCGGCCAGGCTTTTTATTAACAAGCAAGGCAAACACTGAGAATTGGGTTCGAAAGGGAGGAAAGAGAGAAGGCACCTGCTGGAGAGCGAGGGAGAGTGTGTTCGAGAGAGTGAGAGAGAGAGAGAGACAGAGAGAGAGAGAGAGAGAGAGAGAGAGAGAGAGAGAGAGAGAGAGAGAGAGAGAGAGAGAGAGAGAGAGAGAGAGAGAGAGAGAGAGAGAGAGACAGAGAGACAGAGAGAGAGAGAGAGTGTGTGTTACAGAGAGAGAGAGACTTGATAATAATCTCAGAAGAGCAGCCAAGCAATGAGGGACATTTACCTTAGTGTCATGTAGCTGGAACTGTGTGTGTGTGTGTGTGTGTAACGGTGGTGTTTTCCCAACTATACATTCCTTTCCTACACATTCCTTTTTCAATATGCTTCAGAGTGTACACAGCCTGCAGGTTTTTCTGAAAGGGCCCAGGAAACCTTCCACTCTGATCTTCAAAGACTGGTGTTCTGACATAGACGCTCCACACACACTCGTAAAGGGGTAGGGTCTTATGGACTACTGTGCAGGGAGCCTGTTAGACAGGGCCACGTATTCCTCCTGGTCACTCACGATCTATCTCACTGTCACACACACAAATGCGCACAGATACACACGCGCGTGCACACACGCACCCAGTCACGCCATACACACACCAATGCACAAACACAGAAAGACACACACACACACACACACACACACACACACAAGCACACAAACACACACACACACACACACACACACACACACACACACACACACAAGCACACAAACACACACACACACACACACACACACACACACACAAGCACACGCAAACAAAAACAGAGACTTCCCTTATTCTCATATCATCCACCTGTCCTATCAGTAAGCCCAGGGCTACTTTGAGGATGGGCAGTGTGCAGAGAGCTCCGGATGTTTCCCCCTAGCTTCAAAGCCGCCGGCTGGTTTCTCCTCGCGTGTGAGCGAGAGCGTGGCCCTTTCATGTGTGGCACTGGGGGCCCGGGCGGCCGGGGACGCTGACCTTCATTGGCATTAAGAGAAAGGGATTATCTTCCTCTGTTCCACCGGTGGCCCACATGATTCCGTCCGTTTGCCGGTGTGATCTCTCCATCCCACTCCGTGCTCCTCCGAGCTTCAAAAACGCGTTTCGTTCCTGAAATACACTCCCCGCACCCCCCCCCCCCACCCCCACCCCCGTCTGATGAAACACCTGAGTCACGTCCGATGACAGATGGCTCACTGCTATTCCCGAGAACATAGGGATCTCTCCTTTGCCCAACAATAGAACCTTTCCCGCCTGGGAGACACGAGAACCTTTTCTACTCTGCAGTGCGGGGCCAGATTACTCCTGCTCAGAACGTTCCTGATCCAGGGACAGACTGTTCCCGATCAGCCCACCCGGTCAATTCCAGCTATGCAATGGAGAGAACAGGTTGTAGCGTGGATAACAGAGTAGGATGTACACGTAACGCAGACACAAATTGAAGGTGTATTTGGCATGAGAGAGAAAACAAGCTCTGAAAAGTGCCTAGTGTCAGTAGGCAGACACAATCTCACTGCAGGTCATTGGGTTTTGACCATACTAACAGTTGTCTCTCATTATCTCCATTTCGATTTGAGTTTCGATTTTCATGTACAGGGAGAATGAAAATGAAAATCAATATTTTAGTGTGAGTTGCTGTGTGTATTTCATTTCCCCCTTTGAAAGGAGAGAAAGGCTTTCTCAGAACGACATAGACGTGCTGCCTGCTCAAATGGTGTGGCTCCTCTCTTCACCCCCTCCACTTGTCCCCTCATCCCTCTCTTTCTAGCTGTTCCAAGAATAACCCACCCCTCTGGCCTTCGCCTCCATTCGGAACCTTCTGGCTTCCCTCTCACATCGTCCCTCGCTCCCCTCCTCCCTCCCCTCCAGTCACACGTTCAATCATTACCTCATCTGTAAGGCCTTTCAGCCATCGTTTCGGGCCTCTCTCTACTTCCCCTCCTCCGTTGCCCCATCTCCCGTCTCCCTCCCCGCCTCCGTTGATGGACGCGTGCTTCAGCAACAGCTTGGACGGACGCTGTCATCGCCCTCCGACAAACGGCAGACCGCCTCCAAGCCACTTCTCTTGCGCCATCGCCCCGGCTAATGGCACCACTAACAGCACTCGAGCATTCTCGGCTTGGCGCTTATTGAGTTACGGTTGATTTAGCGTGAGTAGAGAAGGGGTTGGAAATATGAGAGCGACTGTAACCGTTCTGGAGCTGATTTAAATAGCGAGAGAAGAGCAATAGGAATGTGCCCCTGCGGCGTGCTTTCAGGCTCAGAACCATTAACCAAGTTTAATTTCCCCATTTCTCATTTGTTTTATAGGCACAGCTATAGCCACAGTGTGCTATGAGAGTAACTGGATTGCAAGGATGAAGGCATTGGGGAGGAAGACATATAATGCTTTTGAATGATGATAGAGCATACTGGGCCGAACAAACATTCAAAAATTACAGTTTTAAGGTTGACTTGCATGTGGTTTGGTAAAAGCAGATCGCAAAGTAAGTATTTATCCACTATAAACTACCAGTGATGGTCTTTACACCGCCATCTCTTGTGTCATTATATATTCCACGTAAAGACACGTTCTGCAACAACATTTCTGTCCATGGACTTGAAACATTCAGAATATGGCAGAGATTAAAAAACAAAACAATGACCCCAATACTTGAGAAAGCATATTTATTTTGACTTTGAGCCTATACATGATACTGTGCTTATACCTATTCAGACTAATAACTTTAAATTAATTTACATAAAAAACTAGTGGAACTCCAGGTCACCGACAGGGGCATTCATTCAATGTCGGGTTGTTTCTTCTTCCAGAAAAGCTGAAGGATCAAGTGCTGCTTATGTCATTCACCATGTGTGGCACACGGACAGTCATGCCCTCTAAAAAGAAGAGAAATACAGGTTATTACCGGCAGAGAAGAATGATGAAGAGAGGCAATGGGCAGAGGGCTGGTTCTGACCGCTAGTGATTCCACGCGATAGATTCAGGTTGTTCCTCTAAGACGACCTATTTAGAAATCATATCAAACAGCGGCCGGGATCACTAGCACTGGAACCGACACTAAAACCAGAATGTTTGTTTTTCCTCAACAAGCCAACCGTAGCCTTTAACGATCCGTTACTTTTTTCATCTGATTTGTTGTTTTTAATCAAATATATTTAAGGGGTAGGGTACATAATCTAAACATTATTACATAAACACGTTTGACTGGAAAACCCAGTGCCCTCGCCACTGAGAGCTGAGCGTACACATCATTACGAGCTCAAGTCAAGGCCGCAATTCACACTTGAGCTAGCCTTACATAACTTTTGTTTTTCCCAATGTGTAAGTGGGTTGACTCCGTTCGGGTTCAGGGACTCGTGTGTGAGAGGTAACCAACGCGTGGCAAAGATCACAAGCTGACAAGGCCTTCAGTTTGCGGGCATTCGTACAGTGCCGTTATTGATAGGTAATGATGTGTTCTAGTGAGTTATGCAGAAAATGTGTGCCTCGTTAGCCATTCTGTGTGTGTGTGTGTGTGTGTGTGTGTGTGTGTGTGTGTGTGTGTGTGCGTGCGTGCGTGCGTGCGCGCGTGCGTGGCGGGGCATTCCAGACCTGACCATATTTCGACTGACGCAGCAAGGCACGCTGCCACAGCGCTGATACAAGTCACCTGTGTATTGGAAGCTAACACAAAAATAATGTTAAATAATTAACATAAAATAAAACATTAAAATATACTTTTGGTTCAAATCAGTAGATTTTTATAAACTATGTTACAAGACAGGAACCGTTCCCCTAGCGTGATTTTCCACCTGAGTTGGATTAAGGGTTTTTATTCATTGTTGTGCCCCAATTAACGAAACAAACTCAGCAATTTGTGGTGAGAACAGGACCCAAATCACTAGGATTATCATCCATTGGCTATTTAGGGGATTAACTGTACATGTGGCACCCACAACACAGCCTCTGAATCCCCATACAGCCATAGACTGCACCTCAGGTCAATAAGTTCGAGAAGGCTGGTGTAAAGACAAAGTTATTGTACGGATACACATACAGTTAAAGTATGTTTATGTACGTGTAGATGTATGGCTGTGTATGAGTATACATTTAGAAGCTTCTTCCTTGTGGTCGTTTGTTTCTATTTGAGAGTAGGTGTGTGTGTCTGCGTCTGTGTGTGTCACTCACGTCTCACAGAGTCCCTCGGACAGTTCTAGCATGTCCATTTCCTCATTGGCGAGATCTCCCAGTTGACTGAAAACCTCCTGGTCCACGATCAGATGGCAAGTGGAGCAAGCCATCGTCCCGTCACATGCACCTATACCCACAAACCCAGACACAGAGACACAAAGCCCTCATTCGAGATTTTGGTTTGTCGGGATTCGACTTCCACCAGACTGGCACCTCCTTCAAATTTTGGAGTGAGCAAGGAAAATGAATCTTGGATAAATTCAATCTGTTGAACTCAATCAGAGGCCAGAGAATAAACGTTTAATAATCGAATTATGTGATTTAACCACCAAGCATATTAAAAAAGTCACTTCAATAAATATATTATGCTACACTGAGGAAAGGGTCAAACTTCCTCGCGCTTTGTAATCAAGAATAGACCGTGGTCTGGCACAAACTTTTGGATCTACAACAGCTGCCTTGTGGATTATGATTCTCTGAAATTAATCTGAAGTTTGACATAATTTGCTAAAATAAACAGTGCTTAACTGCGGATGAATTTTGTTGATAATACATAATAACAGGGATCCTCCCAGCAGCAACTGCTATAACATTTTTGGCTTTTTGGACAATATTTAAGATTTGTTTATGATTATTAATGGTTTCCGATAGACCACTGCAAAGTAATAAGGTCATTGTCACCCTGGATGAAAAAAAAGGTGCACTCACTGCAATTAAGTTTATGTTTAATTAGCAAATAATGATTCATTTAGAGGCCTTTAGGAAGCAAGGTCTGAACCAGGGAGGCAGAGAGCTCATCCAAAACCTCAATGCACCTACTCCCTTGACCGACCTAACAGCAACCCATAAAAATCCCTCTAGCCTAACAAACCTCACATTCCATTCACAACTTCCTTCCATGAGGAAAGGGCTCTGTGAGCGTGCAGAACGCTATCAAGGGCGGCGGTGGTTTTACGGGCCCTAGCTCCCGACGCAACACTGGCCAAAGGCACACGAGAAAACAGAGGGCTGGGAATCCCTCTGTGAGCTTTCTGCATTCCTCCTGATAAGTTATTACTGTTATCCAAGCTTCCACTGCTTTTAACAATGGTACTATTAGGTTGAGTGTGATATAAACATGCCACTTAGTTACTGGGGATTCTGGTTAGGTCACAGAACTATACTGTACGGTACCTACAGAATGCCAAGCACAGGCTCACACAAGTTCAGCTATAAGTTGGGAAGAAAATAGCTGAAATAAAAATCTTACTACTATGCCTCTTTAGAATGGGATGTTGGCGTTTGTTGTGATCCGATGTGGTACCTTTCTCTACATTGATCAGGGCATGAGTTGCCCAGGCTGTTTTGATTCTGTGTTGCTTTGGCCCATTCACAACCCTAAGGAGGCCCAACGCATTCCTGACCTCAAAGACTTGCCATCAAAGTAACAATGCAATTGCAGATATTTCCTAACTTTACTAGTCTTAACCTATCCAACATTTCCACCAACCTTTCTCTCTTCGATATATTGTGTATTTCAGACAGTGGGCAACCCTGACGCCATTCTGAATGTCCTGTACACATTCCTCCCTTGACAATATTAGATCACACCTGTTGTTTAATGTTGACAGATTCAGATCAGGGCCATCTTTCCCCGGTCATGTTCTGTACCCACTCAGTTACATACTTGTCAAGAGCAACACGCCCTAGTTGGCAAAAAAGCTCAAGGTAAAGTCTAATCTCGAGATAACTAAAAATATATACAATTGGAATTTCTCAGGGCGTGTCAGAGACCACAAAATCTCAAGAAAGGAGAAAACCAGTGGGGGGCCTATCGTCAATCAGTCCCATTCTCATTTGACTTCTCAGAGTAGTCTCAAAATAATGCAATGTCGACAAATGGTCTGGAAGTGCGTGAGTCTAGGTGCAAGGCGATTATTTAAATATATCCATGTTCATAGACCCACAATAGCCAGTCTACCTCCCTGATTTTGATTACATACGGTATCCCTGCATCTGCAGATGTGATCTCGAATTGCATCTTAGGAGATATAGTAATTGCTTAAGATCATATTTTACAAAAGGCTGACAACATGCTCTAATTAGCGTGCTAGATATGTTTGCGCATGCGCATACATTATTAATGCCGTTCATGTGTAAACCCCGGATTTATGACAGGTTTTCACAGATTATCCTTTCTCCCTAAATCTGTTAATGCAGTATTTGATCCCTAATCCCATTTTAACCTCACACACAAACCACAAGACATACTTCCATTCCACATTTCCCAAAAGAGAAAGTTATTTTTTTCTCCCGGGCCAGGTACTTAGCCACCGAAGAAGCAAATTGCTCAAGGCAGTGTAATTTGAATATTTCAAGGTATTTAACCACCCTTGGTTACATTGTGATCTGTCTGCTTCCCTGCTTAGAAGCCAGCAGTGCGTCTACCATCAGGCATGTGCACAGGACCTGCCCCTTGGCCCTGCCAGTCATTAAGTGTCAAAAGTTCTTGCATTGAAAGAAAATCCCCCTTTGTTGTATTTAAGCCTGTACCCCTCACATGGCCTGTGCAAAGCTCCTGTCTAACGTGGCCTGTGTGGGTGCTAAGCCCCCCCATCATATCCCATCGCCACACACAGTCTCTCTCTCTCTCTCTCTCTCTCTCTCTCTCTCTCTCTCTACCACTCACATGCACAAACGCTCACACACACACACACACACACACACACACACACACACACACACGCGCACACACACACACACGCGCACACACACACACACACTACGCTAGAAAAGAGAGGAACAGGCTGTCTGTGAGGACTCCCAGAGGAGCAGATTGTATCATCCCACTACCAAAATAGGACAGAGAGAGAGTCGCACGAGGAAAGTGGGGGAGAAATGGAACAGGGAGACACAGGTCCTTGGGAATATATTCTTCACTGTCTCGGCTTTGTATCTGTTTTTCCTGCCCCTGTGCATCTTAACTTTGTATATTTTAAACGAGGGTGCTTTCGTTCCTATCTAGCTAATGCTGCTTTGTTATCGCTTTCTTTGTACAGCGCTCAGTTGCATCTTTTTTCTCATATGTTTTCCTTCAAAAAGCTTACAACTCGGTTTTAAAGTGGGAATTATGTTTTTGATCTTGTCCTTACCAAAGCCTGGGAGGTCCAGGTTGGACTTGATCCCCAGATCCAGTAGGCTGTCCCCTGTGGTCCCTAGCACGGTCATCCGCTCCCCGTTTGGCTTCATGACGTGAACGGTCACTGTGTCCTCCCCTCTGGAGAAAGAGAACGAGTAAGCGAGAGAGGAGAAAAAGAGGGAGATAATGAAGAGAGGGAGAGAATGAAGAGAGGAAGAGAATGAAGAGGGAGTAGAGGTGATTAAAGATGCTAGTAACTTTACATTGCCTGACTAAACATGGTTGGATGGAATTCAACTACCTGTTGCCTATTTGTACGACGGCTTTGTTTGAGTCCTCATTTAAGACCAAATATACAACAGATACAGACAAGTATCATCGCCAGACTGTAGATAAAATGGTATTTTGCTGTCCTCTTGTGTTCGTTGTCGAAAACGAACTCCATAACAGTTAATCCACTATTCCGTGCTAAGTGTTGGAAGTTTCAATAGGGCTTAATCAAAGCTACTTACAAAGCTAGTTTTTAAATCACCTTATACTCGGCATTTTGAAATCTACAGCAAATTATTTGATTCGACATTGTCCGAGTAGCATACGGTGTGGTAGGCTATTCAAAGAACAGCATATATAACCTAGTATCTTCTCACATTATAAGCTCGAGATATTTAAACATGTACAAAGAAACTGAACAATGCAATTCATGTATTCAAGTTAAAAAACCGTGCTTGCCCTAATCCAATGTTAACTAATTGTCCGGCCTTTAATCTCTAATTAGGAATCAGTTGCATAAATCCATCGCAGAGTTGTATAATACGTTATACCTGGGGCACAAGTTCCGAGCACTGCACTGTAACATGTTCAGTCAGTGTTTAAGACTTCGAAACAGTCCGGGGAAAGGGAGGTGAGATAGGTGATAAGGAAAGGGAACAATTGTAATAGGAAAGGACCAGGTGTAAAGTTGAGAGCCCAATTGCAACCGCAATACATTTTTGCTGCCACCCCTGCGGTCCTGTGGCTATATTGGAAACAAATAAAATAGTCCTAGGACCTGACCATCCCGGGGCATAGGGTTTGGGTGATTGAAAGGTATTTTATGATAAACGAAAGCTTCTGATGACGACTCATTGTTATAGCACCAATGACAATGCAGTAGCACAAGAACTGTAATTCTTCGATCTGTGTGATCTGATGTCAAATCTACTTTTTAAACTAACTCGCTGACCCATTGTCGATTATTACATACCTCAAAGGTAGAGCACAGCTGCTGAATTTAGCTTTGTTTCCAGTGGAGATGGACGATGGAGCCGTAGACATCTTTGTAGTGAAATTGATAGGAGCAGTGCATCTCACTCGTTTTTGTAATAACGTCAAAGTCATTTTAAAAAGTTTTGTTGATGTTGACACAGCTGACATATTTAAACGGCCTTGAAGACAAATTGCGAAAAAATAATGTACGCTTTAAATTATTCTGAGCCAGTTAAGGCTAAGAAAGTTGTTCAGGCTGTAATGATGATGATAAGTGAAACCGGCTTTATATAGTCCCCAGGTAGAGTAGCAGAATAATCTTGTGGCACGTCATTACAAATACAGTTACAAGAACCAAACGTGGGGTAGCCTAATAGCAAGACTTTTCTGTAAAATGTTCAAAGCTGTGTAAGTTGTATTCTGTTGTAAATATTGTAAGAAGTTTTTATCATCTGCTTATTAGAATTTGTATTTATTTATTTGGTATTAATAAATTGTATTTATTTATTGGTTTGTATTCATTTTATTTCATCCATGATTGTTTAGTTGTTTTCATTGATTTTTCTGCCTTGAACAGGGTACTGCTGGAAAAGAGACCTAGTCTCAGTCAGTTACCCTGTATAAATAAATGCTAATAATAATAAGTGGAAACCCGATTAATATGCGTTGTGTGGCCTAACCCCTGGCTGCAGTTTCCCCTGACGCACGCAACCACAATGGGTTGGTGTTAGAGATAAACGTATGCTTTTTGCTTTCGGACTCAGACCCGTTAACCAAGTTTACTTTCCCCTTTCTCTTCTGTTTTATAGGCACAGCTATAGCCACAGTGTGCTATGAGAGTCACTGGATTGCAAGGAGGAACACACCAGGGACATTGACGTGTCCAAGGGGAGGCCGGAGGGGGTCACGGACCCCTCTGAAATCTGATTGCCCCCCCCCCCCTTGTTCCCCCCACCCTGCCAGAATTTCCACAAGATTTTATATGTCTTCATTGATCATCAGGCATAGACAGTCTTAACAAACCTAATAGAACTATAGCATGCTGATCTCAAGTCAGTGCTTAACTCTGTCGCCCTATTTTGATTGGTAACGACTCGAGAGACCTGTAGTCAATACTACTGTCTATTTTGTTTTATCAAAATATATTTTATCTCGTCAGTTTTTCTATAACACTTAAACAATCTGGGTTATATTCAGGCATTTTACAAAGTAGTGGAGCAAAGTACCTAATTTGGACAAATGCATTAGTTTACTGTTTACATCATGTTCTGGGAACAACATCAAATTACAGAATATTTTGTCTGCAGTTCCACTACAGTAATGTAGCCTTCATATTTTTACTTAAAATAGACACTCGTATTAATCAATGTCTTTATTTGAGCTGGGGCATGTACAAAGCATAAGTGTTAAGGATGTAATGTGTGCTGTCATGTTCAATTAACAAATTCTGAGCTCCTGACTCTCATATAAGTTTGATTATCTCGGCCCCCCTTTCACTTGGCCTGTGGTCCTCTTGGCCCACCCAGGAAAACATTTTTGTATTGATTGGGGAGGAAGACATAGAATGCTTTTGAATAATGATAGAGCATACTGGGCCGAACAAACATTCAAAAATTACAGTTTTAAGGTTGACTTGCATGTGGTTTGGTAAAAGCAGATCGTAAAGTAAGTATTTATCCACTATAAACTACCAGTGATGGTCTTTACACCGCCATCTCTTGTGTCATTATATATTCCACATAAAGAAACGTTTTGCAGCAACATTTCTGTCCATGGACTTGAAACATTCAGAATATGACAGAGATTAAAAAACAAAACAATGACCCCAATACTTGAGAAAGCATATTTATTTTGACTTTGAGCCTATACATGATACTGTGCTTACACATATTCAGACCAATAACTTTAAATTAATTTACATAAAAAACTAGTGGAACTCCAGGTCACCGACAGGGGCATTCATTCAATGTCGGGTTGTTTCTTCTTCCAGAAAAGCTGAAGGGTCACGTACTTCTTATGTCATTCACCATGTGTGGCACACGGACAGTCATGCCCTCTAAAGCAGGTGATAGGGTGACCTGGCAACCCAGACGAGACCTGAGAAGAAAAAGAAGAGAAATACAGGTTATTACCGGCAGAGAAGAATGACGAAGAGAGGCAATCGGCAGAGGGCTAGTTCTGACCGCTAGTGATACCATGCGATGGATTCAAGCTATTCCTCTAAGGCAACCTATTTAGAAATAATTTCAAACAACGGCCGGTATCACTACCACTGGAACCGACACTTAACCCAAAATATTTGTTTTTCATGAACAAGCCAACCGTAGCCTCTAAAGATCCGCTAGTTTTTTTTCCGTTTCATCTGATTTGTCGTTTTTAATCAAATGTATTGAAGGGGTAGGGTACATAATCTAAATATTATTACATAAACACGTTTGACTGGAAAACCCAGAGCCCTCGCCACTGAGAGCTGAGCGTACACATCATTAGGAGCTCAAGTCAAGGCCGCAATTCACACTTGAGCTAGCCTTACATCACTTTTGTTTTTCCATATGTGTAAGTGGGTTGACTCCGTTCGGGTTCAGGGACTCGTGTGTGAGAGGTAACCAACGCGTGGCAAAGATCACAAGCTGACAAGGCCTTCAGTTTGCGGGCATTCGTACAGTCCCGTTATTGATAGGTAATGATGTGTTCTGGTAAGCTATGCAGAAAACGTGTGCCTCGTTAGCCATTCTCTCTGTGTGTATGTGGCATTCCAGACCTGACCATATTACTACTGATTCAGCAAGGCACGCTGCCACAGCGCTGATACAAGTCACCTGTGTATTGGAAGCTAACACACAAATAATGTTAAATAATCTTATTATTTTAGCCAAAATATACTTTTGGTTCAAATCAGTAGATTTTTATAAACTATATTACAAGACAGGAACCGTTCCCCTAGCGTGATTTTCCACCTGAGTTGGATTAAGGGTTTTTATTCATTGTTGTGCCCCAATTAACGAAACAAACTCAGCAATTTGTGGTGAGAACAGGACCCAAATCACTAGGATTATCATCCATTGGCTATTTAGGGGATTAACTGTACATGTGGCACCCACAACACAGCCTCTGAATCCCCATACAGCCATAGACTGCACCTCAGGTCAATAAGTTCGAGAAAGCTGGTGTAAAGACAAAGTTATTGTACGGATACACATACAGTTAAAGTATGTTTATGTACGTGTAGATGTATGGCTGTGTATGAGTATACATTTAGAAGCTTCTTCCTTGTGGTCGTTTGTTTCTATTTGAGAGTAGGTGTGTGTGTCTGCGTCTGTGTGTGTCACTCACGTCTCACAGAGTCCCTCGGACAGGTCTAGCATGTCCATTTCCTCATTGGCGGGATCTCCCAGTTGACTGAAAACCTCCTGGTCCACGATCAGATGGCAAGTGGAGCAAGCCATCGTCCCGTCACATGCACCTATACCCACAAACCCAGACACAGAGACACAAAGCCCTCAGTCGAGATTTTGGTTAGTCCGGATTCGACTTCCACCAGACTGGCACCTCCTTCAAATTTTGGAGTGAGCAAGGAAAATGAATCCTGGATCAATTCTATCTGTTGAACTCAATCAGAGGCCAGAGAATAAACGTGTAATAATCGAATTATGTGATTTAACCACCAAGCATATTAAAAAAGTCACTTCAATAAATATATTATGCTACACTGAGGACAAATGGCCTGGAAGTCCGTGAGTCTGGATGCAAGGCGATTATTTAAATATATCCATGTTCATAGACCCACAATAGCCAGTCTACCTCCCTGATTTTGATTACATACAGTATCCCTGCATCTGCAGATGTGATCTCGAATTGCATCTTAGGAAATGAAGTAATTGCTTAAGATCATATTTTACAAAAGGCTGACAACATGCTCTAATTAGCGTGCTAGATATGTTTGCGCATGCGCATACATTATTAATACAAAGAAAATCCCCCTATGTTGTATTTAAGCCTGTACCCCTCACATGGCCTGTGCAAAGCTCCTGTCTAACGTGGCCTGTGTGGGTGCTAAGCCCCCCCATCATATCCCATCGCCACACACAGTCTCTCTCTCTCTCTCTCTCTCACCACTCACATGCACAAACGCTCACACACACATGCACAAACACTCACACACACACACACACACACAAAACGCTAGAAAAGAGAGGAACAGGCTGTCTGTGAGGACTCCCAGAGGAGCAGATTGTATCATCCCACTACCAAAATAGGACAGAGAGAGAGAGAGAGTCGCACCAGGAAAGTGGGGGAGAAATGGAACAGGGAGACACAGGTCCTTGGGAATATATTCTTCACTGTCTCGGCTTTGTATCTGTTTTTCCTGCCCCTGTGCATCTTAACTTTGTATATTTTAAACGAGGGTGCTTTCGTTCCTATCTATCTAATGCTGCTTTGTTATCGCTTTCTTTGTACAGCGCTCAGTTGCATCTTTTTCTCATATGTTTTCCTTCAAAAAGCTTACAACTCGGTTTTAAAGTGGGAATTATGTTTTTGATCTTGTCCTTACCAAAGCCTGGGAGGTCCAGGTTGGACTTGATCACCAGATCCAGTAGGCTGTCCCCTGTGGTCCCTAGCATGGTCATCCGCTCCCCGTTTGGCTTCATGAAGTGAACGGTCACTGTGTCCTCCCCTCTGGAGAAAGAGAACGAGTAAGCGAGAGAGGAGAAAAAGAGGGAGAGAATGAAGAGAGGGAGAGAATGAAGAGAGGAAGAGAATGAAGAGAGAGAGTAGAGGTGATTAAAGATGCTAGTAACTTTACATTGTCTGACTAAACACGGTTGGATGGAATTCAACTACCTGTTGCCTATTTGTACGACAGCTTTGTTTGAGTCCTCATTTAAGACCAAATACACAACAGATACAGACAAGTATCATCGCCAGACTGTAGATAAAATGGTATTTTGCTGTCCTCTTGTGTTCATTGTCGAAAACGAACTCCATAACAGTTAATCCACTATTCCGTGCTAAGTGTTGGAAGTTTCAATAGGGCTTAATCAAAGCTACTTACAAAGCTAGTTTCTAAATCACCTTATACTCGGCATTCTGAAATCTACAGCAAATTATTTGATTCGACATTGTCCGAGTAGCATACGGTGTGGTAGGCTATTCAAAGAACAGCATATATAACCTAGTATCTTCTCCCATTATAAGCTCGAGATATTTAAACATGTACAAAGAAACTGAACAATGCAATTCATGTATTCAAGTTAAAAAACCGTGCTTGCCCTAATCCAATGTTAACTAATTGTCCGGCCTTAAATCTCTAATTAGGAATCAGTTACATAAATCCATCGCAGAGTTGTATAATACGTTATACCTGGGGCACAAGTTCCGAGCACTGCACTGTAACATGTTCAGTCAGTGTTTAAGACTTCGAAACAGTCCGGGGAAAGGGAGGTGAGATAGGTGATAAGGAAAGGGAACAATTGTAATAGGAAAGGACCAGGTGTAAAGTTGAGAGCCCAATTGCAACCGCAATACATTTTTGCTGCCACCCCTGCGGTCCTGTGGCTATATTGGAAACAAATAAAATAGTCCTAGGACCTGACTATCCCGGGGTATAGGGTTTGGGTGATTGAAAGGTATTTTATGATAAACGAAAGCTTCTGATGACGACTCATTGTTATAGCACCAATGACAATGCAGTAGCACAAGAACTGTAATTCTTGGATCTGAGTGATCTGATGTCAAATCTACTTTTTACACTAACTCGCTGACCCATTGTCGATTATACATACCTCAAAGGCAGAGCACAGCTGCTGAATTTAGCTTTGTTTCCAGTGGAGATGGACGATGGAGCCGTAGACATCTTTGTAGTGAAATTGATAGGAGCAGTGCATCTCACTCGTTTTTGTAATAACGTCGAAGTCACTTTAAAAAGTTTTGTTGATGTTGACACAGCTGACATATTTAAACGACTTTGAAGACAAATTGCGATAAAAAAGTATATGAATTATTCTGAGCTAGTTAAGGCTAAGAAAGTTGTTCAGGCTGTAATGATGATGACAAGTGAAACCGGCTTTATATAGTCCCCAGGTAGAGTAGCAGAATAATCTTGTGGCACGTCATTACAAATACAGTTACAAGAACCAAACGTGGGGTAGCCTAATAGCAAGACTTCTCTGTAAAATGTGCAAAGCTGTGTAAGTGGAAACCAGATTAATATGCTTTGTGTGGCCTAACCTGACCGCAGTTTCTCCTGACTCACGCAACCACGCAGTTGGTGTTAGAGATGAGCGTATGCTTTTTGCAGGGAAAATAATTAACACAACCTAATTCATATAACGATAGTGTTTATTAAATGGAGTTGCACCATGTAGGACTACACATTAAAAACCTGAATTCTCATAGACCCAGAATTCCACACCCAAGCCTCATCTTTTCGGCATGATTTTAAACGGGATTGTGTAATCTTGATCTCTCCATAGTCTAACAAACATGTTTCATAACAGTATACTCATCAGAAACATGGACATCTGCCAGCATTTAATTGGAAAATTAAGAAGATTAAGAGATATCTTAAGGCAAACACTGGGTAGAAGTCATTGTGGAATCTGAAAAGATCTAGTGCGAATAATGGGCTTCAGCTTTGAATCGGCCTGGCCGAAGTTCTGAGAAAATGAAATTTCAAATAATAAGAATTTACTTTGATCTCTCTCCACACGGAAGGTTCATCGGATTTTCTTTTAGAGTAGAGTTGTGCAACAAACAATAGAGATTTTGTTATTTTGAATATGAAAATATGCCCTTATTAGCCTGATCAAGCATTTTGTTCGGACAAGTGACAGCTGGATTATTCTACCCCCCAATAATAATAATCTAAAATATCACACGTGTCATTAGTTCTGCTCTCATTAATAAAGGTCTCTGTCCAATCGTTAAATTCATGTGAGAACAAGAGATTGATTTAAAAGTATCTCGGAATGTTTGACAGCAGGGGCGATTCCAGGAGTTTTTAAATGAGGTCTGCACAGGGGGGGACCAAGAACCAGCCTTGTGGGAAAATCAACAAAGTCTATCTGAGGGGGGGCTCTCATATTTCAGGGTGAGGGGGTGGGGAGGGCAGTGCCACTCCTTTATAGACACGTCCATGTTTGTCAGAGATGGTAGGAGAATGATGTATAATATTGCATACGTTTTTGTTTAATATACTGTAGCTATTCTTTAACTGTCACAGCATTGGTAGAATTGAATGAAAACGAATGTAATGGCATGGGAAATAGTGGGAAAAAGCACAACACAACTGTGACCCAAGAAATAACTTGACATCAAGCACCATGCCCAACATTAAACCTGACTGTCCCATTAAGCCGTCAATACTTCATCACATTGCCCCGGCACAGGCAAAATAAAACTGCAAGTTGTGAACATTGTGCACAAACCTGTGTGAATTGACAGAATGAGAACACAACGAGTTTGAAGAATGACTTTCTATGAAGGTATTCATGCTTAAGGAGCAAAATAAAGAACAGGGTGTGAAGACCTTGACCAAAAGTCTGAGAGAAGATTAGACAAATCCATAATCTGATTATTCCACAGTGACCCCCTTCCAGCAAGTTGTAGAGGGAGATTCCTAGAATTGGATACGCTGTGAGAGAAGGCACAACAAAGCCATAGAAATCACACTGCTGTCTTTGTGATGAGATTAAAACCATCAAAGCCCAATGTTTTGGGCTATGTAACCACACAACGTATCTCGATCAAGATGACCTAACCCACTGATTCTGTAACTTTTAAAACAGTGGGTTCAAGAGATGGTCTTGCATTTTTGTCATGCATTGATATGTCTTAGACACTGGGCTGAGCTGTGTGAGCAACTGGTGCAATCAGTCAAGGACGAAATTGTTATGACATCAAGGCACTGCAATCAGAGTACAGAGAATCAAATTTCCATGGATTTATTACCTGGTTCACTTCCAAGGACTTCTTACCAGCACACAGTACTGCAGCCCTGCTCAGAACTTGGCTCAGCAATTTCTGACAAACAAACAAAAGATGGTAGACATTACACTATTACATGAAACAAAAGAATAAACAAAGCATATAACATGTATAGTACATTGTTTTTTTCAGTTTTTTGCTACTGTACTATCAACAATGTGGAGATATCAGCTGATTATTATAAATATTATACTTTCATTGTCACTAAAAAGCAATAAAAGGTTTGGAAATTCAATGCTTGTTTATTATGTTCTTTTTTTTGCATTTTAACGCCCATTGCTGTTTATATTACACATGTGAAATGCCATTAAAATATGATATTTTCACACATATGGAGCCCTGACCACATGTGAAGTTGTACATGTGAAATGTTCTAAACCACACGTTTGAGTGGATAGCTACTTTCAGTATGTGGCAATATTGATCAAGTTTGACTAGACCAGCCTGGAAGTTTAACTTTACTCCCTCAGTGTATCAACAATACATGGTTTCTTCCAAAAAAAGTTCAGCTCAATCACGTTTTTTTGGGGTGCAATTTTAATACTATTTTAACCATTGACATGTACACAACAATGGATATGAGGAACTACAGATCTCTGGTAGGACACACATTATTTACTAGTGGCCGGGTGCAAAAATCAGCACAAGTATTATCCTTTGTTCCGAATCTTTAATATAAAATATAAAATATTACATAAACTTGGGTATAGCGTAGGTTTGAAATGTACACCCTGATGTTATTGACAGCTATATAGGGGGCAGAATCTTTTGTAGAATATGTGAAGATAATAACCCTTATTATTAATTATGGAATGGAGTTGTACTCATAACTATGAACATTCATTTATCCCCCAGACTTTAAGGTAAAACCTGCTCACATGCATGGTGCGCTCCTGTTCAAAATGGAAGCCTTTGTCTGCCTCGGTTACATAAGTGTGACAAGTGCAATTCATGCCTGTGCCTGGAATATGGTGTCCTTCAAAACTGTTATTAAGTTATTAAGAGATAGTGACTTCTATAATTATAAATGCATGAAAGGGGAAAGAAGTATAGGACATACATGCAAGGGTATATCTGCTTAAAGCTATAGAGTTGTGTGGTTCTGTTTTCCACTTATTAATTTTACTGCCTTCATGTTGGCCCTTATGACTTCTACAAAGATCTGATTGAAAGCAATTGTAAAGGTTGGTTTGTTTTCCCTCAAACATGCTGCTCACCTGATCTTTTGGTGGGTTTGGCTATGGTAGGTACAGCCACAATACAGTCTTGTACTTGCCAAGCTAATAGAAAACTGCATTTTGGTGTCAGGTTTGACAGTATTGTATCTAATTTCTGAGATGTCCGATATTTGTCTTTCAATGCTACTTTGAGCACAGGGCAAGGAAGATGTTGCCCGGAGCATGTTTTGTTTTCAGTTGTATTGTCCAAGGGGCAGCGAAGGTTGGGGACCACTGATCGCACTCGCTCCAATATGCTCCTATTGCAGTGTAAAGTGCAATGTCTAAATATCACCACTAGATGGCAATGATGCAAAACACGTTAAAAGGTTTTATTTTTTTTGTCCGGACTGATTAAATGCGACAAATTAGATAGGGTCTTAATGATGTTATGAGAACCATATTTGAAACAGAATCACTGTCAACAATTATTTGCGTATGACATAGTCAAGCACTCCAAATCATTTTCTTCAGTATTCAGGTTAATTGGATGCCCTAGCTGTAAAGGACAATTTAATTGCAGGTGTTTGCCCTGATGCCCATCTCTTTTTGATCAATTTAAACCCGTTCATATCTACAGCAGTGACTGCTTCCGACCAGCTTTAAGGTGTCATAATCCAAATAATTAGATAACTCTTAATTCATCTACATCAGTCTTATAAAGATAGTTATTCTCAGATGGCATGGATTCATCTCCCTTTAAAACAGACATTGATGGTAGGTAGGCTACCCTATCCTACCCATAGCCTGTACATGATCGTTCCCTATCATGGAAGTTTAACGAAATTCTCCCATAAACTATAGTTAGCCTAAGTACTATCCCTTTATTCAAAGGCAGTTCAATAATTCTTCCAAAACTACTGATCTAGGCTACCTATAAGTGAATCTGTATGATTTCTAAACTTAGACCTTTCTAGTTAACATTGTACAATTGGCATAACTGTGATGCACCCAAACCCAAGGGGTGAATGATATTTTGCAGGTCACACCCCGCCTCACAATAAGTCCGACGGCCATATTGACTATCTGCACCTCTTCTCCGGCTGTGACTAAGGCGGTTAGATGAGTCTACTTACGTTCATCACATAAGTAGCACAGCCTACATATTGTGGCCGGAGAATAACGGAATTACCCTGCCTGGGAAATCCAACAGGAATTAAACCCGCTATTTTTGGTTTTCGTTGATATTAAGTCCCTGGGGGCTCTTTGAGACAGTTTCATATTACATTTTTCAAGGCAGTAATTTGACTGAGGTGAGTTTTAACATATAGCCTGTACCTCGAAACCTCTTCGCTGGCCATAAACCGTTAAGGTTAGATTCCGAGTTCCGTTGTTGAAATATGTCTCTCGGGATAATGTTTGGTGGTAGTATAACCTTTTCACCACACACCATGTAGCCAAATAGTGTCACCATAATCCGCGTGTTTTTAGCCTAGAATAACCTAAACGATATCGGTAGCCAAATTGATTACTCATTCAACCTTACTCGAAACTCAAGTAATTTAGTAGCCAACGGTTCTTTGAAACACTAAGCTTTAGCTCTTGAGGGGTGTGGATTATGCTATAATATTTTTTGTTCCCAACTTCGTTTGCATGGCTTGCAGTTTCACTTGACACTGCAGTAACAGTTCATTAACTTTGTCGCGAGTGGACTAACTACGCGCCCTTTGCGATATAGTAACAATGTTCTGGTGGTAAACCTAAATTGGCTTTACCTACTGGGAACAAAAATCTTCGAGAGTAATAAACATATATATATATATATATAAATATATTATATTATATTATATTATATTATATTATATTATCCTTTATTGAAATGAAGTTTTTTTTCATGGGGTTCGTGCGGTAATCTGTTGGTTACTACGCCAAATTACACTACAAGTAACGTAGGTGCAGCCTTTTTGCACAGATAAAGTCCTTGAATATCACTACTCGTGCGCACTCTTAAGAGGTGCTTCTGTCTCCATCTGGCAGAAACAGATGCTGTAATGACGTTTATGTAATTAAGGCTGATGATTGGGCCGAATACATTTGCAACGCTATCTTTATTGGCTGTTGTCTCGGTCAGTCAATCACTCCTGTTGCATTTGGATTGTCTTCCTTGGGCTGAATTACAACTCATTTGAGAAGGGATCTCTTCATCATGAGATGCGATACTTTCAGTTGCAGGTTTCAAATTTCTGTCAGTGACACTTTTGTTTTGCCTTTTGCTGCCAGAAACAGTTTAAAATTAACTTTTTAGGTAAAAAAAACTATATATTTCAATGGATAATTTGTATTTCTAAGAAACTACATTTTTTATTGTAGCCATATCATTTTATGAAATGGTTTTGCACACTATTTGAAGTTGCATATTTTGTGTCTGTCTCCTTATTTTCTCTCTCACCTCTCTATTCCTCTCTCTAATTCTCGGATTTCACCTTCCCTCTCCCTCTCTTCTGCACGCACTTTCAAGTGGAATCCTGTGTGATCCCCTACATCAAAACTCATATCATGAAGAGACTAAAAAAAGCAGGCTTTTGATATGAACAGGGCCAGGATATGAAAATGTTTCCTGCAAGAATGAATCCAACCCTGAAGTAGCAAATTGACAGCATTATGTATATCGCTAAGGCGACCTTATTAGGACTTGCTGCAGGGTGTGTTGGCTGTATTGGGCTGGAAATGGGTTTAGTAAACAAATTTGAGGTGATCTGGGGAATTGCCTTGTGCATCAGTTTAAAGCTCACTTGACAGTGGTTTACTCCAGAACACTTTATCGAATAATTAGAAAAGTGATATTAGCTCATGCAACTTAGACCAAAGGGAAATGTCTTCAAGACTATAGCTGTGTTTGTCACGGTTAAGCTATTCGAGAAGTGTGTGAAAACACACACTGTCTTCAAGTGACCTCAGGCAATGGCCTGCAGACTCTCTTCCATCTGTTAGAGAAGCCCTTTGATTGGTAGTTTCTGTTCATTACAGTTTGCTGTTGTCACAGCTGTTGTGGTGCTGGAGTAGAGCTTGTCTCTAGTATAACACTCACACAGCAGGGTAGGTGAGATGCCCCCGCCCCCCCCCCCACACACACACACATTCACCTCCACTCAAACACATCTAAACTCACACTTATGCTGTCACACAAACACACTGTCTCTCTTTTGCTTTGTCAACAACACACACTCACTTCAACCAACTGTCAACTCGACGTATTCTCAAACACGCACACACACACTCGTCCGTCGTGGTCTGTCTGGCTTTCACCAACCCTAACCCTAACACCCTAACCCTAACCCTAACCCATTCCCACTGTCTGTCGTGGTCTGTCTGGCTTTCCCTTGTTCAGCCCCGGGGGAAAGTGTGAAAGGAGAGCAGGACCCGCCATTAGGTCATGAGGAGGAGGAGGAGGAGGAGGAGGAGGAGGAGGAGGAGGAGGAGGAGGAGGAGGAGGAGGAGGAGGAGGAGGAGTTGGGCCCACAGGATTTGGATCAGACTCGTTATTTTCAAGGCCCCGTAAAACTGCAGCCGCCTGTCAGAGAGCTCTGGCTACAAACTGCTAAAATACCACTGTGCTTTGGCCAGGGAGGGATGGAGGGAGGGAGGGAAGGGGGGAAAGAGGGAGAGGTAGAGATGAAAGAGCGCAATGTGTGCAGAGTAGTGAATTGGGATATGAAAGCTGTATCCGTTTTAAAGAACCCTGTGACTTAGGTGAATGAAGGGGCCAGTCAACACACACACACACACACACACACACACACACACACACACACACACACACACAGGCACAGGCACAGGCACGTTAGTCATTGCCAAAGCCAGGGTTTATGAGATTGTGAACACTGAGTGCCTGTGTCATTTTGAAAGCCCTTAAAATGTCTTTTAACTAGCTCAGGTTGTTTAGCTTGCCCCAGAGTGGGTGCAAGGGTCAAAGGCCGTGTGCGCGCAGAACAAAGGTCCTAATCCTAATAAAGTCGAACCAATAATTACGTCCTCAAGGCACATTTTGTAGATGGCAATGAATGACTTTCACCTCTTTTTACCCTTATGAAACTGCAGAGATGTGATGTAGGAGTCACCGGGGTCTGATTACTCTGCACATTGGAAGTCTCTGGAGAAGGAGAGGGTTATAAAACAGGGCCTAATGATATGTTAAGCACCTCCTTTGATCACTCTAAGCTCTGCCCTGTGGGTGCACCAAAAAAACGTAGATAGATATTTTATCTCGACCGTTCGTTCGGCTGCTAGATTCTACGGCTTCTCTCTAGGTATATGGGCCAAGAGTAGCTTTGGCTTCAACTCTCTCGCTTTTGACTTCTCTCTCTCTCACTCGCTCTCTCACACACTCTGTTTCTCTCTCTCTCTCTCTCCCCCCCCTCCCCACCTCTGCCCCAGTGTTGCTGTACAGTACACCCTGTGTTCCTTGTCTGTGTGCCCGGGGAGAGAAAAAGGAGTCTCTGCCTCGTCCCCTTGCACCAGACCCACTTGAGCCAACGGACAGCTCTTGTCTTTTTCTCGAGGCTATAATTGTCTCTTCGCTAACATCTCCCCGGGGTACCTTTTCATCCTCCGTTTTCCCTCCCCCTCTCTCTCCCTCCCTCTTTCTCGATCTATCACTCTCTGTCTCTCCACAGGCCTGTTGTTGAGTTATCATTTGTGTTGTTGTTGTTGTTTAACAGGCGCTGGACCCCAGAGGGGAGGAGGAGACACGGACGACGACTTATTTGTGTTTCCGCGGCGGAAGGGGAAGGGCGGAGAGAGGAGAAAGATGCCCAAACCGGTAAGGTTTACCCGGCAGCGGGTGCCTGTTGACGTTTGAGACTCTAGCGGGAGGCGGCATACACTGGGGAAATCTGGGGACTTCATAAAGGGTTGATATACTGTTGATATCGCACGCAGACACGCACACCACACCTCAGTCTCTACCCCATATATGGAGTCACAGAGGTGTCCAGTCTCGTTTCCCCCCCCAAAAATGACATATTCTTTATGAAACACGCACACACACGTCCAAACTACAAATTCACACGCAGGTCCTCTGAAGGTTTGAGACTTCGATCAGCACGCAAACTCAAAATGCGTCCAGTCGGTGTCTTTGGTTTGCTCGCCTTTTTCAAAGACCGACGCAGAACACAAATGAGTCCTTTCTGTTTAGTTGTCATGAACGGAGAGCAGGGGTCTCCAACGGACACCAACAATGTTATAATTAATAGTTTAATTAATTAAATTAAATTAAAATGTAATTATAGTTAATAGACGGTCCTCAGCCATCCTGTGTGTAGCTTCTCATCCACATCTCTAGAATGAGAAAGCAGGCCAGGGACGTTTCCTGGAAAGAGGTGGGATCAAGGACCACGTAGTGAGAGAGGCGGGGAGTTTGGGAAGGCGAACTTAAGGAGGCGTTTAAGAGGACACAGACTCACCGAGGGACGATGGCAAAGTGAGAGGAAGAGGAGAAAGAATACAAAAACAACACAAAAAAATTCTGAACAAAACAGAAAGGTTTTACCTTAATTCAAGGTAGACGTTAAATTGGTAGTGATATCCGGGAAAATGTTTTCTTTACAAAGAAAGAAGATGCAGATAAACAAGCCTTTGTTCACAATATACTGCTGGCTCCAAACATATTCCTCCAACCCCGGGCAGCAACGCCCCAAAGGGAAACGTGCACTCAATGGACATTATCACCTCATCGCATTACGGTCCATGTTGACGTAAATAAAAAAACAACAAATTGTAACGCGCTGTAGCGACTTAGCGGTTAGCTCTCGGGTCACTGCTCCCGTTGATGTCCTTAACCAATGCTGCGTGGATTAGCCTCTTGGGGCCGAGGGGAATACTTGGCGGTATAGTAAAGCAGGGATGCAGTCAGAGGCCTCCTCTGGCCGGTGTGTTTGGGGGAGAAGGGGAATGGTAAAGCTTTGTCTGGGGCCGGAGGGGACACTCGTTAAAACAGGTCCAGGAGCCCTCTGCAACCCCAGGGTTTCGTTTTAATTGGGGTGGTGTGTGTGTGTGTGTGTGTGTGTGTGTGTGTGTGTGTGTGTGTGTGTGTGGGGGGGGGGGGGGGGGTCTCTTTGTAAAAGGTAGGTGTCCTTAGGTAGGCCTCTTATCTTCTTCAAACAGGACTTTACAGTCTATACATTCCTTGTTGGAGGGGCAACCAGTTATGCCCAGCTTGAACACTCTGTTGGGCTGAGATCAAAGAAGGGAATCTGCTCCCATGTGGTTGTGTGTGTGTGTGTGTGTGTGTGTGTGTGTGTGTGTGTGTGTGTGTGTGTGTGTGGGGGTGGAGGGTGATGCTGCAGGATCCATGAACAACTATTGATTTCCAATAATTCTTTGTTGTTGGGGTATGTGCACGCTGTGTGTGTGTGTGTGTGTGTTTGTGTGTGTTTGTGTGTGTTTGTGTGTGTGTGTGTGTGTGTGTGTGCGCGCGCGCGCGCACGCGTATTTGTGTACAAGCATGCGTCCTGTTGAGCTGCAGTGTGGGGAGCTCTGGGACCTTCTGCATTATTGATCCATGCCGGCATTTTGCACCTGTGGTGTGCCTGGTTGCCCCGTCCAGGTCGCCCGCCTTAAATATTTCAGAGGGCCGTTTTCATTAATATAATGGGAATTATACAAGTCACTGCATCTTATCATGGGGTGTGAAGTTCACCAAGCTTTTGCCCTCAGCTTTGGAGGCACAAAGCCACAAACCGACACTGAGACCCTCAGCCTGTATCTGTCGCCACCGTACAAACAAGCTGTGAACCTAATCCTCCACTTATTTTCAGCCCATTATCTCTCTCTTTATTCCTCTTTCCCCCCCTGATCCGTCACCTCCTATTCCCTGTCCACTGATTCGTCGAGGCTACGTGGAGGTGGAGGTCTCCCTGGCCCAGGCAGGGCGGAGCCACAAGGGGATTATCTCTGTTCAAGTGCGGAACTGGGACTGTCTGATAGAGGGGGGGTGGGCCAGATAGAGGGGGGTGGGGGGGGAGAAAAGATGAGAGGTGCATGAGGAAGGGTTGATGGAAGAGGAACAACAGAAGGGAGTGTGTGTGTGTGTGGGGGGGGGGGGGGGGGGGGGGGGGGGGGGGAGAAATTAAGGCGTAAGTCAAAGTAAAAATGAATGAAAATGTGGGAAGAATACAGTGGAAAGGAGAAAGCAATCATGAACATAGAAGTGATACAACACGCACTGAAGAGGAGAAAAGACAAATGGAGAGATGGATGGGAGGAAAGGAGGTGCAGGCCAGGAGGAGCGGGGGAAGGAGGTGTGAGGAGGAGGGGAGGGGAGGAAAGGGTGAGAAGGTGAGGAGGAGAGGGGATGTGAAGGTGAGGTGGGGCAAAGCTTTAGTCTGGCCCTCCCTGCCTTAAAGCCCCTGCTAACTGGCATAGCAACAAACGGCCGTGCATTTCACTAGCCTCCAATCTCTGTAAGCAAACACCAACATGGAGAAACATAGCCACACACACACACACAAATACACACACACGCACACGCACACACGTATTCACTGACAAATAGACACAGATAAGATATGTACTATTTTAAGAGGGATTTCTTGTATGTGTCATGATGCCATTTTACTGGAAACTGATTGTAAACAAACAGGCACACTAAGTCATTGAGCACCGTCAATACATACAATATCGTTTACAATATGACCTAGGAAGTTCTGCAAAATTTGGTCCAGCTTTGTAAAACATGCCCATTGGAAATATTAAGAAAAGTGGTGAGCATTATTATCATAAGGTCTTTGATGTTATTATGCTTGGCCTCATAGACAATGGATTAGCATTAGCCTAGATACATAGCTAGCCTGGGAGGTAGCAGTATGAGGTCATGATTTAGCTCGGCTCTCTGCTTCTGTTGTGCTGGTTTGTCAGTTAGTGATTAGCAGATATCAGTAGAAGACATATTTGTCCCTGTCTACACCTCTATTAGTCTTTCAGTCTAGCTACCACTTTTAGCCACACACACACACACACACACACACACACACACCGTACAAATACTACAATTCACAGACAGATCATTCTATTTTTGGTAAGAAGGGCGTCACTATTGGAGTGCAGGGAAACTAAATGTATTCACCACTGCTACTTTTAACTTTCCCTTTTACACACAAGTCAGCAAATTAAGACTTTTTACGATCAATATATTGTTTCCCAAACTATCAATTCATCACTGTACCGTGGTTATTAGTATTAATCTTAAAAAAATACAAATAAACATCACGAATCAACACCACACAGCTTCTTACGTTGGATTTAGTGTATCACCTGGTTAGTGATTGTAATATGGGATGAAAGATATCCTCCTCTGTTTCACCCTGCGAGGGTTTAGGCCTGCTACCTTGGTAACATCCGCCTTGTGTTTCAGGCACCCACAGGGCTATTTAAAAAAATCCTATTCAAATCATGTTCAGAGAACAGCAGCTAAAATGTGCACAGACAATCACACATTGACCCACCTACTTGCTCTTGCATGGCTACATTCACACAGATGCTGTCTTCGTGCAAATTCCCACCATCTCTCTTCCTCTAACACACACACACACACACACACACACACACACACACACACACACACACACACACATTGCATGTGGCACTGCTCTCTTGAGCTATGCAATCTGCCCTATGTCTACTGTAAATAATAGTTATCCCCAGCAAAGACTTTCATATTGTTTTGCTACTTGCTAACTTAGTGTTTAGCGCTAAGGTTGTATTCCAAAGCTAGATCTTTGGCTTCCACCTGCAATCTTTGCAATTTTGTGTGCTCCTGTGAAAGTGTCTGTTTACCGTACATACGTTTTGTGTGTGTGTGTGTGTGTGTGTGTGTGTGTGTGTTGGGAGGGTTTCGTGTGTTTGTGTGTGCTGGGAGGGTTTTGGGTGTCAGCTGTGTGTTTCTCTCCCAGCTTTTCCTTTTTTCCTCCTGACTGCAGGTGGGATTGATTGACGTGCGGGGTTAACCCCAGGCACTCTGTCTTTCTCTCCGTCTACCCCTCCCTCTCCTTCCATCCCCTGGGTTTCCTTTGTTACAATTCTCTTTGCACTCGAGCACTGGCCTGTCTCATTGCGCACGCGCGCACACACACACACACACACACGACCGCACCGAGTCAAACAAACCAACCAGGCTTTCCAGGCAGTATTAACCAAACAGATTAAGCCGCAGACAGCTTGACCTGATCTGCTAATTGAACAGCTCTGTCAACACATCCGTCCCCTTCTATTTATAGACCTGCTTTGGGTGCTGCTGGACTGCCAGCGCTATCTGATCTAGCCTCCTAACTCCTCCAGCTTAGAAACCTGGGATCCATGCTTCGGTATATAGTCCTGGGATCGTTTGCTACTGTCTGGCTGTTTCTCCTACAGTCTGGTAGGGTGCACTTGAGCAGGGTGCCCAGGGGTTGTTGTGTGTTTTAGACTGTCCCAAAGGCCTCCCCTCCCCCCTTTGTCCATATTCTTCTCTCTTCTCTCTTTTCCTAGCCACACTTCTATAC
>CM030177.1:2796078-2798578 GCA_017639675.1 Aplochiton taeniatus
AGGTTCTGAGTCTGGTGCGAGGAGTGGAGAGTAAGTCCTTGCTGGTGGAGCGCAGGGACCGTGACTGGGAGTACAGGTGGAGGAGGTCAGTGATGTACTTGGGTGCCAGTGAGTGAAGTGACTTGTAGGTGAGAAGGAGGATTTTGTAGCTGATGCGTTGTTTGATTGGTAGCCAGTGGAGTTTCTTGAGGATGGGGGTGATGTGCTGCCAGGGCTTGGTGTGAGTTAACACCCTGGCAGCTGAGTTCTGAACATACTGCAGCCTGTCTAGGGCCTTGTTGGGCAGCCCAGACAGGACACCATTGCAGTAGTCCAGACGGGAGGTGATGAAGGCATGAATGAGGATTTCGGTGACTGAGTCAGTGAGTGACAGCCGGAGTCTTGAAATGTTACGGAGGTGGAAGAAGGCAGATTTGGTGATGCTCTTAATGTGGGAACTGAATGAGAGTGTGGAGTCTAGAATGACGCCCAGGTTCCGCACTTCGGATGTTGGGGAGGTGGTGCAGCCGTCAATGACCAGGGTGAGGTCTCCAACCTTCTTGAGCAGTGGTGCTGGGGCCACCACCATGAGCTCTGTCTTGTTGGTGTTTAGTTTCAGTAGGTTATTGGTCATCCAGGTTTTGATATCAAGCAGACAGTTGTTGAGTTGTATTGGTGGGAGTTGTGAGGAGGGCTTGGTGCTGATATACAGTTGAGTGTCGTCTGCATAACAGTGAAAATTGAGTCCATGGTTGCGGATGATCTGACTGAGGGGGAGCAAGTAGATGGTAAAGAGGAGGGGGCCAAGAACAGATCCCTGGGGTACGCCATGGTTAACTGCAGCTGTGGTGGAGTGGGAGCCTTGCAGAGTGATGTATTGTTTTCGGTTGGAGAGGTAGGACTGGAACCAGGAGAGTGAAGTGTCTGTAAGACCGATGAGCTCAGAGAGACGGGAGAGGAGGATGGAATGGGAAATGGTATCAAAGGCAGCGGAGAGGTCCAGAAGGACAAGGATGGAAACAAGGCCATTATCTGCAGCAATCAGGAGGTCGTTCGTTATTTTGATGAGGGCGGTTTCGGTGCTATGATGGGGCCTGAAACCGGATTGGAGAGGTTCAAAGAGCTCATGGTGGGACATGTGGTGTTGTAGCTGGGCAGCCACTGCTCTTTCCAGGATCTTGCTTAGGAACGGAAGGTTGGAGATTGGGCGGTAATTGTTGTGGTCATCTGGGTCCAGACCTGTCTTTTTGAGAGTTGGAATCACAACTGCCAGCTTAAAGCTGGAGGGTACCACACCAGAGCTAAGTGAGGCGTTGATGATGGCAATCACCATGGGGCAGATGGTGGGGAGACAGGCCTTCACTAGGGTCGTGGGGAGTGGATCCAGTTAAGTAGCAGAGGGGGTTGTTAATCAGTTTCAGCTGCTTTGGTGTTAATGAAATTGACACAGGTGCACTAGAGGGGCAACAATGAGATGACCCCCAAAACAGGAATGGTTTTCCAGGTAGAGGCCACTGACATTTTTTCCCTCCTCATCTTTTCTGACTGTCTTTCACTAGTTTTGTATTTCGCTAGGCTCAGTGTCACTACTGGTAGCATGAGGCGATACCTGGACCCCACAGAGGCTGCACAGGCAGTCCAACTCCTCCAGGATGGCACATCAATACGTGCCATTGCCAGAAGGTTTGCTGTGTCTCCCAGCACAGTCTCAAGAGTATGGAGGAGATTCCAGGAGACCGGCAGTTACTCTAGGAGAGCTGGACAGGGCCGTAGAAGGTCCTTAACCCATCAGCAGGACCGGTATCTGCTCCTTTCTGCATGGAGGAACAGGATGAGCCCTACAAAATGACCGCCTGCAGGCCACTGGTGTGAATGTCTTTGACCAAACAATCAGAAACAGACATCATGAGGGTGGCCTGAGGGCCCGACGTCCTCTAGTGGGCCCTGTGCTCACTGCCCGGCACCGTGGAGCTCGATTGGCATTTGCCATAGAACACTAGATTTGGCAGGTCTGCCACTGGCACCCTGTGCTTTTCACAGATGAGGGCAGGTTCACTCTGAGCATGTGACAGACGTGAAAGAGTCTGGAGAAGCTGTGGAGAACGTTACGCTGCCTGTAACATCGTTCAGCATGACCGGTTTGGTGGTGGGTCCGTGATGGTCTGGGGAGGCATATCCACGGAGGGACGCACAGACCTCTACAGGCTAGACAACGGCACCCTGACTGCCATTAGGTATCGGGATGAAATCCTTGGACCCATTGTCAGCCCCTACGCTGGTGCAGTGGGCCCTGGGTTCCTCCTGGTGCACGACAATGCCCGGCCTCATGTGGCGAAAGTATGCAGGCAGTTCCTGGAGGATGAAGGAATTGATACCATTGACTGGCCCCCACGCTCGCCTGACCTAAATCCAATAGAACACCTCTGGGACATGTTTCGGTCCATCCGCCGCCGCCAGGTTGCACCTCAGACTGTCTAGGAGCTCAGTGATGCCCTGTTCCAGATCTGGGTGGAGACACCAT
>CM030177.1:2803578-2936078 GCA_017639675.1 Aplochiton taeniatus
GAGAGAGAGAGAGAGAGAGAGAGAGAGAGAGAGAGAGAGAGAGAGAGAGAGAGAGAGAGAGAGAGAGAGAGAGAGAGAGAGAGAGAGAGAGAGAGAGAGAGAGAGAGAGAGAGAGAGAGAGAGAGAGAGAGAGAGAGAGAGAGAGAGAGAGAGAGAGAGAGAGAGAGAGAGAGAGAGAGAGAGAGAGAGAGAGAGAGAGAGAGAGAGAGAGAGAGAGAGAGAGAGAGAGAGAGAGAGAGAGAGAGAGAGAGAGAGAGAGAGAGAGAGAGAGAGAGAGAGAGAGAGAGAGAGAGAGAGAGAGAGAGAGAGAGAGAGAGGTTGAACAAACAAAGGCAGAGATACAAACACAATAAAAACACGTATGGAAAGTAACACAAGCCGACGTCCACAATGCAACGTAAGACATGCACAGTATGCTTCTATTAGGAGGCGAATGGTTTTCTCTCAAACCAGACAATCCAAACACGCACACTTAACATGTGCACACAAACTAACTATAATCACTTTGTTTTTCCCAATGTAATTCCCTGCAATTCCCTTGCTTCATTTTTTTTTATTGCTTTAGAAATGTTGTTATTTTGTACAGTTATGACAATAGAGCATTACAGTTGAATTGGAAACTGAGAAGGAGAGTTTATTTTTGGGGGGGGGGCTGAGTGTGCTCACATGGCCAGAGAGAATGAATGGGCCCTGGGAGTGAGGGTTTATTATGTGTCGGGGAGTGTTGTTCTATTGACTGTGTAAAGCACATTGGTATTGATTCTCCCTCCACCTCTTGGTCTCTCAACCCCCACATCTTCTCCCTCGACCCCCCGCCCCCTCTGCTTATCGGCCATACGTTTCTGTGAGAGGTGAAAGGGCATAGTGAACCAAAAAGGAAAAGTCACGCCGCACTAGTTGTGTGGAGCTGGAGCGCAAGAGAGATGCGGGTAGAAAAATACCAGGAGAAAGGTTTGGATTTAGAGGAGGGGAATCAAGAGTGAGGGTGGATTTGGTTAAACTGGTAATCTGCCTTTTGAAGGAGCCGGCACTGGTGTGTGTGTGTGTGGTGGGTGGACTGGGACTGCAGAGGAAAGCCAGCTACTGCAGTGGTAGTTTCTGGGAGACGTGGTCCTATGCTTGACCAGTCAGCGCTTTTGTTTTCTGAAGAATAGCACTTAAATGAACCTTTCTCTCTCCCTCTTTCTCTTCATCTCTCTCTCTCTCCTTCTCCATCTCTCTCTCTCTGTCTCCCCACTCTCCCTCTCCATCTCTTTCTCTTCATCTTTCGCTCTCTTTCTCTCTCTCTCTCTCTCTCTCTCCTCTCTTTCTCTTTCTCTCTCTCTCTCTCTCTCTCTCTCTCTCTCTCTCTCTCTCTCTCTCTCTCTCTCTCTCTCTCTCTCTCTCTCTCTCGTAGGTGGTGAAGACGGTGGGGCTGAGGGAGGTGTGGTTCTTTGGTCTGCAGTACACCGACAGCAAAGGCTACGTCACCTGGCTCAAGCTCAACAAGAAGGTTTGCCCTCCCATTCACGTCCCCATCGCATCTTTTCCACACATTCTAAAGAGATACTGACTCAATTATTATTATTAGTAGTATTAATACATTCTCAACTCTCTGTATGATGTACAGTACTGTGCCAAAAGTTTTAGGCAGGTGTGTAAAGTAAGAATGCTATCAAAAACCGAAGTGTTAATAGTTTGTTTTTATCAACATATAACTAAATGCAAAATGAATGAACCAATGAACAATCTATATCAAAATCAATATTTGCTGTGACCACTCTTTGCTTTCACATTTTTGCCTGTATTCTTTCACACCTGCCTAAAACTATAGCGTAGTACTGTACATCCTTTTGGTGGCCGTGTGCCCGGTCAAACCCCTGTGTGTTCTTCCTCCAGGTGACCCAGCAGGACGTGAAGAAGGAGAACCCTCTTCAGTTCAAGTTCCGGGCCAAGTTCTTCCCCGAGGACGTGTCCGAGGAGCTCATCCAGGAGATCACGCAGAAACTCTTCTTCCTGCAGGTACGCTAAACGGAGTCGACCTCTCCCCGACCTCCACGCACACGACACACACACACACACACACACACACACACACACACACACACACACAAAGACTGCACGTGTGTGTGTGTGTTTTTCTATTCATTTATTTATTTATCCTTAATTTAACCAGGTGAGTCCCGTTGAGATAAGAATCTCGTGTTTTGTGTGTGTGTCCTCGACCTGTGCGTCTGGTCCGCCAGGTGAAGGAGGCCATCTTGAACGACGAGAACTACTGCCCTCCTGAAACAGCCGTCCTGCTAGCCTCCTACTCCGTGCAGGCCAAATACGCCGACTACAGCCAAGAGCTCCACAAGCCAGGCTACCTCACTGCCGATCGCCTCTTGCCTCAAAGGTGGGCACACACACACACACACACACACACACACACACACACACACACACACACACACCTTTCAATGCAGAAATACAAAATCTCTTAAGAGCTAAGTGCTAACTTAACTCGACACCGTTCCGCATTCAGTGACAAGAAAAAGACAATAGCTTTCATTCATTAGGAAACAGTTATTTCAAACCCTTCATAGTTTGGGATCATTCGTTTTTTTCCACAGACGTTGCTATTATTTCAAAAGATCTTGGTGTCCTTATATCACCGGCAGCTGCTCATTTGTTTTTCTAACGACGCTGCTTGCCTCAGTGGCGGCTTACTCGCTAAGTAGCTGGCATGTTGTCATGGGAACAGAGAGGAGTGTCCGTGGAATGTGCCCTGTGCCACTGGAGGGTGTCTCTAATGCCCAGTTCCAGTTCATGTATTTTCAGTGTGCCCCTCTAGTCTGAGGGGGATGCGTGTTGCCATGGGAAACTGCCCAGCTCTAGCTGTAAATCTCCTCTGGCTTCTCACTCCTGGCCAAACGGCTGCCATTTTTTTCTTTGACTGAGTCTTTGTATGCGCAGGTAATTGTCTGTGTGAGTGGCTTTATAAGGCTTCCCATTGGTTAAGCAGAATTATTTTTTTGTTGACTAAAGCTGTCTGTGTGTATGTTTATATGTGTGTGTTTGACTGGGACACTGTCATACTGTGTGTGTGTGTGTGTGTGTGTGTGTGTGTGTGTGTTTGACACTGTTGTACTGTGTGTGTGTATGTGTGTGTGTGTTTGACACTGTCGTTGTACTGTGTGTGTGTGTGTGTGTGTGTGTGTGTGTGTGTGTGTGTGTGTGTGTGTGTGTGTTTGACACTGTCGTTGTACTGTGTGTGTGTGTTTGACGCTGTCGTTGTACTGTGTGTGTGTGTGTGTGTGTGTGTGTTTGACGCTGTCGTTGTACTGTGCGTGTGTGTGTGTGTGTTTGATGCTGTCATTGTACTGTGTGTGTGTGTGTGTGTGTGTGTGTGTGTGTTTGACGCTGTCGTTGTACTGTGCGTCCGGCAGAGTCCTGGAGCAACACAAGCTGACAAAGGAACAGTGGGAGGACAGGATACAGACTTGGCACGAAGAACACAGAGGCATGCTCAGGTACCTGTGTGTGTGTGTGTGTGTGTGTGTGTGTGTGTGTCTCTGTGTGTCTCTGTGTGTGATTGCATGACCATGGGAGTGTGTGTCTCTGAGGTTAATAGAGAAGAGGAAGAAGGATTGTTGTTTGAAATGAAGTTTAAATGATTGAATTGCGTCCCTTTGGGAATGTGCTTTATACAGTAGTATAAATAAAAGTAGTATAGCAGTGTCTTCAAAAACCTTTTCTTAACTGTATGAACTCTAAACTGTGTGTGTGTGTGTGTGTGTGTGTGTGTGTGTGTGTGTCTGTGTGTCTGTGTGTCTGTGTGTCTGTGTGTCTGTGTGTGTGTGTCTATGTGTGTGTGTGTGTGTGTGTGTGTGTGTGTGTACCAGAGAGGACTCCATGATGGAGTACCTGAAGATCGCCCAGGACCTGGAGATGTACGGCGTCAACTACTTTGAGATCAAGAACAAGAAGGGAACAGAGCTGTGGCTGGGCGTGGACGCCCTGGGCCTCAACATCTATGAGCATGAGGACAAGTACGTCACATAAAAACATACATATAAAAATATACACATAAAAACATACATATAAAAATATACACATAAAAACATACATATAAAAATACACATAAAAACATCTGTATAAAAAATGTATACATAAAAACATACGTATAAAAAATATACACAAAAACATACATATAAAAATATACAGTACTGTGCAAAAGTTTTAGGCAGGTGTGAAAGAATACTGGAAAAAATATTAAACCAAAGAGTGGTCACAGCAAATATTGATTTGATTTAGATTGTTCATTTGTTCATTAACTTTGCATTTAGTTAATTGATGAAAACAAACTATTAACAATTCGATTTTTGAAAGCTTACTTTACACACCTGCCTAAAACTTTTGCACAGTACTGTACATCTAAAAACATATATATAAAAATATACATATAAAAACATACATATAAACATACATATAATAACATACATATAAAAACATACATATAATAACATACATATAAAAACAAGCGGCCAAGAAATTCGCCTTCGTTCAATAGACATTCCAGTTCGTTTGGTTATGTCAGCTAAAAAAGTAAGTTCGAGTTATCAGGTGTTCTTTGGTTGGGGGGGGGGGGGGTCTTTAAAAAATTGCTGCTGAGAGAATGAATGGTTTAAGAGGAGGACCCCCAGTGAGATTGACCGAGCTGCAGCTAAGCCCTGGTGTGGCCTGCTTTAAGGAATCTGTTGGACGCTAGCGCCCTCTCTTGGTTCATCCCAGTATAGCAGGACTATGCAAGGAAAAAGATTCCTATTCTTTTCCATCCCAGCGTACTCAATACTTTTAGTTTTTTTTTTTGTGTGTGTGTGTGTGTGTGTGTGTGTGTGTGTGTGTGTGTGTGTGTGTGTGTGTGTGTGTGTGTGTGATTTTGATAAATATAGTTAAATACGATGAATAATAGTTCATTTATTCTGCTAAGAGCTTTTGTGTCTGTCGACCCAGACTCACACCAAAGATTGGCTTCCCTTGGAGTGAGATCCGAAACATCTCCTTCAACGACAAGAAGTTTGTCATCAAACCCATCGACAAAAAGGCTCCAGTAAGTCCTGCTATGTTCCTCTGTTCATTCACCTTTGCCTTTTTTTATATTTATTTGCGACGGCTACGTTGCCAGCCGTGGTGACTCCTGACAGTCACCAAGCTGAGATTGAACTACTAGAGGAAAGACTCAAGGTTAACCCAGAAAGCTTCATCGGCCACCAAACGGCACCATTTGCTTAGCTCCTCATTCAGTTGGAGTGTAATTCACTACAGAGCATCTTGTAACTCCAAACATCTTGATATATATATATATATATATATATATATATATATATATATATATATATATATATATATATATATATACATACCTTTATATAACCACCTCACCTGGTTGGCTTGGCTTGGCATTCAAAACTTGGAGTTTGTTCCAACGCTCAACAGAATTAAGTTTTTTGGGGGGGATAGTTGTTATTCAATAGCTCTTATTTCCATATTTCCCTATTTCTTGGAATAGATCATGGGGTAGGTATATTAGCACAGGGTTTTGGTTTAGAAGTTAGTTGTTTTAGTTGTGCCACGGCCCAGTTAGTCTCATGTCGTAATGCGCCTTTGACAAATCCATTCTGTCCACCATGTTACGAGAACCGGATTTCGGAGAATCGGTACCGTGTGTTTTGGCAGTTGGTTTGTGGTGGACTTGATTGACCTTCTCATTCACTCATATATGAAGCGTTGTGTGTAAAGCGTTGAGGGGGCAGGTATGAAAAACCAAACATTTGGCTTGAGGAGTCTGACCTCTCTTTATACTTTCCCAAGATTTCTGAGGAACTGACTAGCTGTTTTCTGATGTGTGTTTTTAAAACATGTTGCAGGCTGTGACCCTACGTTGTGTTCTGAAGTGTGTCTTTAAAACATGTTGTGGCCAGTGACCCTTTGTTGTTTTCTGATGTGTGTTTTTAAAACATGTTGCAGGCTGTGACCCTACGTTGTTTTCTGAAGTGTGTCTTTAAAACATGTTGTGGCCAGTGACCCTACGTTGTTTTCTGAAGTGTGTCTTTAAAACATGTCCTGGACAGTAACCCTACGTTGTGTTCTGAAGTGTGTCTTTAAAACATGTTGTGGCCAGTGACCCTTTGTTGTTTTCTGAAGTGTGTCTTTAAAACATGTCCTGGACAGTAACCCTATGTTGTGTTCTGAAGTGTGTCTTTAAAACATGTTGTGGCCAGTGACCCTTTGTTGTTTTCTGAAGTGTGTCTTTAAAACATGTCGTGGACAGTAACCCTACGTTGTGTTCTGAAGTGTGTCTTTAAAATATGTTGTGGCCAGTGACCCTTTGTTGGTCGCCTGGCCCACATTGTTTGTTGGTCGCCGGCCGCACTCTCACCCTCTCCATCCTCTACCGCTCCACCAGGACTTTGTGTTCTACGCACCGCGGCTGCGCATCAACAAGCGCATCCTGGCGCTGTGCATGGGCAACCACGAGCTGTACATGAGGCGGAGGAAGCCGGACACCATCGAGGTGCAGCAGATGAAGGCCCAGGCCCGCGAGGAGAAGCACCACAAGCAGATGGAGAGGTAGAGCACAAGGAGAGTGCACACACACACACACACACACACACACACCCTGCACTCACACTGATACCCATACACACTCACTGACTCACTCACATTGTTACTCTTAAAGTTCAGTAGGATTTTGTTACCACTAGAGGGCAGCACTGTATGAATTCCTGCAGGTGCTCGGCTTACTACTCTTAACATTAGAAGCCAGGAGGCCTGGGGAAATCGGCGTTCACTCTGGGATTTGAAGTTCAAAATGACCTGCATGAGGGCACTCATTGTTTCCATCAATCACTATGCATTAGGCTGGTGTTCTAGGTTGAGGTGGGGGTTTTGAAAAATCATAGCTGACATATGAATTGACGAATAAAAGAATACAAAAATGTGCGACATAACTTTTGACATGCATAAGATTTGCGAGCGCTGAAAAGCCCTCCTTTGAATTTCAGTGGAAACGAGGCGAATTAATCCTGCCTTTGTCGTTACGTGCCAGAAGGAAACAAAACCTACGTCATATGATAAAGAATTCTATGAAACATTATTTTTCTTTTTTTTTTTTGCGACCAATCCTCCATAACTCCACTTCTCACCCCCACACCTCTACCTATAAAAAACACACTGTGTTCTGTGAAAACCCCCCCGTCTGTCAACGTTCCAAATCAACTTTCTTTCCCTCCAATGTCTTCTGCTTGAGACAGACACAGGCTTTGTTGACACCGGGTCTGCTGTCATCATGTCTCTCCTCACTGTCCTGTCTCTCCTCAGCGTCCATGTCACAGGAGCACTTCTTGAAACACTCCACTGACAGACGCACAGCTCCTAAGTGGTTGTCTTTGTTGGCCGACAGAGCGCAGCTGGAGAACGAGAAGAAGAAGCGAGAGCACGCGGAGAAGGAGAGGGAACGGATAGAGCGAGAGAAGGACGAGCTGATGGAGAGGCTGAGACAGATCGAGGAGCAGACGCTGAAGGCCCAGAAAGGTAGGCTTGTTCTCTCTCTCTCTCTCTCTGTCTCTCTCCCTCTCCCTCTCCCTCTCCCTCTCCCTCTCCCTCTCCGTCTCCGTCTCCGTCTCTCTCTCTGTTTCTCTCCCTCTCTCTCTCTCTCTCTCTGTTTCTCTCCCTCTCTCTTTCTCTCTCTCTCTGTGTCTCTCTCTCTCTCGGTTTCTCTCTCTCTCTCTCTCTCTCTCGCGCGTGCGCGCACTTGCTGACAAGTAACAATCAATCATCCTGTCGTACGTCAGGTTTAGTGTCAAAAGTGATTTCTTTTTTCATCTATCATTGTCACACCACATTCTCCCAGGTAGTCAGCTCCCTGCAGGCTCTGTGTGACGCTCACGGGCCAATTAGCACTCTAGCCTTTCAGCAGAACAAGGGGCCCTCTTTTTGTTATCAATATTAAGCCACGGTAAGCATTTAGAGAATGTGCCATAAAACCACCCCTTGTTATCATATCGGGTTTTGGGTATATTTGCGTAGAGGCGAGTTTTAGCCAGGTTGGAGACCGAGGAGAACCGCGGGCTAGGCCAGGGCCAACGCTGCCTGCCGGACTGCCTTTGTTGCTCTGGGGCTAAACATTTCACCTTTCTGCCGCTGAGCAGGTGAATAGTCGTTCACTTTGGGGAGGCCACGGTACATTTTAAGTGTCGCCGTTCACCTTTCCCTGTGTGTCGTATAACTTTTGTCAGGTAGACAAGACGACAAGAAAGGAGTGAACTGAACCCTTTCGAGTTACATCACATAGGAGTAGTAAAAAATACCAAGAGAAAGGGGAATCCATTCAGATAAACCGTCAATGACAAACAGCCCTGTTGTTTTGGGTAGCGTTGCGTGCTGGTGTTGGCCCATATTTCTGTCCCTTGGGTTGTTTTGTGTTGACGCGTTTGCCCCCCCGCCCCCCCCCCACCCCCCCACGCTCGGCCACAGAGCTGGAGGAGCAGACACGCCGAGCCCTGGAGCTGGATGCGGAGCGGAAGAGAGCGAAGGAGGAGGCGGAGAGGTTGGAGAAGGACAGACAGGCGGCGGAGGAGGCCAGGACGGAGCTGGCCAAGCAGGCCGCAGACCAGATGAAGAACCAGGAACAGCTGGTAACGACCCGACACACAATGGCAGTGGACAGGGTGAAGTTAGTCAATAAGGTGTAGGAACATCTCCATCGATGCAAATACCCTGAAGGGGTCCACTTTTTAGTACTTCTTATACATCTATTATTCGTTTAGATAAACCGTTTATGGTAACCCATGAGCTCAAGAGAAAGCATTGCTGATATACCAAAGGGTTTCCATTGTAAGGTTGTAGTGTTTTGGCCCTTTTTTAACTGATAGTAATCTAACATAAGTTAGCTGGCCTACATCTCAAAAGAAAGAAAAAATATACTGAATTTCACTAACAACACTCGCAAAAACAAGGCATAATTCAACCTTTTCAAATGAATCTGTTCAAATGTGAGACTGGTTTCTGTTGTTCCTAACAGCATTAACTATGGATTTCCATCACCAACACCAATGAAGTGCTCAAGATAAAATGATATTTAGCTAACAACACTAATACGCTTTGCAGATGAACCCTATGTTTACAGAGTTCAGTGAGTAGGAGGTCATTTAGGACGTGTGTGTGTGTGTGTGTGTGAGCTCTGTGCTTGTTGCCTCATGCAGGCTGCTGAGCTAGGGGAGTTCACCGCCAAAATCGCTCTGCTTGAAGAAGCCAAACGGAAAAAGGAAGAAGAGGCCTCAGAATGGCAACACAAAGTAATGGTCACCCCCCCACCCTCCTTTGTGTGTGCCTGCGTGTTTCTGTGTGTTCACCCCAAAGCATGTATATGTATCTGTGTGTGTTTGTTTGGTTTGCTATTTCTTTGCATTCAAAGAAGTTTGTACGCTTAGGTTGGATACATTTTTGGGCTGCTTGCTACTAAAACTGTCTGAACACTTAGCAGAAGAGACCGTACAACACGAGTTGTCTTTGTCGCTGAGAATGACACTGTCAAACTGTCTTTTATTTCTCTGGCCTTTCCAGATCCTTTGGATATTTTGATCATGCATATTGATCCTGCTTTAAGTGTGCTTTTAATGTTCTTTATATAACCTCAGGCATACAATAAACATATGGATTAGTGCCTTCGTAGTCTCCTCCTGTTCTTCACTTTACGGCCTTCTGCATCTGAATTAAGTGACTAATGGTGGACTTCGGGTCAACATGATTGCTGCAATTCACCGGCACTCGTTTCAGATATAAAGCCATTAATATATTAACAATAGTTGTTGTGTGTGTGAGTGCGTGCGTGCGTGCGTGCATACATACACATATACCAGAGAACCTTATCTGTGTATCAAACTATCTTTGCTGGAGACACCCACTCCTTTTGACCAGGCCATGCCATCCCAGAGTGAGTCTTTATACGAGTGTGGTGTTAACCCCGTGTGCGCCAGGCTCTCTCGGCTCAGGAGGACCTGGAGAAGACCAAGGAGGAGCTGAAGACGGTGATGTCGTCCCCGCCGGCGCCCGAGCAGGACGAACAGGACGAGACGAGCGGCGAGGCCAGCGCTGAGCTGCACAGCGACGGCGTCAGCAGCCACCGCAGCGAAGAGGAGCGTGTCACCGAGGCGCAGAAGAACGAACGGGTCAAGAAACAGCTGCAGGTACTGAGATCACTAGTACTACTACTACTATTACTATTACCACTAGTACTACTACTACCACTACCACTACCACTGAGATCATCCTCCTACTACTAGTACTACTACTACCACTACCACTACCACTGAGATCATCCTCCTACTACTAGTACTACTACTACCACTACCACTACCACTGAGATCATCCTCCTACTACTAGTACTACTACTACCACTACCACTACCACTGAGATCATCCTCCTACTACTAGTACTACCACTATTACCACTAGTACTACTGCTACCACTACCACTACCACTGAGATCATCCTCCTACTACTAGTACTACTACTACCACTACCACTACCACTGAGATCATCCTCCTACTACTAGTACTACTACTACTACCACTACCACTACCACTGAGATCATCCTCCTACTACTAGTACTACTACTACTATTACTATTACCACTAGTACTACTACTACCACTACCACTACCACTGAGATCATCCTCCTACTACTACTACCACTACCACTACCATTGAGATCATCCTCCTACTACTAGTACTACTACTACCACTACCACTACCACTGAGATCATCCTCCTACTACTAGTACTACTACTACCACTACCACTGAGATCATCCTCCTACTACTAGTACTACTACTACTATTACTATTACCACTAGTACTACTACTACCACTACCACTGAGATCATCCTCCTACTACTAGTACTACTACTACTATTACTATTACCACTAGTACTAATACTACCACTACCACTACCACTGAGATCATCCTCCTACTACTAGTACTACTACTACCACTACCACTACCATTGAGATCATCCTCCTACTACTAGTACTACCACTATTACCACTATTACCACTAGTACTACTACTACCACTACCACTGAGATCATCCTCCTACTACTAGTACTACTACTACTATTACTATTACCACTAGTACTACTACTACCACTACCACTGAGATCATCCTCCTACTACTAGTACTACTACTACTATTACTATTACCACTAGTACTACTGCTACCACTACCACTACCACTGAGATCATCCTCCTACTACTAGTACTACTATTACCACTATTACCACTACCGCTAGTACTACTACTGCTACTACTACTACTACTACTAGTACTACTACTACTACTACTACTACCACTACTACTAGTACTACTACTACCACTAGTACTACTACTAGTACTACCACTACCACTAGTACTACTACTACTTCTACCACTACCACTAGTACTACTGCTATTACCACTACCACTACTACTAGTACTCCTCCTACTACTAGTACTACTACCACTACCACTAGTACTACTACCACTAGTACTACTACTACTACTACTACTACCACTAGTACTAGTACTACTACTACTACTACCACTAGTACTACTACTACCACTACCACTACTACTACTAACTACTACTACTACTACCACTAGTACTAGTACTACTACTACTACTACTACTAGTACTACTACTAGTACTACTACTACTACTACCACTATTACCACTACTACTACTACTATATTGTAAATTGATGTTCAAATGTGTTCTGAGTTTCTCACACCACAGGGACATGTGTTACTAACCACCCAGCCAAGTTTGAACGATGAAAAAAATCGTGTGTGTGTGTATATATATATATCTCGATATATCTATAATTCTCTCCATCCTTCCCTGTCGCAGGCGTTGAGCTCGGAGCTGGCGGAGGCCCGCGACGAGACCAAGAAGACCCAGAACGACATGCTGCACGCGGAGAACGTCAAGGCGGGCCGGGACAAGTACAAGACGCTGCGGCAGATCCGCTCAGGCAACACCAAGCAGCGCATCGACGAGTTCGAGTCCATGTAGCACAAGAGGGTCTAGTTGCCATGACGTCTCATGTTTCCTGTAAAGGGCCCCCCCCCCCCCCCCAATCCCTAACCCCTGCAGAAAAAGGTCAAGGGGTGTGGCGTTAATATGCCGCCCTCTCTGCCTCGCCAAAGCTCTGCCTGCTAGCGGTTGGCCAATCTAACTGCTCCTCGCTTAGAGCTCTGCCCCAAACAGATCTGGAATTGCCCAATCTGGAAAATAGCAAGCATCATATCCTGTTGACATGAACTCCTGCACAAAGGGATAAATAAAGGCTTGCATGTCTGACAAAAAACAAACATCCTGTGAATGAGGTAACAAATCTAAAGGAAATTGGTTGATATCTTGCTTTTATTAAATTAATGTTCATTTGTAGCTTTTTGATGTTGCTGGCAAGCTGTTATGTAAAGCTTATTATATCTGTATTGTTTCTGTTTGTCATCAGTTGAAGAATTTAAATCATTCTCTTTTAAAATGGTTTTTTGGGGTCTCATTTCATTACCATTTATTTAAGTTGACAAGCTTAATTAATCAACGCAGTTCTTTTCAGAGTGTCTCATTACAAACGGTTCAATTCTGTCCTGACTGTCCTAAAGCAATTTAAGTGTCAGATCAAGGTAAGAATTGATTGCAATAAAAAAGAAATGGCAAATCCACTTTTAAACACTACACAAACTGTAAAGTGCAAATCCCAGTTATCTCAAATAGTAAACTTCAATGTGTATTACAGCACAAAGCGTGAATCAACTTTGCAGTGAGACAGGGCCGTGAATTGTCTAACCAGTACGTCATGAGATCTAACACAATGTTGTCAGTACTGAAAATTCTCCTCTGAATTGCGTATGACCCATACAGTAAAAATAATACATTATTTAAAGAAGCAATACCTATACTTCCGAAAAAGACGAATAGGTCCAGACAATAAATAAACACTTCCAATAGGCTTTTATTGCTAAGTTATACAGTACATAACACTTTGAGAGAAAAAAATGATTTCCCATTTGGTGGCAAGTTCCCTGAATCTGTTGCAAGACACACTGACCAGGGGTTCCTGGGTTTCAGTCCCTAAAGCTTATGGAACAGTTACCATGCATTTGTCACAAATCTGGTCACTTTTCTTAAAATCCAAATTTCAATTTTGGTATGATAAGATAACACCTTAACTTGACAAGGGAGGAGGGGCATCATGAAGCAACAAAACCGTATCCCTCTAAGGCAGCCAATCATTTAGCCTGGCAGCTTTGGTCTTCGAAGTAGAGCCTACCCTTGAACTATTAGTTTTTCTTCTTCTGTCTTTTGCAAAAATGATCATTTCATGTAGTTTCTATTGTTTCAAATGTTTTAACTGTGGGGCAATCAAAGATTCAAATACATAGATTCTAAATTCTTTCAGAAAAACATACCATTACCGTTTCTAACTTATTACTGTACATCACTGAATTTGCAACCCAAATAAAATCCAGATTTTCGGTGTAGCACATTATTTTATGGCACAATTGAAACAATATTTAGTCTTAATCCATCTGTTTAAACTATTCCCAACATGTGGGCATAAAGAACTTTGCAAGTGAACAACATAACCTCACCAAAGTGTATTTGACAATAGACAAAAATACATCCCACATCAAAATCATTCGCTAATACTGTTACAACACCACAGTGCAAAATTGCACCAATTTCTTAATGCTTGTAAACTTTGTATATCCTTTTCAAAGTCCTTTTTTTGAACTAGGGCATGGAAAAATAGTATCTTTAGTATTTGTCTGAACATGGTTCAGATTATCCACAGATGGCTGAAAAGCACATGGCCAAGTTTAGGCATATAACTTGTGTTCATGCCCCTCTCCTGGGCACACACACAGGCTGGCACATGGTGCCACATCAGACCAGAGAATGCATGTCATTCCAGCAGCATTTCACAAGCCATCAATTAACACAACGTATTTGAGCCACCCTTAGAAAAGCGTTGTCAGGGAAACTATGGTTACATTGAACAAGGCAATGTTTCAGTATTATGCTGTGAATGTATAGACAATATTTCAAACGGTAGGGCTGCTGCAAAACCTGCTGAGGCTAAAGTCGGCCTTTTGGGCCACCACTTAGAATTAAAAAAGCTGTTTTTCAAGTGAAAGGAGATTGAATAGAGGTAGAAGAGAATGCTTGTTAACATTTAAAAAGGTTCATCGAGCCACCCACACTTTCGGCCTGAAAGACAGTTCGCCCTGATTTCACTTTACCAAGATAACAATTTAGTTATTACATTAAGTTACACATTTTCACTATTTGCCCTTGTCATGTGTCCCTCTTTCAAGTAGTCAACAGTAAATGCATTTGATGCTTTTCTATGTTTAAACAGAAATAACCCCCTAATTATAGCAATTTCTTTCTTTAAAAATTAACTCGACTTGACAATTCAAGTAATGGCACATACACTCAAAATATCTTCTCTTTTTTTGTATAAATAGTATTTTTAATATATAAAACAATGATCTGCTTAAGTTAATAGGATACAATTTGTATCAACGCGGAGATAATTCTGCACTAGTTTGTAGCAGGCCTTTGCTGTTGCTGTTCGAAGGCTTCCTGTGGTTTAAGGGTTGAGTGAGAGACCATAAAAACCCTGCACTGCAAAAAAATGAAATATGAGCAAGACCAAATATCTTGTATCAAGCCAATATATCTAATATTTCTAAATATAAGATAAATGATCTTCCTAAGAAGTGTGGATGTTAGATTATTTTACTTATTTCAAGACATACTTATCTAGATGTTCTTGTTCTATTGGCAGCTAATTGTGCTTGTTTGTTTTTGTTTGTCTCTTTTATTCCATATGTTATTTCTCATTTCTTGTGAGGCACTTTTTGCAGTGTTACAAAGAACTCTAGTACACAGACCTCTATTATCTGTCGATACAATTACATCTGACAACAGCCTTTTTAAATTGACTCCCCTAACAAACCAGACCCCCCTCCAGGTAAAACGAATGCAACAAACATTTGCCGCATGTAACCAGAAGGACAACAATAAATTAACACATAGCTTTAAGTAAAACTAAGATACACTTATTTTTTGCTACAGTGCACCTGCACTATTTTTATATCCTCAGGAACCATCACAATGTGATTTCACTTGTTGGTATGGCATTGCAGGATATGGGGGCGGGGGGGCGGGGGGGGGGAGATAATAATCTAAATGATTAAATGATTACAAAGATGATAGATGGATAACCCACAATAAGAAACTGAACCATGAGGAAAAGTGAACAATGCCAATCCAGCCATTCTTTAACGGTTTATTGGGTTAGGGCTTATCATTAGTCATTCCTGTCTTTCACTTCCCTAAAGGGGAAATACCTTGCAAGCCCACACTACACCGATTTCCACCACCTGTTTTTAGATACAATTAATGAAATGTCTGAGGACAATATTTTTTTTTTTTTTTTTTTTTTAAGTTTGAGCTTACTTTTATGGCTCTAAAACAAAGAATTGACTTTTATTTTGGAATTACAGCATTTGCACCTTTACAGGATGTGCCCCCCAAGGTGTTGGGAAAGCTGAGGCATTTAGCTAAAATATAAGGCCAAAGCCACACTCAGAAATGATTGCCAAAAATAAAATCAAAAGGTTAAAAATTAAAATAAATAAATGAAAAGTGCCTGAACAAAGTATTTAAAAAACTATAGAAATAACTTATTTGAAAATAAATTAATAAAAGCAACATATTAGACGAAAACTTGATACAATAAAATCCAACATTAACCCTAGGTGTATTCTTCCACAAAATACTCTCTACCCCAACCCTTATGCCCACCAAGGATCAGCTATCCTCATGTTAAGTGCTGAAGGTGGTCGAAAAAGAAACAAATTGCCAATTAGATAGCTGTCATTTTCCTTTGCACGAAACCTGTAAAAAAAGATCTGGATAAAGAATTGTGTATCTAGAATGCTTTACTTAGTTCTATTACAGCTTTAGATACCCCATGATGTCGGGTCTTTAGTATGTGTGGAGCTCCAGTATGCTTTTCCTATTCTCTTATGTCCGAGGAAAGTGTCCACCATGGGCTGTGGGCTGTGGGGTGGCCACTATCGGACCAATATGCAAGGCACAGTTTACTTTCAAATCCTAAGCTCAACCCTTGTCTCGGAAATGAAAAGGTATACGTGTGTGTGTTTTTGTATATGTAGGCGAGTCTGTGTGTGTTCGTCCATTTTTCAGGGATTTAACATACCTAAACATTTTTAGTGGGCCAGTATCAATACCCATGCTGGGACTTTTCACCCAAGATGGCTGCCGCCAACTGCTGGGCATCAGTCACATGAGGGTTCCTGCCCATGACCAGCTGCACCAGCTCTGGAGGAAAGATGTTGCACAGGTTGACAAACACTTTCTCCCGGAGGTCCTGGTATTTTCCCAAGGTGTTGGGCTCCGGGTGCTGGAAAGCCTGGGATGGGTGGTTCATGTGGGCATGGCGAGAGGCAGGGGGAGAGGAGGAATGTGTAGACAGGCCGCGGGGCGAGGGACTTCCCTGGGTTCCCCAAGGCGAGGGCCAGGTCTGTTCGCGGCCTTCTGGAAGGCCCTGGAAGTTAAAGGGCTCGTAGCTCGACGGAGTGGCCTGCTGGTAGTAGCTGGAGTCCCAGCTGGCCAGGCGGGGCGGCTCCTGCCCTGGGTGGCTCCTTCGGGGGTGGAGCAGTGGGGAGCGCTCACGTAGGCGGGGCTCCTGGAACCCACTATCCGGCCAGCGGGAGCCCTGAGTAGAGCTCTGAGCGTGGGGTTTCGGAGGCGGCGGAGGTGCAGGATAGCCCTCAGGGCAGCTTCCTGCAGAGCGAGAGCCCATCGACGGGTACGGTAAGTGCGCCGGCAAGTAGGCCATCTGCGATTTGAAGTGGTTGAGCGATGGGGAATCTTCCAGGCCAAAGTTGTGTTGTGGACGCCCGGGGGCCTGGGGCAAGGGGTACCTGTGGTGAGGCATCGGGCCCAGGCCAGGGGCCGCTTGGCTGGGCAGGTGGGGGTAGCGGATGGGGCAGTGGTGATGGCGGTGGGGTGGGTAGTGTGGATTATTGGGGTGGTTATAGTGGCACTTGGGGCCCTCCTCTTGGAGCGGGTCAGGGGAGAAGGACTCGGAGCTCACACTGCCGTCGCTACTGCAGTCGGACACAAAAGAACTAATTCGCAAGTCCGCAGGGAAGTAGCGCTCCGGGCTGCGCGGTGCCGCCAGGCTGAGACTGGAGTAGGCTCTCATCAGGGAACTGTACCCAGGCTCGGGTGACTCACACGTCGGGTAGGGCTCTGCCAGGCCCAGGCCTGCGCTCCCTGAGACCCTGGAATTGGATTGGTCGCCCCTCCACTCCTGCTGGTAGTTGTGACTGGACGGAGCGCCACCTGCAGGCGGGCTGAATACACTGCTGCAGCTACCACTACTGCTGCCGCTGCCCCTTCGAGCCTCTACCTTGGTCCGCACTCCCAGCCTGTCTTCGAGGAGGTCACTGCAGTAGTCCCCACGCAGGCTGGGCTCCGACAGCCTCTTAGGGAGGCCGCGGTGGGGATCCGTGACAGCCCCCTCTGGCCTGGTGGTGGCACCGCTGTTGTTGGGTACGCTTTGGCTCTTTACCATCAAGGCAGCAGCGCTCAGGGTCATGGAGGAGGTAGAGGAATTCTTAGCGCTGGCACGGAGCTCGTCAGCCACTGAGCGCTGGGGCTGTGTGCCTCTCTCCGGGTGATAGAACTTACACTTGTGGCCGTAAGTGCACTTTTTACCTGAGGAGAAAAAACGGGGTGACAAAAATTGTATTTTTTGCTGATTAATAGCACTTCCAAAGATTGTATTTTTTGCTGATTAATAGCACTTCCAAAAATTGTATTTTTTGCTGATTAATAGCACTTCCAAAAATTGTATTTTTTGCTGATTAATAGCACTTCCAAAGATTGTATTTTTTGCTGATTAATAGCACTTCCAAAGATTGTATTTGTACGAAAAATCGAATTGGGCATCCTGCAATTCTGTATTCTGCCGCAAGCCAGTGTCTTTAAAAGGATATACACAAATCAAGGACATGGTTTTTTCCATGTAGAACGAAACCAAATGAGCGGTCAATGTGTGGTATCAGATTCAAATAGATGCGTGAGCTAACTAAAACCTCTGTTGAGTCAAGGCCCTCTACGTTCCTCTTTCTCAAATGATTCTGTGTGGTTGGGAATTCCAGCAAAGAGCAAAGACCTGACGTTGTTTATCAAATACTGACCTTGTGTAGCCTGACCACGAGTTTAAGTGCTGGTGAAACCTGTTATATTTCCTTTTGATTCATTTCAGAATCCCAAAATAACTTCTTGAAAGGTTAAGATGTTTTTACTCCCCTTTCCCACTAGCATTCCACATAATAGGTTACTAACTATAAGTTTAGTTTACTTTAGTTTAATTATTAGTCGGTTCACACATTGCGAACAATACAACGAAATGTGTAGGATGAGTCAGGAAGGCAGCAAAAAACTTAAAATAAAAAAATAAATAAAAAACTTTAAAATACAAACTATAATAATAAATAAATGAGAGAATTAAAGATAAGGGATATATTCCATTTATATTCTATATTATAAACATTATAATATAACTATATTATGTTTATATTCTAACTTCTATTAGAGCATTATACATAATATAAACTGAAATCAAAGTGGTACAAGTGAGGAAAGAGTGATGCTATATTACCGTAGGGACATGGCTGCTTCCTGTACTCTGGGATGACAGGTCGCTTTCTTAGGAAGTTCTCCAGACTAGGACCATGGCGACCCAAGGGATCATCTGGAGGCATGAACCTAGACACATACACTTCACAGTTCAGATGAGACCCCCGAAACTAGCACTTTATCCAAGACGTATTGCACAGTGCAGGGAAAAAGAAACTTGTGTGGACATTGTGTAAATGTGTGATTTGTGTAGACCAGTCCTTCCTTACTTGTCATTGACAAACGAGTACATGAGCAGCCGCTCATCAATGAACTTCTTCCATTCCGGCTTTTCATTGGCCAGGTCTCTATAGTTGTCATTGGAGACGATGATGCCATCTGACTCATAAGCCAGTTTAACAATGAAACGGTCGTCATAACAGACAACCCGTCGGCCCTGAACACGTCGAGATGGAGTAAAGACTAGAATCTTGTCTTTTTCTAGACGCCTCAGGATCTCTTGGTCTAGAAAGAATCAAATAATACAATGAATAGGTATATACATAGATTTAAGGTTTTGAACCAAGGCTATAGTACGCAGAAATTACACAGAACATAGTATGTGTGGTGTTAATGTGATTCATTACTGAACTTTACGTTAATGTTCAATTCAACATTCCTTGCTTGAGTATGATGGGGGTTTTTTTGTGTGCTTTTGCAAGCAGTTGTTGAACTCTGTGGAATTTAGTTATTGCGTTTTCACTTCCAAAGAAAATGTTGGTACAGCTTCATGTGAAAGTTGGCGCTTGAGTAGGTTTGGATTTGTGCAATGCTAATGGTTCCCAGTAAGCGACAGTTCAATGAGTGTTATTGTAAGGATTACCGGTAATGAGGGCGTCAGGTCTCGACTGCTCTTTACGCCAAGCAGGCACAAAGACAGTGATATCTCTGTGGCCACGCTCAAGGAACCAATCAACAGCCAGCTGAATGCCGTGACAGGAGAACACTTCCTTGTTCCCATGACTATGGAAAAAGAGAATCCATAAACAAAAAACATATTGGAAAAAGAGTGAACATTTTATTATATATATATATATATATATATATATATATATATATATATATATATATATATATATTAATATTCACGTTATTAGAATGATGATTATAAAGTAATCATATAATAAATCCCATACATCTCAATGTCAAGGAACGAGATCTAATATTCTTCTCTCACTTAGGATTTCCCCACCTGGCTATGATTCTTTATCCATTTACTGGATAAAGTAAGACATAAGGAATGTGGGTTAATTGCTAGGCTCTAAAAAATGTCCTATTCGGCTTGCCGTCTCACCTCATGGCCATGTTGCTGCCGTCCACCACCACCGGCCTGAGGTTTTCTTTATCATCCAGAAGCTGAGAGGCGCACAGCAGCTGGCAGGAGTCCAGAGAGGAGGTGGACGAGGAACGAACGGAGGAAGACAGCGAGGAAGGGGAGTGGGGTCTGGCGGGTACTTCCGTCTGCTCCATCTCCGACTTGGCCCCCAGTTTAACCAGCTCTCCGAGTATGTCGTTGATCAGGGCTTCCTGCCCTAGTTTCCTCAGCACCAGTAAAACCAGCTCCTCGGAGTAACCAAGTTTCAGTGCAAACTCCAACTTGGCCCGGTGGTCCGTGAGGGGGTCTGTTGGGGGCGGTAGGTCTCCAGTACTTTGGTTTTGGGCCAGGTCCTGCCTGGTTGGGTAAGGGGGTGTGTTTTGGTTAACAGAAACAGGACCGTTCTGGGTCCGTTCATCCTCGCTATCGGAGGTGGCACTCTCCTCTGAGCAATTACTGAAACCGCTGATGGAACTGCCCGTGCGCGAGTTTCCAACACTGCTGCTGCTTGTGCTGGTGTCACAGCTACTGCCATTACACGTGTCCACTCCGTCCGTCTCAATGACTTCCAAGGCTCTTAGGTCAGCGGCTGAGGTTGTGCTTTGGCTAGCCTGACGGTTAGAGCTTTCTACGTGGAGGTAGTCTAAGTCTAGCCCCAGGATGAGGATGCGGCCTGTTTCATCCTCCAGATGGTCCTTCAGGCCCATGAAGCCGTCTCACACATTCAGCCCCAAACTTGCCTTGACCTTGGTGACCCTTTTGACTGCTGGTCGACCCAACTGCTGCAGCTGTTGCTAAGCTGCTCACTGACCAAGCCTGGGAGAATAGGAAGTAGGAGAGAAAGGGGAAAAATATGAAGATGTTCATCCAATGGGTTGTAGCTGTTCTTTCTATATTAGACAGAGATTACAGGAGTCCGCGTAAAGTGGCCTACGTATTAGCAATAAACCGATATGCCAGAATCCATAACCAAAGTAGTACATTTTTGTATTTGGATCACACAGGGTGTTTCTGCAAATAAGCCCTAGTCTCAGTAGGCCTTATTCCTGTATCATTTGGTGAAAAGAAAAAACAGTCAGAAACACTGCACATGTTCAACTCCTTTTAAACACATGGTTAATGTGGTCCACCCACAAAAAAAAGCAAAAGCTAGTTTCTATAGGCTTCACTAGGTTTGTAGATGAGATGTTTTTTCACACTGCCTGAAAATAACATTTAAATAAAAATGCAACCTTTGCAGTACAGATTAAACCTTTGTTTCATCAGTCCTGTGCACTGGACAGCCAAATTGCAAAACCCCAGTTTACCACAGCATAGCATGCCCTCGTTAGTGGAAAAGCCAAAGACAAATATTGTTCCGCCCTTCTGCCCTTCAATTCAGATGAGTTGAAGTAGACGTGGAGTAACCTGCCTAAGCAAAGCAACTTGTTCCAGCATAGCATAAAACCCCAAAGGTTTTATGAAACGGGCCTGAGTAAACTTATTTTCTTCCTGCCAACGTCCACGGATTTGCATGTAAGCAGAGAAAAGCTCCCCTTTTGTCTGAGAAACCGCGAATCAATCTCCAGTCACTAAAACAAGTTTGTCCGCCTCTCCGGATTAAACTTGTCCAGGAACCGCTGACAGATGACCTAACACGTACACTGGTTTTCAAAACCGATCGAAAACGCAAACAAATTACACAGTGGAAAGAACACGAAAGATAAAAGCCCTCTTTAACAAGTGTATTAGAACGCAGGCAGAAGTCACTCCTTTCATCTCACGATACTCTCAATACCATGTCTGCATCTCTCATTTCTTTGGGAACTCGATACTCCTATATCAACCTCGTCCAGTGTTTAATTTAGAATTAATAGAACGGATGGCAACGTTTTCGAGCTAGTTAACACTGTAAAACAACATTATTTGTGCGTTTTGTCAATTGACCTAACTTGCAAAACAGGTACAGCAAGCACCAACACAAATTAAATCAGATTCTATAAATCTGAAAAAAAAAGGCTCATGAACAAAAAAACACTTTTCAAATTTTCAAAAAAATATTCTTTTTTTGGCTTTAAATGTGGGCTTCCATTTATCTCATTTAGAAATCCAAACACAGATGCTCAAGTCTGTACAAAAGTCTGAGCTTATTTGCATGGAGGACTAGCACCTTAGTCAGTCTAGGCTCAGCCTCTCGGTCCCAGCGGGACATCCTGATCAGCTGAAACAACAGGAAACCTGTTGTTTGAGTGCAAGGGGCCACAGCCAGCTCTTGTAATTGCTCACTGACCCCTTTAAAAGGAGCATGTGTTTCTGCGTCCTCACTGCATCAGGAACATTCTAAGCTGTGAAGCGTTCTGTTTACAAAAGAATTCCCAGTAAACAAACATGGATCTAGTTCACTACCGTTTAAGAGCGCATCATCTTTATGTGTATGGTATGAGTCCTTTGTTCATTGTTGCAGACCATAGTGTAGCTTGAGCAGAAGTTGCTTGGGGGCTTTGTTTTAATTGTATTGAAAGGTTAAAGTAATTTGGCAGGTGTCACCAACAATTAGTCGTTTAAGTTTAAGGAATGAGGGTTAATGACTTCCCACCTCAACATCAAAGCTAACTTTGAGCTAAACAGAGGTAATAAAAGAGCTTCACAACAAATTCCCATATTCAGGGTGTATGTATAATCAGTCTGACCATATTTAAAAAATGAAAAATCATAATCATGTCAGCTTTTAATGTCCGATTGATCATTTTGTGAACGCGGGATCTCATTGGAGTGACTGGAAAGCAAAGCCCTGTAGAGACGTGACCTGCCGTGTCCAAGCTGCCTCTCTGGTGTCTCTGAATGCCACAAGAGAACTGGAATAATTTAGTCCTCTGATTACAAAAGGGACACAAGAAGAAGTGAGAGTGTGTGTCTGTGTGCATGAGGGGTGGGGGTGTTGGGGAGGGGGGAGGGGGGGGGGGGTTGTCAGTGGGTAATATCAGGGGGTGGGGGGGATCGGGGGACTGAAGAAGTGTGTCTGGCTTGCCGTCTATGAACAAAGCAGCTGGCAAACCAATCTGGACCCCTCAGATAGGAGCATTGTTCCCCTGGAATTGTGCAGTGGGCACAGACGGAGGTCGGGGCTATTCAAATACCCCCACCATTCCCTACGGCCGTCCCTTTGAAACACACACACACACACACACACACACACACACACACATACACACACACACACACACACACACACACACACACACACACACACAATACACTCACACAGCAGTCAGTGGCCCCAAGTAATGCTGCAAAGCAGTGCAGGCCTGAGTCACTGTTCGTCAGACGGGTTTTCTCAAGAGTCAGCTAAAATACAGAAGCCTTCCTATTGTGTGTGCAGTTACACTGTTACACTGCACACCTGCTGATGCAAAGGCCAACATGTACTGTACAGCACCATGAACTCGTAGCCTTACCATGCTAAGAAGAAGATGCTAGCAGGCACTTGCTCAGACCTTAAGGGGGACCCCAGCCCGATTGCCATTGTCAGTCACAAGTACCTCACAGATTGCCTTTGCAGAATCTTGAGTTATTGTTAATAGGGCCATAATCTCTTATGTGTCGTGCAAATTCTAAAACAAATAAACAAAATGAAGGTATGAGTGTAGGGTAGATAGATGTTCAAACCAAATTGGTCTGTAACTCAAGGATTTAGTGGCAGGCTTTCCCAATAGCAGTGTTGCTCTTAGAACAAGGTTTTATTAGAAATGCTTGAGAAGTTTCTTTTTAATCCCTTTTAGAAAGATTTACACAAATCTTTTATAATACCATAACAAGAAGAGAATTTAGATATCAGCCTTATCAATGAGGCTAAATTATTTACTGGAGGTGGACTTCGGAATGAATTCTGTTTTATCAAACTAGGAACCAAACTGCAAATACGCTGTCAATCGATAAGGCTTAGGCCTAAGTGGTTAGTGATATCTCTTCCAATATCTTAAATACAGAAATCGCTCTTAAGAATATAAGAATATGCATGGTACATAGTCTTGTTTTTTTACTCCGCTGTTCTGGAATGTGTCCTATAATTAAAGCAATGTTTATTTTTTGTCAAAATAGCTTTATATCTTATATCTAAATAACTTATAATCTGATTAACTAATGATGCAAATGTATTATTTGCAACATGGAGGGACAATTAGGTTCTTCACATTGTCAGCATGATGTTTACTATTACTTAAAAGAAAGCTCAAAAATCAACGTTCTACCTATAGCCTCGGCAAAACATTTCCAACATTTTCGGGGTGACAATTTCAAAAAACAGAAACCCAGTCCCAGGCCATATTCCCAGCAGTAGCATACTGATAGAGATAGTGCTAGCCCTGCTCCCCTCCTGCTGCTCTGAGCAGATGTTGGAGCCTCCACCTCCGTGACCTAGCCTGCGCGGCCTTGCGGGGCTGTCTGTGGGCCTGGGGTGGGGTGGGGGGGATTCGGGGCGGGATCAGTCCCCCTGGGTCCTGGTCGCCTCCCTGAGGGCCACACCTTAGGCCAGTCCCATTGGGCCTGCCACACACACGGCCGCCATTTGCGGGTTGAGCTGAGCAGTGGCGATTACCCACAAGGGGGGGGGGGACAAAGACGGAGAGGGATGGAGGAAGGTAAAAAGAGGAGGGAGAGGGGGGAGGAAGGTAAAAAGAGGAGGGAGAGGGGGGAGGAGGTGCACAAGCATAAAGGGCAACAGATGCCTATTCAAGCCGCAGGGGACCCCCTGCAACCCCCCCCCCCCCCCCCCTTCTCCTCCTCTTTTGGCACTGGTGGTGCCCCTGCTCATCCTCTACAGTGGTCTGGTGATACATATCGACACTGTCATGTGACTGAAAGGGGGGGGGGGGTCCTCAATTTCAGCTCTAAGCGGAGATATGCACAGTTATAGTCCACTGTGTTCCCCATGCTAATGTTATCGCATATTCACACGCACAGACACACACAGGCACATATTGCTGCAGTATTTGCACAGGGGTGGCGATAGGTAAACCTTTTTTGTTGTAGAAGTAAATGAAAAAGTATTACGTTTTTCAATCCATCTGCACAATCCAAGCCTCAGCAAAATCTCTGAAACTTCTGCACTACATCTATATCTTTACTGAATAGTTATATCCCTGACTCAAGAATGCAAATGTCATTGAGTTCTCTGTCTACAGTGACAAATGTGTTGTTTTAGCACAGTCTTTATGCAAAACCTTATGACGTTGACAGAATAAAAAAAAAAATCTGAAAAAAAGTTGTACAAGACCCTATCCACACATGAGGGTCGATTTATTTAGTCACAAGCATTAAAATATTAAAACTCCAAACTACTAAACCAGCTTTACAGAAGAAACACACTTACCACAGGTCTGCTGAGAAAGAAGCAACCAACGACACCAAAGTCCTAGGCAAAGACACTGCTGCCGATCCTCTTAAAAGAGAATCCCTTTAGTCACTCCACCTCACACTTCAGACGGAATTCAAAGTAAACTTCCAAGTTTGTTCATGGTGTCGCTGTCTAATAAATAAAGAACTCCCGGTGACCTACATCCAGCAGGAAAATTGAGCAATGGTCTAAAATCCAAGGGCTCTGGCTTGTCGTGCAACTGTCAACCCCCCATTGGATCCTGCATTTGGTCAGGTTTTCAGACGTGTTCCGAGGCAGGCAGGTGGAACAATGTGTGCGTGAACAGATGGAGCAGCGGTGACTACCATTCCTTCCTGACTCCCAGTCAGCCTCGCGACCAATGGGAGCACGGTGACCTCACAATGAGTAAAACATGAGCAAAACGCACATGCATGGACAGACAAACTCTCTCTCTCTCTCTCTCTCTCTCTCTCTCTCTCTCTCTCTCTCTCTCTCTCTCTCTCTCTCTCTCTCTCTCTCTCTCTCTCTCTCTCTCTCTCTCTCTCTCTCTCTCTCTCTCTCTCTCTCTCTCTCTCTCTCTCTCTCTCTCTCTCCTATCTTAGTCCACTCCACACACACACACACACACACGCCCCAAAAGACTCTAAGATAAGCGCCTCACACACATCCCCCTCATTTGCCTTCCATCCCACTGACTGGAGCCGTGTATGTACGCGGGGGCATACTTTCACAATGGGGGAGCCACACAAAGGAGGGCCCTCGGTGGGCAGCTGCACACAGTCACCAGACAAGGGCCATTAGAGGGAGAGAGAGCGAGAGGGGGGGGGGGGGGGGGGGGGGGAGAGGGAGAGGGTAGGAGAGAGAGGGGAGAGAGTGATTGAGAGAGAGACAGAAAGAGAGAGAGAGAGAGACACACAGAGAGAGAGACAGAGAGAGAGAGCAGGAGAGAGAGAGAGAGAGAGAGAGAGTGAGAGAAACAGAGAGAGAGAGAAACCGAGAGAGAAAGAGAGAGACAGAGAGAGAGAGAAAGAGAGAGAGAGAGAGAGACACCTGGCTCATTGCAGACCACTGTCTCCTTGTTCCTCTTTGTTACTTTGAGTTGGGGGATGGAGCACACACAATGACATCGAATTATGTCAAAAGTACTCCATTCTATTGAAATGGGTGCTACCATATGTGTGTGTGTGTGTGTGTGTGTGTGCGTGTGTGTGTGTGTGTGTGTGTGTGTGTGTGCACGCAGGCTTGAGGGGGGTTGAGAAGGAGAGAAACGTAGGGGGTCTTTGCAGGGCAACATGGAGAGCCTGTATGTATGGGAGGCAGAAGTTTGGTGAGGGGAGGAGTCCTGTTATTGTTCAGACACACGTTTGACAAAATGGAGGCAACCTTTCAAAGACATTAGCTGGCGAGGGAGCGATTACTTCTGGACTTTAAGGTGTTCTGTGACAAAGACTGGGTGTTGTCAGGCAACAGTTAAACAACTTAAGTTGTCATCTCATCCAATACATACACTACTTACAATTCAAAACATAAAAACAGCATTGGACAACAACAAAAATATGATTTACTCCAGTGGAAATGTTTTTTAAATCCGTGATTTATAAGGCACTTCAGTGGAAGTGATGTAGGCCTATTTTAATGAATGTATCTAACTTTGACAAACAGGTGAAAAGTGTTTTTCAGTCCTACCTTTTCAGTTGAGAAATGTTTCCAGAATTTGGTCATTTTCGTCTTTTACTGATCTGGAGAAAGTCATTCATGTTTTTTTTTCTCCAGACCCCATTATTGTACTTCCTCTACTTCTTTTACTTTCTTCGGAGTACAAATAATTTATCTAGTTTAAAACTAGTGCAAAATGCAGCTGCCTGACTTTTAACAATCACAATAGGGGATCACATCAAACCAATCCTAAGATTTTTGCATTGCTTCCCTGTAGAATTCAAAGTTAACTTTAGAGATCTATTTGTTTACTTTCAAGCCTACTTTAACCCCAGTTAATGTAAAATATGTTTTAAATTCCTCACAAGCAAGAACACAGCCATAGGTCCTCAAATAGGACTCCACTGACAGTTCTAAAGTATATATAACAAACAAAAGGTAACCAAGCTCTTGTGAAAACCTTACTTTTATTATTAAATGGCTGGTAGTTTTCGATACATTTCATGGTTTTATTTTATTTAAATTGTTAAAGTTTTTTTTGACGATATTGTTATTTTGAATGATTATGTTTGAATTATTCTCTGTATTTATTATTATATTTATAATATGATTGGTGGTCAATGTTGCATTGTTATTTTATGAACACACTTTTTGAAACCTTTACTAAGTGCTATGTAAATAAAGATTATCATATTATATACATATGTACTGTATACAGCGCAGTCAAAAGTTTGGACACACTTTCCCCTTCAAGTTTCCCATATATATATATATATATATATATATATATATATATGCTTAGTAAATAAAGGGACTTTAAAATGTTTTCTCTTCAAATGTTTTCTCTATGTATGTATATGTATGTATGTCTATCCGTTCGAGCGACGCACCACTCTGGCAGCCTGTCCTCCGCGGCTTGTTTGAGTAGCTGTGAGTGACTCCATAATTGGGGCTCAGCTGCCTGCCTGCCTGCCCGCCTGCCTGCCATTTCCCCCTGGGGCCTGGGAGCTGAGGACCATCTGCTTCTAAGACCAATATAAACAGGTGTCCCTCCTCCACCGAGCCTGGACCTCGCCAGTCCACCACAAAGACCTTGAGCCACTGTTTACACAAGACCCCACTGACATACACCTTTTCCGCCTACAGCCTTATCTGATCCGCAAAAGAAACATATATCACACCTTAGATTTAAATCTTCAAAGGATTCATTGACTTGATTGATAGTCAGGTTCGACTGTGCTCACGGTATAACAGGCTTTAAAGGTAACACCTGAAAAAGCCTGCCAATACACCTTCTGGCCCAAAATAATGGATAGGCTATTCAAGTAATCATTAACAGGCTTTGAGATTGTTTACACAGGTAGTTTCCTCTTAGTCGGCCTTTCCCTGACCAGTTTTGCTCAGGACCGCACCTTTGAGGTGTCGGGAAACAAAGGTGAAAGCTTTAACTCTTGAACCGTCAGTGGGACATTAACCAAATGAGGTGAAAGACTGATGAAAGATGGAAAGAGCACCTTCTATGAAAAAAACATGTGGCAGAGCAACAGCACAAAGACAGAGGAGAAATGAGACCGCATGGCGAAAGGCCGCAGAAATAAAATTCCCAGTCCCATCACGGAAAGCTCTCCCTTAACAGAAGGACACCCTGTGGTGGGGCCAGCAGCTCCTCTTTAACCCACTGTGGAAACACTTTTTACGGCAGCAGGGACTACTCCAGCCCCAGGCTGCAAGGCCTGAGCTCACTGTCTCATTCGTATGCGCATATATACAATTTTACTGTATGAAAGCTTAAAAATAGAGCCTACATGAGTCCACGTGCACATGAATAATACGCTGCGAGGTTAAAGCACAAAGACTTCATATTAAATCCTCTGTACTGCAGTCACTGGTGGGTTCAACTAATCCACGTGAGGAAGGGGCAGTCGAGAAGTCCAGCTGATACAACACAATCACACCCTCTCACACACACACACACACACACACTTCATTCTCCGCAGGAAAAACAATACCAACAGGCCTCACACATGCTCCCCCCTACAGAGAGGAATGGCTAGCTTGAGGAACTAACAGGCCCACATGGTGTCTCTGTGTGTGTGTGTGTGTGTGTGTGTGTTGTGTCCCAGCGCGTGTGCATTCAATGCACTTAAGTGACCCAGAGGGCACTGGGCCTAAGGCCAAATTTTTTTGTATCTCCCAAGTCCTCAGCCCCTAGTCCTCCCACCTCTTTCTCTCTCTCTCTCTCACACACACACACACACACACACACACACCACCTGCTGTTCTGTTCGCGCAGGCCCCAGTGGGTATAATGAAGATGGAGTGACTTTGTCGCTATACAAGCCCATAGACAGGCGGAAGCCACATCAGAGAGATGCACCAAATAACATGACGCAGGTTTCCACCTAATAAAAACGCCGTGGCAACCGGACCTGAGGTGATGGGCGTGTGGTTAACACTGTGAGGATTCCTTCAAATAAAATAAAGAGGGTTTTCACACATCTGAGGCTCATTTTGCGGGCTCTTTGAAGGCTAGCCACTGGCCAAAAGAGATCCTAGTGAACAAACCCTAACCCCAAACAAATATTTCAACCATTATTATTGATCTATTTACGCTTGCTGTCAATGGTTGACTGGTTGATCAAAGTCGGCTTTTAAGTGATTTCTGTATAGCTGGTGAACGTTTTTTCTGTTCCTTCTGCCCATTGCACCACTATACACATGCAATACAGCGTACCACGTTACGGCACAGGGGACGGTGGCACAATCACTACGTGTCCAGAGATGCTGACCCTCATAAAACCCATGAAATACGTCGCCTACTTCCCGATGTCATTGTGTCGCGGACCCCGTCCCTTTTTGCCGCTCTCTGATTAAGTTGTGATGGATCGGCCCCCACTGGTCTGGCCCCTGAACCTCTAGAGAGGGGGGGGGGGGGAGAGAGACAGACAGACAGAGAGAGAGGGGTGGAGAGAGAGAGAAAGAGGGGGGCGGGGGTAGAGAGACAGAGGGGGGCGGGGGGTAGAGAGAGACAGAGAGAGGGGTGGAGAGAGAGAGAGATAGAGAGACAGAGACAGAGACACAGAGAGAGAGAGAGAGAGTGTTTATGGGTAAAAGGGCAGGGGTTGGGGGTAGTGACAGTGGGGTGAGTGTCATGTCACTGAGGCCAGGGAGGGACAATTCTAGGGAGCAGGTCCCCCGTGGATTAGTGCCAGCTGTTGGGCCAAACGTCATCATTGTCATCACGGCTCACACTCACACTCACACTCACACTCACACTCACACTCACACTCACGCTCACGCTCACACTCACACTCACACACACACACACACACACACACACACACACACGTCTCCTCCACTGTATTGAATGGGAGTGCCGGCTTTTCTGCTGACGCACACACACTCACCTCCTGCCCAGGGGGGGCCATGGTCATGTCTGGGGCCCCGCTGCATCGAGCAGACTGGAGGAAAGGGCACATGGGGACATATGCAGAGCACACGCGTACACACACACACACACGCGCACACAGGCACACGCGCACCAACGGACACACAAGCTCACATGCACATAGGCATACTAAGAGGGGAAGCATATGCACAGCAAGGAGAAGCAGATTCACAAAGTACCCACAAATACCAACATACTCACAACCAGAAACCTCTCAAACCTAATTTAATCCCATACAAACCTGCCTCTATGATGTTAAAGGTATGCTGGACATTCATATGCTGTGAAGTGGTTGGCAATAAAGTATTTGAAGCTGTGAAGCGTTCGCCTACAGAACGTATGGAAAATACCCCAGGGGCAGCCCAAACTTTTATAAAACTTGGCAGTGACTCAAGATAGCATTACAATTTGCATAGGCCTACAGGCACTTACAACCAAACAGGTAATTGAATAGCTTTATATAGTTAGACAGTTAGAGACAAACCCTAGATAACTATATGTGCTTACAACCTGTGACATGTTTTAAACCCTGAGCAACTGGTTTGACATTTAAATACACATCGCCGCACGCTTCACCAAGTTGAAAGAAACGTCTTCTTTACCAGCCAAACGACAGATAAGTAGAAGATAATGGTGGTTTATTTTCAGACTTGCTAATGATTTAGCACAACATACACACGAAGCAGTCTCTTCTCTCTCTGTATCTATTGGAGTCTCTTCTCTCTCTGTATCTACTGGAGTCTCTTCTCTCTCTGTATCTATTGGAGTCTCTTCTCTCTCTGTATCTATTGGAGTCTCTTCTCTCTCTGTATCTATTGGAGGACGGCACAAGTCCATTCAGGATGAACAATGTTCAGTATGCAAGATATATCTTTAAGTTACCTTGTGTTTCGTGAAAAGCATTTCAGGTTGGATATGTTTATATCATTTTGGATATGTGTTATATGACCACCCCTTAAACATGGCCTCCTTTCCAACATCACAGTTTGATGGGCATACATTATGGCAGCCATACTACATGACAGGCAGGCAGTTACTCACCACCAGATTGTGGTTCTTTTCTAAAACGTGCAACCTATTCTCAAATCTACTAGTTATAAAAATGCCAGTATTCATATATTAACATTTGTTTGTCACACATGCATTAACATGGCTGTAAAGGCTGCTTGACGTTTTCCATATTCATCTTGTCTCTCGTGATCAAATCAGCCAGTCAACAATAATCAATAAGTCTCTAACATCCGTTGCGAGTGGAAAGGGTAGGCTTTTCTCGCCGGGCCGTGGGCATCAGGTAGCGCACCCTCTTCCAGAAGGATGAGCTGGGTGTGGTGGCACCGCGCCCTTCCTCCTGCCACCTCAGGGGGGCGCTCTTCCTTACCAGGTGCTGCAGCCCCGGGGGCAGGGTTTGGTAGCCCTGGGGTCCTGTCTCCCCGAGCTGAATCAGGATCACACCCATCTCACTCTGAACCAGGGCCTGGTGCAGCCCCACCTGCCAATCAAACTCCCCCACTGGGGTCAGCTCGGACGTGCAACCCTTGACCTCTGACCCCGGGCCGGACCACGGGGTCAGGACGACCATCAGCCTCCTGCTCAGTCGCATGCGGGTCTCGGTCAGCTCCAAGCGATCTGAGGGGAGGGAAGAGGGGGATGGATAAGGGGAGGAAGAGGGGAGGAAGAGCGGGTGAAGAGGAGTGAGGGGAGGAGTAGAATTAGTCATAGCTTAATGATGAAATATGATCAAACGTGTCTAAATGCTCCCTTTGTGAAAGCTCAAATACAGAAGTGATGACTAAGCTTCATTCTTGAGTCAGGGATATAACTATTCAGTAAAGATATAGATGTAGTGCAGAAGTTTCAGAGATTTTGCTGAGGCTTGGATTGTGCAGATGGATTGAAAAATGTAATACTTTTTCATTTACTTCTACAACAAAAAAGGTTTACCTATCGCCACCCCTGTGCAAATACTGCAGCAATATGTGCATGTGTGTGTCTGTGCGTGTGAATATGCTCAAATACAGAAGTGATGACTAAGAATATTTATTTCCTTTGATCCGTTATTGATGGTGGTCAGTTCTGGTATTACAATACAGATTCAACCGGAATATTGTTACCAACTGAATAAAATCAATAATTGAAAAGGCCTCTTTAATAATAATAATATTAACAAAATTATTAATAATAATGATTACGTTAATAATCCCATAGGGGGAGATTTGTTCTCTGCACTTTAACCCATCCTATCCTATATTAGTACTAGAAGCAGTGGGGCAGCCCCTGGGAACCACCTCCAGGTCTATGCCAGTCCCTTGGTCAGGGGACTGACAGGGGGAATAACCCTAGACATGTCTTTCTATCATGGAAGCACAGACCTTCGCCGGGCAAGTCGTCCCTGCCGTGAATGAAGAGTCTGAAGCCACACTTCTCCTCCAGGGTGATGGGGAGGACTCGGCTGACAAAGTCGCACACCTTCTTCTCCGCGGCCGAATCCAAACCATGGGTCTGGTAGATGACGTAGGCGTCATACACCTTCCCATCTGGAACCACACGCAGAGTGAGCAACGACTGGCCGAGAAAGATTCAAAATATGTGCGGAGAGCAATATTTATATCGTGTGTGGTCCACGAATGGAGCTTAGTAATCCGACAGGGTTTGCTGTTGCGTGCTATTCTGTGCCTATCGCACTATTCCAGTTGTTATGTAGGCGACGAACTTTTTTCTGATGTGTTCCACTTTCCTGAAGATAAAATCTCTGTGCCGGGGGGAAAAAAAACTGCCATGTGCAGAACTGCATAATTATTTGGGGTGTGCACAAACGTACGGTGCCATCATGAGGGGAAAAACAGTACTGCATGCTCACAGTGTAAACAGAAATGCCAAAGAATGGACAGTGTTTGCACTTTTACAGTTGTTTCAATAGTCTGTGAGAATCACTGTACATGCCTAGTGTTTCCTTTTAGTATCTTCTCTTAAATGTATTTATTCAACACAACATTTGCTTTGGATAGCCAAGTGGGTAGGACAGCTACTGGGTGACTAAAAGGTCATGAGTTTGAATCCCACCAGGGAGCACAACCACAACTGTGTCATTGAGCAAGGCGCTTATCCCTAAGCTTCTCCAGTGGCACTGTCCCTGTAAGTTAATTGTAAGTAAAATGTAAACGCTTTAAATCTTAGTAGTACGGTATTGCATTGGTATATGTCCTTACCTGCTGGACGGCCATATAATGGCAAAACTCTTCTGAAGAAGAGTGCCAGGTCGATGGCAAAGATCTTCACAGCCACTGTTGCTAAGAGGAAAAGCAGCAGCACAATGACCCACGCCACCACGTGGGAATGGATAGAGGCTATGGGAGAGTGACAGAAATGGGTGAATAAGGGCAGATAAAGTGTGAATATGCTTCTCTGTGGCAGGTATGTACTGCGTGTGTGCTTTTTCGACATAGTCAGGTGTAAATACATATTTAGTGCACATGAGTAATTAAATAGCCTTTCCTTTCACATGTTTCTGCTTGGAGGCTTTTCTTTTCATTTGAAAATGTTCTAGCTTCAATGTGCACCTTCATTTTATGCAAACTATTTTAACACGTGCACTTGTGTGTGTATGTGAAGGGGGCTGGTCTCAGCAGGAAATTATTTTTAGTGTCCTATGTATTTGTTCTAGTGTGTCCTGAATTGTAGAGTGCTATGGGTTTTTAAAAAGCACTATATAAATTAAATGAATCATTTCTAGTACTATTATGAATGCATTCATAGAGCACAAACTCACTAACCTTCAGGCTTCAGATAAATTAAAGAATACACCCAATATTGCATGTTTTTAGCGATGCACTTGAACTCTGATTGATAGTGATGAGCAGACACGCGCTGTATGGTCAGACCTGCAGTGACAAAACCCTTTATTTTGTCCATCCTGGAAAGACACACATAAACAGGATTTCCTACAACTGACTTTCAATGTTAGGCAATAAAAGTGTGTGTGTGTGTGTGTGTGTGTGTGTGTCTGGCAGAGAGAGAGAGAGAGAGAGAGAGAGAGAGAGAGAGAGAGAGAGAGAGAGAAAGACAGATTTGGTGGGGTTGCGTTTATCAGAGAGCGTGTGGGTGCATGCCCCTGAGTGTTCGATTTACTGCACCTGTTGTTTTGCGTAACCCCCAGCATTCCCTCTGCTTTTACTCCATTGATTTCCCACCACACATGACAGCTTTGCTTAACGTTCCCCCCAGAGAAGACTGAGCAGGTCAGGTTCACCTCAGAGCCTGCAAAACAAGAGATAGAGACGTTGAGCCACTATTTGGACATATAATGCTGTTGTAATGTTTTGGCATCAGCGTCTTAATGAAACCTAGAGAAAGACAGGGTCTGATAATATTTTGTTTATATGCTATTATTATGATGTGATTATATATAATTATATGTTTAGTTTTTGACTGACATGATTCACAAGCATCAGACATTAATTTCTATCTTCTTGAACCCAAAAAGTATAATTGTATAATGTTTGCTGCATTTTCTGACATGAACCAGTGAAATCATGTGTGTATAAATGTGGTCTTGTTGCTGCTTTGTTAAAGGAAGCATAAACAAAAGCTATTTATAGCAAGATGAGTTTGAACACTCACAATCAGGTTAAATGTATGTTATACCTTCTGTTGCTTTTATTACTGTTAAATTTGAAGGAGAGGTGATTTGTAGAGGGAAGGATCTCACAGGCTCTAGAGTAAAAAAAAAAACAAGAGAAGAAAATTACCCAATTATTATGAAGAACGTATAGGTACAACTTTTATGACGGAGCATTAGGTTCATAAGAGAGAAAAAACAGTACATGGATTTTATCAATTGATGTTTTATTGTCATGAATGATCTCCAAGTATTATTTCGAAAATAAAACCTAAATATATATTTTGAGAATAAAACCTAAATATATATTTTGAGAATAAAACCTAAATATATATTTCGAAAATAAAACCTAAATATATATTTCGAAAATAAAACCTAAATATATATTTCGAAAATAAAACCTAAATATATATTTTGAGAATAAAGTCGGCATTATATTTTGTAAATAATGACAGCATTATGTTTTGTAAATAATGACAGCATTTAATTCCATCTACACATTTCGCCCCTGATCCTCTGCAAGCTTCCTCTGTGTTATCTGCCGATGAGTTACATGAGTTTGGTCAAACAGGCAGGGTCAGAAAACACCTTAATCATGCCGCTGAAGCAATGTCCGTAGTTATTATGGTTTGACCTAGTGTGTGCGGTTCCTTCTGGGGTCTCATCAGGCGGTTAAACTAGTGTGTCATCTGTATCCTATTCATCTTCTCTTTATGGACCAAAAGTAATTACTGTGTCAGATATATCTGAGATGGAATAGAGATTTGGGGCTGAGATAATGATTACCTACGTCAATGTTAGGATCACCCTTTTCATGGTTAGATACAGTGTTATACCCCAAATCCTGCTCCACCGCGATGCTAAAAACATAATATAGCCTAGATTTAGGGATGTGGCTCTGAGACGTCATTGCTCACTGTTGAGCCGAATTTTTGCCAGTACTGTACGTATCTGCTCTAAACACCAAATCCATTCTAAAATATTGGATTATGGCATAATGGATATTATAACATCGTATCCCATGTTAATTTTGAAACCTTCCATTAATATAAAAAAAACTTGTACAGCTATGAACTTTTGGGGGGCATTGAAATGCTGTCAATAATAGACAAATTATGTTACCTGCTATGAACAAACGTCGGAAGCCAGATGTGTTGTAAAGGCGTCCGTTGTGTTCCCATGTGCACAGACATTTATAGATGTCCTCATCACTTTTGTTGGCATTATTCACCCACAGAACACCCTTGTGCTGGTTGGGAATCAGGCTCAAGTTCTGAAAGAAAGACACAGAAGTTTGTTCGAGTCTGTTAAAGTTCTAGCTGACACAGCAATGCGAATGTATTAAGAGGGGATATCTACGAGGCCACGTAAAACCACGTAAAACCTCCTCCAATGTTTAAACAGGTAAATCTGTCACCAAAACCCCAAGAATCAGGGTGAACACCGTTAAACAATGATCCGTCTATAATCTGAGCGTTCAGCCCCAATGAGGACAAAGCATGTTTGGTCTTGCACACAGAGGGAGAATGAGCGTGCAACGTTCTTCTGATCATTATCACCAGCTTCTTGTCCATCTGCACCGCTGCTAGAACTAGGGTGTCCAGTTCCTTTCCTTTTTTATACAATCTACCGATGACCATGAAGGATGTGGTATCTTACCCTAAACCAGGTGAATTCCCCCTTCACTTTGATGCACATTTCTTCAATGGGGCAGCAGACCTTAATGTTCACATAAGACTCTTCAGTCTTATAGGCGAGTGTACCCAGGTCCAGTGACTGAGCAGGTAATACAAGCAAGTGGGTGGCATACAGAAAGCAGCCGCCCAGTGGTTTTCTCCTGGAAGGGATAAAACGGTAACTGGAACAGCATGATGCACACACACACACACACACACACACACACACACACAAAGTGTATCTATAGGCAGACTTCCATGTAGTATTATACCCTATGGACAGTATTTGCATACCTGTGCAACCTTTCCTGGAACCATCTCTCTCTCTCTCTCTCTCTCTCTCTCTCTCTCTCTCTCTCTCTCTCTCTCTCTCTCTCTCTCTCTCTCTCTCTCTCTCTCTCTCTCTCTCTCTCTCTCTCTCTCTCTCTCTCTCTCTCTCTCTCTCTCTCTCTCTCTCTCTCTCTCTCTCTCTCTCTCTCTCTCTCTCTCTCTCTCTCTCTCTTTCTCTTTCTCTCCTTCCTTGTTTTTGTTGAAGCTCAATAGACTTTGAAGCACCTATTTTGTGACAGTGGATCCTTGGGTTTTCCTTTTTGCGTACTTGGTAGTTGTAACTTAAGGACATGGTAAGTTGAAAAATGAATCATACAGTTACATTTTGTGGAAGCCCAATACTTCGAATTTGAAATCCTTAAGTCAACATTTTGCATGAAATATGCCCAACAGGAGAGGAGATGATTACAGTTTTGATAACTGAAGTGCTGATAATTAACCTTATATGTATTAATAATGTTAACCTATTCAACTTAACTTTTTTTTGCTCAAGACATCTAAATCATAAAGATAAAACCCTGAACCCTAACTCTCTCTCTCTCTCTCTCTCTCTCTCTCTCTCTCTCTCTCTCTCTCTCTCTCTCTCTCTCTCTCTCTCTCTCTCTCTCTCTCTCTCTCTCTCTCTCTCTCTCTCTCTCTCTCTCTCTCTCTCTCTCTCTCTCTCTCTCTCTCTCTCTCTCTCTCTCTCTCTCTCTCTCTCTCTCTCTCTCTCTCTCTCTCTCTCTCTCTCTCTCTCTCTCTCTCTCTCTCTCTCTCTCTCTCTCTCTCTCTCTCTCTCTCTCTCTCTCTCTCTCTCTCTCTCTCTCTCTCTCTCTCTCTCTCTCTCTCTCTCTCTCTCTCATTCCATTACCAGTGTGTGTAGTAGATCCCCGAGTCATTGATAGAGATGGGCAGGAACAGAAGGGCACTGCCGTGAGGATGAACATGCTGTTCCTCAGCAGAGTTAAGAACCTGCCGGATGTGGTCTTTGTACCACGTGATGTCACTCTCGCTGGTATTTGCAGGGACACCACGGTTAAATAAATACTGGCCTTCTCCCTCAATCACCTTTCTTCTAATAGGATTGCCGTAGCCAAAGTTACAGTTCCTAAAGTTGCTCTCTGAAATGACAAAGGAGCCGGTACATTAGTCTGAAAAATACATTTCAACAATGACTCAAAGAATTGACTAATTTGATGAAGTACAGTTTTCGAGTTCTCGAAAGCGTGAGAAGGAGAGAGAATTATGCAAGGAAACACACTTCTATACTGGCAGAACATTAAACAAGAGATTCTTTCTCATCCCCTTAATAAAAACTGAGATTAAAACAAAAAGAGGGTGCGTGACAAAGACACTGCTCACCAAATTGGTTGAACTCTTGTCCCCGGGCGCACCACACTACTAGGCTGAGGTTAATAAGGCGGAAAGAATTCATTCTGCACCGTTAAATGGAGCGTTGAAACGCCACAAAGTGCTAAACAAGAGAGGGAAAGAGTTACACAAAGACATTTAGATCATTAACCTTTGTGTTTATCGTTACTTTATTTTGTTTATTTGAATTCCACGGTTAAACAGAAAAGTAGGATTTCACACCGTACGATTTTCACACCGTACGGCAATTATTGAGAAAACAACATTGTGTGCTTTTATAGACTTTCAGAGTTTTTAAGCATGGCATGCCAGCTCACTGATGTAGTTACTCATGGGCTTGAAATATGCCGGCATCAACAGCCAGACAATTAAATATTAAATAATTAATCCAAGCACTTGGACGTAGGGATAGGCAGACACAGTCAATATTCACCCCTTTAGCAAGTACGTTCCCCCCAGTGGAATTTTGCTTAGCTTGTCCAGGGTTTGTAAGGTTCTACCGGAAGAATCAGAAAAGAACATCAGAATGTCTGCAGTTTTACTTATCACTAAGGGTTAGGGCTGATATCTTTATGTTTCTGCAGTAATGTTATTATTGATTTAATGGCACATAACAACAACTTTACTCTTGGAAGAAGATTGGAATAATGAAAAACCCATCTTTACAGTTCAATCGAAAATGTCATTATTGGTTACATCAGAATTTTGCAGAAACACATAAAGAGATTAATTCAACTGTGATGTAAAAGTATAAAATCCTCACTGCGGGACTGTACCAATACAACTTTTTTTTAATACATATGTACTTTTACAAAGCCGCCCCTTCTTTTCTTCTTATCTCAGATTTAAAAAAGTGTTTTAATGTCCCATATGTCTGTAAGACAATAAGATACCTTCACATTGCGCTTTCATCATTAACTATGATCAGAGCAGGAAAAAAGGTTCACTCACTCTAAACTTACCTTACCTTCAACGTTCACAGCAACGGTGAAGTAGGGCAAGGCACACGATGAAAGCTTGCTTGTGTCTCCCACCAAATGACTCGGGCGTAATTGATCTGCTTGTCCGATCAGAGCACTCAGCAGAACAGGGAGTTTCAGTAATACTGCTCACATGGGCCCACATATGATACCAATCAAACACAGCCACACCCCTTAGAGATCACCAAGGCTTGCCATTGCTAATGCTTTCCTTAATGAGTCAACTAAACATCACCTCTCGCAAGATTAACTTAGTGCGGAACAGCACTGTTATGACTGCAAGGTCATTTTTTGTGAGTGCGTGTCCCAAAGCCAAACTCATATGACATGGGACATACTCTTCCCAATTGTAAAGTGTTTAAAGCGTGTTTTTGTGAGAGGAGTCAGATTCTGTCTTGGCCCTAATTATGCGTCCATTTTTTTCTTTTTTTTCCTTCATTTGAAATTGAAGTTCCAACCTCTACGTAACAATTGGCGAAAATTATGATTTGTGGAAACAAAAATCCTACAATAAGTGCCTTCCCAACAGTTGTTGTAGTTCTCCGCACAGATAAATGCCTCCAGATTGCCTAGCTAAGTGAGGCTTGTGGTTTATTGATGTGACACGGATAAAAGCTAATGTCCAAGTTCCCCGCCTGAACTAGTTCTTTAAAATAAATAAATCCCTTTTATTTGTCCAGATTTGTGTGCAGCCCGTGTTAAAGGAACTTCGTTTCTTTCCAGTACGTGGTAAAATGACTCTAAGGTTATCAGTAATCACTGAGAAGAAGGGGGTGAGAACATACAAGTTGACTCGGAAAAACACAACAGGAAATGTACATGGTAGGACTTTATCAAATGGAACAGAGAGTAAAAGAGATAGTGAACTGAAGTAAACGAGAACAGGAGATAAGGATTCTAAAGTGAAGTAGCAAACCCTAAAAACAAAGTTACATCTTACTATCTTAGAGCATCCACTGAAAAGAGACACGTACTGTGATTGTGTGTTTAATTCTTTCCCCAGTATATCAATTTGTATACTCAGGGCAGACAGTGACGGCTACCATATGGTTATGAAATGGTTGCACACTAGAGGGTAAGACACCAAAACTTGATGAAGATGTTGCACACTTCAGATTTGGAAGAGCACACCAGCCACCACCACAATAATGTTACATTATCAAATGAGAGGCCTAGACTTTTCACGGAAAAAATGCATAGAAAGGAACCCAGTTTTGTAGTCCCCCTTTATAACTCAGTTACAGGGAAAAGTCTATCTTGGCAACTGCTTTCCAAAAGGAAGAAGATGCCAAGAACTATTGAATCATTATACAAACATACTTCTTAGAAAAAATTAAAGTCCTTCTTTCACACAAATGCAAATAATCACTAGAAAAGAACCCATCATCTGAAAATGTCTAGAATAGTAAAGTTACATGGGGGCCAATACTGCTAGTATCATAATGTCGCATGTGTGCGACTAATATGCTTTAGCTAACCGCCTCAGTACCCTCAAAAGGTAAAAAAAAAAGCTGAAATGTGCCCTCAAGTTATATGTTACAAAATGTGTTCTGAATTATAAATAACAATATTAGGAGAAGTGTTTCGGACATCCATAAAATTACAAGACTCTACCCGCAACATATCATTAAGTTAGTGGCCATTAGTGGCTGTTACTGGAATCAACAGTTACACTGCGAGCCAGAAGGAACTCTGGCAGCTAAAGGGAAGAGGGCACTTAAACTAACAAGACGATGTCAACGCAAAAACGCTTGCATGATGGGAAGGCAAAGATGTAACAGAAGGAACAAAATATGCTGCAGGGTGAGACTGAACTAGTTGCTAGAGCAGCAGCTTCTGTTTCGTAGTCCAAAGAAGCACTTTGCAAAAATAGATAGATATGGTTACAAAAGGTTGATCAAGATCTTACTTCCTGCCTTCACAGCCATCATTCCAAGCAGATAACATTCAAGCGAAAGAGTTATTAGATTAAATCCACCCCAAAAAGTTAAAAAATGATCATATGTTAAAGTGAAGGTTTACCACAGTGTTCTTTACCTCCCTCCTGGCTCCTAGTATGTGGTATCTCAGACACTTCCAAAAGTGTCCGTTTTGGAGTAACATGGCCTTTATACCAGAGCTGGACCTCCACCTCAGATCCCCCTGCTTCCTCCTCACATATTGCAGTGACTTACAGGCAAACAAGAGTAGTCCACCTGGGTATCTATCTCAACTGAAATCGGGCATGGGCCATTTTGGGTCAAGACATTGTAGGGGCCGATCCATTGCTCGTAGCCCTGTTAATTCAGGCTCTGACACAGTGGTAATACCTCCTCCCTTTTGGGGTCCAATGGGAACATGTGGTATGATGCCAGGACCATGATCAGTCTGCGGCCTCTAGTGACTAACTCAGCGATGGCGTCATGCATTGGCGTGAGGAATAATGGGACTTTTTGTTTTCAATTTCACTGATTTGTATATTTTCCAGCAGTGCCCTGTTTAAAGGCAGACTAAAAGTACATATATATATACTTAGAAAGAGACAGAGAGACAGAGAGAGGTAGAAAGAGAGGTAGAAAGAGAGAGAGAATAGATGCGAGAGACAGAGAGAGAATATATATATGAGAGAGAGAGAGAGAGAGAGAGAGAGAGAGAGAGAGAGAGAGAGAGAAAGAGAGGTAGAAAGAGAGAGAATAGATGCAAGAGAGAGAGAGAGAGAGAGAGCCATTGACCTTCAGGCTCACACACCCCTAGTGTGTACCTTCCCCAGGGCCGTTGTCCCGTCCTCAGATGTAGAGGGTGCACCCCTGCTGACTTTCCATCACCTCAGACAATGTCTGGAGGGCAAAGGTCAGGGCCGGAGATTAACCCCCGTCTCACCATCAGGATGGACAAAACTCACATAGGCATTACTACCATCTGGAGCTACGGCAGTGGAACAGAAAATAATGGAATAGAATAGGACCAAACTATAAAAAAGGTTGGCAAGCGTGGAACTTAATACATTTTTGTCGGATGGAAATAATAATAATGTCAAGGTAACACGGTCTGTGCCAAACTCACTTCTCTTTTTGAACAGAGGAGGGCGCCATATCCTGTAGGCCAACCCCAGGTCCACCATGAAGACGCAGCATGTGACCACAAGCAGAACGACGGACAAGGCTCAGAGTCACACGTCTACAGGAGAATGCTGTGAGCTACAGAACTTGGAGGGGTGGAGGCAAATGTGGAAAAATTCACGAGGCCATCATTTGGGTTGAGTCAGTTTATTACCACACTACCTCAAAATGACAACTACTTAAAAAGGTATTTCAGCAGGAGGCTTTATAATGAATCTCTCCAGCCCAGTTAGTTAACTCCAGGCTGAGAAGGGTGTATTAGTTTGAATGACTGTGCACACAAACACACACACACTCACTAGTGACTAATCCCATGATTCATTGATCTGTGGGTATTTTTCAGTGAGGTCTCCATTACTGTAACAGTCCGTGGGCATCCCGGTTTCTTCCTCCTCACCATAAGCCAGTGAATCAGAACACTGTAGAGCTGTTATACGGCCCGCCGCCATACATCCAGGTCTGACACATACCCCCAATATACTTGTCACTTTATCAGAGCCGTTTCTTACTCAATGCGGTTGCATAGGGCCCCCGAAGCAACCAGGACCCCACACCCCCCCACACCCCCAACCTGTAATTTTCTTCTTTTTTGCCCTCTAGAAATTAATATGACCGGTCTGCATTGGTAACCAACCACCCTTGTGTGCTGACTGAAAATAATTATATGCATATATTTTTTACGGATCTCTTATAGTGCACCAGATTGATGCATGCCCCTGGACCCCGTTAAAGGGAATTCCCTACAATAGTTTCACAAAATAGGGGCCCCACAAACAACATTTCACATAGGGCCCCCCAAAAGCTAGAAAGGGCTCTGCACTTTATGCACTTAGATCTCACATATGTATAATGTACTTTTATGAATTAGAATATACATATAATACAGGGGCGGGGGAGGGGGGAATAGTTACTGCTGCTAACTTTGTTTTTGTTGTGTTTTGTTTTTAGTGCTGAGCTGACCTGACTCTCGTCCTACACATTTCATTGTATTGTTGACCCTGACCTACATATGACCAATAATAATCAAACTAAACTAACTTAACTAAAGCACTGTAGAGATTTTGAAGCCCCGCTCCACAACAACTTGCTCCCTTTTAGGACGGGTCACCACAGGAAGAATCAGGACGGGATCAGTCAAAATTACAGTCCATTCGTAGCATATAATTGATGTGATTTTTTTTTTCATAGCACCATAGAACCTGAGGTGCCGTTGCCTAGGGATGAGGGAACCCCCGAGAATGAGGTAGAGAGAGAGAGAAAGGAAGACAGAGATGGAGAGATGGAGAGAGAGAGTGAGAGATGGAGAGAGACAGATGGAGAGAGAGAGAGAAAGGAAGACAGAGATGGAGAGATGGAGAGAGAGAGTGAGAGATGGAGAGAGACAGATGGAGAGAAAGAGATGGGTGGAGAGAGAAAGGAAGATAGAGATGGAGAGATGGAGAGAGAGAGAGAGAGTGAGATGGAGAGAGAGAGATGGGTGGAGAGAGAGATAGAAAGGAAGACAGAGATGGAGAGATGGAGAGAGAGAGTGAGAGATGGAGAGAGACAGATGGAGAGAGAGAGATGGGTGGAGAGAGAGAGAGAAAGGAAGACAGAGATGGAGAGATGGAGATGGAGAGAGAGAGAGAGAGTGAGAGATGGAGAGAGACAGATGGAGAGAGAGAGATGGAGAGAGAGAGAGAGAAAGGAAGACAGAGATGGAGAGATGGAGAGAGAGAGAGGGAGAGAGAGAGAGAGAAAGGAAGACAGAGATGGAGAGAGAGAGGGAGGGGGAGAGAAAGATGTCTTGAGCAAAAAAAAGTTGAATAGGTTAACGTTATTAATACATATAAGGTTAATTATCAGCACTTCAGTTATCAAAACTGTAATCATCTCCTCTCCTGTTGCGCATATTTCATGCAAAATGTTGACTAAAGGATTTCAACCTCATAGAATTGGGCTTCCACAAAATGTAACTGTAGGATTCATTTTTCAACTACCATGTCCTTAAGTTACAACTACCAAGTACGCAAAAAGGAAAACCCAAGGATCCAGTCTCACAAAATAGACGCTTCAAAGTCTATTGAGCTTCAACAATAACAAGGAAGGGATCTTTATTAATTCCCTGCCAGTTTATGAGCAAATCATCCGAGGAACCTGCAGGCACGCGTTGGCCTTGTTTTTACACGTGCAACAAAGGTGGTTGAGTTTTTTTGAAAGGTAAGTGGAAAGTTCTAAAATAGGACAGCTCAAGCGCACATAACATCAAGACACGTCAGGCGTAGGCCATGGTATTTCTGCTACTTGAAAGGGGTTTGCTGAGCAGGTCTCGGTTCCAAAATAACAATGAGCCATCGGCAAGGACCCGGCCGCACTATTCAGTATGCTACTGTGGGAATATCCCATACGCCTACACACACATTCTTACGCTTTACTGCCTATACCTGAAATAGGGCGACATTTACAAAATATCTATTCCTTGAGGCTTCGTGAATAGCAAAGTTTGTTTGTATGTTTATCTGCTTAAATTTGTTTTGGGGTTATATTCATAACCTGTGAAAGAAAGCAGAAATTGCTTCCTTTTGTTGCAATGTTGGATTTCAGGGTTTGACTTTCATTTCCATTTTTTTTTTTCTAGGTCATCTTCAAAATAAAAGTGTATTTTGCTGGGTTGCATAACACTGTGAAGAAGGCTACAACAACGTAATGTGGTTGGTGAATGTGATCAGATGTAGATAGGTAAATGTAACGTAATTATTTTTTACACTAAATTGAGAACTTTGTGGTCATTTTTCAAAACCTTAGAGTTAGAAACAGCACAGGCTGTCGTTCGATCAAAATCTTACACTGCACATTCATGTATTTGAAGAAACTCCAGATTCATTGGTTCAAATGACTCATTTACCATGATATACATTAGGAACAAGTCACCCACAAGTCACCCAGACACAATATATCTATAGCCTCATGGTTGAGTTGTTTGTACAATCCTAGAATATTGAAGTATAAAATACCTGATAGAGAAGTAACAATAATGATGCCCTATTTTGTTCAGCAAACTGCTTTTAAGAATGAAAGATAACAATTGATACAATAAAAAATATGCCCAATAAAACAATTAATAAACCAATCAACACAAAAAAAATACAAGTTTACATTTAAGTCTAAAGCTAAGTCTTTTGGATCTACTGACCGTTTATTCAAATAGGGGCTCTGCCGTGTTCCATTTCCAGTAATGTTCCCAAGCAAACAGTCTCCATCAAATCATATCAGAGAAAGCAAAATCCTGATACTATGAAAATAAAATGTTTATAGCGTGAAACATGGCTTTATCGTTCTTTCAGATTTTATTCTTTGCTTTGTCCTTCATCTGGGTGCATATCAGTATTCCCCCTGGTCTTACTAGGCCTGCTCTTGTATCCATTTCATACATTTGGGTTTTAACCGAAACCTATATGTCCCCATCGTGTAACTATGTCCATCATGCATTTAACAGAGAGTTACTTTCCTGGTATGTCCTCCTCTTGCACCTCACAGGCATCTGATACCTCATCTCCTTCCAAAAACGTGACGAAACATCTAGTTCTCCCGCTTTCTTCTCAGCTCCCCTCCCAAAACACCTCCTCCATCTCCCCTCGCTCCTCTGGCTCTTCCACCAGCACACAGCTCCCTGTCTCTCCCGAAGGTGGCGCACCGATTCGGGGAAGAGGGCCAGCTGGGTTGGGGTGACCTCCTCCAGCTCCACCAGCACCACCTGTAAGGAGCCCTCCAGCAGAGCGCGGTGCATGGCGGCCACCCTCTCATACTGCTGCCCGGACTCGGGAAGCTCCTGGTCCCGACTCACACTGTCACGGCCAGGGCTAGTCTTAGTGCTGCTGAAGGTGGAAGCAGTGTAAAGGAGTAAGAGGCGTCGACTGGCCTGCATGCTCTCATCCGCTGATTCTACTATGGCTAGAGAGAGGGGAAGTATCACAGAAATGAAGATGCAATAAAAAACACCATTTAAAGACTAACAACCATCAATTACAATGGCCATGTTTATTCAAACTAAGTACAGCTGTTGTTAACCAATAAAATAATCTTTGGAGAACACTGGTTGACAATTATCTCAGCTTTCACGATAAAGACGAAATATAATGTTTGGATTTTTGGGTTTCTATATACATGTATATTGCTTAAATGGCACACCTTGGCCTGGCTGGCTGTCCCGGTCGAATATGAACAGTTTGTAACCACACTTCTTCTCCAGCACCTGAGGCAGTGTATGGAGGGCAAACATCTCCACCTCCCTGGTGGTTTCACCCCCAAACAGTTGAGGGTAGGCCACGTAGGCATCATACAGCTTACCATCCAACTCTACTAACAGATAGCAAGGAGTGTTATAAAAACATTTACTGGCAACGTACAAAACATAGCCCTGCTAGCTAAACTGTTTCGGGGGTCCGGAGCTCACTCATTCTTTGTGTCCCTCTGAATCCCAATCAACGAGAAGAAAGTATTGACGTACATTTCAACTCGATGTCAGTCTGGGTAAAATTAGACAAGACAGTGATCAGTACAGTCTGATTGGTTGTGTTTTGCATTTAGGGGTCAAGTGAACAAAACTGGTAACCAATGTGTCGTGGGGGTGTGTTTCTGTTTCAGCCTCTGTATTTGTGCGTTAGCTGTTAGATGAGCGTTTCTTATCTGTCTTCTGATAAACTGTGATAGCAAATGGGAGGCATTTCATCTTTGCCCAATGTTATTTATGGTGTCCTATTCAGTATCGTGCTAGCATGTGATGTTCTTATGCTGTGGTGTCCATGGCACAGCCATAGATTACCAAGGATAATCCTGAATACATTTATGTACCCATGTAATAACATGTGATTCTTATTCTGGATTTGTGAGTTGGTGTGGGATCTACCATAGTTTTACACTGTGTATTTACATGCATTTACACTGATTGAACCAGAAATAAAACCAAAGCTGGAATACCTCTTTTGGAGTAGAGAGAGGAAGAGGTTTCCCTGAACCACAGCACAATGTCAACCTTGAACAGTTTGTAAGTGAGAAGGCAAGCAGTGAGGAAAGCCACGAGACCGGTCAGCAGTACCCAGATGGACAGCGTGTGGTCTGGATCTGAAAACACAACAGAAAGTGAACTGACAATTTGAACCAAAGTGTTGTAATATGAAAGGCTGGAAGCATCTTTTTTTTAGGCGAACATTTCGGTTATCAAACTAATGAATGTGGTAATAAACTTGCACAGAAAAAATGATATTATCCTACCAGCTGGCAGCAGTGTAAAGTACTGGGAGGCCCGACCCATCATACTGGTGGCTGAACAGGTGTAGTTCACGTTCAAGTCATCTTCTTCTACATGGGAAATCTTCAGCACACGCCACAGCCTTACACCCCTCTCCCTACCATCCTGCTTGCTCTCACTGGTACAGAAATGCATGATGGCATTAAAATACAGGATTGTATTCCTTGTAAGTAGTTTTGGGTTTCATTTGTTTGTGTAATTTTAGATCATTGGGAGCAAACCTGCCTTTGTGGTTCCTGGTGGATGCGATCTGATCTGTTCGAAGAGATCCAAGTTTCTGTTGCCATCCAAACAACATAGGAGGGGTGGTCCCCAAAGGAGGGCACAAATACTTTGCAAGTCTTACTAAAATTGGAACCTACATACACCGACACACAAATATGTTCATTCATCATGTGCTTTATTTAAACACATGTTTAATAGTAGGTTTCTATTGAGTTGGGACCATGTGACCATCGCTAAAATGTTCACACCAAAAAAATGGTTTACTTACCTAAGTGTACCTTGACAGTTTCATTATAAGGTTCCACCATTTGAGGGCGATGAACATAGTCCTCTGAAACAGCGATAGGGATAGTTAAACGTTTTCATCCTTATCAAGATGTATTGAGCTATTTGGATTCGTTTTTCAATATTTCTTTTCTATGAATAAAAAGAAAAATAGTAACCAGTTAAATTATTCATACCTTTGACCACACAATCAATGGTCTCTGATATATTGCTTCTGACCCCAGCCACGGAAAAGGTCAAAGTGCAAGTGTAGGTCCCATTGTCCTTAGACTCAACATTGTTTATATAAAGAAGAAAATTGCTTTCTGTGTAGGTGAATTTCTCCTCTCCATTTTTTATTGGTTTACAGTCCTGAAAAAAATGAATCTATAAAGACATTGTGTTATGATAAAAAGATACATTAACAGTAACCTACACATTATATACATTTAAACAAAGTTTAGCAGACTTAGACTACTGCATCTGATATAAATATATATATATATATATATATATATATATATATATATATATACATATAGATATATATAAAATGAATATATATATAGATATATATAAAATGAATACATAGATATAGATATATATATAAAATAAATAAATAAATAAATATATATATATATATAATGAATATATATATATATATCTATGTATATATAGATATAGATATTATATATAAAATGAATATATATATATATATTTAAATGTATATATATATATATATATATATATATATATATATATATATATATATATATATATATATATATATATATATATTGCAGTAGCTTGCAGTATTTGAGTGGCTCTCCAGTACATTCAGGTAATAAAGACTCTTACTAGCGGAACTGACCTTGTACCATTGGATGTTGTATGGGATTGAGAAACGTTTCAACCTTTCTACTTCGCTCATTAAAGGGCAGGAGAGGATGCCACTGCTACTGATGGGTACGGATTGTGTTGTCTTGTTAGGACGACCACAATTAATTGGACGCTGGACTATGAGTTTGGTGTGTTCCTCGTAGCACTGGGAGTGAGTTCTGTTGATCACAAACAAGGACCTTTAGAATCACACTTATTTACACATTCACAAACTCACACATATCCTGTAAACACACAGGCATTTTTCGATGACAAAGCGTAACGTACCTCACAATGCAAACGTAGTCTCCAGTGTCGTCAAGCACTGTGTTAAGAAACCACAGAGACTCCCCCAGGACCACCGTTCGTCCTGTCTCATTGGTTAGTTCTCTTGCGGTCTGTGAGTCATACCAAGAGATGTTAAATGGGACGCTGCTGTAGTTGAACACCGTCTGGGATAGGAGGGAAGATGACAACATGGCCGCCTCAGTAGGGACTGACAATATGGCCTCCCGCAGTGTTCCAGTTTCCAAGCAGGTCTCTGAGCCAAGACACAAAATAATGGCAGGAGAGAATGAAAATGAGGGAAAATGAGCGTAAAATGCAGCACCCTCACAATAACAGAGACACCATATTAAAGCGCTCAAGTTTTTCCAGCAGCAGTTCCACTAACAACCATAAGAGGTCAGATCTGAGAGGCGGCGACACACAATTACAGCTTTGGAAATCGAACGTGTGTGTTTCAGAGCAGCCTCTAGTGCTGTTCGTTTTTCGGGTTACAGTTCAAATCATATCAGTCAACATCCTCATACAGAGCCGTTTCTTGCTATTTGCAAACTATGCAGTTGCATAGCGCCCCCGAAACAACCAGGAGCCTCCAAAGCTGTCATTTCAGTCTTTTTTTTTTTCTCTAGAAATTAATTGTCTTTTTTATTTTCTCTAGAAATGAATATGACCGGTCTGTATTGATAACCAACCATCCTTGTGTGCTGAGTGAAAACAATGATATGCATATACTTTCCACGGATCTCTTAAAGTGTACCAGATTGATGAATTTAAATGTTAAATGCATGCTCCTGGACCACCTTAGGTTTGGAATTCCCCTCAGTAGTTTCACAAAATAGGGCCCCCCCAAAACTGGAAAAGGCCCTGTCCTCATAATGTGAGCTCCAGCTGACCTTTAAATAAATTGAGTTATGCACATCGATGTGGCAAATGGGCCCAATATCTCTGAAGTATTGTCCACGCTGATTGAACTCTATAACGTTTAAGGCCAAGTTATGATGATCATAACTTATACAATGTTGACTGTACAACAAAAAGATATGTGAACGGAACAATACTATACACTGGACTTTATGAGACTTACCCCCAACTGCTAATGATCCAAGCGACATAAAGACAAAGGAGGCGAGAATCATCACCCACAAAGTCTGCCGTTCACCTGTGACTGGAAAAGTTTGAAAAGCAACCACACGAATGCAGAGTTCTGTTATAAGCAACAATACTGCTTTCAAAACAGCATTACAGATGACCAAGAAACAAAACATAACAAGCTGGAAAATGGTAGTATTCTCGTATCTCATTGTGAAAACTAAGTCAGTCAGCCTCGTATGAGAATGTGACAGCGTTCATGGAGGGCATCTTGAAAGAAGACGATCAAACAAATGAACAAGAAAAAGTGGATAAGGAGGACAAGTGTTGGATAAACAAGGGCTTACGTCTTTCCAAGGGATCCATTACTGTTATAGCTGAGTTTCACAGCCTCTCTGTCACCCTGCAGTCCCTGATGTCAAACTAGTGCTGAAACAACTCGCAAAGGGAAGTGAATGCCACAGGCTCTACAGGAAAGTTTAAACAGTGTCTGGCAGACAACGCTAAAGCTGCATTAGCGAAACCAGACCCAACACTACTGAAAAGGAAAGACAAGAAATACTCTCACCAACAATTTAGCCAGCCTTTCTATCAATCGTGCTTCAAAGAGGAGGGGCAGAGATCTGAATCGGAAATACTAGATAAAAAATACAGATGAACACCTACTCAGAGGGAAAATAAATGTGTATATATGAATGTGTTGTTTTTCAGACCTAACATAATTATATTGTCTTTGTAAATGAGGTCAAGGAGAAACAAGTCGTCCTGTTCCAAAGACATATCCAACATTCCTATGGAGATATTACCATAAATAATATGAACTAATCTGTTTTACATTCAAACCCATGTCTATACCTTTGTTCTGTAGCTTCACTGATGCCACACCGATTATTTAATAAATTGTGAATTCTGGTACGCAAAACACAATTGACAGAACCTTTTTTTTTTTTTTCATTTTAATGAACTAATTCCTTTTCATGAACAACTTAATGCACCGTTTAGAACATACATTGGAAGGTACATATTTCCATTTCAACAAGATCTTACTATACACATTATTACAGGCTGAGCAGCCATGTCAGTATGAGCATTCCAGGAATTCAAATCAATGAATAAGGCCTGGGTCATAATTCGTTTAGATTAATTTAGATGAAGTCATTGTAAAGCAGGTGACACCAGGTTAACCCATTACAGTCAAATGAGAGACCTAAAATCCATGGTCTGGATGGAAGACTAGCAAGTTTAAACTATATGAATAAACCAAATATAATATACAGTAGTAGTTGTCTGAGGCATTTTAGTGATGCTGAAGTTAAACTTGGCATCGTTAAATATCAGTCATACCTGTAGTACTCTGATGAAGCAACCAGTAGCAACTCATAAGTATGAGCTAGAAGGTTTTTCTTTTTATACTAAAAGGAAGTGTAGGAGCTTGCTGGGTTGAATCTAATTGCCACTGGCCATGGTACACCAGTTAGGTGTGTAGGTCATGAATGAAAAGATGGTTTTGGTTGTTTGCAGTAAGTTTATTGTATTGAAATCTTCAGTGGCAGTGTAATAGTTACTAGCGTTAAGGTTTGCTAGAGAGGATGTGAGTGCGTAGTAAGTTTGGAGATTAGCGTGGGTTGTAAGTGTCTAGGTTTGCCAGTGTGGCTTCTGTTCACAGAAAAGGACAAGTGGTTAGACATACAAACAAGCATAGGAAGTGACATAAGCGTCAAACAACTGCATTGTGGTGGGTTTACACAAAGAGTGGGGTGATATTTAAGTGACTTTATAGTGAGGGCTAAGTGGGAGATCGGGGACAGCTGGTGATCCAGTGCTGAGGAAAGGATGCACCCTGGGTATGAGGGGAAGGGGAAGGGGCTACATATGTAGTCCTTCTGTACATATACAAATCCTGGCTATCCTTAAAATGTATAAACAAATCTTTACTCAACAAACATTTCAAACAACATGGACACAAAGTGTACGTTACTGCAGACTAAAATGATTTTGCCTGTCATACCTTGTTTAAGTGTTTCTGAAAGATTCTATTTTCGTAAACATGGCAATACAATCTAAATCGTGGAGTTGTCCGCTTTTCTTTTTAGCAATCACATATCCAATAATGTGTTATATGTCTTTAAATCTATATTCATATGGAAACAATAAACCAAAGAAAAACATGAAATTAAGCAAATCAGCAATCAAGTTTGTTGTAGCTTATTGTATTGCTAACAATACACATTTTTCAACTTGAGCGTGAATTTCACGTCTTCAGCGTCGCGCAATTCGCGTCATTCTCGCCGCCCGGCGCGAATTTGCGTCTATTCTTGTCTTTACATTGACTTTGCATGAAATCGTCCCGCAAAATAAGTTAATTTCGCGTTTGGTGTGAACACAGCATAAGACTGCCCATTATGACATCGGCTGTCCAAACAGTCAACCGTACCATTTTAATCTGAGTAGGAATAGACTGCTAGCAACATTACAGCCACACTTACCGTACAATCAACAGAAGAGATCATGCAGTAGGCTTTTTTCATTCCCCCAAAATTACAATTGTACATCCGACGTGTGCATTAATAAACGCGACCATAACTCCACCTGAAACATTTAACAGTGCAACCACGGAGGCATGATCCAGAAGGAACCCAATGGAAGTTCTATCGTGATAACAGTAATTTAGTCACCTCTGTTTCTGGTAGGCGCACATTACAAATAGGTTTCTAACTGTTCATACCTGTTCATACTAGCGTTATTGAACATCTTCTCAATATCAATCCGCTTCACGTGTCAACGTCCTATTCTCTCAATCCTTTGTCCTGTTCCTTTCTCATTCGGTGTCTTGCGCACCCACAGTCCTCACTCAGGAGATGGGAATAGGGAGAAAGGAGGTTTGCTAAGGTATGCCAATTTGAATCCTACTGCCATTAGACCAGATCTGTCACGCTGTAATATTTTGATGGCTGCCAACATTAAAAAGTAACACCATAGTCCATCTTTGCTCTGCTTCACTAACACTCTGCAATGTACAGTATATTCCTACTCTTACCCCAGGAAAGCAACCTGATTCTTTTGCTGACATGCTTGAACGACATCATATTTTAACAGAGCATTCTTTTCTGGGCAAAGCATTCTTTTTCCTTTCACAGGCATATGATACCTCATCTCCTTCCAAAAACGTGAAGAAGGGCATAGGGATGAAATATCCAGTTCTTCCTTCTTGTTTTTATCTCTCCTTTTCAAATGTCCACTCCATTCCTTATTGGTCCTCTGGCTCTTCCACCAGCACACGGCTCCCTGTCTCTCCCGAAGGTGGCGCACCGATTCGGGGAAGAGGGCCAGCTGGGTTGGGGTGACCTCCTCCAGCTCCACCAGCACCACCTGTAAGGAGCCCTCCAGCAGAGCGCGGTGCATGGCGGCCACCCTCTCATACTGCTGCCCGGACTCGGGAAGCTCCTGGTCCCTCGCAGGGTCGCTGCCGCTGCTGCCGCCAAAGGTGGAGGCGGTGTAGAGAAGTATGAGGCGTCGACTGGCACACATGCTGTCCTCCACCGAGTCCACTGTGGCTGCAGAAGGTAGGAGAGAGAAAAGGTAAACGTGCTGTACTAAAGGACAGACCATGACCAATGACAGGTCAGTAATAAATAAATGAATAAATAAACAACTCCAATCAAAACCGTTGTCTGGAGTCATGATGCCATCATTAAGACTAGGCAGAACGTGTATGAGCGGCTGTTTTTTTTTAAGACGAGCTACATTTTCATATAGTGTGAGAGCTGCAGTTTCAAAGAGTACTTCAACATTCTGACATCAAAATATAATTTTTAGATTTGGGGGGGGGTTTCTATATACATGTATATGGCCTAAATGGCATACCTTGGCCTGGTTGGCTGTCCCGGTCGAATATGAACAGTTTGTAACCACACTTCTTCTCCAGCACCTGAGGCAGTGTATGGAGGGCAAACATCTCCACCTCCCTGGTGGTTTCACCCCCAAACAGTCGAGGGTAGGCCACGTAGGCATCATACAGCTTCCCATCCAACTCTTTAACAGAGCAGGGGAAGTTGTTGAAATATAAACAACAACAAAAAACACTGAATAAATAGAGTTGTATGGCAAACTTCAGCCTGGGAATTTTGAAAAGTAAGGATGGCGAGGGGGTTTGGTTTGTAGGGGGGTAAGTTAGAACACAGACATCAAAATATGTATTGAACCTTCAACCATACCTGTGTTTCTGTAGAGGTAAGGATAGGTTGTCCGTAACCACAACACTATGTCGATTTTGAACAGGTAGTAAATGACAAGACTGACAGTGAAGAGAACCACTACGGCAGTCACCAGGATCCCAATGGACACCAGATGGTTTGGATCTGGAAACAAAATGGCCAAAAACTATAAATCACGTAGTATTCATATATTCAGTGGGCCTTTTGTTTTTAATTGTCTCAAAGTCTAATTGTAAAAAAATAAATATAATAATAATAATAATAATAATAATAATAAATAAAATGGTTTGAAATTCTGGAGGATTCAGTTGAAAAAGCAGTCCAATGGTACCTGCAGGTAACAGGGTGAACTGCTGTTCAACCACGCCCCTGAAACTGAATGCCATGCAGGTGTAATCCAGATGGACGTCCTTCTCCTCCACCGGGGAGATTATCAACACACGCTTCAGCCACACACCTTTCTCTCCATCCTCTTGCCTCCATTCCCTGGGTGAAAAGAAGGACAAACTGTTACATCCTTATCGGAACAATATGTCAAATAAGCACGATCTTTTAAAAATGCAGTTAACATGCCTATATTGATAATGATTTTCAGTGATGACTATGATGTAATTTACCGTTGTAAACCTTGGTAGACGTGTTCCAGGGCATCTTGCGAGACGAAGATGTCGTTGATTTTCCAAAACAAATGGACACTATGTCTTCCAACACAGGGCACAAACACCTTGCACGTCTTATTAAAGCTGGAACCTAGACACACACACACACACACACACACACAGAACAGGAAGCAGGTGGTTTAGATAACAGGAAGGTGTATTGAAGGTGGAAAGTATTCTCCATATGTGCGGTAATCGCGTTTATTGTAGTCTACAGTACATACGTGTGCTGGACTTCATATTATCACTCACCCCACTCCGTTTTCATTTCCTCGCCGGCTGGCTCAATCATTTTTGGGCTCAATGCATACTCTTCTATAACACACATTGAATTCAAGGATTTCTGTCATTATTTCAAGAAATTGTCCAACCACTCTTTGCTCCACAGCCCATCTTTTTTTGAAGTAGTTACCTTTTACTTTACAGTCGATGGTTTCTGATATCTTGGACATGAACCCATTAATAGTAAAGATCAAAGTGCAGGTGTAGTTCCCGCCGTCCTCCAGACTGAGTCCTTTAACATGGAGTTTAGTATTATTGGCTCTGGGAAATAACCGTTCCCCGTCATCCTTTATAGGTTCACAGCCCTGTAAGGGTTAACGTTTAAAGCTGAAAAGTAATAATTATAACATGATAGTAATAATAATAATAATAATAATAGCATGAATAATGATAACACCTTTAGATTTACATCACATTACTTCGCAACAGTGTTCCAAAGTGTTTTTAACAAGGAAATGTAGAGATAAAGGCTTATGCAAATCAATGTCAACCCCAACATCCTATCTTTAAACTAATATATACTGGATGAAAGCTTGCATAAAGTATTTGTGATCCATTCACGAAGTTGTTGATAAGATGGCCAAACATCCAAATTGAAGCTACAATAAAATTGATTTAAAAACAACCGGTAATAAGCGTATATAATTTGAGCCAATAAAACTTTTTGTGACCACTCATGTAGCGCTTACCTTGTGCCACCTAATGGAGTAGTCAATGAGTCGACGTTTCAAATTCTTAGTAATGTCGGTCAGAGGGCAAGATAGATCATTGTTCACCAAATTGGTGAGTTTTTGTTCGATTGTGTTTGGTCGACCACATTGGCCTGGACTGGTCTCATCGACGATGAGCTTAGTGACCTGTTTGTAGCACCGAGAAGGAGTTCTGTTGGACACAGACAGAGAGTAATGGTAACTAGCCCACTAGCCTCTGGCTAGTAGCTTACTGACAGAAATGTTCCTCACTAGCAGTACTGAGTGCCTAATTAAAGGTGCAGTATATAGTTCCAGAGAATTGTGAGAAAAAAATTGCATGAATTTCAATCACAACACTCACAAATGCCAACCTCCTGAGTCTTTGGTCCCTCCTATCCCTCTAAATGGCCCCTCCCACACATATTCTTCACAAGTGTGCACGCGAGGTGATTGACAAGCAGGTAGCCTTGCCTCCTAGCTAAAACTCTCCTGATTGGTTAGGTTCAGATAGTCATCCCTAGATTTTTGAAAAGCTGAATACAGGCCCCAGGGCACTCATATAGAGCGCACCTTCTCTCTGAGCATTTGATTTTGTGATATCCTCCAGGAGGTATGTAGTAAACATAAAAAAAATTATTGTTGGCTAGATATTCAAACTTACATACTGCACCTTTAAAGGTATTGACTATGGTAGTCAACAAGCCTTCCTAGGCTAGTGCATAAAAACCTCACGTTCCACCACTAGTTGACATTCACTGTCATGACAATTTAACAAGACTCTTTTCTTTCCCAAGCCCAGCCATGCTACTGAATATTTTATCATGAGTCAAACAGCTTTTTAAACGGTATTGCATAGGTGCACAAGTGACAACCATTAGTAGCTTGTTCAGGATTACATCTGGTGAAACTTTAGATCAGACACACCTTCAATCATTCCTAATTGAAAGTGCAAAGACCTGTAACCCCCAGGACTTTTACATACAGGCAAAATATATACTGGTGTGATTTGTTTGTGTACAGGGACAGACAAAGCTATTTTATTTACATATATTATTAGCTACCTCACAATGCAGACATAATCACCGGCATCCCCCATTGTTACGTTCAGAAAGAGTAGCAGCTCCCCAAGGACCAGAGTCCGGCCTGTTTCATTGGTAATTTCTCGCATGGTGCCAGGGTTATACCAGGAAACATTGTAGGGGACGCTGCTGTGGTTGAACACGTCCGGGGAAACCAGAGTGGAGTTCAGCATGGCGCCTTCGTTGGGGACAGAGTACACTCTCTCAAACTGAGTGGCATAGTTCCCACAGGTCTCTGCAGAAAAACAATTCCGTAAATATTGGAACATTGTGAATGGAGGCCTAGTAGTGCACTGCACACACATCAGAAGTTTCATTAAGGATACTTTGTTTAGAGAACATTCTCACTTAAAACAGGACATGTAAAAACAATGGCCCTAATAGTTTTAGGAAATTGTTTAGTTTAATTATGTGCTTACTGACTAGTTAGTAGTACATTTGTTTACTAAAGGTAGGATGTTTTAGAGCAGTGGTTCTCAACCCAGTCCTCAAGTACCCCCAGCCATTCCAGATATTTGATCTTCCCCAGTGCTAGCACACCTGATGTAATTAGTCAAAGCCTTGCTGTAGGTGTCTTAATTACATCAGGTGTGCTAGCACTGGGGGAGATCAAATACCTGTAATGGCTGGGGGTACTTGAGGACTGGGTTGAGAACCACTGTTTTAGAGAACTACCATTGTATTACACTCACCGCCTACGGCTGAGGATCCTCCAGGGAAACAAAGGACGGAAAGGAGGATTGCCAGTCGGGGATGATCTTCAATCATAGCTGGAACAGAAACATTCCATCAAACAAACTTCAATACACAGCAAAATCAGATCCAAACGCCTTAAAGAATGCCTTGAAAAGCCGGTCACGTCCTAACATGACAGGCAATAAACATTTACTCAAATCTTCATTGTTGTAATTACCTAACATCTAATAATCAATTCATACCATCTTCGTCTGCCCCTCTCTCTAGTGCTGATCTGAAGTCAGTTCGAGAGGTAATTTCAAATTTGGCCCACTCACAATAATTCTAAAATAAGCACAGTCCACTTCAATGAATTGCCTCTGGAGTAACGCCAAACATTCCTGACCACAGCCAGCCTTCATCAACACTCAAAGACCTGAGCTGGGTAGACAACTCCCGAACACTGAATATTACCATTAAACTAAACTAGATGAGCGGGGAGAAAAATGTATAAAAAGCAGAAAGCTGTAAATAAGAAAGAAAGCCAAACTGTGACTGAATGTGTAACGGGGAAATTAGTCCGCGTAAATGGGAAGAGGTGTTTGAGCTTAAGAGCTAACCAAAGTCCACTGTTACGAAACTATAAAACACCACACTTATTTAGTTGTTCAAACAACTTCTAGTTTAAAAAAAGATTGCTTTGAAATTGCTCGACTCTTACATTTGAGTCAGCTCATTTGCATTACGACTCTAGACTGGTACTGTGTTGCAATAACCCTGCACTCTGGATCCAACATGAACCAAGATTAAGAATCTGAAGACCTCAATGGAATGCCATCCGGAATGATGAATCATGTTTGATTTTATTTTATTTGGATCCCCATTAGCTGATGCGTAACATCAGCTATTCTTCCTGGGGTCCTGTAGAGGAAATATGTGATGGTAAGACGATTGTGCTTCCTTGGGTTAATGACTATGTGTTATCACCATGTGTTGCTCAATGCCATGAATAGAATTGTGGATTAAGGTTAGGCAACCACTAAAAACAGGTAAAAAAAAAGCTCATACATTGGAATAAACAACACATTTTATTTATAAGGTATAAAATACAAACTTAAAGCAAAATGTATGCCAGTCCAGCCTTGAAAAGTCACCAAAACACATCGCTACAGCACTCATGTCACGCCCTGTTGTTTGAACACAAATGGAGCGTGATCAGAATCAGGTCAACTGCTGACACGAAGATCTTCCCTGAGAGAAACCACCAGTGTGTATGCTAGAGGCCCAGCAGGTACACATTCCCCCCACCCCCTCTCACCACGAAAAAAGACAAACCAAAAGTGCATCTGTTTGATATCAAACAGATCTGTTTGTGATGGTTGTGTATAGAAATGACAGATAAAGATGGGATACGATACAACCACCAGTTTAAGTTTACGGTACCATATCTATGCATTTCTGGTGGTTACTGTCTACGATCACAATCATACAATACAATGACCAAAACTATACGGAAAAAAAGAAAGAAAAAAAATGTTTTAAAAGGAAGAAGGCAAAAGCAATAATGCTAGCCTAGAAAAACTTCAGGAAGAAAAAATGGTTTCACAAGGACACAAATACTGCAGACGAAAGCCAGGACCTCAGGTCTTAAGCACATTGGGCAGACTGCATGCAATCAACCGCTTCTTCAGGGTTTGGCAGATGGACCAGAATGTACTTGGACAAGTCCCGACTTACAGGAATCTGGGAAACTGTCTAAGGCTGCTGCTACAAGGCGTGGGAGTGGCATGCAGAGTTCAGGGTTGGAGACGCCCCACTCAAACAAGGAGCAAAACCCCCTAGGTTTAAATGGGGATTTCGCGCACTTTAAAGTAGTATGCGTTGAAACAGACTCAGTCACATTCAATGACTATGTTGCTAAGACGTACAGAATACATGTTTGTGTAAAAACAACATTCCTTTATGAGATTCCCCGGCATAACATGTCTTGCATTGTTGTCCTATCCACCTGCAAAGGGTAGTGCTACACTTTACAAGTCCTGTGCAGTTCATTTTGAGGTATCATTAAAGGGTGTAATCTTTGACTTACTGTGTGTATAATAAAAGCCATGGGCAGAGTTCAACGGGTGAAATTCCTATTACATGATGAGTTTCATGTGTCATAAGGGTGACGGTGATTCTTCTATAACTAACTCTTCAACTCACGATTTGAAATGGTCAATGTTGAAAAGTAGGGAAGCGCTCTTTATAAAAAGCTTGCGTTACAGAAAGAAAGAGACAGCTATGTGGAAAGTGCCTCTGGTGCAATATTTGGTTTCCTGACAAACAGTTGCAGAAACGAGCCTTGGTTTGGTGTTCAGTAAACAGAGTAAGAGCTTGTGTTTACTTAAATCTGTGCAAACACAAATGAACTTTGTCCACCTGTTTTCTAGCTGAGCAGACAACATCATGGACCTCTTACATCCAGCACTTACATCGCATACAAGCAAGCCTAACAACACGACGAGCATTCTAACTTTTGTTTCCATTCAAAACGTTTGCTTGCTCATGCTTTGTATGCTCTACAGTATGGCAAAAGTGAAATTGCCGTTGCTGAGGAACACGTTTATGTAACACAACATCTATCTACTGCATATGCAAGCTACAGCAACATAGCTGGTTCTGAACACGCAACAGCTTGTCTACCACACAAGAAAAACACCTTCCATTCATTCATTCATTCATTTGCTCTAAGTTAACAGTTTTAACTTGCTCCAACAATGCATTTATGAAATAAAACAATCATGTAGTCATAAAATGTGTAAACATTTGACACTATAGTTAATGATACAAAAATGTAATTAAAAATACTCCAAATGAATAGTCTAAGTGCCAGAAAAGTGACAGACTGACAAGAATTTTATGATCCCTTCCTATAATTCCCATGTCTAGCAAGCAACCACTTAAAATGCTTTAAATAAATCTCTGAATTATCCAGATAGGACTCCATGATAGATAGTGCGATAGCTTTCCCTGAGAAAAGTCCTGAGAGATAACAATACTATCTATCTATACAGCTAGATGATTATTATATTAACTGTATCTGATTGAAGGAGGGGATGCCTCACATGTGATATGTAATAGCAAAATGACTCATCGTATCCACCAACAGTTGCCACAGCACCAGTATTTGTCTGAGTGAAAATACATGCAGATCGGTGCTCCAGTAACCTTTTGGGAAGTGATATAATGATCATCTATGGAAAAAAAGGCAGGCTATCCGAGTGAGGGAGACGGTGAGAAACATATATATATATATATCTATGTATATATATATAGATAGATGTAGATATAGATATTGACCAAGTGTTAGCAATTATTGAGGAAGTCAAGCACAAAATGGCTAGTCATCATAACACAGAGTTTCCACAGCATCAACCACACAACTGACAAGAATGCTGGATTCAATTTCACGTGCTCTTAGTGTGGCAAGGGGGGCTAACTCATTGCCACGGGAGCCCACTCAACATTCCCATGCTGTACAGGTTACCACAAGCTCATGACAGTGTCTCACTGTTTTAAGCTCCACGAGTAATAGACCAGCAAAGATGATCATAGATCTTAATCCAGAAAATACAAATTCACACACCTCGATTCCATTTAAAATAATAATTAAAACTATTAAATTAATAAGTTGTGAGAAATACTAAATAGCAGTGTTATTAAAATACCAAGACCTTTGAACTAAAATAGTTAATAAAAGAGCTAAGGAGAAAACAATCAGACTTTAGCAATATAAAACAAGATACAGTATAATCTACTTTCCTTAGTTACAAATTGATAAAGAGAAAGCCAGTGCCTTACCCCAGGACATTCAAAAGAGAGCTAGTTGCATGCAGAGGAGGAATGAGAGTTCCCACTGTATAGATGGGTTTTAAAGAGAGTACACCAGACGTTTGACCCCGGTGTCTCGTAGGAGGTCCATTGGGAAATAATTCATACAACCCGATAAGCATGTCCAGAGACAAGTGGGAGTGGCCTAAATTATGATGGAGAGAGTTTGAGCCAGTCACAAAGTCATGTGACCATAAATCCAATAGCACAGAACATGTCCCAACTCCCGAGACGCAGTCACTTCAAACTCGCACAGGGATAAAGTCTAATATAGCCCAAATATTCAAGTGGGCCCTCTCTCCCCCTTTCTCTCTCTCTTCAGCGTAGCAAATAGTAGGCCTACATACAACAAATTGGACCAATCAATGCAATAAGGAACCCAACTAGATGATATTCTAAACACTTCTAGACATAGGCAATTCGGCCCCGACACTGTACGTTTGGCTGCGACAACAAGATCGTGTCAAACTGGCTGAAGTAGTGTAGTCTGATCCTGGAATTCATTTGACCTTGTTTCATGTAACTCTAGAAGAGTGCCATACAAACAAAGGTATTATTATTGGAAATAGTATATAATATTATAAATGGAATCACATTCATGTAGGCCTACATGCATAGCCTCAAGCCAAGTAGTCTACCATTCGTAGCCTACAGCTTTAGTTATCAAATCAAAATGCAGAATACTGTAGATTTGGTTTCAATGTAATTGCACATATGTTCTTAATTAGCATTCTTCGTCTGGGGTGAAACAGTTCATCTTTCTGACAATTCCTGTGGGGCTCTATGGTTTAGTTGACGCTGCATTATGTTTTGAACAAGGCCTATTCGTAAGGGCACGAACCTCACAGCAATTCCAGTACGTTCATGGTTTATCATATAAAAGGTAGGGCCGTTTCTGGCTTTTGGAGGGCCCTATGTGAAATGTTGTTAGGGGGCCCCTATTTTTTAACTATTGTGGGGGAATTCCAAACCCTCTAAGGTGTGGTCCAGGGTCATATATTTAACATTTAAATGCATCAATCTGGTGCACTTTAAGAGATCCGTGGAAAATATATGCATAGAATTGTTTTCACTCAGCCCACAAGGGTGGTTGGTTACCAATACAGACCGTTCAAATTCATTTCTAGAGGAAAATAAATCCTAAAACGACAGCTTGGGGGCCTCTGGTTGCTTTGAGGGCCCAGTGCAACCGTATAGTCCGCATATAGCAAGAAACGGCTCCGATAAAAGGTGTGTCTCCAAACAAACAACCCAACCCTGTCCTATTTTCTCTTTGGGAATGTGTCCATGGGCTGCAGGTTGGACCAGTAACGTGGGCTATAAGTCGTTGCGTTCCGGTAGACCCGATTGCAGAAAGTCGAACCTTGCAGAAAGCGGTGAGACTGCTGGAGATTGTAAAGCAGTGAAAACCCCAACTCTACCTCTTTGATACAGGTTTGAGTCAGAAAAAATTGATCGTGATCAACCACCACAAACGCATTCACACTCACATGGTGTGCTTGGCAAACATGGGTTAGACCACATAGGGACAGTTTGAATTTCATCAAACAAACTGCCCACTTAACAGCTTTCCTTTTCAATAACTTTGTCAACGACTTACTCATTCAACACTTTAAATGTTATATCTTGGTAAAAGGTTATACACACAAACGTCCGTCGGATTGTGCGGGGAAAAGAAGAAAAAAAGTTTCGGTCCTGGGTACCTCTTCTGATTTTTATTTTGGACATTAAATCAGTCATGAGAGAACATACTTTATTTTTAAAAATCCCACAAACAAGTTTTAAACTGCAGGCTAGGCTATGCACAATTACTTTAAAAAGATGAAAAAGAATTTTACCGATATGTGCGGTCTAAATTAGTCGTTTCTAAACCGTAAATAGTAGCCCATGATTTACTAGCGGTGATGCTGAGACCATAACTGGGACTTCGAAAAGAAAGTTATAGGATAAACATAGAAAACATACTAACCCGACATTCTGGCTTTCCGTTAGGATTACATGCAGTTACGTTCAGACTGTGGTCCAGCATTCAAGGTGTAAATTGTTATTAATTTAACGCAATTCGATAGACCTTTAAAAAGCACGGGAATTGAGTTCCATTTCCAACTGAAGCCCTTCCTGAAAGAACATCGGGAAGATGTTGCAATTTCCTCTGAAACATGTGCTGATTCTTGAGCAATAACCTTGAGAATAGCCTTCTCAGGATTTTCTCTTTGGATGCTTGAGCTTTCATCTATTTAAAATGTTTGTCATTATCCCGGACTACGTTAATTTACACGTTTTAATAGCAGTAATCAATTACAGCCTTAGCTTTTATCAGAATTTCCCATCTTCAAATAGCTTTTTCAATCACTGTCCCATCCCTGTCGCCTCATTAGCTGCAATCTACCACCACCTAGTGGACAAAGCCATGAAACGTGATTTTATTTTATCTGGTAGTTTGGGTACCAGATACATTTTGGTAGAACGTAAAATGTTAATGCAATATTTGTATTGTTTTGGGGTGTATAGAAATCCTTTACGTTTTAATCCTGGCGTGTCAATTAAACAATACAACACAAACAATGAGCAAACAGTCATCAAGCAGTAACCCTCACACAGCTCAAGCAAAAAATAATAATAAACATAGATCTACAAGAAGCAGGCTAGCACATTTATATATTTTTTGTTTAACTACAGTATACTATATGTATTCTTGTTGTAAATCATAAACAAGAAAGGTAATTTTAAATACTTCAGCATAAACACAAAGAAGTGGTGTAATATCAGTACATTGAGAAATAGTTTGTACATTCAAAAATATCAGATCTAGAAGAGGCTGTTTTGTCGTGCAAGGAAGTAATCCATCTTCCTCCTGGGCTTGAGAAGGTAGTAGAGGAATACACTGATCACAGCTAAAACACAGGCCGAGGCCGCTACAGCCATGATGAGCCACACGGTCCTCATGTCTGGAGGGTGGTAGTGAAAACAGTTGGAAAGGAGAAAAGGATTGCATGAGACTTACAAACCCACACATGCACAAAAAACAATCATTAAATCAATTAATTTATTTTACTTCCTTCTTACCCCTCTCTCTCTCTCTCTCTCTCTCTCTCTCTCTCTCTCTCTCTCTCTCTCTCTCTCTCTCTCTCTCTCTCTCTCTCTCTCTCTCTCTCTCTCTCTCTCTCTCTCTCTCTCTCTCTCTCTCTCTCTCTCTCTCTCTCTCTCTCTCTCTCTCTCTCTCTCTCTCTCTCTCTCTCTCTCTCTCTCTCTCTCTCTCTCTCTCTCTCTCTCTCTCTCTCGCTGTGTTTTTACAGAGGCCTCGTTAACGTTGTCTCAGCGCCCCCGACTCACCCTCCAGTTTAAGCAGCGCGATGACTTCCTGCTGTCCTCTCTGGTTGTGTGTGGCACACGTGAGCTGTGCCCTGGTGTCTTCTTCACTCAGCGCCAAGACAAGTAGCCTCACTTCAACTTGGCACCCGCCTCCTACGCTGCTCACCCTGGCAACACAGAGACATACAGGATTGTCCGTCAGTGCATCAACTCTCTTTAAACCCCTTGTTGAGTGACAAGGGATTGAATCATACAAATAGCTGACATAAAGGCCCTTTAGCACGGCGATCATATCATTTCGTTTGGAAAAGGATTTTCAGTCATTGGGAAATGACCTTAAAGCTGCTTTGGGAAACCATGTCGGGGTCACTGTAAAAAGTGACACCATCTGATTACCCTTTCTAATGAATAAGTGTACATTTGGGGTTTCGTTCAGGAGACAGCATTCAAGGACGCATACTATCACTGCCATGTGAATAGAGCAATAGAATATTGTAGGTGAAGTAGGCCTACACATTCATTACCTTCTTCCCCCCTGGAGCGCCCGTCCACTGAACGAGGATTCCACAGAGTGGCCATCCACCAACCATGTGACCACCGTGGAATCTGCTGATTGGCAGTCAGTGTTGACCTTACAGAACAACTCCAATCCTGAGCCTTAAACGCAAAGAAGCATGAAAAAACGCTTTAATTGTGTTCCTTTATTCTTTAAAATGTACAGGAAGAACTCATTTAATTCTTGATTAAAATAATTGTTTAAGCTCTGGTTTCTCACCATGAGTTGTCTCAAAGGTGGTTCCATTAACAGGAGACACTATGTTTGGGCCCTGTACAGCTGGAGCTAAAAGGGTAAAGAAAAGCAAAAGGCATTTTAACAAATGCGTCAAAACATCATTAAAATGCTAGGTCTACAACGTATGCAAAACTCAGTCAGTGCCTTATAGGCAAAACGCAGTCAGGAATTATGGAGAGATAAATGAATACAGAAATAAATGAATTAAACCATAATTCATAACAGATAATACGTTAGAGGGACACGTAATCGATTTCCATAATACAACAGAGGTTTACTTACTTTCCTCAGTGGTGTGGCTGACTTTGCTCTCTAACTTAGGGTCAGAGGTCAGCATGTAACTGCTAGTCGTCCTAGAGGTCGGCACCCCAGTCATCAACTCAGGAACTTGAAAGAAAGAAAGAAAGACAGAAGAACAAACATATTATTACGATAACGTGGGGAAATGTTTGTTTTCCCCCCGTATCTCCCATTCAACTGCACCTGTTGATTTGCATTGTTTCTGACTTGAACTAGCGTGGAAATATCAACGCATGAAGGGGTTTTACCATCCACGTCCAGCTGCATTACTCGGTGAACGTGGTACTGGGTCTGGTTGATGTGGAATCGGAGCTGGCAGGTGTAGACGCCATGGTGGGATCGGTCCGCTCCTCGAATGGTCAGGATGTCCACACTTTGTCTGTGGTATGAGCCGCTGCCCAGACTGAGCGCTGTGGGGCTGGAGTCCTGGGGAAGATGCAACAAAGATATGAACGTGCTTTGTAGGGTCTACTAAACCTCTCAGACAAATGTGGATTATATTGATACATCCGTTTCAAAAGACTGGGATCAATGTTCGCATTAACAATGAGTATACAGTACACTGTATATACACTGTATATATAGAATGCACTGTACACATGTTTATCCAGTTCTATATTATTTACTGACAGGCACACACACACACACACACACACACACACACACACACACACACACAAAACAGTCCACTAATTCCATCAACCGAGTCTTTTCCCAGTCTGTATTCCTGGCCACCCACCTTAAACCATTGTAGTCCTTCAGTCATGTCAAAGCCTTCAAGGTGTGGACAGGTGAGGGACACATCTTCTCCCTCTTTGGCAGAGATATTGGGTGCATATTTCAGTTTCTCTATATTGGCAGACTTTGGCTCGAATACTTCTAGAGTAATGTTTCCTGCCACACAGAACGTTGTATTTCTGTAGAGAAAAAAAACAAAACATTAATAAATGGAAACGCTAGTTATTTTTACTGAGAATTATTGAACCCTAACAAAGTTACAGTTCTGAACCAAAGATCCACCCGTCAGTACACAGTACCAGTCAAAAGATTGGACACACTTCCCCATTCAATGGGACTGGTACTGTATATTAATAATAATAATAATAATTCATTTTATTTATATAGCGCTTTTCTAAGACCCAAAGACGCTTTACAGAAAAAGAATAAGACAATAATGCTCAGACGGAGAGCAACACACTAGAGTACAACAGTTAAGACAGAGATGGACAGAAAGGCAAACAATAAGGCAAGGACAACTACAAATAGACCAAACAATGAGTTGACAAAGACATAAGTAAAAGAATGACTGTTTTAGGGTTAGCCAGGTTATAATTACATAAATACTTAGGGGTAGGCCAGATAATGCCATGTACATGTTTAGAGTTATAGTGAGATGCCTCAGAACAGAAGCCTGCACACCTAATCCACGCTGTTCACCAACGGTATAACTACGGCACACATCAAGTCCTGACAAGTGATGTGTTTCTTTTTTTGGGTATTGTTCTGCTATTATTTAACACCTGTAGATGCAGGTGTACACTCCAGAGTCTGAGGTGTGAGCGGGGAGCAGCCACAGCTGTCCTGGAAGCTGCTGTACACGCGCCTCATCCTGAGGGGCCACGGCCCCTGTTCCGTTGCCCTTAGCGACAAGGTACCCAGAGCTGGATTTGATGAGCTTGCGTAATTGGAGGACTCTCTGGAAAAAGGGACAGGTGAGTATCACGGCGTCTCCTTCTCTGCGGAAAACTTTAATCTCTGATGACACCCGGAAACACCCGTCTGGAAAGGGGCATAGAGGATACAATCCTGCTGAGCCTTATGTTACACAACCAGCATAAATGACTAAGCAATTACATCTCTACAGAAGCAAAGGAATATGACGGAAAGTGACGGATCGTGGCCATGTGTGAAGGCACATCATTCTGAGTCCGACCAATCATCACTACATTCCCAGAAAAGCTACCCTGAGCCAATCACATCGCACACGTTGTTAACCAGAAGCAATGCATCATTGGTCTCACGCTTTACTAAGAGTTACCTACAGCGGGGCGATTTAAATACATTTTCTTTCTACTTTGTGTTAACATTAATGTACACACACACACACACACACACACACACACACACACACACACACACACACACACACACACACACACTTACCTTTCATTGTCAGAGCAGGATATACTTGTGATCCATAAGCGTGGTCTCTGATGATCATTATAACAGCTAATATGCATCCCAATGGAGTCATGGCAAGCTGATGGAGACAGTTGTACTGCTTTAGAAAAGTTATGATTCCCTGGTACTTTAGACCAACGTGTAAGTGGTGAGCATGTGCACTACGCTACAGAATAAACGTTTTCCCTTTTTCATCATTAAGTGCCACGCATGTGTACTAAACCAAAGATGAAGTCAGAGAGTGCCACTTTCATGTGATCACATGTTGTAACAAAGTTAAGAAACACACCCCTACACAGGCTGTCCCTGACTGCTGTGAAGGAACTTTTAGCCTAGTCTGGGAAAATCCCCCTTTCGGACAAAAATATAAATAATTTGATGACTAAATGTCAGCAAAATACAATTACAGAGCATTGAAAGTTATTAGAAATAATTTCTGGTTTTGAACTGTGAATGTGCTCAGCCAAGATGTGGCTTTAGAACTATCTTAAATTTGTTATGTTTTTTACAGAAGGACATACAGTTAGAAACATGAATTGGATCAATTGGAATGCACTGCCTGTGCAAAGAATTTTGTGACTGTGTCTTTCTCTTGAATGTTTAATCATAATAATAATAATAAAAATAATAATACGGTTTCAGTTCTGTTTCATTACATTTTCTGTAAATTTTTGTAGTTCCTGTTTAAAGAAGCTCTTGTCCTAACATTTGTGATAAATATTTTATTGTGACTTGTTTTGTGATATACACCACCCAACATTTTTGGGTGTCATGAGAATTGATACTAAATAGATTGAAACTTATAATAATAATAACAAAACAAAAAAAAATTACCAACTAAACACTTTTCTGAAAGAAATAATGTACAGGCTGTATTAATACTTCTAAATATGTGCATACATTTGTGTTACAGTTTCTTTGACCAAATTTGACCTCTGGGTCTAGTGTGCTTATCTGATATATTTCATAAAAGTAAGAAAACATTCTAGGTAAGGCAAGCCAAGGCAGCTTTATTTATATAGCACATTTCAAACACAGAGGCAATTCAAAGTGCTTTGCATAGGCAATGAAAAACATTAGAAAGACATTCAAAATAATAAAAATAAAATAAATTAAGATAAAATAGAAGGAAATCATTTTTGTACAAACTGTATCACTATACCTTCTTTCCATAATTGATGCATTACATTGAATTAAATGTAGTACTAACCTTAACACAGATGGTCAGATGTTAACAGGGTAGAGACAGTGGACCACTTCATGTGACCAGTGACTGTGTCCCCTGGCAGACAGAACCCTCTTAAGGTTCCCCCTTAGAAAAGGAAATTTCTAATGTTTCCCAATGTAATTTACAGCTCAACATCCCTCTCTCTCTCTCTCTCTCTCTCTCTCTCTCTCTCTCTCTCTCTCTCTCTCTCTCTCTCTCTCTCTCTCTCTCTCTCTCTCTCTCTCTCTATCTCTCTCTCTCTCTCTCTCTCTCTCTCTCTCTCTCTCTCTCTCTCTCTCTCTCTCTCTCTCTCTCTCACTCTCTCTCTCTCTCTCTCACTCTCTCACTCTCTCACTCTCTCACTCTCTCTCTCTCTCTCGTCATAGTAGGGGATTGAGAGAGAGGGAGATAGAACCACATGGCCGCATTAGCAACAGCACCCTCCACTAATAATGGAATTCCTGCTCAATGGCCATTCTTTGATCCCACTACAAAATACAACAACACTACGATTGCTCGTTGGTGACTGATAGCTTTTTAGGAGCACTTGCTTGCTTGAAGTTCTTCCTTTGGTTTCAGCACTGTGCGCTCATTCTCCTGCCCCCCTTTTGCACGTTTCCCTACGGTTTCCAGCGTTAATTGGTGCGACAGGTAATACATTCCCTGTAATCCAGTGTTTAAAGAAGGATCAAAGTATTGACTCACAAGGATTTGCCAAGAGTGTGTGTGTGCTTCTACACGTCTACCAAGTGACTAAATTGAGGGATCGTGGTATACTATGCGTAGACAATCACTCGCCCGACTAACCTTGTGAGGTAAGTGATGCCCCAGGCTCAGCACACCTTCAGCGATGAGGTGGCCACAGTAGTAGAGCATGTGCTGATGATATTGTTGACATAGATTTGACTGTGATCTCTAAAGAAATAAAGGAGGGTTGGACCCATAGAGATAGAACAGCTTTTATTGCAAGAACCTGCCTTTATTGGACATTCTCAGATAGCACTTTTGCATTGCATGACATCTCTAGTGTTCTCTCTCTCTCTGGTTGACCATTTGAGGCAAGCACACACGTTGTATTTTTAAACCCAGTTCCCTACGTTATTTACCCAACAGTATACCGTCTATCATATATCATTTTTGACAAAGCAGATACTATTGTTGTTGTTAATTTGTTGCCCCCTGGACTTTGACATATCACTGTCTTTGTAGAAAAAAAGTATGTGACGTTTGAAGTTTATTGATCAGTTGTCCTGACCTTCTGTGTATACTGCTGTTGCATGATTTTGGGAATTCTCCAATTAGGTGGATGTCTCAACAGCATCCTGCACATGAGATGATGACAGAGCCCACCCATTCAGAAAGACATTAAACAAACACATACATAGTCATTGCAAGTTCTTGATAGCAATGCAGCTGTACAAACCTGAAATAAAATAGGAAATGGATATTTCAAAATGAAATGACCCTAAATCTTATTCCGTTCCTATCTTTACACAAGTACGTAAAAACCTAGGGTAACAGAACAACATATATATATATATATATATATATAATGTTTTTAAATGGGTCATGTCATACAGCTTCATGGTTGTTAGTACATAGTTCCTCAGAAAACCCAAGGGCCCTTACATAAGATTTTGTTAAGTAACAGTTGACCATCCTCAGAAAATGTCTCGGTTTGTGACTTCTCCATTTTCCGTAGGGTCCCCGAACCACACGCGTCACAGAGCACCAGCCACAAACAGCGACGTGGAACAGCCTTGCGCAACACTAAAGAGACAGAAAGCAGCAAAGGGATGACGCTCTGAGGGCGCTTCAGGTTCTGCTGCATCAGATGGAGGGAATGAGGTGGGCCTTTTCACGGGGGGAACGTGGCGGTTGGAGCAAGTGACTGGGCTCCACGGAATATTTCGATTTCTGATCCTAAAAGCAGGACGTATTTGTCGTTGGTTTGGTTTTTACATTCTCTGTGCATCCTTTCACCAAAACCATTTACAAAGTAGAACAATAAATATGAAGAATATCTCCTAAGTCTAACTAAATGTTATTTTAGAGTGAGCTGCCGACAGCAACACAGCCGAAACAACTAAAAGGAAACAGAGAAAGAGATACTCTTTAAATTATCTTGAGTTTATTCAAAGAAAAAAGACTTTGAGGAAAATACAGTACTCCCTGTCATACACAGAGGACAAAGGTTAAAGTAGCATGGCAGAAACACTGAAGGAAAACAGGTCACCTGACATCCAAGGACGTTACTTCAACGTAACCGAAGCGCTGAAGCACACATTAGTGAATATTTGAAATAGACATTGATTGTGTTTACTTATTTGTCAAGTGAGTTGGTAACTTGGGGGGGGGGGGGGGGGGGGGGGGAATTACAATTTAGGACGCATACTGAAGAAACAAAAGTCCAATAAAAAAGAACTAAAAAAGCAAATAAGTAAAATTAAGATTATTTTGGATAAAACATAAATATTATGATGTACATTAGTGTATAACATAACATTGCCTTTGTAAACATTTTTCCCACCTAAAGTGAGCGTTATGATATTAAACCACTGCAGTCGCATAATTACCAGTACATGAACATACAGTAACAATGAGAACAAGGGGTTAGCATCTTAACTAAGTCTAAAACGTATGAATACGTAAAACTGTATTTTCAATATAGTGGTTCATTAATAACGTTTACACATTTTAAATGTTGCCATCTTGGCACTTTTGCAACGCTCTACCAGCGAAGGACAGCTTTTCAAATTGGAGTTGTCCTCTTTGTTCCATTATTTATCATGGATAACCTTATTCCTTAATAAAGTTAGATATACCACTAGTACATAGATGATACAGTGCACTAGGGGACAAAGCAGCTGAAACCCAGGAGACTTACACGGAAAGAGCTCAACAGATCCCTAATTGAGTTCCTCTTTATAAATTGCTTTTACACGGGCCTTTCGGCAGAACTAATCATGCCTCATGAGGAATCATACCGGAAACTCTTTGACCCAGAAAGGTGTTGGACTATTAAAATAGATGAAGGACTTTGCCTTCTCATTTGCTTAGAGATTTTACATCCAGCACAGTCACTATTATCTTCCTAGGAACATTTACCAACTGTGTTGGTGTGGCCAAGCTTAGGGGAAACCTTGTGAAATGAGCTGAAGTGATTGAGGGACCTTGGGACATTGCAGTTTCTAGAATAGTCTTTCACATATACAGACTAAAGAACCCACAACAAAACGGTTGCCTTTTGCAGCGGCGCTGTCCTCACTTTCTCCAGAAAAGACCAGGAGTCGCAAAAACGTTATTCCTCAAACGCTCCCCCTTACAAGACGTGACACATCACACAAAAATGATAAGGCTTCAGAAACGGGGTAATTTTGAAACACAAATTTTGAAGGTCTAAGTCGTGTTGACGGTAAAGTTCGTTAGGCTACTGTGAAAAGATTTCCCGTCACAGCGGGAGTTGATCGTCTCTAAACTTCTCAAAGCAGTTTTCTCCTCAGCTTCAAAGTAATACAGCGTTCGCTGAAAAGAACATCACAACAACGTAGGATTGCATCCCTCCCCAAAAAGAAATCTACATCTTTTATATCGGTTCAACAATTTGTTTCACCTTGTGTTAACTTGAAATTGAACACCGAAACTGGTTACTTGTGAAAGAAAAAAAAAAAATACATCTCATGCCTTACACCACCACACAGTATATTTCTTTCTACATTCTTGACAGTGCATTGCATTCCTTAATAGATACAAATGACAATTAAAAAAAAACTACACCTTTATGATATGATATATAAAAAGAAAACTATTCCTGTGCTATCTTTCTGCCGACCACTGAAAAATGTCATGACCATGTTTAACCTTTCTGCTACAAAAACGTACATCAACAATGTAACCTCTCTTTTCCCCTGTTGGCCCCTGTACAACCAAAAACATATCGTCACTATACTTTCTCCCTCTTTTCTCCATTTCTTATATCCGTTTATTCACAGCGGTATTAGTTCCCCCAGCCTAGACAATCGATGAGAAGCTAGGCTGAGTTACGTTACCATGTTTGACCAATGGATGACAAACATGACTACTGACACTAAGCATGAAATTAATTGAACTTTTTATTATACATAGACACCATGTTTTGGATAAAACCCACATCGCAATCTTTAATCCTCTAGAGAACCCAAAACAGCGTTTCATGGTTCGGTGGATTCAGAGTAAAAGCAAGCAAACTGTGGACCATTTGTAATGTGTAAATCTTTAAAAACTAGGTAAACAACATGTTAACTTCACATAATTACACGTATCTTTAGAGAATAATAATTCAAAAAATACTATTCTGAAGTCCATCTGGTTAAAAGCCTCTCTTGTTGATCCCACTTTTAAAACACTTTTTGCTAACGTTGTCGACATGCTTCGGTTGCGTCCCGTTAAATCTCCTATCAGACATGGTAAAGGCCCCTTGGCCCCTCCTACTCACCGTCGTCATGACAGTGCTGGACCTTGAGCCACCTGATCCCTTGCCCCCTCCTCCTCTCTCTGACCGCTTCCTCCTCCAATCTGCACTCGGCAGTCATTGGACCAAACAGAAACACATTTACATACACTACCGTAGCATTACCACTGTGGGCCCCGCCCCCTGCCCCCTGCCCCCTGCCCCCTCCCTTGCTAGCCAAGGGGGCAGGGAAGGGGGGTGGGGGCACCTGAAATACACCGAGATGCAGAGTAGTGGTAGTAATAACGAATAAACTTGGAGCCCATCAAGGCGGTCAGGGTCAATGCAATGACGTGCAGGTCTGGCGTCGTCATGGCAGCAAACTCTGCTGCTCCCACAATCTGATTTTCTTTTCATTTTTTTTTTTTTCAATCTTTCATAATTTCATCAATAAACTTAATTTTATACAATTCTCATATCTGGGTTTCATTGGCTGGGGAGGCCAATTAATAGGCTGCTGAATGCAGCCCCAGTGTTCAGTGTAGCAGGATGCTCCAGGCTGAAGTTGTAGTCAGAGGTTGGTTGGCTCTTGTCCGTTGGCGGAACATTGAAAGGACTTAGGGCGGGTGCCAGTGTAATGAAGGGGGGGGGCAAAGCCTCTACCAGCTGAGGAGGTTGGTGCGCCCCAGGGTCATAAAGTACACCTGGCTGGCGCCTCCGGAACGCACAGATGCAAAGAACACCTGTGAATGTCACACACACACACACACACACACACACACACACACACACACACACACACACACACACACACACACACACACACACACACTTTCATGATCCAAGTCGTAGACCACATTGGTATTTTTGAGCAACACAGAAGGAGGGACTAGCTGCAGTAGGAACGCTCCAGATTTGTCTGACTGCGTCTGTACCACTGTTCTGATCTACAAGCAGTTGAACACAAACTAGCTGGCGTTAGTAGAAACTTTGGCTTATCTGCCTGACGACTAAAAATACCCCCATCCAATCCAATGGAATGCGCACACTTCTGACAAGGAAGAGCTACAGACGTCGCATAAGGGCCCATTAGTCAGTGTGAGTCAGGGACTTGTCATCAGCAAATAAAGCTGCATTTAAAGGAGGCAGCTCTTTTTAGATATGCTGGCTTCAGACCCAGTATCGGTGTGGGGATAGACCATTCAATCCAAGCAAGTAATGAGCATTGGAATGTTTGTGGGTGTTCTTGCGTAGAAGAGCCTCTGACATATCTGGTCAAAATCTCCTTCTTTGGAGCATAGCCAAAATACGAGACATCCCCCCCCTTTTTCCCCACAGTGCAGCTGCAACGCTCACCCCGTCAATCACTTTCTTCCGTTTGAATCACCGCGGTTTCCCTTCACTCCCTGAACTCCAGATGGTTCAAAACTCTTCGGTTCGTCTCCTCAGCTCAACCAAATCATCTGAGCACAGAAGGGGGGTCCTCGTTGACCTTCACTGTCCTTCGGACCGATAGAGATCTGCATCCCGCTACCTTTCTGACCTCCTCCAACCCCCGCATCCTTCCCAGTCACGCCCATGCGTCACAGCCTGTCATCCTCGAATCCAAGCTTCAGAACTTTGGCGGTCGAGTATTTTCCAGGGCAGCTCCCAAACGACGGAACTCTCTGCCCCGGCTCATTTGAAATTTCTGAGTCCCTATCGATCTTTTAATCCTGCCTCACAACCCATCTTTTCCCTCTGGCCTACCCTTAATAACTCTGTGTTAAATAACCTGGTCAGTCCCTCATCTGATATTCAGATGTTTTTTTTGTCTTGAGTTTAGTTTGAACTAATGATGCTTTTAGTCTGTTCTCTGTTGTTGTTTGAGTGCAATTGTTCGTTGCCATGTTTGCGGTTTACGATGTGAAGCGTCTTTGGGTTTTCGAAAAGTGCTCCGTAAATAAAGTGCATTATTTTGACTATTAATGGTATATGCACACTTATGTACAATTCACATTGTGTGTGTGGGTGTGTGTGTGTGTGTGTGTGTGTGTGTGTGTGTGTGTGTGTGTGTGCGCGAGAGAGAGAATGAGCGTAGCTTAATCCATCCGGCGGAGGTCTCTCACCTTGTCGTTCCTCTCACAGAGGAACTTGAGTCTCTGGGCTCTCTTGTGCATGAAGACTCCGTCCAGGTGTCCAGTCTCCACCGAGCGGATCTCAATGGCCTTCTCCCCCCAGCCCATGATCTGGTTGGACCGTATGTAGGCTGGGGAAAAAGACAGCGGATGAGTGCAAAAATGACAGTGTGGGGCAATATAACCTCATTCTGGTTTCCACGTACGCATGTAGAAACACACTGCATGTGAGGCTGTAGGACAGTGTAGGTGTGTAATGTTCTCATTAGTGGGTGTGTCCTTGGGAGTTTGCATCAGTGTGTGTGTGTGTGTGTGTGTGTGTGTGTGTGTGTGTCCCGGCCACGTACCCACGGAGGTGGGCATCTCGCCCCACTGCAGCACCACGTCCTTGGTGATGCGTCCGTAAGTGTTGACGTAGACGCCCTCGTCCTCGTAGCACACCAGCAGCTCTATGCCGTCCGCGTTGGGCAGGATGATGATGGCGTGGGACTGGATGCTGTTCTGGATCTGAGAGGCGGGGAGACGGACAGCGGTGGACAAAAGAGAGGGAAAGGGAGAGCAACTTAAGTCAACTCGAATGGAAGCGCCATGTTTTCTGGACGAGAGCCCAAACCAGACTTTGTCCCACAGTAGTTCAATTCGAGCACTGACATCAGGGCGTTCTCCCTCGACACTTCAACACACACACACACACACACACACACACACACACACACACACACACACACACACACACACACACACACACGGTGGTACACGGGGCGTAAGAAGCCAGGAGAAGGTTGTTATTTTTTTGAAGGAGTATGGCTATCAATTGTTCCCAGTTTCAATTTGCCTGTCAGAGAAATCCAAAAGGGACAGGAGCTAGGAGCTAACGCTGGGTCCGCCATCTTGGATGGCCCGGCCCAGTAGCCATGCGTTTGAATGCCCTGCGGGGTCGTACGTGCGTGGGCAGGTAGATGTCGTAGACCGCCCCGGAGTCCACATCCACGGCGTGGAAGCCTGAGGAGGAGCCGTAGATGACCTTTAACCTCTGGCCCTCCTCCACGGTCAGGTCCACCAGCAACGGCTTGTGCACCAGGTCACCAAACGACTAGAAGGGTCAAAAGTCACACAATGTATATTATTAAGCTCCAGTGAATGACTCGCTCTTGGATGAATGGATGTTTTTGCACTGTTCGAGATCTCTCAATGCCTACCTTGAAGGCCATAAACTTGTGGTACGGCTTTGGTGCCCATGCATAAACTTCCACCGAATTCTTCAACGCCAGGACCAAAAATTTGATCCTCTCGTATTTCACTAGGGAACAAAACAAACAGGAAATGTGACAACGTCGTCATAACAAAGTATTACTATTACTATTACAGTTATGTAAAGCAGAACTTGTAATGTAGCAACAACCTTAATATATAATAGGCCTTAATACTACCTCTATGTTAAATTGTTAGCAGCTAAATTAAATTTGACCACGATACTATAAGCTAACAAACTATGCATTTAACTCTTGTTCGTAAAAGTATAGGAGCAGATCGTTTGTTCATTCAGTCAAGGTTTTACGTAATCCTGGGAGATGGGGAAGCACAAGCTCCAACAAATAGACCTTTTAAAAGGAAGTCCATGAATTATACAATCACCCATCACCAAATGGATCAAACCCAACAAATGCAACAAATTGATTATATCAGCTAACGATGTGGTCCTAGACACACCACACAATTACAGAATAGCAGACTTTTTTCTCACCCTCCCTAAAAGGTTCTTCTATCATCTTAAAAAATTCCGTGAGTACTACGCGAGAAGCATCGATTAGACCGTGTAGGATGCTTTCATGTAGGCGAATCCTATAAGATACACTCAATTCCTGAGGTCTGTAGTGACAACGTGATTTTATGAATGGAACGTACCCACTTTGTAGTGCACACAGCCCTCCAGGTCGCCCACGGTAACCCAGCCCTGCTTCTTCTCCACCTCCGGGTCGTTGTGGAGGATCTTGTTCCTCAGCCAAGAAAGGTAGTACACGCGCAACTTGTTTTTCTTGCCTAAAGGACCGGTGGCAAAGGGCAGGGGTCAAGTCAAAGGGCAGGGGTCAAGTTGTGTGTAATTCAGCAAAGACAAACCATGATGCTTTTGTAAATGCAAGTACAAGGTCAGTGGTAGGACCCGTCTGTGAGTCACTTTCTTAATAATAATAATAATAATAATAATAACTTTAATTTAAGAGCGCCTTTCTAAAACCAAAGGACACTTTACAAGGCATATTGTAAACAGACAGTTAAAACAAGTACTCAACAACAATAAAAGAGGTTAGGTGGAGCTAAAGGCCTGGCAGAACAAGTATGTTTTAAGTCGTTTTTTTAAAGTGTCCAGGGACTCTGCATTTCGGATCTCAAGGGGGAGAGTGCTCCAAATGGTGGGGGCAGCCACGCTTTTTTTCCACATGGACAACCATAAACCTGTCTGCACCCATACCTGCATCAATCAAGATGAATGCACCAATGCACAGCCTAATCCCAATTCACCAGGCCAGCTTGTGTGCACTTTTACTTACAGGGCTCTACTTTTTCACTTAGGTCGTGGCATGTCTAGAGTCCATGTTCACAGAATCTGAAGTTCCATAGAACCTGTATGCTTGCGACACGTTGCAACATTTTAGACGTTTTTTTGCCTCCAAATATAGGTCTTGTGAAATAGGAAATAGATTCAGAACAATGCAAGGACTGGTCACACCAACAAACCTATGACACTTTCCCCAAAACGGATCCCTCATGTCAGGTCAATGCAATGGGGTAACATCATTTCCCATGAAATGCATTGTACATATGAGTTCCAAGAGGTTTGCTTCTGTCATGGAGGGTTTTTGCGTGTCGACGCGTTGGTCAACACACAAAATGTCCTGTCTACAAACGAACGGCAGCTTACACAACATCCTCTCGGTCATGGCTCCTGTTGTGAAATCCATGACAACACTGACTGACACAGTCCCAAACAGACCCACACGTGTTCACGCAAGACACGCACACGCAAATGCACACACACACACACACACGCACACGCACACGCACACGCACACGCACACGCACACGCACACGAGGAAGCAGACGAGATGTATGGACATAGATAAACTTTACTTTATCTTTTTTACCAAAATAGCTCTCACAGTAGTCGGGAACAAAGAAGTGAAACTATACCCATAACGAGATTGGCAAAGTACCGGAGGCGTAGAATGACCTTTGGAATCCCATCAATGGAAAATGGTTGCACGCGATATAACTTCCTATTACAGTGCCAGGTTCCCAGTTGAGAGGTTATGACACCAGCGTCATCACAATGCTGCATTGAAACCAAGTGGAACCAGCGATTCAACTGTCCCAGAGGAAGCGAGTTTACAATACACGGGAAGCTAGCGAGCCTAGCAGCACCCATAGCAACAGCATTGTGGTAAACTAGCTTCAGGCCTACATAAGTAACTAAAACATAAAAATAATTTTTAAAAGCAAAACATCCACACACTGCGTGAAACATATATCTTATATATTATATACGATGCGGTATACATATATCTTATGTATATATTATGTACATATAATCCAGAGTCAATCGCCACATCCAGTGAGAATATGAGTTCATCCACTCATTCCATCTAAGAAGCTGGTCCCCATGGGGTCCTTTAGATCCGCACAAAAACAGAGCATGATGGGTAGTGAGAGAATCTCGCCATAACCTTTCCAATTCTGAACCAGGTTCCATTGAGCGCAATCTGTGTACGTACATGTTGGAGTGTATTTAGAAATATATACCATGAAAAGCGCGGTAGTGTGGTGGCACTCTCTGATCACCTGAAATAGTGACGAGGACGTTGAGGCCCTCCAGCACGTCCATCTGCTGGAAGCGTCGGCGGCTGATGAGCGGGTAGACCTTCCCCTGGCCGCTGCGGTCCAGCAGCATAAGACCGCTCTCAGTCCCAACCAGCAGGTTCACTCCTGGGGGAGAGGGCATGAGAGACACAGGCACGGTCACATTTAGACCCAGTGGAAGAACAGCTACACCTGGACCACTGGACAAATATAAACCGGAACATCCAGGTGATTTAGATCAACATCTAGGATAGTTATTTGGCCTTGACGACGAGTTTCAGAGACTTAGTGATGAGAGTTGTTAGGACAACGGTATCATACAAGCACACCGAAACCAAAGAATTACACAGGCTTACGGAAAATTGTATCAATAATTGTTTTCAGAACATAAACAAATCTGGTAAGCTCACCCCAGAGAGCGGCACACAGGATCTCAGAGTTGAACCTCTTCTTGTACTTGCGTATCTCCGGGGTGTCACTCTGGGGGCGTGTGTTGACCGGGTTGACGTTCACCACCGAGCCCTTACGGGACGGATCGGCCCTCAGTGCCTCCGCCAACCTGGCGTCGTTGGCATAACCTGCAGGGGTCAAAGGGCAATGCTCAAGCTGGGGCGTTGGAAAGGGGTGTGGCTGTGAGTGTGGCGGGTTTTGAGCTTGTTACTAGGAAATATTGCAAAACTAAATCCAAATGAAAATACGCACATACAGTAGATAAGACAAATTACACAAACCAGACAAGTTAGACAATAATGACTGTTGTTACCACCTGTATTTTATGTCTAGGGGAACACAAGGAGTAACATCAGTTTACAAAAACCTTTGCAAACCATGGAACCAGAAAATCAAGAACAGACAGCCGAAACACTAAGTGTAGCAATGCTTAACATTTTATTTTATTTGTGATTGTTTAGTTGTTGTGATTTATTTATTCTTCTAACAGGGTACGGCTGGAAAAGAGACTTAGTCTCAAGTCGGTTACCCTGTGTTAATATAAAATAAATAAAAATAGATCATAGATAATAAAAACCAACTGAGACTGCAGAAAAGGGCCCGGGCCAGACATTGGTCTGCTCTGCGCCATCAGAGGGAGAGACGTACCAATGTTGTTCAGAGCGCTGCCGGCAGATGGAGAGACCTGGAGGAGCCGTGGATCGATGAAGGGAGTGAAGGAGGAGGACGACTTGTGTTTCTGCATGGTGTTGCTGGCCGACTGGCTCTATTGAGGTCAGGGGGAAAAGAACAACAGTGAGGAGCCTGACCGGGTCTCATTCAAATGTTTGTTACGTCACAAAGAAAGACTACAAAAAAAGGTGTGTATAAACTACATATTCCAGTCAAATCAAATCGATGAAAATATGTATGAACGCAAACAACATAGACAAAGTAGAAAACAGGAGACTGAGGCAAAATGTCCCAAACATGCAGAAATGGGCATTCAATGAAGAGAAAAGTGAGGGAAAGTTCTAGAAGCAAGGAACAAACGAGAGGCATGGTGGTGGGTCAAAAATAAACAAATAAAATGAATCTGGACTGTTAGTCCAGCCATGGGAAATATGTACTGTACTTGCCATTCTGCTCCTAAACGTCTTCTTTTATGTCAAAAAGTCTGGGAACAGAGTCTATAGATCATTCTCTAATTCAGTAACAGAGGCCCATGTTGAACTCTAAAGTTGAAGTCTAGAGGGACTTAGAAAAATTGGGGGAAATATGTATAGGTCTCAATGGTCTAAATCTAGTCAAAAGCGTAATATTTCATAAATCCCGAAAAACAGTTACTGAATGTATAGAGTTTTGCTCTGGCAATGAACAATAAATATTTGACTAAGTGGGGCGACAATTAACAATATCTACGAAGTAAAACCTTTTTATATTCACCACCGTAACATGTAAAGAAGCCGCTACAATTTTTAGCAAAGGGACACCAAAAAAACAGAGCAGAGGTTGCCAGAAAGGGACCACTACCAGAAGCTACCAGCAGAGGGCGCCTGCTGCAGCAAAGGAGAAAACCTTAGGTCAGCGTCAGAAGGAGTCAAGTGCCTCAGATCAACTAGGGCTAGTGGGAGGACAGAGACCGGGGGACATACCTCCATGAGCATGGCGAACTTGTCCAGGGGGCTCTGGGGGGACATGGAGGAGGAGGGGCTGGCCAGGCTGCAGGAGGAGGGGGAGGAGGTGGTGGAGGAGGAGGGGGAGGAGGCGGAGGTGGTGTGATGGCTCTGCTGGATCAGGTCGGGCAGGAGGTGGATACGGCCGGCAAAGCCGTTCCTGTCCTGGTGGAGCCCCCCGGGGTGGGGGTGATGATGATGGTGGTGGTGGCCAGGGGGGGGGAGGTGGTGGCTCAGGCCTGGGATGGAACCAGGGCTGGAATGGGTAAAACCAGGGCCCGGGGCAATAACGCCCGGGGTCTGGGGCCCCTGGCCTGGGCTGGGGACAGGGCACTTTTTGTTGTCACCTGTACTCTGGAAGGGAGAAGAGGGGCAGACTTCGAGTCTACATGTGTTCATCTGGCAGTGAAGGAAAAAGGGATGCTGTACTGAGGAATCAGAATGTCTGGTTGGTAAAAGTAAGTAGAACTAATTCACCCTGATAATACCACCGTAAGATAAGCTGAGTTAATTTAGGTGATATCCTAATTTAGGTTATGATATCCAATTGCTTCCGTTGTCTACTAGACTGTAAACTCGGACCAGAAAAAAAAAAACAAAAAAGGTGACAGAACACAACATGGTCAACACAATACCAAGCACAATAGCAAAACAAGAAGGGGAAATGAATAGTTGAGCCAAATGTTACAAAATAAAAGTCTCTGGAAGTCGGACAGGATGTGGCGGTGGGTTTAAAAGCAGGTCTGGGGTTACCTGCCGGACGACCAGCGTTCCGTCTTTGCCGGAGGTCTCGCTCTCCGCCGTGTCGTGAACGATCATGGTCTTCACTGACTCCGTCTCTCCGTTGCTCAGTCTGGAAGTCCTAACGGGAAGCAGACAGGGAGGGAGGGAAGGGGAGAGGAGGGGGGGGGAGAGAGAGAGAGAGAGAGAGAGAGAGATGAAGAGAAAGAGATGGAGGAGAGAGAGAGAGAGAGAGAGAGAGAGAGAGAGAGAGAGATGGAGGAGAGAGAGAGAGAGAGAGAGAGACACACAGAGAGAGAGACTTACAAAAAGGTCAAGGAAAACATGAACATACAGGTGTAAGATCTTCCTTGGCAGCGGGGACCTTAACATATGGTCGTGCTATGGCACGGTGGGCATATTTCCTTTTGAGGGAGCACTGCGTCGCCTGACGGTCATTTGTGTCCGAAGCCGTTTCATTTACGTACCCAGCGCGAGAGTCCTCCGGGCCGGAGGTAGACTCCTCCCCTCCCTCCTGGTCCACCTCTTCGTCATCGTCTTCGTCCGTGGTGCCCGAGTCCTCGCTGGAGGAAGAGTAGTCCGTCACCTTGTGTGGAGGCCGAACGTCGTCCACCGCCCTCAGCTCCTGGGCCAAGGCCGTCAGGTCCTAAAGGGCAAAGCGTATCGGAGTGAAAACTCGACGGAAGACCGTCCAATGGTTTTGGAGACATTTTCCGTCCCGTTGTCAGCAGGTTCGTTTTTGCGAAGCCAACTGCAAGGAATCAAAAGCAGGAAACCGGAAGCTATTAGGAAGGAAGTGAGGTCACACAGGTGCACCAGCCAATAAGAAGCCAGCCGGTGAGTTGCAAAGCCAGTACAGATGAGAAGAGAGAGGGAGATGACTGCTGCACACCACCGGTGTTTGACTGCCAACATGTCTTCAGGCTAGAAAAGGTTAGTGGGATTCGATAAACTGACTAAAGCAGATGAAAAAGGGCAGACAGAGTGAGCCATAACTGTGGAGACTTTGAAAGGAAACATGACTAAGATCCATTTTCTGGGGTAGAGAGAAAGCGTGGGTAAAACTGTTGCCGAGTCAAGAAGGGAGTTGAGAGAGAGAGAAAGCAAGCGGTTAGTACAGAAACCTTCAGCCAATGAGATCAGTCAAAAACAACTCTCTTTTTTGCAACACAAGCTTACCACTTCACCCTGTTGGAGTTGAACAGCAGAGGTCACAAGCCAAAATCCAATGGAACCCACGCAGGGAACAACACACACACACACACACACACACACACACACAGGAAACTTTGACAGGGTACAAAAACCGAACCCAAACATGAAAAAACTCCATTCCACTAACAGTGAATTTGAACTCTACACTCTAATCTTCTAGGGTTGGCTAGCGTTTAGTACACTAGCATAGATCTACCGACGCCAGGGGGGGGGTAAGTCTCACCGCCGGTTTGTTAGTCCTGACCAAGTCCCTCCTCTCCTCTGGCTTTTTCCCAGCATTCTCTGGCCGTTGGAGGGGAGAACCCTCAGACTTTGAGGAGGCTGAGGGGAACATTGGGGCAGTAACGTCAGTATAAGGGATATTAGGGTACGCAGGTTTTAACTCGCCACTGTAGGCAAAGTTTCTTTGCTGTCAAGACTTCAGGAAGTGCGCTATTGTTTGTGCATAAGCGTCTGTGTGTGTGTGTGTGTGTGTGTGTGTACATTTGTATCTGTGTGCACTGAATTACTGAGTACTAATATTCTGTTGAAAGCGTGCGTGGATATCGAACATCCAGCGTGACAATCCCGTACGTAGGACGGGTCTGTGTGTGCGCGCGCGTGTCTGAAGTGCTTCTATGCGTCGACGCCGCGGACTCACAGCGGGCTCGGAACCTCTCCCCCGACCCGCTGTGAGAGCCGGGCTGGGAGCTGGAGTTGCTGGAGCTGGAGGAGCTGGAGCCGCTGTTGCTGGTGGGTCTGGGAACCAGCTTTTCCACTCGCTCCCACAGCAGACGGGGCTCCGCTGCGCTGCAGGAAGGGAAGAGAGCAGGGAGAGGGAGAGGTCAGGTTGGAGAGGTCACTGTAAAGACCCAGCCAGCAAACACATGCCCGGACATGCACAGATGAATGAACGCAGCTATAAATAAAAAGAGTACCACCAACACCACGACTCTTGAAGAGTTTAAACGAGCATAAAAGACAGGGCTAGATATTCATACTAAGCATACAATAACTGGAAAAGTTAAACCAGCTAAAACTAGGTCCATCGAGGCTACATTTTCATACTAAACATTTTTAAGGCCTAGGATAAGGGCCATAATTGCCCGAGTGTGCTTGTAAGCGCACACAGACATTTTGAGAAGCGAATGCGGATCAAAAGGTTAGACAAACACAGTTACATAAATCACTCCCACTCTGTAGCGCCACATAAAACCTAGCCCGTAGCTCTCCAAACAACAAGTCTAGTAGACATAAAGCCTTGCCCACACCAATGAACGACAAAAAGAGAGGGAGGGAGGGAGGGAGGGGGGGAGAATAGACGGATAATTGTGAGCTAATTGTCGTGGAGAAAAGACATGCCTTTAAATGCCGGGGGCACATTATAGAGGGAAAGGTGGGAAGAGGAAGAGATTGGTGAGGAGAGAGAGAGAGAGAGAGAGAGAGAGAGAGAGAGAGAAAGAGAGAGAGAGAGACGTAAAAAGAGAGATAAACTGAAATACCTGGTGCTACGCTGTCCCGTCTGGCTGTTGGGTGTGCCGTTGCCATGGTGAGGAGAGTCCCTACGTGTCAACACGGGAGACCTGGATGTTGTCCTTACCGGAACCTTACATAAAGACAGTGACCCGCTCACGTATAAACCTCACGGCCACACACTCAAGTGTGTGTGTGTGTTTGGGAGAAGTTGCAGAAAGACAACACAACACAACTGATCCCCTTCATTTTACCCCCACTCACACAGGTCAGCAGCCAATGGCGGAGCAGTCTTATGAATACAGAATATAAAAATAAGTCTCCTACTCTCTGTACGGATAGACATATGGTCCAAAGTTAAACTAATTTTCTGTTTTTGGCCGTTACAAAAAAAATCGTGGAATGTTTGCATTTGTTTCAAAGGAGTCAATTGGTTAGAATGTAAAAATGGGTAGTTTTCACAGCATAACAGCAGTGCAGAGTGAAGTTCATTGTTGCAGGCGGTTTAATATCAAACAGCTTCGACGAGAGCATGTATGAATGTCGCTAAGCAAGGACCCAAGCGTGTTGGGTCTAAGTGCAATTTGGAATTTATTCGAATTACAGTATATTTGATGTTCTAAGTATATAAAAAAAATATTAAATCAGTACCCATCATCTAACCCTAACCCTAAAATCTGTAGGATTCTGTTAGGGAAGGATGGGGCCGGGGGAAGGGGGTGCTACTTCATTTTATCAACACTAATGATGCCAAGAGAACTGAGGTAGGGATGACAAAGCTTGTTCTCCAGATGTGTCAATCCACTTTAAATATGAGATATTCTACTGTATGAATTTGTACGGTATGTACATATACGTTTGTCAGACTCAACTTGAACGTGGCCCCTTTAAGCACGGCCAGGGGTTTGGACATAGGAGGGGTAACTAATACTAAAATACTGCACTAATACACTAGGGGGAGCAGTTCTATTCCCAACTCCCGGTACCACTCAACGCCAGGGCGTGGCCTGTCCTTACCCTGGGCGGGGCCTCGTCGGCTGGGACGGGGGGGCAGGGCGGGGCCCTAGGCTGGGGGTGGGGCTGCGGGTCAGTGCGTGCCGGCGAGGATGAGGAGGATGAAGATGGAGGTGTTGCAGGGTGGTGGTGGTGATGGAGGTGGTGGTGGTGGTGGTGTGGTTGGTGGGGGTGAGCTCCCTGGCTGTGGAGGTGCAGGAGGGCAAAGCTCGGAGCCAGGGGCTCGCTGAAGGACTGGGAGCGAGACACGGCGGGGGGCGGCGGCGGCGGCGGGGGGTTAGCGGCGGCGCTGCCGCTGCTCTTTAGAGCGGCCATGTTGGATCGGACCTTATGGGGGAGGACAGAGAACGCAGACGTTAGGGGGGGGGATGGGGGTGGGGGGCAGTCAGTGTGCAGGGAGGGGGGGGGGGGGGGAATGGGGGAGGGAGACAACCACAAAAACAGCAGGCCCAGGCAGTGCACGGGGATGGGAACCTCTGAAGGGACCGTGGGACCAGGAAAAGGGCTGAGTCGATATGGTTTCTGAAATAGTGAATATGGGTTTGGATATTTGAATGGGTTTACGAATACACGTTACCATCGCGCCTTTTACAGAGTCCCGGGAGCCTTCAGTGTCATCCTCAGTTATGGGAATGAACAGGAGTGCAATAAACAAACCTTGAACCCAAGAACTAAAGGCGAGCGTGCATTCTGGAAGTATAACCGTGGCATAAAGCCACACACACCCGTGCACCCTTTAGCCTGGTTGGGAATTAGATGGTTGGCCATATTCCAAGAACTACATTAAATCATATATATCATAAGACATATGACTAATAATCCCAATCCAGTGTCAGAAGATCCGATTCATTCTTTCCCCAATAAATGATGCCACTGTAACAAGCTTATGTCAACAAGCCTCATATTTGAGTCTAACGATGAAGCAAAAACGGAATTATCCAGTTTGACATAATGGCCGTCATTTCAGAGTTGGTTAGATCCTTTCATCCCCAAGGTTACTGTGTTCCGTTTTATGATCCACAAGGCATATTCAAAACAGATCTTGAGCAAAGGACGTAGAACTTTGCTGACTCATACTATGAAAAAAAAAAAAAATGAATCACAGTTTTTGCAGCAGAATAAGAAATATGTATGTGTTTATTAATAAGCACCTACAGTATATTAGTACTAATACTTTCAGACAATATACCTTTGACCCTTTAAAAAACGAAATAAAAAATTCGAAATGTCATCATTTGAGGAAAAGTATTGCATAGCTGTATCAATCACCGGCAGCAGTTTGGGTCCGACTGACGAGATCAGGGTTAAACAACCTGTCAATCAAAGTGTTAATCAAGAGGGGGGCAAGAGGTGAGGAGGAAAAACTTTTTTGCTGTTGTGTTTATTAGAAAGCAACCGGGAAAAATGTCTGCACAGTCCAGGAGTGCTTGAGACACCTGTTTGGGACCTGCTGTAGCAAGAGAACAAAAGGGAAACAAGAAAACTTTAGATGAACAGGAAAACAGAGAGCAAGTTGAACTGATCGGAGAGTCTTTTAGGGTCCTCGGCGTAAACATTCTACACCTGAAACCAAAGACAACGCCGAAGCAGATCTGATACGTTAAGGGACATTCGAACCTGGGGAAATCAAACAGGGGCTCTGTTTTCCAAACGGGGCTGCCATGGTTACCTGTGGTTCCATGGGCCGATGCATGGCGGGCACCTCGGCAGCGTTCCCATTGGAGAAGGATTCTGAGGAGCGTGGCGGGACCGGGGGTTGCTGCTTGACCTGGGCCGACTGTGGAGAGCCCTGGATGTTCTTACGATACCGCTCGTCAGCCTGGTGACGACACACACGCACGCACGCACGCACACACACACACACACACACACACACACACACACACACACACACACACACACACACACACACACACACACACACACACACACACACACACACACACACACACACACACACACACACACACACACACACACGCGCACGCACACACACACACGCGCACACACGAGCACACACACGCGCACACACACACACGCGCACGCGCACACGCACACACACAATTTATGTTTTACAGAAGTAAGGCTTGTCATAGTAAAGGACTAGCCATAAAAAAGGACAAGGGAACAAAAGGTATCGGTCACTACGTTAGTATAAAGCAACCGACTGTAGCAGACATAACTACTGTTACAAGTACACTAGCACAAACACCAAGGAAAGAATAGGTTCCATAAGACACACCAATTATATCACTGGTTTAACATATACACAAAGACCGAAAAGAAAGGGTTACTTTCCTTTTCTCAAAACTCTTGAGATGAAACATTTATTATAGTATACGGGTTAGCAGGATGCATGGGTTAGAAATGCAATGCATGCTTTTAAAATGGCCGCCCATGAGCCAATTGGTGAAAACACTAAAGGGACATTATAGCCATTTCGGAAAAGGCTGCTGCTACTTGAATACAATTTTTTTTAAATCCCAGGCCCTGAAAACCAAAAGAAACATGAAAAAGTTTGCCGTGGTGTCCTTTTCCCCTTCCAAAGCAAACAGACGTTTAAATCTGCGCCGTGGACAGTTTAGTTCAGTGAGTCCGCCATTTTAGGTGTCCCGCCCCGAACAGCCAAGGTAAACGTATGCATGTCTGTGTTCACTCTACTCCTTCTAGCTATACCCTCCCGTCCAGATGGTTGTCCTGTCTCCCTGCAGGTGGTCGATGGGGGAAACGAGGACTCAGGCCTAGGCCTAATGAGTCGGCTCTTTATCTGACGAGGTCTTAAGCGCTTAGGAAACACAAAACCATTCTCTGGTCAGCACAAACAGCAGTGCCCTATCACAAAGGGTAATGGATTGGGACTGAACAAGAAGCTGTAGCTTTAAGAGAGCTTCAGGGAAGAGAAATGGTGCTATCTTTAGAACTTGGAAGGAAAAGCCAAATCGTGATGTATCGATGGAATATTTTCCATCTCTAACTGATTTACAAAAAAATATATCTATATCGTCTACAATATGATGCGAGCTCTGAAGAAGGAATTGACAAATGTAAAGAATGAGGATGATGGCACATAGGAGATGGTGACAAAGATGAATAATGTAAAAGCGGACAAAGAACACCTCACAGGAACGGTTGATCTGTACGTATTTGTTATGACGTTCATTAGTCCTTAAACCTAGTACCACTTGAAACGCTGCAGTAGACTGTTTTAGAGCACCAATAAGCTGAATCATGGAGAGACCATGTAATTGATTCCAAATAACATTAGGATGTTTCATCTTAAGAGGGTTTAGTTGCACTGTAACAAAGACATCTAAAAGCAGGCGGTTATTCACAAAGCAGCAGCCAAGATCTTATGTGCACTGTTGTCACACTTGGAGGACGACAGCCTTGAGCTGTGTTCATTATCTTAAAGTGCAGTACTTTGAGCAGACAACAGAGGTCTCCATTACTCACTTAAATCAAAGATTAAACACGCTGTAACATCTTAATCTCAAGTCCCAATCTCCATCACAACAAAAAACGATGCACAGCACTTTTTCAAATATATTATTTCCTGGTCAAAGTAACGCTTAATAAGCACCTGGAATGTGCCTGCAGATCAACTTATTGATCCAGTTGGGGCCAAAATAGAGAGAATATTAACACCTTAATATCAAAGGTTTTTCTAGGACAACGCTACGTCGATATGATATGCATGGGTTCTCACTAAACCAGATTAAAAAGCGGTTATCCATACGCCCACACCAGCGTCTGCCACCACCACACCCTCTAGCGCTGTGAGCACACACAAGGCACAAGGCAGGTCTCGGCAACTAGCTACGGGGTTCACCTCTCTGATTGGCTCAGAGTCAGGAGAGGCCGGGCCGTGGGGTTCAGGGGCGGCTTGGGACTTTGCGGCTTTAATCTTCTCTAGGCTCAGATTCATTGGGTGCTTGGTCTTCTCCCAGCTCGGGTTTTGAGGAGATATCGGCCTTTGTGGCTTAAGGCTAGGCCGGCCCTTGGCATTCTGGGAGATCGGACTCTGTTGGTGGAGGGACAGCAGGTAGGCCTGCTCCTGCTGCAGTTGTCTCTGGATCTTCTGGGCTTGTCGCTGTTCTTCCAACTCCCTCCACTTGTACTCCTGAGTACAGGGAGGGAGGGAAGGGAAGGGGGGGGGGCTGTTGAGACCAAAGAGATAGGACACTATCTTCTACTATGTTCTATCTCTACGGTCGAGACACTGGCGCTGAATTCATCTCTAACGCGAGCCTCTACACCGAGGCGCAGGGCGGATTTAGCATTAGCGTGCGTTCGCTAAGGCTGTCGGACTGTGAGAAGGATTCTTACACTTTAATGTGACTTTAATCAAGGAATACTTGTAACATAAAATGAATGTTGAGCCTTAGCTTGTATCTAGCAAGGGTGTGTAATTTTGAGCATGTGTTTCACTCGGTAAACTTAGATCTAAACGCTGGGGGGCTTCTAATGTGGTGGTCAGTCTCTGAGCCGGAAGTCTCTGAACTCTAACGGGGAGACACAAAATGGTGAACACAACACTGGCAAGCGACAGTGTGGGGAGGGGGATGTGAGCGGTCACATCCTTTGATTCTCCAATGTCCTCACGTTAATCCCCTGAGGGGATAGAAACCTTCAACGAATACAAACACCAACTCTGATAACATCCCACAACCTCAGCAGAATATGGAACATCTGCAAAGAAAACAATGGGAGACCCTTGTCTTCCTGTAAGGCATTTCCTGGTCACATCATTAAAGAGGGACTGCAAGTTAACTGGCTCGTAAATACACATCCATCTCCCAGTATATTTCACAACCACCTTTATTTGTACCATAGCTACAAGACTGCATTTTCTACATCAATTTGATCCTTTTTTTTTTATTATACGGGACTAAGCGGAGGGAGAAAGTGGTACACTACCGATTACCTGACATCTCTGCTCCAGCAAGTCCAAACTATTTTACCCAGCGACTCAGAACAAAAGGTGGTACAAGAAAGGAGTGTGAGGACGCGGGCGTCCGTGTAGAGACGACTCACCAGCAGCATGGCCTGTTCGTGGAGAAGCTGCTGCTGCAGGATCTCCAGGTGCCTCTGCTCCTCCTCCAGCTGGCGCCGGATGTACTCCTGTCAATCAACCGCCACACGCCAACAGTGAATCAACAAGTACCGTGAGGGAATTTTATAGTCTGTCTTTATTTATTTGTAGAAAGTCTGAACTAGTTTCCATTAGGTTGGCCCTTCGATTGTTTCATTTCTTAGAGAAATACACGCCCAATCCATCAATGACGTCAGTTATTTTGCTGATAGTATATATGAGGATACATCTGTTGACCAGTTTCACGCTCTCTCTCTACCTGTTCACGATCGGCCCTCCTCTTTTCATCGTCCGCCCTCCTGCGTTCCTCCTCTTCCTTGCGTCGGCGCTCCAGGTCTTCCATGCGCCTCTTCTCGTCTTGCTCCCGACGCCGCTGCTCGCGCTCCTGCTGTCGCCGCATCTCCCGCTCGCGACGCTGTTGCTGTGGGCAACCGCACCAAGACATTTTTTCAGAAGCACGGTCAAAACACGTGAGAAGGCCATCTTATTTGATTCGGATAACCCCCCCCCCCGGGTTCCAACTTAGGATTTTGAATAATCGGTTTTCAACCAGTTGATAATTTATACTTCAGATGAAGTCACTTTTGGACAGGACAGTGGAGGGACTGCTTGGTAACGGGTCTGTACTGATAGCATTCAGCTGTCAACATTTCATTTGAGGCATTATAACTTAATCACTTAATCTGAGTCAATTTAAAGTACAACTGACAGTTATTTTACAGCTGGCTTTTAAAACAGCAGCATGAGGAAAGTACATACAGCCTTATGGTTGTCAGAATCTTATCAAAGTAAAAGCCTGGCGTGAGGCCTGAAGTATGTTAGGTGGGTTTGCATGCTTCATGGAAAATCGTGTTTTCAATAATTCCTTTAAACCCCAAACTCAGACTTTCTCAGAAATTTGAACAGGACTCCACATGTATGTTGGTATTCCATTCACATAGCCCATGGCCAGCTCGCCCATAAAAAAAAACACACACAAAAAAACACTTACTTGTAATCTGCTCTGAAACGTGAGTTTGATCATGAATCAAAAACGTATTCAAGTGCCAAGGATAAAATATTTGCTTGAAATATAGACATAGATAGGACAATACTGTAATACTAGAGGGAATACATACTATAACAACATAAAATCACAAACATGTTCATGAACAGTGCAAAAGTGTGAAGTGGGACCAAATAAAAAAAAAACTTGAACTGATGCCCATGCAGGCCTCTAAGCACTTCATTTCCACTTACAGGGAGTTAGCTAGCCAGCTGTTGTCTGTCTGCAGACATAAAACAAACAACGGAAAGAAAGTAGCACAAGGCGTCTCCATAACGGTCTATACGGCCAGCTAACAGGGAAAAGTAGGAAAAGCCTGTTGGAGCGGAGTGGCTGCCTAACGGTTGAGCCTGGTCTCTCACTCAGATAAAGGGCCATTAGAGAACACATGGCCCCCAGGGCCAGAGGCTTGGCTCAAGACTAATGCACTAATGGTTATCCACAACTCAGTAAACAGGGAAACAGGGAAATGGTAGGAAATAAACATTTTTTTTTTTTGCTTCAGATTAGATATTCAAACGACTTCTGCGATTTTTAGTTTGAGGATATGGGGTTATTTGCTTTATTTGTTCACTGGCATGGGGAACATGAAGGCACACCAGACGCTAAAAGATTGTATAGACACCAACTGTAGATAGGCCGTAAAACTATGACCAAAAAGGTTTTAAAGTTTGCAAACAGATGCTGTACAATCTGCATTGTACCTCCTCCAGCCGCCTCCTCTGCTCCTTCTGCTGCTCGATGCGTTTCTGCCTCTCGGCCAGTAGTTGGCGCTTGTACTCCTCCTGCTCACGGAGCTGCTGCTCCTGGAGGAGTTGCTGGCGCCGCAGCGCCTCCGAGCGCTCCTTGTTCTCCTGCTGCAGGCGGATGAAGTCGCGGCGCAGTGTCGACTCACCCGGCACGTTCACGATAGAGCTAGAGAGAAACAGAGGTGCAGTTGGCCGGTTAGCTAATAACGCTATCTTGTCAGTAACCTGGGTAATGAGTGGTGTAAAGACTTAGGCTACTAGGTGTTAAACTTTAGGCTAGCGGACTGGTTGTTCTGACCTTGATAGTGGTTAGCTAGCACGTGGTACTGTTAGCGGTTTGCTAGTTAGCTAGCACATGGTACTGTTAGCTGTTAGTTAGTCAGCTAGCACATGGTACTGCTAGCGGTTAGTTAGTCAGCTAGCACATGGTACTGTTAGCGGTTAGTTAGTTAGCTAGCACATGGTGCTGTTAGCGGTTAGTTAGTCAGCTAGCACACGGTACTGTTAGCGGTTAGTTAGTCAGCTAGCACATGGTGCTGTTAGCGGTTAGTTAGTCAGCTAGCACATGGTACTGTTAGCAATTAGTTAGTCAGCTAGCACATGGTACTGTTAGCGGTTAGTTAGTTCGCATATGAGTATAATACCTGGGCTCTCCTTCTTGCTCAGGAGTTTCCTCCTCCTCTTCTTCACTGCCACTGTACTCGTATTCTGTTTCATCTGGGAAATAGACAAACAAAGTGAGGCTTAGAGTAGGGTGAGCACAATATCTAAAGCTCCTGCTATACATGAGCAGGGCATAAACTAAGGTTAAGTCTAGGTGGAGAGGACTGGGTGACGGCAGGATTGGGATTCAGCCTAGAAGAGCTGACAGAACAGTGAACAGAATCAAGCTTCTTTTACTGCTGCCACTGTTGACCAAAGGCAGTCAAACGAAAATGGCATTGGAAAGTCTTTATGGCACACTTATCATGTAAACAACTGCTTTGGCTTCTCTGGTTGGACAACTGTTGAAATCCCTCGATACATTATTTCATTTTGAAAAAACCTTCGAATGCCTTTCAAACCTGCTCAGTTGTAAGCGTGCGGTTGCGTTTTACAGAACAGTGGCGAACATTGTGAAGGTCTAAATGTTTAAAGTGGACATCCTCAGTGGGAATCGATTTACCGACCATAGCTAGCGTTGATGATGTGCTTCCCACTTATTAGGCGTCCCAGGGTACTTTGACTCACCCTTCTCGCCCCTCTTCTTGCGGGTGCGGTCGATGTGGTCTTTGAGCTGGATGCGGACCTGTCTCTCGTTGGGCTGGTCTCTAATGTAGGGGTGCTTGAGGAGCTGCTCTGTGGGCGGGCGCTGCGTGTAGTTCTTCACCAGACAGCCCTCGATGAAGCTGAAGAACTTCTTGGACCTTGGGGGGGGGGGCGAGATCGAGAGCAAAAAGGGATCAGGAAAACGGCCCCGATTGGTAGGAGGACCGTTTTTGTAGTCATGCAAGTTATCTGGAATTGTCCGAAGTCTTAATAGGATTATTAAAAGACTCGAGGGTGCGAGATTTAAAAAATCACCATTTCTTGGACTTCAGTCGAGGGGGAGGGTTCCTTGGGATGAGGAAGAGGGCTCTCATTGGGTGCATGTCGCACAGCGCTGTGGGACAAGCGCAGACACACACCAATCAGAGCTTAGCCATAGCAAATCCAGGTTAATCACGACCGGCGACCGTTTTCTTTCGACCGCTGTGAGGTTCGAGAGTTTCAATTGCAGCGTAAATTGTAACTTTTTTTTCTCCTCACACTGCCGCCAGAGGAGCGAGAGCGGGGGCCATGGGTTTGCAGCGGCTCTGAGGTTTGTACTTACGTGGCGCTCCCTCAGCCATCTCTATGGCCGTGATCCCACACGACCACAGGTCACTCTGTGGGAGAGAGGAGACGGGCCAAATCAAAACCGGGAAGAATAGTCGAGCGCTCGTGTGCTTGTCGCTAGCAGCTAACCAGTTGTTCTAGAGGGGTGCGGGTGGACAGTATCATACCCGGTAGTCATAGGTAGCGTCAGGGTTCTCGTCACAGGCGATGACCTCCGGCGCCATCCAATAGGGCGTTCCGATGAAGGTGTTCCTCCGCCCCACCGTTCGGTCCAGCTGGGCGCTCACCCCAAAGTCCACTGAGGTATTCGGGAATGGGTTAAAAACGGATTAGTCTAGTATGACGTTATCGCGAAGTGGAGGGTTAAAACCATGATGTATTTCAGTCAATTTTTTGGGGTAATTTTGAACAATCCCCTACAAAACGGACGTATCTATCTCATATAGCTGCGAATGGAACCGTATGTGATGATGTGGAGCAGAACCAGGAAGAGTTTCCATACCCAGTTTGACCTCGGCGTTCTCAGTCAGCAGCACATTCTGCCCCTTGATGTCACGGTGGATCACATGGTGGGCATGCAGATGAGCCAGGCCCTAAGGAAACACACATACATACAGACTACATATCCCAGCATGCATTGGATGCGTTCCTGGCTTAATCTGGATGGACACTCACCCTGAGGATCTCTCTGGAGATGTAGGCGATCCAGTCCTCCTTCAGCGTGTTGCCCTTGGTGTTCTTCACCAGGTCCGTGATGGAACCGGCGCCACAGAACTCCATCACCAGCTAGGGAATCACAGGAAAGGGAGTCAGTTTGCTGATATTACCTGCCGCAGCACACGTACACACACACACACACACAGTAAGTGTGCTGATATTACCTGCTGTTACATACACACACACACGCGCGCGCACGCGCGCGCGCGCACGCACGCACGCACGCACGCACGCACGCACGCACGCACGCACGCACGCACGCACGCACGCACGCACGCACGCACGCACGCACGCACGCACGCACGCACGCACGCACGCACGCACGCACGCACGCACGCACGCACGCACGCACGCACACACACACACACACACACACACACACACACACACACACACACACACACACACACACACACACACAATGCAACGTGTAGCCATAACAGTAGAGAAGAGAGGCGACGAGGGAAGCAGCTGTAAAAACAAATGAAGACAACAGGGCTTCTCAGTGAAAGCCAATCAGTCTCCGTGTCCCTCATTTCTCTTTCTAGGAAAGGAAGGGACACACACACACACACACACACACACACTTTCTCGCCCTCCACCTCCATCTATTCTACCCCGGTTTTGATCTCTCCCTCACGCTACCACCAGCTCATTTCTCAAACTTGTTTCGTCTCTTTAAATCTTTTGTTCCCCACAGCCTCTATTCAAATCTCAGACGCAGAAGGACGCACTGGATGGACAGATTAGTGATCCAATGAAACACAGGTGAACAGCCACTTAACACCCCACAGAGGGATGTGGAGGTGGAGTGGTGGTGGTGGTGGCTTTGTACACGAGAAGAGGAGGGGGAGTCCGAACTCGCAAAGCAGTCTGGGAGGAAGATGAACCCAACAACCCCTTTAACGGACGGATAGGAGGTCTTTTTAAGTTGCTTTAAATCCTAATCCACATTCCTAGCTAGACCTGGTGTCCTATGGAAGAGTTGGCCAGAGATCGAAAAAAACGAAAATAACAAAACAAAAAGAGGTGGTTTGACTGTTAAGTCCAGGGGAGTAAATTCAGTACACATTATTATATATTACATTATATTATTATATGATCGATATTATGAGGGTGGGGGAAGGGGAGGTCAGTTGAGGTTGTGATGACCTGGGGGGGGGGGGGTCTCTTTCAGGTAGCTCGTGGCAGGGTAATTAGGACAACAAGGAACACCTGGGATGCCATGGGCCATAAAAGCACCCACCTCTCACAGACACACTTTTGCCTGTCCACATGCTGGGAACGTCCACATGCTGGGAACGTCCGCACCTCCACCCATGCCCTCCCCACCATTACACCTTGATGCCACTGATATCCACATGTATTGAATTGAGCGGTCTAAATTGAGCTTGGTAAATCAAACTACCCGTTCCCTACCCTAACTGTGAGTGTGTGTCTCCATATTTGTTAAGGCCCCGAGAGCCAGGCTGGAACAAGGTGAGGGGTGTGTGCCTACCTGCCGTGCATGGGAAGAAAGACACCAAAGACACACACGGAGGGAAAAGAATGGAGGCTCACCCATAACTGGTCATCATGTCCCGGCGGACTCTTCTTGATGAAGGCTCCGTAGTAGGTAGCGATGTTTCTATGGTGGGAGTACTTCTTCAGCATGTTGATCTCCAGTTTAATTTCCTCCTCCTCGTCCTGAAGGGCCCCGCGAGAGAAACGTACACGCACGCACACAAACAAACAAACAAACAAAGCCATGCAACAAATCCATTAGGGCAGTTAATCATTTATTTTTGCCCCTAAGGTGCGGGGAAGTGATTCTGTGAGGTAATGGAGCAAATTCTACAAATAAAAAACACCATTCTTCCACTTTAATTGGCCCTTCCAGGAAACCCAGAGCCTAACGGCAACTTACCCTTTAAGCCTTTAACAGACACGAATCAATGCTGGGAAAATACATTACACAAAACACATACAAAAAAAAATCATTTCGCCTAAAGCCATCAGCCTAAAATAAAGAAGACACAAATTCACAAACAGAGAGACACAGTCATAGGGAAACCCTTGCCCATGCAGTTGTTTTACTGGCCACGGAGATCGGGCCTTGGCTCAACGGACAGTCGCTAAATGTTAACCACTGTGGTGGTTTGTATTCCTGGAGAGAAGCCTATTTATTGCGATAACGACGTCAATGGGGAGAATCTCTTCCTCGTCCAGCCCCACCACATGACCCTGGCAAACACCAAGATGTATTGACTTCCAGTCGTTCTCTGAAACCCACGCTGGAGAGGGAGCGGCAGTGAAACTGACAGCTCGACTCGTAAACGAAAACACAGGCTAATAAAACGATATGTTAACACGCACGCACGCACGCACGCACGCACACACACACACCCACCCACACACACACACACACACACACACCACCTTTCCGTCACCCGTTGTTTTTTTCCCGTTTACATTCGCTTTGCCTCTCGTCATTGTGGTTTATATGTGGCTGAGGTGACGTGACATTTTCCCTGCTATTATCGCTCAGTCCGAGGTAGACTCCACGCACACATGCAGCCGCTGTCGGCCCTGTGAAGGCTGGACAATTTAACGCGAGGTGCTAAAGAATATAGACCACAAATGCAGGAAGTAGGAACACACACTCGACAAGTATGCCAAGTATGCCCCCCCCCCCCCCATGCATGTTGGCCAAGAGGGACCAGATCGTGGGGATGAGAAGTATCTTTGTTGACATTCAGGGCAGTGATGTTTGGCACTAGGGGAGGTAGTGTGTCATGTTTCTATCTGAAGGCTAATAGGTTGAAGGATTTAAAAGTTGGTGTTATCTTTGTCTGCATTTTTTGTTTGTTAAAATAGAAAGTTATCCACTTGGGTGAAAGGGTATTTTTTCAAACAGTAAAGGATACTCGTCACACACACACACACACACACACACACACACACACACACACACACACACACACACACACACACACACACACACACACACACACACACACAAATGACTAGGACTAGAGACAGACAGTCAGAATGCTCTTGGTCAGGAGGGGAGTGGAGCTTTATGACAGAGCCATAAAACAGACTCGGGTTTCACAAGAGTGAAAGAGACCCTGCAGGCCTGCTGTACCAATCTGGTTGAAATAGCTCAGACAAACAGGACAGAATCACAGAGGGGGGGAGGGAAAGCGAGGGAGGTGTTGAGGGAACGAACAGATGAGACAGAGAGAGAGAGAGAGAGAGAGAGACAGAGAGACAGAGAGACAGAGAGACAGAGACAGAGAGAGAGAGAGGTTCCAGCTGGCCCGGCAGGGATGCACTTGTGCTATGATGTCATCTTTCTCCTTCCCTCTCTCCTCTACCTCACCTGGACATCTTGTTGCTCACTGTTTCCCCCCTTGCTCGTCCTCTGCCTGTTTCCCAGTGGCTGTGCTATCCCCTCACAACTGTCCTCCAGACGCTCTTGTCCTTAAACCTCACGTTTCTTTCGTTAGAAAAAAAACTCACTCTACTGCTTAAAAACAAGGCACTTTAAAGCTGCTTATTGTCATTCCTGGTCTTAAAATGGTGGGAAATGACGGCAGCCATCTTGATACTAGCAGTGGCATTTCTAAAAACACATTTGGGACGCGACAGATATTCTCACAGGGTTACATGACAGACGAGAAGAGTTGACAAGAAGAGACAAGAAGAGTTGAGTCCGACACTTAGAACCCAATGGACCACACTTTTTAAATGGATACGGAGTAAAAAATGCAACACCTCTACTACGCCACTTTAACACATTCTAAGAGAGAAATATCTGCATCAGAGAGCTAGGGAGAGAAAGGATGCAATTGCGAGTATATTTCTGCAGGCGAGAGCGCCATGGAGAAAGAGAACACAAGACATGCCTTCAATGAGGGCTGGAGGGCAGAGGCTACATTTGCTGTCCGTGGGCTTTTGGCTAAACAAAGAAAGTGTCTGACCACCGTTGAATTCTATTGGATTACACGGCCACCATGGCCGCCTTCCTCCCTCCCCTGGTTACGTGCTGCAGCTGATAACTACACGGTCCTCCACCGCCAGCCTCTACCGCTGGTTACCGTAATGGGATTGGGACTTATACTGCCAGACAGAGAGCTCAGCATGAGGGGAGGTTTAAAAAAAAAAGAAGGGAGGGACTGAGGGAGCCCAAAGAAAGAAAGAAAGAAGGAAGAAGAAGAAGAAACGGAAAGATGGACGGAGGGTGGACGGAGAGAGAATCCATGAAGACGGACGAGAAAAGGGCGGGAAAGGAACAGAAGGGAGGGAGGCGACTGAGGAGGAGGAGGAGGAGGGGGGCGAGGAAGAGCACAGCAAGAGATAAGAATGGCTGAGGCCCAGATAGGGGGGAGCTAAATCATTATATGGGTTCTGTAGACGATGAGAGAGCGAGGGAGAGATACATAGGGCGGGGTGGAGGGTAGAAAAGCGAGGGGGGGGGGGGGGGGGGGAAGAGGAGGCGTGCGATGCGAAGCGCAGCCTGTTAAACCCCTCCCATAATCCCACTGCACTTCAGCTGAACCTAACGCGAGCGGAGAGGAGGAGGACAAGGAGGGAGAGAGGGGAAAAAATAAACGTTGTCATTCTTTTCTACCCAAACACTCCTCTCTATCACCGTGTTCTGCATCTCTTACTGTTTTTCTGTGCGCCTCAGGTTTCTCCCCGTCCCCTGGTTCATAAATCCTTATCTGATGTCTCCTCCTCTACCTCGCGTTCGCGTTAACCCTGCGGATTTTCTCCTCTTTCGACCTTCAGGTCCCTTTCTCTCAGTCCATAACCTTCTCTACGTCAATCTCTCGCTCGTTTCTTGTACCCCCCCCTCTTCTCTCTTCTCCACTGTTTTTTCCCCATCTCTCCTCTTCACCTCTCTCTCTCTCTCTCTCTCTCTCTCTCTCTCTCTCTCTCTACCAATCTTTTTCCCCCTTCCTTCTCCCCCTCTGTTTATATAGAACAGGAAGTGGAATATGGGTCAAAGCCCGTATGCTAAGGAATGCCAGTGGAGCCGAGCGCTGTATCGCGGTTAGACACTATCAGTTTCGACCTCTTAGTAGCGGAGAATTCAGGCTCTCCGCTAATTCTGAAGCTGTGTGGAACAGCTAGCAGGTACAGACTTACAGCTAGCAGCTGGTGGCTACGAGTGGGATGTCTGTCAGCCAGCAGCTTGTGGCTAAGTTGACTAGCTAGCATCTAGCAAGCATGTAGAAATAGTAACAGTATACATGTTTTTTTGTGTGGTTGTGAAAGGTGAAAGTGGACTGGACCCCTGACGAACACATTAACCTGTACTGCAAACACTTACCACCACACTTTCTATCATTGACTGAAAGAATGACTTCGTATTTAAAAAGATAGTTAAGAGTTTGATGGGTCTTGTGGCTTTAACCAAATATCTTCAGACCTTATCGTCCTTGTTAATTTAAAGGTAGCGAGTTCTAAATACTTGGAGTGCAAAAATAAAGCTACTCAAACTTAATTCTTCTTCTAGATAACTATGGGCTGATTTCAGTTGACCTATATTTCGTTCACTGCATATATAATGCTGCACTGTCCACCTCCTCTGCCCTGAACAAGAAAAAAAAACTAACATTTTTCAAACGTAAACCAGTTCCCTGCCTCGCCTGCCATTCGCTGGCTAACCTCCAAACAAACAAGAATGTTTAGTTTAAAAAAACTGCTGATCTAGGAGAAAATGGCCTTTCCTTGTTGAGAATAAAAAAAACTGTAAATCAACCTCTTCTCCATGTGCCGTTCTCCTCAGTGGAAACCTACGCTAATGCCTGCCAGCACCGGAGTCCAACAAAACAGATTCATGTCAGCTTCTCTTCCTATCTCTGCAAACAAGTTTGTATATGTTATATATTTAACAAATATATATGTTTTTTTCCACTGTATGCCTTTGCATCTTCTAAACATTGTGACCTTAGATTTATCAGGAAAGAGGAAGATGCGTTCTTTGGGTTACCAAAAGCGGTGAAGTCCACCGATGATGAATCGAAGGAAACTATTGACAGTTCCTCACAGATTCCTCTTTCCCGGAAAACCATTGAGCAAATTCTACGTGCATGTTTATGATTTGTATCTGATCCACACACAATCATCGATGCGTAACACCTGGGAGTGGGTGACAGGGGCAGGAAAGGAGTATTCATAATCATCTGGTTATCATCCTAAATTGATATATAACGCACGCACGCACGCACACACACACACACACACACACACACACACACACACACACACACACACACACACACACACACACTCCCCCATCCCAGAGAGCTGACTTCACAGGACATGACAGGGTGTCTACTGAGGCCTCCCACAGAAACAGTGAGCACACAAACTCTCCAACTGACACGTCGAGTTTCTGGAGGGAACGTTAAACGGCCCCAAGGCTAGGGGACTGACTGAAAACTCCACAGAGCCCCCGTGCACACAAACTCAGCTTTGTGGATGGAGAGAAAAACACACTTAAGGGGGGAGAAGTCTCCAAGTCATGAGGACTGGGGACTATTTTTGGAGGTAAAAATATTGACTTGAGGGATTGGTGAATGACGTGAGGAGTGAGGGGGAGTAGAGATTTGTCTTGGCCCTAACGGATAGCGAATATTTTTGCTTTCAAATTAAGACCTATCTTAGACTTCAGATGCAATAAAATTCAACTTCGGCCCGTCCCAGATATATGCTGGCTGTATTTTTAAGCCGGTGTGGAGTATTGACAGTACAAGCACGGCTAGATATTTGGCTTCAATGCCGAAAGGGGTAGTTTGTAATCCAAGCTACCTCCTAAATTTGACTTAAAGGGTCATTAATGTAGACAATCATACATCTTTGTGTAATTCCTTAGTGTCTATAAAGCCCTTTTAATGTATATGTTTTTATTCATTATTTTAGGGGGCCTCTTTTTTCCCAACCAACTCACGTGCCTTTTTCAGTGGTGAGTGTCCACAAGTAATCAGTTGACGCCAATTGCTCATTCATATTCATTAACTGACTTGTCTTATTGGCTGGGGATACAGTAACGTTCAGCTGTTATCAAGCCTGGCTATGCAAATTTTTGTGTACAAGTGATTGGTTCGCCATTTTCTACGTCACAAATCGCTGTAATTCAGAACAGCTTGTAAAATACTGTAGATGTGTTGTCGGAGGTGAACTAGAGAAAATGCACAAGGCACAGATTTGACGTTTTCATGTTGCTGGTACAATCCCTAGGACTGATTAAACAATGCTGGACAAGGAAATATTCCAAATCTTACATTATGGTGCCTTTAACTACAGAACCAGGTGTTCACAGGGAAGTCCTCTTCAGAGGAGAACATTGAGGTTCTAAGAATTCAGACGGGAAGGGTTTGAACCGTGAGGTGAGAAATTAAAATGTTAGGAAGATGGTGGGCACCAGTTCCGCTTTGGGAACCAAATGAAACTGTTGGAGCCCGTTGGCGACTAAATACCCACGTTCCTCAAAAGGGGGTGCCTTTTGCCAGGCCGCCATTGCAAATAAGCATCTGTTCTTAATGACTTGCCTGGTTAAATAAGGATTGAAAAAAAATCTAGGCCTAGCCTATTTCCTGGTCCCATGTGTTTACTGATGAAATGGAAGATGCTTGGGTTGGTGGATGGGAGTCTGAGGTTTGATTCCAGCTGTTACACTCAGAATATTTTTTTTTATTTTTGTTATTAACAGTAAACAACGAAATATTACTAGTCTACTAGCATGATACAACATTTAAACAACTACCTCGCCTTGTATTACAGTAAAACACTCTCACGTCTCGGCCTACTGCATAACATCAATCATTCAATGTTTACTATTCTGGAGAATAGAATAGTGGAAAGAGCCAGTTATTCTGTATCATGCTTCAATTTCACCAGTGTATACAGTATGTGTTAATTTAACACAATACCCGTGTCAGATGGCCGTTGTCATACTTCATATTATATTTCATATAAAATTCCTATGGTTACTAACAGAGGATAAAATGACACCTATGAAATGTATTTCAGTGAAACAGTACACGGCTATGGCACATGCCGATGCAAGTGACAAATTGGTTTATGTCACAGGGACCTTTGAATTCTCTGGTCGTTATCGCTGCAAAAACCATGAGGTGAATCCAATCCCTCAGCGTGCACACACAAAACACACACACACACACACACACACACACACACACACACACACACACACACACACACACACACACACACACACACACACACACACACACACACACACACACACACACACACACACCAAAGGATAGCTCACCTCTGTGACGTCCATGACCTTGATGGCAGCCAGCTGTCCTGTCTTGACATGTCGACCCTGGAGAGAAACACAGACAGGAAAAGGAAATGGTTGAGACGTTGAGACGTTAAGAGAGCGTCTTAAGTCTAGCTTCTTTACTATTAAAAGAACATATGCAACCGAAACTCATGGTCTGAGGGACAATCAACATGGTCAAGAACTATAATCCGTAGAACCGCAGACTGGCTTTGCAGCAACAAGTGTTTTTTTTTGTTGTTTTTTTTATGGCAGGGAACCATCTTGATTGCATGAAACCAAGAACACACATAACTATGGGGCATATGTGTTTCAATCCCAGGTCTCACAACAAAAAACGTTTAGGCAAACTGGTTATTTAAACAACATAGCATACCACACAAAAGACGGATTCTCTAATGCGTATAATCGTAAAGGTTATCCGTTCCTGATAACATATAGACAGTCCTTAAATTAGCTCAGATTAGTCCAAACAATGCTAATTATTGTAGACTTTCCAATGACATCATCTTTAAAGTAGCCAAATCGAGAGGGGAGGTAGGAGGAATTGAAGAGTTGCCAGACCGCAAGGGTCACTCAAGGGTGTGTGTGTGTGTGTGTGTGTGTGTGTGTGTGTGTGTGTGTGTGTGTGTGTGGATGTGAGGGGTGACGGGGGAGTTTTAAAGAGAGCTTTAGGATTAAATTCCCTTTGTCTGAACTGGGCCTGTGAGGCTGAGACACCTGAGCTGGAACTACCCACCCAACACACACACACACACACACACACACACACACACACACACACACAAACCTCCCCCCCCTTGCCTGTCTGAGATGGTGCAGTCCCGAGGCTGAGTGATGAGGGATTAACCCACTTCGGCTCAGCCAGGGGGGGTTAATGAAGGGGTCAAGGCTTTGTGCCTCGTCGGTCTGCCTGAGAGCGGACTGGAAAGATGACGACTGGAGAGTCTTCTGTTCTCTATTCTCTGTTACCAGGGAAGAGGGGAGGAGAGACCGCATCTTGGCGGAGGCTTGAATAGCCTTTCACAACGCGATGGGACGGAGGATTAGAGACAAACGAAGGAGAGAGAGGACGCGGGGGAGAACAAACAGGAGAGACCGAGCTTTACGGGGGGATGAGCACAGTGAGGGCAGTCTGACCGAGGCTGTGTCCGACAGGAAGAGACAAGAAGGTGAGCATTGGAGGAGACGAAGGTGAAGACAGGCCGCTGAGGGGAGGAGAGGAAGAGAAGAAGTGTGGGGGGAAAAAACGGATAAAACATGGAAGGCACAAGAAGAAACTAAATAATACAATGGGCAGAACAAGAGAGAGAGAGAGAGAGAGAGAGAGAGAGGCTAAGAAAGCCAGAATGGAGAAGTTCCCCTGCCCTGCTAGTTTTGGAGCTAGGTTCATATGCCAGCTGAGTTACAGTCTTGTTTCTCTGAGGCGGCCTTCTTCCTAGAATTCAGTTTTCTTCCTATTAGCATCGGGGCTCGACACAGCAACTTTAAACAACACAACAGACTAAAGAAGACAACAGATAGGGATAGAAAAGTACCCAGCAGAAAGAGGAGCAGACAGTTGGATGAACGGTTGGCGGTGTGTGTGTGTGTGTGTGTGTGACTTAGTATGCATCTGGTATTGGTCGTTAATCAAGATTATGGACTAGTACACCGCAGGGCTGTGATTTAAAAGCTCTGCCGGGAAACCCGCTCTGACAACGACACCAATAGGGATGGAGCTACTAAGCCAAGCAGCAACAAATCGCACAGGACAACACCCCACCAACACCAGGGCTGCCCTGAGACTGGCCTGACGAAAAAGGATGTTGGGAAGACCCCAAAACGTACTCCAATGACATAAGATGGGCTGTGTTTGAAACCACATTACTGTTTCCTGAAGCAGAAATCTAGTACTACTTTTTGTTTATTTATTTATAAATTTTTTACCAAGATTTGCTTGAATCGGGGCATAACTCTAAAAGCAGAACTTCCTACTTCTACCAACTTCCTTTTCATTCCCATTACAGGGTTACAACTTCCTCATGTATGGTACTGGCCAGTTGTATTTATTTGTGTGTACTGTAGAGCGGAAACCCCTTAAGTCTCAAAGTGAGCTAATTAGATGATAAGTGGGTCAAGACTCCAAGGGGGGTCTATGTGGGTAGGGCTCTAAGATCAGTCTAGTGAATGCTGTTCTTAAATACACAAACACACACTTTACTTTACGAGTTCACACACATATACAGACAAAATGGCATCTGAACCTCATGGCCCAAAACACGCAACATAAATCAGATGAAGTGGCCTTTTGGAAAGATAGTTTATTTGTGTTTGACTGCTTTTATGTGTTGGGACAAAGTACTAGCATTAGTCCAAATAATAGTCCACTTTCACGACGTTTTAGTTGCATTTGTCATTCATATAATTGCGATGAACAACTTCATCGTCTTTGTGTTCATTTTAAGTAACTTCCATATTGTAATCCTAATAGTAGTGTCATTAAAAAGTAGGCGAGAAGAGGACAATTTGAAAAGTTCCAAAAGCCATAAATGACAAATTAGGCCTAATCTATAAGTGCTGGCTTTGAAACCAGAAAAAATGTTGCTAGCTCATGCTAGCTTTTACTGGAAAACATTGGCTTAAAATGCCCTTTATAATGGTGATCATAGCGCTTATGAAAAATGATTGTGTTCGCCTGAAATACTTGCGATAATCGCAACAGCAATAGATAGAGATTAGTCATAATAAGTAGGGGGGGGGGGGGGGTATTTAAAACCATAGCAATTGGAAGAGCCCACATTTCTGAGTATGGTTTAGGTTACAGCTTGGCTCTGTGTGGACCAACAAATGGTTTTTTACTATTGTGGGGAATGCTAGTCATGTGAGTCACTAACTCCTAACTGGTGTTTTTAGTGCAATGTAATGGGCTCGTTCTACTTGCTACAGTTTCTATGCACGTGCACTTCAGCGTGCGTGCGTGCGTGCGTGCATGTGTGTGTGTGTGTCAGAGGCAAACGGCCATGTCAGCAGTACTGGCATAATGGGCACACCCACGCTGGAGAAAGATGGCCGCCAGTGCATACTGATGGCTGGTGGAGGCGGCTCGCTGGGATCCATGGGTCAACCCCTACAGGCCCCCTCAAGTCACCATGACAACCCATCGGCTTCTTTATAAAGGCTGTTCCCAGGACTGACCAAAAACCCACAGCACAAGTTTGGTTGGCGTCCCACCTATATATGTCCAACGTGGAAAACCTCAACAACTTCTTTGGATTGCTGCTCAGGATAACACTTTTCCCAAACAAGGGGGGGGGGGGGGGGGGGGGGGGGCGTGTTTACAATCGACATACATGCAGCCACACACACCAAAACAAGAACACAAATAAATGTAGACTTTTATGGAGGGGGCGTGGCCATTCAGTCTGGCCTCATTCCCTCACCTTGAGAATTTGTAAAAACAAGCTTTTCAGCGATTCGCAGATTTGAGGAAAGATGTTGGGTTGAGGTAGAGGCATTGAGGTAGAGGCAGGGAAGCATTCGTTTTTAGGGAGGGAGGGATTTTGTTTTTAACGCAAGGAATAAAACAGAAGGTCTGGGCCAAGTGATTCTGCTGGTGTAAGCGTTTAGACGACAGGATCTGGGGTTAGGATTGTGTCCAGTCTGTCGGCCAGATTGGATGACCGGCATAAGCCACATATTGCCCTGAACCAAACACAAACACACACACACACACACGCACACGCACTCAAACACACACGCACACACACACACTCTCTTCCCCAATACCAAACGATAACGCCCACCCATTCAGTGTGTGCAGGTTCCCACTGTGGTAGCAGCAGCAGCAGGCGTGTGGATAGTGGTGACATCATGATGACAGGCAGTGATGAAACTACATTTCCCATGAGTCCCCTTCTGGACAGAACACCTGTGAGCCGCCACCCCTCCCCCTCGCCAGCTGGCTATGTTTCTATTCCTCTCCCTAAACCCCCTCCTGCCTCAGGTTCACTTTCACACACGTCTTGAGAAAAAATAAAAAAATAACAGTGATTGACACCCTAACCAGTTGTGTGTGTGTGTGTGTGTGTGTGTGTGTGTGTGTGTGTGTGTGTGTGTGTGACTTATCTCCCTGTGACAGACAGGTGACCCTAGAAACGCAGACCGAGACAATTATAGGAGGCCCCACTTGGTGGTTGGAACTATGACATCAGCTTCTCTTGTTCCTCTTTTCCAAACGAGACACAATCCCGAGTCTGCCCTCAGTCTGGCTCTCTCACACACACACACACACACACACACACACACACACACACACACACACACACACACACACACACACACACACACACACACACACACCATTCTGACCAATCACAGCCAACAACGAGCGTCCCGTGAACTGTTTGAGCCCTCAATAAGCCTCCTTAACATCTCCCCCAGTTTAATTGAATGTAACTGCACAGCTAATGTTATAATGCTATTTACACGGGCTCCCAGTTTTGTAAAGTCAGCATAACTAAAACCCACATAATAATCCATCTTTGGCTTCCATAGCGAGTGTCGAATAGGACCGTGTTCCAAAAAACAGGCTGCAGCCTCCCGAGATCCATCCCCCCATGGCCGGCACTGGGCTCGGACTCGGGTTCCCCTGGGGTCAGGGCACTGTGTAAACTATCTTGGTTTAAACAAACCCCTGCATGACTCATCACTCATCACCGTATCCTGTGTATTTTCAAATGTGCAATGCTAACACCAAACAGCCATTTCTAAAAACAAGGTTCACCAACCACGGTCACCACATAACAACATCTACTGGGATGCAACATCTACTGGGATGCACCCACTATGACATCAGACACGTCCTTGCTATGGGTTTCTACGCGGACAACAGTGGATGGTTTACTGCTAATGGCCCAGTTCAGGCTGGTAATAAGAACAAGGAAAAAAAGGGATTGTTGTGAAAGTGAGCCTGAAAAGAAGAGCCACTCAAAATGGCTCCTCTTACTTCCTCCCTAAACCCCTTCAGTCAACTATCAGTAATCACCAAGAAAAAAGCCTGGATCAGGCTTTTGAGACTATTGGGACTTGACCCCCAAAGTTCATATGCTGTGGCCCCTAATCCTGCTCGCAGGGCAACCTTTGACCCCGGGCACACAGGGGGTTAATCTTGGGTGCTCATTAAAGGATCCCTGTCTAGTCGCACACAGACAAACAACAGAACCGTTGTATGGACCGGAGTCGATGAGGCCGAGGTGGCCAGAGGAGGAGAGCGAGGAGAGAAGGGAGGACGATGTGTGTCCTTCTGAGAGTCATGAACACACACACACACACACACACACACACACACACACAGGCAGGAGGAGGATGTGTGTCCTTCTGAGTCATGAACACACACACACACACACACACACACACACACACACACACACACACACACACACAGGCAGGAGGAGGATGTGTGTCCTTCTGAGAGTCATGAACACACACACACACACACACACACACACACACACGTGGAGAGGCAGGAGGAGGATGTGTGTTCTTCTGAGAGTCATGTGTCTCTCAGGAAAATGATGAGGGCCAGATAAGACGGAGAGAAGAGAGCTGCTTCCCTGAGGAAATACCAGAGGGGAGGGGAGTCATCCGGGAACACACACACACACACCCACACACACACACACTGTACAAACATTACACATACCGGTATACACAAAAAGATAGACATACTCTGATACATACAAACACACACACACACACACACACACACACACACACACACACACACACACACACACACACCACAGAGTCATATACACATCTGTTTACTACCAGCCTGGCCTGCATATATACATACTATTTGTATACAGGATCAGACACTCACAGAAGCACACAAACACACAAATATAGGTAAAGCTGTTAAATGACATAAGTGCAAGTTCAGAAGCAAGCTAAATCTACTCACCCAAAAACAAAGTAGCCTACACACCCACACAGTTTGTGCAATTGAAGCCCAGTCATTTACCCAGGGGCTATTTGTGTGCGAGTGTGTTTGTCTGCAAGTGTGTCGGTGTGTGTCAGCATGTTTGGTTGTCTGTGCTTGTGCATCTAGCAGTTGGGACAAGGGTTTCTTTATTGCACCCCTCTGGGCTTTGGGGGCAGGACAAGGAGCCAGGTGCAGGCATGGGTGCATAAGCGCGCGCACACACACACGCACACGCACACAGTTGGACTAACTGACCAAAAAGCTTCCTCAAGCTCCCTTCCTCTGCCCAATTCTGGATCTGTTGAGGTGGTACACATTCATCCGGACTATTCCTATAAAGTCATTACCATTCATTCATTTAAAACGACTTACTAGCAGGGTTACTGTCAGATAGCCCGCTTATCAACTAAAACGCACGCAGGCACGCACGCACGCACGCACACACACACCAGCCAAAGAGTATTCCAGCCCCCACACGCGTAGGAAGAACAAAGCAGAGGAGGACTTAATACATGGGACCTCTGGATTCTAGATATTAAGAGCAGGTCCATCTGCTAAATGGTGTTTCTACAATCCCAGCGATTCCAACACAGTATGAAACATCCCTTCCCTGAGCAGCATTTGTACTGGCATCACACAAAACATACTAAGCATAAAAACACACATTCAATGACACCAGAAATTACCACAGCCGTGCGCACACACACACACACACACACACACACACACACACACGTGACAGGAGCACTAAAGGGCAGCTCAGTAAAAGGCCTGTGAGTCATGTGATGGAGAGGTCCCCCAGGAACACCCCAACCGCCACTCTACTCCTAGAAGAGAGAGGGGGGTGGAAAGGAGTGTGCACTTAAGCATAGCATAGCATAGCATAGCATAGCATGGTATAGTATAGCATACCATAGCATATTATGGTCTAATGTGGTTAGCTCTGACGACAAGGTTTTAAATTCTGGTTCAAGATGGAGGTTTTAGTGGGCTGGTCTGAAATGGAGGTGTAGAGGTGTAGAAATGTAGACACGCTGTTCCCCCCATCTCTCTCTCTCTCTCTCTCTCTCTCTCTCTCGCCATCCATCTCTCTCCCAGCTGGGGAAGAGCGCTCCGACTGGCTGGTTGTTTGAACAGGGAGCTCTGTGTAAGTAGGCCAAAAAAAACACCCCTGCTCCAGGGAGAAGAAGAGAAAGAGAGAGAGAGAGGGATGGAGGGCGGCAGAGAAGAGTGTGCAAGACTGCCTGGTCAATGATAGACCTCTACTGATCCCTGCACTGCAGCGCAAACTAGTCTGCTGTGTCTGTGCTCATTACAACGGACGGCGATCTCTTAGCGCTGCTCTACAACACGTACACACTCACACACAAACACACGTACCCCCCCACACACACACACACACACACTTTCAAACCCTCAGACCCACACACAGTGGAGTGCTTTCCAGGTAATATCTAAATTTAGAGTTGCGAAAAAACAGAGCTCTTGCGTACCGCACAGAGAAAGAGAGGAGAGAGTTTAGAGAAGGGGGAGGGGTGTGTGAGATCACATGTCGCTCATCAAGAAGTGGTGAGAGAGTTACACAGTCTGGGCACCGGAACAATTTTCCATCACGTAAGGGCTATCGCCCCCATTTATAGATACAGTGGGGGCTTGACTTCCACACACAGGGAAATGGATATGGTTTACAGTCACTGTCGAACCCCTGCAGCACTGGTGTTCCATAACCATTAGTGCAGTCAACCAGGACACCATAGTCAAGAGAGTCCCTTTAAAACACCATGAATTATCGTTTGCGAAACCGGCCTGCGCAAATAGAGGCTTCTGAAAGATACAAGGGTTAGGAAACCTACAAGGCAGAGCATTGGGTGGTGGCATGCATGTGAGCAGCAGACTGGCATCTGCCAAACATATTCCTAAAAGAAAAAGAATGAATATTGTAAGCATTCCCGATTTTCTGCACTTTCATTCATGGGTTGGGTGCTGCGGAGGGGGAAAGTTATCCGAATTCAATCATTTCATCCGAATCCAATAATTTCACGGAATGAATAATTGAATATCTAATTCATTCCTTGGAGGCCTTAAAAGACATAATTTGAGATGGTGGCCCATCCAAATGAAAAGCAGCTTAAAGCTGCTTTGCATTCCCCTGCCCTATGAATCACACAGAGCCAATAGTATGGTCAGCCATGCAGAATGAAACCACCCTCCATCCCGTAATAACCTCATCTCACATTCCTAAACCAGCCCTTTGAACCCGGGAGGATCATCAGTGAAAACACCCAGAGGTGGGGAAGGAGGAGGAACCCGGGACGAGGTGCCCCAGTCGAAACCTCTCCTCCCTGGACACGAGAGCCGGTTCTGAGCCCCCTGGATAAAGTTTGCAGAGCCCTGAGCACACAGAGGGATTAGCTAGCTGTCTGACGCTATTATTCATGTTATTATGGAGCCTGAGCGTCCAAAAGAGCCAACTCGGGCCTCGTCAGATACGTACAACCTCATTCACAGGGAGACAGCGAGTGAAATCCCTGGAAACCGATTATTTTATAGTCTCGTTTGAGTTTATCTTGCCCGAGTAGATGTGAGATCTGCATCGGCTAACGCATAAAACTAAGCCAAGAGGGCTTGCATTGACTAACACTGGATAAGAAAAACATTGTCCAAGGGGAAAAAAGCTCAAGCTAACTAGAGGCTAACCATACAACAGAGCAACTAACTATGGCACTGAAAACCAACCGGCAATTAAGGAGGAAAATAACTCTGCCTCTCTGCGTTACAAACTATAGGTTCACTTTTGGCCGTTTATGCTCAAAAAAGCTCCGACATAAAAGAAACAGGAAGTCGAAATCCAAGCTTGTTCCTTTGAGGCCAAACTATCATCGAGTCTCAGGAAATGTTGACTGTGGAAAAGACTGTTTATATCCCTTGCTGGCACACAGCCCCAGTCTCTCCCTCCTCAGGGGCCCACGCCCCGTCCCACAGAGAGCCTTATCGGGTTGACTAGCTGCTGGTTCAACATCCCCAAAACACCATACACAGCCTGTTTACCCATACCTTGCAAACAGACATTGGAACGGAACAGACAAAACGAGCCGATAAGTGAATTCCAATGGTTGCTGAGGTAAGGCAAGGAATTGGATTAAAGTCTGACCTGGGACCAGTGCTATGCTTAATTACAGAAAGAGGAGAGCTGGGTAAAGCACGAACTCAATTAGTTTGTTAGAGGGAGCTGTCTGCGTTAGCTATTAGCCTCCCTGCCCCTTTCAAATAAGCGAGGAGCACTAATGGCTGTGCTAGCTGTAATTAGAGACAAACGGGGGGAAAAGTTCTACTGAGAACATCTATGATTGTTATGTTCTGACTTACATTAGGACTCATTACTCTATATAGGGAGTTAAGGATCTAATAAGGAGCTCTCAAGGGAACGTGGTGATACAAAATCTTGTAGCCTAAGCTACAATAATTAGCTACGTCAATGCTAACTACCGTGGCAATATGCCTGAAGTGGAGCACCGCTGGCTAACTGCCCAAACGCAGAACATTTTCAAATACCGCCCAAAAGAGAGTGAGCAACAAACTGCCACCCGAGAACCTGTGACAGCGCCACAGCCGTCGCCAAGGAAACCCAGACATAAATACGGTGTAGCTAGCCCGGGTCTGACATTCTGTATCGTTTCTTTGAATTCCGCACGTTTCAATGGGGATGCGGCACGTTCTTTAACAATCATAGGAGCTGACGTCACATGCACCGGATATGTAGTGGTATTGCCATAGAAAACCACTGAAGTATAATTGAAATTGTCCTTAAAACTTTAATTAACATCATACAAAGTCATAAATAATTACAGATATGGTCAAGCAGCTATCTTGACATTAGCCTTGGAACTTTACTAACAGTTTATATAAACATGGCGTTTTGAAGTCTGTTTCTCTTCAGGGAAGCTGTGACCTCCCGTTGAAGTATCTCCAGGCACAGAGCATTGAGGCATGGCACAGTTTCGAGTTCATTTTGTACAACTTTAGCTACTTTCCCCATAGATTACTGTTTGCAAACTGCCTACTTCCGGTATAATCGTAGGAGCTCCCCCTATGAGCGCTAACGAACGTGCCGCGTCCCCATTAGAGATCTGCTTGGCGCTCGACCGACCGCGCTTGTGGACGAGTACACAAAAAGGGGCCAAGGGCCTGCCTCTTCTCAGTACTGGTGCAAAATGGATGTTACTGCGGCGATCTATCAAGTTGCCCCAAAGCCGGATGTGTGCTTCTTTCTCATTTTGGGATTAAACAAAGTTACATTTGGGGCAGGCAGAGAAACACATTGGTAAAAGACAGCCGTGTCTCTGCCCTCAAGCCTAGGGCACGGCTGGGTATGGGCATCCATCCGAACACGCCCTCCCCCAGTGACATCAACCCAACTCCTGCTCCCCAACCTGGGAGGCTTCAAAGACACATACCCCTGCAGAAGGCCGATCATTTCTGAAACTATGACTTGTATTGAGAACACAGAACAGCACCTCAAAAACATAGGGTGAGGAGCCCAGTGCAAAAAAAAGATGTAGTTCAGGTCATTTTATTTTTTATTTTATCGTTTTACATCGTTGATGCTATGAGGCTTTCCACCAAGCATAGGCTGGGAGAAGAGATGTATGGGCCCCCCTGCTGCGTGTGTGTAAAAAGAATTGCAGCCCAGTCATGTGTGCATGTGTGAGGGGACATGTACTCGTGTGTTTGTGTGTGTGTGTTTGTGTGTATGTGCATGTGTGTTTTCCGTATGTGTGTGTTAGTGTGTATGTGCATGTGTTGGTTGTGACCTTTCCACTGCGTAAACCAGTGGAGTGATGGGGAACTCAGTGAATGTCCCGACTCCCGACTTCATACACAAGGCTCAAGTTGCAGCGCTGGGTGCCAAGATTGCGTCACCATGGAGACGGGCCAATGACGACACTAAGACGACTGGTCGAAGGTCATGGACGTGTCTCTGAATAGCCAGAGCTCCAGGCAAACTCTGTCCATCCAGACCCGCTCCCGTGAAAAAATATAAGGAGAACACGTTCGCCTGGCATTCCAGGAGACATGGACAACAGTGGAGAGGACAACGGACAGCACAACAAAACAAAGTGAGCGGGGAAACTAAGGGGGGGCCGACCCTAAGGGGAGCGTTCAAAGTCGAGCAGCAGAGATGATTGACAGAGCATTAAGCAGGAAAGAGCCCTTCGGAGATTTGACCATGGGACCACAGAGAGACATCGAGAGAGGGGTCTGCATCGCAGGGCTGGGCGGTGGTTCGAGTCCTCGGCCTCACCCTTGCGGCGTTCGCCTAAGCAGTGGCGTACAGAGAGGCCTGTGGAACTGTGAAGTACCCCAAGAGCGGACGAACGCGCTAGGTCAAGGGGGGGGGGGGGGGTTGGGGTCGTACAGATAAAAGGCCTACAGCAAACCTATCTTACGTCAACATGTTAGGCCAGAGACTGTCGATACGAGCGATCCCGTCTGCTGTGCTGGGGAACGCGGCGGCGAAGTCCGAGCCGCTGGGAGCCGCTGGGAGCCGCTGGGAGCCCTGGGAGCCGCTGGGAGCCGCTGGGAGCCGCTGGGAGCCCTGGGAGCCGCTGGGAGCCCTGGGAGCCGCTGGGAGCCCTGGGAGCCGCTGGGAGCCGCTGGGAGGGAGCGTCACCGCAGCCCGCTCCGCCCCACTGCATCAGCGAGGGCTCCTTCTAAAGCCACGAGTCGGCTTCCTTGAACTCCCACACGGGTGAGTCGCCGGAGACCACAGCACCGCGTAACTCCGGGATCACCGTGGAATTTTCCGAGGTCCCTCTTGGGATCCGCAGCGAACCGGGGGTCCACGAAGGTTTCGCTCAACGAGCGCCGTCCCGTGCTTTTCTGTGGCTTCACGCACCGCCACTCCGGGGTCTCGCTCGCGCTCTCTGTCATTTGCTCCTCCTCCAGACAGGAAGCCGCTGGCAGGAGCCTTCCAGGGCTCATCGCGGGCCCCACGATAACCCTCTATTTTGGGAGAGCGAGGGTGGGGGATATTTTCAACCACAGGAACTTTCTACACATGCATTTTGATCACCCCTTCAAAGGAGCTGGGGCACTGGTAAATACAGGGCAAGGGCGTCGAGGAGGTTTCATATGTACAGCGGGCTGTAATAAAGCGAGCTGGTCTTTGGCGCAGGGGAAGGGCGAGGCACAGCTCACTAAGACAGCGATGTTTTAACCAACCAGTAAAAACAAACATGGGAGAAGAAAAAAAAAAAGTGAGGAGGTCGAGAAACAGTGAGGAAGGGGAACGGATAACAGTGCTTCAGCGAAACAGAGCGGCCAGTGTTCTTCCCAGGGGTTTCCTCATCACGTTATGGACACAACTGACAATGAGGCGCTTCAGAGACGTGGCCCTCTCACCCCCCCCCCCCATCCCCCCCCAAAAAGAAACACAAGAGCAGCTGCAGCAGCACTGTATTCTGCTCAGGCAGCTATACAGACAGCTCAAAGAGCTGACGAGGGCAGTTCTCCACAGACACAACGATATAGACAGCAGTTAAGATGATCAGCTCTGAAGTAGAGGAAAAGAACATTCCGTTGGTGGTGTTGGTTTAACCAAAACTGAAACTGTCTCTGTAAACGTCCTTTAAAACAAGAGGACACACTGCAACATATGCTGGTAACATCTGCTAAAATGGGCCTCCCTCACTTCTACTAAGGGTCAAAGTCATAAAGGTGCAAATGGTTTCTCACCCAAGCACCCTCACATACCAAGGTATTGACAACAGTGCTTAATAGGAAATCGGCATGGTAAAAAAAAAACGAAATCCTGCTTTCTCGGAGAACAGAAGGGACACATATCCTTTTCAGCCCCGTTAACTAGCCCCTTTCCCCCTAAAGAAGCTCAGAGGAACACCGCAGGACCTGTAGAGCTATGGCTGTGCCACAGCCAACACGGCCCAACTGTAACCTGGGCAATCCTCACACAATGGCCGGCTTTCTTCTGTGCTTACCTCCTTAAGGAGGCGTCTAAATCGCATGTTTGAGTAAGATTAGTAGTGTGTGTGTTTTCAGACTAAGATACTCATATACCTAAGGCCATAACTATAAACCTGCCGTCAAAGCCTAATAATAACCTAACGCCACCTGACCTCAATTCAGATCCTTAATGCAGTAAAGGAGCTCCACCCGGCTTCTTCCTTCTGTAAACATGCACATAGCTTAGGGGCCGTTTCAATGGCTGGTGTGTGTGTGTGTGTGTGTGTGTGTGTGTGTGTGTGTGTTACACCTATACAACGAAGGGTAAATATGCACTAGCAAGCACAAGCATGACTTAAAAGGTTCAATTTCATAAAAAAAAATTTAAAAAAAAAACGCTTGTTTCATTTAAACCGAGGGGAAAGTGTGGGGTTAGCTTCAACCTCCTCTAGCTTCTAATGGTTGCCTAGCACACCGCCTCCGCCATGAGCTGGTCAATCAGAACATCACATGTGACTGCCACCCCCCGCCTGCAACACACTAACCCACAATTCAGCCCTGCGCACTCTAAAAATAGACCCTTTCCAACCCACAGCTTAAAAAAGACGAAGAGACAAGAAGAATTCCGCTCCACCCCTGACGGCTTCCAGCACAGCTTGGGTTAATAAGCAGCCCTCTGTTTATCGTCAGACCAAACCTCTGGTCATGCATATGCAGGAAGCTGTGTATAATTTAGGTGAACAGCATGGAGAGAGGATTACAAGATAGACGAGGGGATGGAAAGATGGAGGGCTGGGTTGAGCTGGGCGAGAGAGAGAGAGAGAGAGAGAGAGAGAGAGAGAGAGAGAGAGAGAGAGAGGGCACGCGAGAGAGAGAGAGAGACTAAGGATTGCTTTTCCGCTCACTCAGGTGGCCTTGCGTTTCCCTTGCATCATCCCTCATCCGATGGCTTCCGTCCTCAAATCCTCCCCGCTATTTTCTATCATGATGTCATCCCCTTCTGCTCTGTCCCATGTTCCTGCCATAATCGTTAGCAACACGACAAGGGGGGGGGGGTTGTTAAGACAGGCCCCTGCCACTCAGTGTGTAACTACTGTTTTGGTGGCAGAGTGGATAAAGGCAAAGTACAGCACTGGAGGAGAGGAAACCTGCTGAAGAACAGGGCTTTCTCTGAGGGTTAGGGTTAACCTGCTGAAGAACAGGGCTTTCTCTGAGGGTCAGGGTTAACCTGCTGAAGGAACAGGCCTTTCTCTGAGGGTTAGGGTTAACCTGCTGAAGGAACAGGCCTTTCTCTGAGGGTTAGGGTTAACCTGCTGAAGGAACAGGCATTTCTCTGAGGGTTAGGGTTAACCTGCTGAAGGAACAGGCCTTTCTCTGAGGGTTAGGGTTAACCTGCTGAAGAACAGGCCTTTCTCTGAGGGTTAGGGTTAACCTGCTGAAGGGACAGGCCTTTCTCTGAGGGTTAGGGTTAGAGTTACGGTTAGGGTTAACCTGCTGAAGGGACAGGCCTTTCTCTGAGGACTGAGTTATCCGGTACTAAGCAGGGGGGGAGCAGACAGCATAAGAACCCCTAATAAGCATTTATGATGGCTTTATTTGACGCAATCTGTTCCAGCTTTTCCTCTGGATGTTGCCTGCAGGCTTTTTGAAGGGGGTGAGCTGGTACTGGGCAATGCACTGTAGGCTCTTTGAAAGACCAAAAGAAAGACCCCCCCCCCCCCGCGCCACCATAACACTGAATGAGGCCCAGGTATCTGAATAGTCAAGGAGACATTCGCGAGAGAGAAAGACAGTGAGGGAGAGAGAGAGCAAGACTTCGCCATTAACACAACACGATGGAACTGTTAACACTTTCCTGGGGAAAGTGGATGTGCTCGCTCTCCAGCTCCTCTGGGGGAGACGGGCCAGAAATAGCAGCTATCCAAGCCCTGCTTCCCAAGTAACCAGGAGGCCAAACAACAGCGGTTGCCACGACTCGCGTTAATCATATGGGGTGGGGCGGGGGGGGGGGTTGGGTGGCTACTAGCCAGGAAAAGAAAAACAAGTAAGCTAGATAGAACGAACGGAGGGGGGGAGGGGGAGTGATTACAGAATGATTAGAGAGTCAGAGAGGCCACGATGACAGAAGATCAGGATGGATTCAAAGATGGAGAGATTTGTCACGAGAGTACAGGCAGACGGACAGAGGGAGGAGGTTTTATAACCGCATGATCGGCTTCTAAGTACACAACGCTCCTGACGGCTGTGTTCATGGCTTGTGAACTGGACTGGTACACTAGTTTGCCAAACCTCCATAGATGTTTTCTCTCTTTTTAGAAACAGACATACAGTATGTGCTTTCTCTCTCTCTCTCACACTCACACTCACACTCACACACACAGTGCACAGGTGTTTGCACGAGGAGGCGTGTGCACGCCTAGCCTCCGTGTCCTTGTGCATGTTCGTCCGTGCAATCACGTGAGCAAGGGTGAGATGAGGGTGCGTGTGTGCGTGTGTGTGTGTGTGTGTAGAACCCTAACGGGTATCATCAACTGACACACTCATGGTCCTTTTACCTCAGCAAACCTAACACCTTCCTCCTGCTCCTCCCCCAAACCCCTGTCAGAGCCAGGGTCCAGCCGAGGACCAACTCCAAAGTCCCCCCCCCCCCTCGCCAGGGGAGGCCTCTGCTCCACGTATGCACAAACATAATAGGATGGCTTTCATAACATTTATAACAGTGGGCAATATGTGAGTCCATCCGGGCTGTCAAAGAGTGCGTCAGACAGACATGAATGCATGCAAACCCGCACACACACACACACACACACACACACACACACACACACACAGTTGAGCTCTTGAGCTTTCTGTGTTGCAGAGGTAGACCAGGGGTTCAACACAGATAACGGACCACTACAGATACAGTTTCAGCTCATTTATTAGAAGCACATTTTGAAAAGAAAATCCTACAAATGATAGAAGATTTCTAAATCTTAAATTGGATACGACACACGATTTCAAAGCGTCACATGAAACGGTTTGGAAATACACTTTCAGCAAGAATGTTTTCCCTTGGTCACAAAATTATACAGCAATACTAGATAGTTAGTGAGTTACGTTTTCCAAAAAGTAATAAATCGTGCTTTGCAATGACACATACCAATACTTCCACCCCTAATAATTGTGATAAGTGATTCCCTAACACCAGATGGATCACAGTTATCTCTGTTTCCCCAAATACTTTATAGTTTCACTTCTCACTCCTATACATCCAGGAGGACTTCCCTGGCTATGCCAGCTGGTACTGAGCCCAGCAATTAAGGAGACAGCTCAATACCTCTCTCCCCCCCCTCTCTCCCTCTCTCCCTCCCTAGCGCTGCAATGCTCCCAGTGAAATGACCGCGGGTGTGCAGTGGACTCCGCCCGCTGGCACCTGAGGGCCGCGACCGGCAGGTGTTCGGCGTCAACCTCTCTGCGGTTCCCTCTGTCTTTGCCTGCCCTTGAGGAGATGGAGGGGCAGGCAATGGGCTGGTGATTGGAGGGGGGGTGGGGGGGGTAAGTGCTGTCTTTTTAGAATGGATTGGAGAGGTAGTTACAGGTCACTGGGCTCTGAGGAGTTGAACTGCTTACTTTCCCTTTGGTTCCCTTCTTGATTTGGTTCGCGAGGAGAACAGGTGTTGCCGACGTTCACAAGATGGAGACCCGGTGTCTCTCAGGTTACACGTCGTTTCAACTTGAGGATCTAAAACCAGTTCCTATTACATTAATTTCTATAACAACTAGATCTGGACTCCCCGTCCAGTCTTTTTACGTTCTTTTTGACAAATTAATAGAGAAATTCACAAAAATGAAGGTTAGAAAAAGTCGGTCGTTTACAGCAAACGCTCTACACAGTCCAGCAACAGTACATGCTGTCATTGCTATTCACTGCCCCCCCCACACCCCTCAGGACAAAACGCTAGCTAACCATTACCATGGCAACCCTCCTGGTCCTCCAACCCTCCTGCTCTCCTTCTCCTTCAACAAAAACCTGACCAGCACCATCTGCCCCGGCCTCGCTCTTACACGTCGTCTGGTGTAAGAACGGAGGCCTTTGTGATATATGCATTTATTTTTTGGGGGGGTCCGGCGTCCTCATGCGTCACTGTGTCGCCAGCCCCAGTGCAGTGGTGGTTTTACAAGCTGACAGGAAGCGAGACTCGGCCTCCACTGGTTAGAGCAGCAGTGTTGGCATGTAGCACACCTTTCTATCGAGTCTCTAGGCAACCTAGGGCGGGCGGGCGGGCGGGGGGGGGGGGGGCATGGCAACGACAAGAAAGAAGGAGGAGGATGACCTCTTGGCAGCCTGGTGTCAACACACCAGTGACTACATTCATATTAACCCCCTTCAAACACCGCTAATGCCTCCATTGTCAGCCGTACCAGAGAAGATCTCTTCATACTACCATGCACTGCAAAGAATATCTGTTTGTGTGTGTGTGTGTGTGTGTGTGTGTGTGTCTGTTTGAAGGTCTCTGAAGTGTAGAAAACTTCCCCCCCAAAAATCAGCACAACACCAGGATAGGAAATTACACAATGAGAGTTGTGTTCCAACTGCCAGTGCTAGTGTCTCCATCTGTGTGTGTATGGGCGTGAGAGAGCGAGAGCGAGAGAGAGAGAGACACACAGAGTGTGTGTGTGTGTGTGTGTGTGTGTGTCCCAGTAGGATACGTCTTCTTTGTAGGTACATGGTGCTTTTGAAGCCCTCAGTTCCCATGGGAGTTCCAAACGGAGTCTGCCCGGCTACAGGGGTAAGTGCAGTGATAACTCTGGTCCAATGGGTGGCCTCGGGTTCCAGTCAGGTGACACGGGCATGGCTCCAGTGTTGTGTGAATCAGATGAAAACAAACCCAATGAGGCTCACAGTCATGCCAACCAGCTGCCTCGCTAAGAGAAGGGTTTGAAGAGAGCAGTCTTTGATAAAAGAAATCCGGGCCAGGGGAGATGGGGACCGTGGCCAGCAGCAACAAGTGTGTGTGTGTGTGTGTGGTTGCCTTCATAACATATAGGTCACCGAGGGGATTGTAAAAAGCCACACACATCCACATTACACTAACTTCCCCAGTTCAAAACAAAGGGGGAGCAGCTGTCAATCACTTACGGGAAGAAAGGTAAACATTAACAAAACGCCAGAACGACGACCATCTACTCGGAGACAGAGGCCTGTGAGTGTGGAGGTAACCGAGAAGAGGGCTTATCACATCCACACTCCCAATGAGATTGGGGGGAATGCCGGCTGTAAAGTGGGCCCAACACCTGTTGCTGTAATCCTGTTGTACGACAGTACCAAGGCCCTCCATAAGGCCCGCATCCACCCACCACTCAGTCAGTCAGTCAGTCAGTCAGTCAGTCAGTCAGACCCTTCCTCAACGCCACCCCTTCCTCCCTCCCTAGGCCCCTCTCCAGATGGTCCCCCATACCGCCCACCCCCCTCCTGGATCTTAAGGGCTCAGACAAGCCACAACTATCATTAAGAGCCAAGAACAAGGGGCTGGGGGTGAGTCTGGGGCCTCGGAGCAAAGCCTTATGGGTGGATAACACTTTGTCTTGCCGGTCCGTTTGACATTCATGGCGGCGTTCTGACGGTTTAATACGAGGCCAAATCTTCAGGCATCACCTGGACGAGTTGAACGGCGCTTGTCTGACTGAACTAAGCCTGTAATCAGTAACTAATGATACAGTAATCCTCGCTTCAACATGTGATCACACACAAGGCTAGGGCTACGCCTTGCAGATACTAATATTGAGCTGCAACGCTGGCTTGCCAATGTCATCGACCATTTCAAGTCTTCACTGACTAATCAGTACCCAGATGGACAGATTATTTCTGCTTCGTTGTGTTTAGAGTCAGATATGCCTCCCCTTGAGACTTGTGAGAGCCTTAGAGTGGACAATTACTCTTTTGTCCAGCACATGTGGGAGCGGATAGTGGCCACGGCGGCGGCCATTTTGGTGGTGAACAGAGAGGCTTTCACTGGGTTTTTATCTGTTGTGAGGAGGTCAGAGATAACGGAATGAAGGAGTGCTTGTCCCTGACGCTAGCTGGTCTTATAGTAGCGTCCGGCTCAAGATCGTAGCGAACCTATTAGAAGGGAGATCAATGCGCTAGTGTCTTGCGGAAGCAGAGGTTGAGGGAAGGGATGTGGACCAGCTGACTGAGGTAGAAGCTGCTGCCTCTGCCAACATTTATCTACACTCGAGTGTGTGTGTGTGTGTGTGTGTGTGTCGGGCCCATCAAGACACACTGTACACAACTCACTGATGACAGACCTTGACTTGGATGTGTGTGCGCTTAAGGGTGAAGGAACACTCCTATGACTCATGCCTTAGCCCTACGTTTGTCTATTTCTTATGGTCGAGACATTGCGCCACAAAGACGATAATCCTGGAGGCTAAGCACATTGCAAACAAAAAAAAGGAAGGGGTTTAAGCATGCATTTGGATAAAGTTCAATATACTCTAGGTTAGTTACATTCATTACAACTTTTGCCCAAAACTCTTATTGAATTCAGAAAAGCCTTTAGCCAAGAAGCTAGAACAATGTGTTCTTTACTTTAAAACAATAGTCCTTTCAGACCTTGGCCCAATAGCATTACACAATATATCCGTTTACAACTTTGCTCAATTTGTATTGAACATTCCAGTGAGCTGTCAAACTCGCACGATCAGCTCTGGTCGATGCCATCGTCTGCTTAAATGGGTCTAATCTAATGTAGGAATTATGACTTTGGTAGTTCATTGGACGGCTCCATAACGCCCTACTAATACATGTTTAAGTGTTTCATATACAGTAACCATCTGATCTCGCTGCCGGCAGATAAAATAGCCAGAAAGACAAAGATGCTAATAGTTTGAAAACTAATGAGGTCTTAAGAAGAGGGTAGGACCAACACACAGCTGGCACTGTCTACGAAGGTTATAATTACCATTTGAGCGTGTGTGTGTGTGTGTGTGTGTGTGTGTGTGTGTGTGTGTGTGTGTGTGTGCGCGCGCATCCATGCTTGGATGACACGTCGATGATCGGGCTCCTGTTTTTTCCCCGCTGCAGCACGATAATCCAATCACGACCATTACGCTGGGGGGGGGGGGGACCACCAGCCTGTTAGCCAGCCACGTCTAGCCCATCGGTCGATGTGTTAGCGCGCACGTGCGTGTGTCCTGAGCCAGGAGGGGGGGGGGGGGGGGGGGGGGTAGCGCTGGGGATGGGGATGGGGATGGGGGGGGTATTAGGGCCCGATCCCAGCCTGGCCATAAGCTCCTGATTAAGACGCGACTCCGCATGGTCAGACAATGAGCCGGCTCACCTCAGGGCAGCAGCGCGAGAGGAGAAGGGGTGAGGGGGCTACAGGCCAGGCTTGGCTGACGACCTACCGACAGAGGAAAACATGGCGGAGAGTTCGGTTGGAAAAACATAAAACGATAACACATAGCGGTTGACCCCGTCAGGTGGTCACACATGGAATGGATTTTCCTGGTCTAAATATCCTGATATCCTTCTTTAACTCGGTAAGCTATCTTTTATTTCCATCGCCACGTGTGAATCTGGAGGGATTCCTGCAGCCACAAGGCCTACCCCAATCCCCCTTCTCCCGTCCTCTTGAGGAATGGGACTGTGGTGTATGGATGTTTGGTGGCCAGGAGCGAGTGACCGCATCCTCCTTGACCCCATTTGTCGCTCAACTCCGGCTACTTTCCGCTTCCTAGTCTTCTGTGGTCCTTCTTGTTCCTATCCCCGATACATATTCTCAGGGCATTCCTTTTTTTTTTCACTCTCCTCTCCAACCTAAAACTACTGGAGCCCTTTCCTTGCACGCCTCTGTCCTACACCTAACCCACTTTCAGATGAACACAGCCCCGGTCTTAAATTCCTCGGTGAGGAGGGTCTGGTGCCAGAACGGAGGGGGCTAACTGCTGTTGGTTTGCCCCTGTTTTCCATCCTCCACGGCAGGCTGGGCAGAGCATGGATGGGCTGGTGCTGGAAAGAAAAGGAGGGCTCCACGTTCTCTATAAAACCTTTGTTTTAATAAGACACAAGCGAGAACCTGAACCCCAACTCTCCATCGCCGGAGCGTCGCTGTGTAGGTGTGCGAGCGCACCTGGCGCGGTCTATTAAAAGGAAACAGGGTGATAAACCACAAGCACAGTGAACATGTGAGGTGATAAACATGGACTGCGAGGCAGGCATTTCCCTGATAGGACATGAACCTAACTGTTGCTGTTAACGGTCCACCTCTGCTTCCTCTTTTACAAAAGCCAAACTCTGGCATCCGACGTCATTAGTGAAATGTAACAACATGACCAGAGGTAGATCCCCCTCCCCCCACCAATAAAAAAAGAATCTCATTAACAGCAAGCAATATGGTTTTGATGTTCACATAGTCTAAGTATTTTGGTACTGCCTCTTCTTGTTGTGATGCCACATCCCAGAGTGAGTCTTTAAAAGCCACAGAGAGAGGCCCAACATTCCAGCTAAAATAACCAGAGGCTTGGTTTTTCAGCCTTACGTCAGCATATTGCTCCAAAGGTCAGTGGCTCCCTAGGCCATGTTGTATCGATGCAGTGCAAGGCTACAGTGACTGTTCCCACACCCTCTGAAACCGGAAATCTGAACGACTATTAAAGTTATACTTGATGGCAGATGTTACGGACAGGGTCATATCACTCCACATCCGACACCAATCTTGATTTGAATATCAATCCATATTTAGGCTAATATTATATAACACTCATTTTCATTTGTATATCAACCCACATATAATGTTATATAACACTAATTTTGATTTGCATTTAACAAATAAATAAAGTTGATCGGGATTCATGGTTTCATTGGAATTCAGTTAGTACGGCAGAATGAAAAAACGTTCAATGACTTGAAGTTATGGAAACCACAAAAGTTCAAAAGGTTTTTAAACGCTATGGCCAGCTCTTCACAATATACTAAATGATTGATTTTGCCTGCACACAGCCAATTCAGGGCCATAACTATACAGCTTGACTTGGCTTCCTCTTCCTCTTAATAGAACTCTCCTGTAATTTCCTGCAGGGGAAGGTGATGGGATAAGACGGTCCGAAAACACTCAACACTAGGTAAAAGTTAGACACCGCCTGCGGAGGGTCATGACCCCGTAACTTACTTTCACTCGGCTCTCATCACTGTCAGACACGGGGAGGACAGGCCAGAGGGGCATGAAGGAGAGGCTGGGTCGAGGCCAGCTACGTCTTCCAGACACTCGCCAGCATCTTCTCCAGCCCACTGTAGAGTGACGTAATGCTGCCCATGTGATCCACAGTACAGCAGAACTGTCTGGAGGCCCAGTTGATAAAAGCCTGGTTGGAAAGTGGGGAAAGGCCTGGAGACTTTTCCCCCAATAGCAGTTCAAACTCAATGGAAAATAACAAGAAGAGGATCCTTAAGTCATCATTCAAACCAGCTGTCGGCGCTGGACAGTTTTTCCCTGTAACTCAAAATTGCCTGAGCAGAAACGTGCCTTTAAATTACCATGGGAAAGACAAGAAAAAAGTTTGAGGAACTTCAAAATTAAGCAAAATATGAAAGTGTCAGTCAGTTGGACACACAAATAATATATGTGTGAATATATATATATATATATATATATATATATATATATATATATATATATATATATATATATATATATATATATATATATATATATATATATATATATATATATATATATATATATATATATATATATATATATATATATATATATATATATATATATATATATATATATATATATATATATATATATATATATATATATATATATATATATATATATATATATATATATATATATATATATATATATATATATATATATATATATATATATATATATATATATATATATATATATATATATATATATATATATATATATGTGCACCAAATAATATACGTGTGACAGAGCGAATTGCCCGGACATCGAGGCATTGTTGACTTCTTACTCCGTGCTGAAACCATGACTTCAACGCTGGAATCTCAAAAAGTGAGAGGAGCAATTGTGGTTTATAATGTGGCGAGACAAGCCCCAACTTCTCGTCATTACGTTGAGGACTTCCGCTATTTTGCTGCCTCACATCTGACAAACATGCACTGATGCAGATGTACACAAAGCATTCCCGCCCAAGTTCTCCACCACAAGACAGACAACATGCAAGTAAAGAAATCCACTTGTAAAGCCTTTATATAAAAGCTTTACTGTTCAATAAAAGATGAACCAGTTGGCAATTATGCACTAGAGCATTGCACATTCACATGATGCTTAAAGCATTGCCGTTGTAAAATCAAGCTAAGGGGTTATTAGATCCAGTCATAATTGGGTTAAACCATTTCCTCCCAGAGGGGGAATCCCCCACTTGCAGGCTGACTTTGGGGTTTTATAGTTACAGAAAGGTTTTGAGACCTGACAGTGCAAGGCCTCTCTAAGGTTGCAAGTGCCCACTAAACAAAGAACCTTTGATAGATTTAGCAGTTAGGACTATTCTTTCTTTCTCTCTCTCTCTCTCTCTTTCTTTCTTTCTTTCTTTGTGTTGCTTTCTCAACAGCTGCAGTGCACACAGCTGCAACACCACTCAAATAGCTGTTTGCTAGTCTGAGAAGGCCGGCCAATCAGGAAAAGGCTTAGGATCAAATGTACATGTGCAGAGCAAACCCCCCCACCCCACCCCACACACACACACACACACACACACACACACCGGGAAGGAAAGCTCTGTTCATCCCGCCAAACTTCGGGCACGTGAGATGATTCCCTAAATCCTCAGGAACTTAAACTCAAAACGTCAAGGCCAATTTGTGTTACACAGCATTTCCAAAGCGTCTTGATCACCCTTGAACGGAACATTTTCCCTACTGCTATACCTATCCTGAGCCAGAGGAGATGGTTAGACATTCAACCACTTCAAGCTAAACAAACATGTTTTCCACGCAGTGGGGTTGTTGACTGCTCACAGGGTCATAGGAATAAACAGACATCAAAAAGGCTTTTCTCACCTAAATATGATCTGGAAGGGTAGATGAAGTATACAACAGCCTAGTAACCAAACGCAACCGCGCGCGCACCCGTCCGCGCAAGCACGCACACACCACACACACACACACACACACACACACACACACACACCACACACACACACACACACACAAAACTCCACTAGAGCCTTGGGGCCAGCCTTCTTTACAACAGAGGCCATCCCTATACAATTTAAATTGATGTGACGCTTGTGTTCAGCAGGCTATGTATAGGCTTAGTACAGCGCCATGGGTAAAGTGTGCAGTCTCCTCAAATGCAAATTGTTAATGTGCAAATCCCCATGGTAATGGCTAGTATGAACTATTGCAGTATGGCTTAGACTGGAGAAGCATACCTAGAAGAAAATCTGAAGCTGCAAAACCAAAACTTCACAAATGTAAATCTAATAACTTTTGGGTAAAAATTCTTGTTCCTTCTCATAATTATGCATCATTATGTTTTGAAATAAAATAGGCCAATGGTAGCCTTACACATTAGACCAAATAAATATCTTCAATGCTCATAAATTATCACAAACAAAACAACTAATCATAAACTACCCACATTGCAAACTTACTCACTCTGCAAGCTGTTCTACATCTGCCTAGCACAGGTCAGAGAAGTACAGATAAGCATTGACACACACAAGCATGTATGTGCACACAAAGTGTTGGGAACTTAGGCTTTACGTGTATGTGTTAACCATGTAACTAATTATAAATCAGAGTAAAGACATATAATATAATGTATAGACACAATATCAGACAACACCTATGACAAATATTACACAAATATTATTCAGGGTCATTAGACCCCATAAATAGTTGTATTCTAATAAAACCTGCTTTTTAATGTAGGCTACAAGCCAAGTGTTAGCTTTCTTTGCTGAATGTAGACCAATAAATGTATATTGTCATAATTATGTTGCTTAAAATAGAGCAGGCTAGTTTTTCTCTGTACTGAACATGCCCAGACATATAGCCAGTTCTCCTTCCTTTTTTTTTGCCAAGCAACAACGGCACACAACAGGCTGGGGACATAGGCTCCACTGATATTAGGGGGATGGATGTACAGGGACCCAAATTCCAGGTAATAACAACAGTACTTGTACTTCTGGACACAACCCGATTCACTCTATCTCCGTATTAGCCTACTGTAGTAAGCTACGCACTGCTCCTTTAACACAGACTCAATAGCGCATGGTGTGGAAGTCAGTCCGCCTCTAGCACCGTTGAAACGCTCTTTTGATAGGGCGACTTTGATTCCCTGATGTGGTAATTGAAAATGTATGGCAATGGCAATAACCGCAGGTAAAGCCATGCACAGAAAGTCACAGGGAATGCAAAGAAACAAGGCAGTGTAAATCCAAGATATTTCAGTCAGATGAGCCTGCTGTTAATCCAGTCCAGGCAGCACCAACACAAGCAGGCCAACGGGACTGCCATCTCTCTCCATTATTAGCCTTTGGCAACACTAGGCTGCATGTTTCTGCTAGTTTCCGCCCAACACCCATATTCCATATACATCGTAGAGTCGCCAGTACGATGGGGCAGTTCATACAAACCTTGTAGACTTGTCCGTAGGTGCCATTGCCGACTACTTCCACCAGTTCGAATATGCCAGCGGGGTCCTGGAAGCAAAGTAACAATTAGTCAATGATAAATAAATAAACATGATTGTTCTCAGGCTATTTGGCACGGTGGGGTTTGGGCTGCTGTGCTGCATGAGGCTGTCCTCGATTTGCTGTGGCAGTGAAACAAAGAAAAAACAGAACCACAGCCCTCTCTATGCATGTCAACAATAACTATTTTGACGATATTTTGTACAAGGAATTTTGAATTGCTTTGCGAGCGTGGTAATATGAAGCTGGCACTCACCCGCAAAGATGCAAGGTCTATGTCCACTAGACTTTTAGCTGGAGATTCGTTCGCCATTTTTTAATAATAAATAGAAATCGAAAGGTTTTTATATCCGTTATGCTAATTGTAAACTTGCGATTCCGTATCGCATCGTTCGGTGTTTTTCGCAGCCCTTGTTACGAAAATCCCTCTCCAAGGTGAATTTTCTCTGTAGTCCCCGACGAGGTTGAACAACAGCGGCTACTCCATATCGAGCTACCGCGGCTGCCAGTGGTAGCTATGTTTTCCGCCCTGCCTTCCTCCCTCTTCTTTCTCGTTTGCTCTCTCACTCACCCAACACTGAGCAACTCAAAGAAGCTGAATCACAGTGAGTGGAAGAGAGAGAGGAAGAGAGAGAGAGAGAGAGAGAGAGAGAGAGAGAGAGAGAGAGAGAGAGAGAGAGAGAGAGAGAGAGAGAGAGAGAGAGAGAGAGAGACCGCTTAGAAAAAAAAAAAGATTAAATAGAGAAGAGCCCCCCCCCATCTCCAACAACGGGAAAGAAACCTGTGGCCCGCAGACTGAATCTTTGTAATACCACACCTATTTTGACAAATAGGCCCCTACACAGGCAATATGTGATATATGGCCACATAGTAGATGCATTTTTAATCCAAAGCAATTTATCTAAGAGACCACTTTTGGACCGGCAGGGAAAACTGGCTATGGCTGAAGTCCATATTGTACATGCCTAAGCACATGCTTGCTTACATACTAGGCATGGGGTATGCAAATTATGTCAATCAACAAGTGACCTTTTCGGTCTATGTCTACTTATTTTAGTGGGGAAACGGAAGTAAGCGGGGCTGCAACCGGAAAATGCACGTGGAAGTGCGTTTCGGTGTTGACAGATGTACAGACTAATAGTCTTTATCGCTCTGTTTTTATGCCTTTCTCTCTTTATTTCTGCCTTCTCCCTGTCTTGGTTTTTACCCATTTCACCAATGCCCCACTCTCCTTCTCCCTGTCAAAGAAAGGGTTAATTAGAGCATGTGAAAATGAACTTGCAATAAATATTTATATTATTATTATATTAATATTATCAACACCGCCTGATATTGTTGGGTATGTTTGGTCTCTTGTCCCTGGTGGGAGGGAGGAAGAAGCAAAAGTATCCACCAGAGTCTACAGTCAATCATTTTATGTGATTGTGTTTACGTATAGCCTATTCATTCATAGTCAAACAAATTGGATAAGTTTAATGGAAGAATATTTGAGCATTACAATATTTAAAGAGGTATGAGTCTGTGACATGTGATTTTGGGGGGGTTATGGCAGTAGAACAATCAGTGAGATTGATTTAGATGGGAGGGAGCACCCTGCAAGTTATGCTTACATCTCTTGTGAATTTCAACAGAACTTAAGTTTCACTTAAAAGCACAAAGGAGTATTGCCGATATAGAACTCAATGTACCTGGTTCCTTCACTGCTTGACTAGTTGGGGGAAATGTCTTCATTATGTTCTACCTACTTTGAATGCACTTTTGCTGCATCAAACTAAACTCCCTCACACCGTGTCCTTTTATGAACCTGGCCCATGTCCACGTCATGGTCAAGTAAAGAATGTGTGGGTCTGCAGCTTTCTTTTTCAAGTTATCAGATTGGTTAAAGTGGCTCCTGAGGTCTCCCAGCCCTTGCTGCCCAGACACAATGTGCTCACGTCACAGCTCCTGAAACAGAAATAGATTGGGGTGCATTAGTTACCACAGACGTTTGCAGGCTTATTGTTGCCATCGGTCTCTGGGAAAACATATGCTTGCAGAGGATGACTTTGTTCACAGGCTTGGAAAGTGTGTGTGTGTGTGTGTGTGTGTGTGTGTGTGTGTGTGTGTGTGTGTGTGTGTGTGTGTGTGTGTGTGTGTGTGTGCGTGCGTGTGTGGGTGTGTGTGTGTGTTTCGGTGTGCATCTGTGTGTGTGTTAAGCCAGTAATGTACAGTACTACCTTACGAACCATTGTTGACATCGTGGGAAAACATTTTCTCTCATCAATAACATTTTGTGCAAACTAAAAA
>CM030177.1:2938578-3011078 GCA_017639675.1 Aplochiton taeniatus
GTGGCAGAGGAAAGTCAACACGTTACAAAACAGACTTGTGAGCATATCAAATTCGTCGAAAAGGGTGCTCTAACCCAGGGTACATATTGAGCTTGATTTACTGCTTTGTAAAGTGGTCACAGTGAAATTGGCTCTGATGGAGGATAAGATTTGAGTGCTGGGCTCCATGGTAGTTTCTAGAATGACCTATAACAGAATGGTTTGGAGTTGAAAAAAATGAAAATAATGACAAAACAAAAAATGACTTTATGCAGAATAGTTAACAGTAGACGGTGTAAAATAAACTGTTGGAATTATATGATAAATGTTTACGGGTATTTGTCAGTAGTAAATTCTATATGCATTGTCCATGTCCCTTAAAACAATGCAATTGTTCATCAAACCAGGCTGAAACTTAGGTTGGTATCAATATTACATTTTGGTTTCATCTTGAAAGGTAGCATCTCTGAAGGAGCTTATAGTTACGAACATAATCTAACCAAAGACCTCAAAGGAGAACTTGACCGAAATAAGACCAGGTGTCCATTGTCCATAGATCACACTTTGATTCTAGATATCAGTTGAATCTAGAACCAACAGAATGACTGAAAATAGTATAAAAAAAAAGTTAATAAACAATGACATGATTGAACATGAGTGTATTTATTTCCAATAAAAAATAGTTTTAAGATTTCCTTTTACAAATATTTATGGGAAATGCAGCAAGTATCATCATGTATATACACACAAGATGAGGTGTGTCTGCCATGGAGTTACACGCAATAGGTAACAGAAGAAAAAAAAAACTAAAAAAGGAAGAAATTTCAGAATTATTTAATGCTTTGCAAAGGCCTCAATTACATTGATATACAATTAATAACACACCCAAATTAGATTTGCTGTCAAAAAACATTTAAGGGCATTGCAGAAGAAACAATCATATTTACGAGACACATTAATTGCATACATAGCTGATAATTGTAAAGTAGTTCTTTAACCAAATCATGTACTATAAGCCTGGTGGGCATTCATAATCTCCTGAAACCAATCACGTCCAATTGATTTAAACGACCAACTGCTGAAAACCCGTATATCCCTAAAACCTTATTGTCCACTTGTTTTACATTATGCTATTACTTAAGACTTTTTTAAATAATTGTATTGATTGAGTTATTTTCCATTCATTCTTTGTATCACAATTCATTTATTTTATGTACTGAGGTGAAAAGACTACTCGGCAAGAAGATCCAGCACATTGCCTCAGGATTTCTCTTTGTTTGGCCCAATTGTGTCTGAAGACATAGAAGCATCCATTTCAGGAGTACAAACTTTGTTCGAATGTATAACATACACACCATTATCAGCTCTATGTGACTTTAAGTGTGTCTCCTGTCGTAGCTTATAGGTATTTGACAATAAAAAAAATAAAAATGATAATTTAAAAAAAGAATGGCAACCCCTAATACAGACAACCCAATACATTCTGTATTGTATGTTTCGCAGTTAAATAAATTATTATTTGGTATGTGTCAGTGAAAAATGTTTTTCACGTTTATTTGACAAACGTACATTGGGAGAAAATGGTTGAGTGAGTCAGTCTGTGATGAATGTGGGGTGCATTAAGGGAACATTGTTGGTTTACGGTCAGTTTACATGCTACTTTTGTTGTCTCTGCCAAATTGAAAATGCTGCTGTGGCAGAGGGATTTTTATTCTTGTGGTTCTCTTGCTTGGTTCTCACATTTCTTTTTTGATGCCTTTTCCCAACAACAGTATGCAGAGTTAACTTTGGCCATGACTGGGTTTATGAGATGCACACTTTGGGGAGCCAGTGGAGGGTGAGATGTTCCACGGTCACAGTTCTAGTCAGCACCAAGACATTAATAAAGATAGACAGGTAAAAATTTAGCAGAATCAATGATATCCCCATCCATCAATCCAAGCACCAACTGCCCACAATCTTTCAAGGCATTGCTCTAGTTTTGAATAATGAGAATTACAGAGGGACCAAATAAATAGGGTGGGTGGAGCATGAACCAGCCGCTCCCTAGGCGAGGATCACCGGGGTCTTTTGCGCGTGACGAAGATGAGGACCCTGCGGATGGCGATCAGACGGTCCTTCAGGGAGGTCATGGCCAGGATGGTGAGCTGGGCACGGTTTTCCAAGGGCAGCACGGCCAGGAGCCACCAGCACCATGCAGGACCACTGGGGCTGAACTGCAAGGGTGGACGGAGACACGGAAAACTCGGTCAGTCACAAAGCAATAGCAAAAGCTAATATGAATTATTGATAGTAGGGTACCAAAAAAACGACCAGGTACTTCAATAGAATGTTTGTTTGTCATAACCAGGCGACATGGTGACCTTTGAGCCAGAGCCGCACAATGGTAATGAGGCACACGGTCTTGTTGAACAAATTGTTCTGGTGAATAGGCCTGGGCTACTGCACTGCAGTGTAATTCCCTGAGTTCCTAGCAATTCAATTCTAACAACATTAATATAGAACCGGATAATACTTTAAGAGAACAGTATATTTTGATATACTTTCTAAGCTTTTTAAAAAATTGGTACAAAAAAAAGTGCTTTCTAACACTGCTCCGCTCAAACTTGTACAGTATTTGGGATTCAGAAAAGTGAATGGAAACTTACTAGGTGTGTGTGTGTGTGTGTGTGTGTGTGTGTGTGTGTGTGAGAGAGAGAGAGAGAACGTTTGGCCGGGTGGATGTGGGTGTTACCTGTGGATCAGAGTCTTTCCCTGGCAAGCTGCCAAAGTGACTGAGGATCTGGCTCTTCATGTTCTCCTTCAGCGAGGTGAACCAGCCGCTGGCCTGCTCGTACACGGAGTCATGCAGCTTCTGCAGCTCCACCAGCTCGTCTCCCTCCACCTGAAACACACACACACACACACCCAGAGTTAAGCATGAAAGACTCCAATGGGGAGGGCGCAAACTGTTGACAATCGAAACAAAAGTATGTATAGATTAAAAATGCACCTTTCCGAGGCAACCTTCTCAAATAACCCCACCCATCAAAGACACATCCCCCAGAAACATCCTAACAGCCTCCCCAGAAACATCCTAACAGCCTCACCAGAAACATCCTAACTGCCTCCCCAGAAACATCCTAACTGCCTCCCCAGAAACATCCTAACAGCCTCACCAGAAACATCCTAACAGCCTCACCAGAAACATCCTAACTGCCTCCCCAGAAACATCCTAACAGCCTCCCCAGAAACATCCTAACAGCCTCCCCAGAAAGATCCTAACAGCCTCACCAGAAACATCCTAACTGCCTCCCCAGAAACACCCTAACTGCCTCCCCAGAAACATCCTAACTGCCTCCCCAGAAACATCCTAACTGCCTCACCAGAAACATCCTAACAGCCTCACCAGAAACATCCTAACAGCCTAACCAGAAACATCCTAACAGCCTAACCAGAAACATCCTAACTGCCTCCCCAGAAACATCCTAACTGCCTCCCCAGAAACATCCTAACTGCCTCCCCAGAAACATCCTAACAGCCTAACCAGAAACATCCTAACTGCCTCACCAGAAACATCCTAACAGCCTAACCAGAAACATCCTAACAGCCTAACCAGAAACATCCTAACTGCCTCCCCAGAAACATCCTAACTGCCTCCCCAGAAACATCCTAACTGCCTCCCCAGAAAGATCCTAACTGCCTCCCCAGAAACATCCTAACAGCCTAACCAGAAACATCCTAACTGCCTCCCCAGAAACATCCTAACTGCCTCCCCAGAAACATCCTAACAGCCTAACCAGAAACATCCTAACTGCCTCCCCAGAAACATCCTCCAGCCTCCCCACCAAACATCCATCAGCCTCCCCACCAAACAGCCAACCCTCCAGCCCTTTACCTCTTTGTCCTCCAGGTACTCGATCTTGGCGGTGTTGTAGCCGTCCCTCAGCCCGTGGCTCAGCACCTTGAAGCGCACCGCCCCGATGGTGTCCACCACCGAACGGCCGTCGGGGAAGAACTTGACGTCGCGCACCTCCAGCATGCAGCCGTGGTCGGCGAAGCCCTTCAGCTCGTCGGCGATGCACATGCCAAACTGCTTGGTGCCCGTCTCGATGGAGCGGCGGATCATCAGGCGGTAGCGCGGCTCGAAGACGTGCAGCGGGCACGGGATGGTGGGGAAGGCCATGGTGCAGATGAAGATGGGCACCTCCTGGTTTAGGCTGCAGGCGTGGGAGGGCGAGGCAGAGCGGAGGAGGTTAGCGAACGGGCCGGGGATGAGCAAGGGGTAAACCGTGTCATACGCTTGCATGTGTGAGAGCAGCTTTGTGTGTCGGTGCGTCCGGGCACTGGTTAGAGAGAGAGAGAGAGAGAGAGAGAGAGAGAGAGAGAGAGAGCGTGTGTGTTGCATGTCCCAGACACTCACTTGGAGAGCTCCTTCATCTCCTCCTCGTGCATCTTCTTCCTCTCGGCCAGCTCCTTTCCCAGGTAGCGCTGCAGCACCTCCTCCATCAGCAAGGTCTTCCTGAAGCCCCTGACCGCCAAGTACTGGAAGGGGACATAGGCAGTGTGAGGTATACGGCAAAATACCTCAACAGACAGACTCTAATAGAAACACTGATCAGAACACATCAACAATCAATCACACTCTATGGCCTCTTCTTCACCAATTTATTTTGGCCATCAAACAAAGCATGCTAACCGTAGGACACTGTCCCTGTCCCTTTTCTTAAAGTCGATGGGAGAAACCACACATCTTTGGATGTTGTTTTTGAGATCCAGACATACATCGTTTTACCATGATATACAGTACCAGTCAAAAGTCTGGACATGCTCATCAAGATACAGTTACTTTAAAATATATATGTATGATTTTGTTTTTGTAATCTTAACACCGTGCCCTTGTGTGTTTACCTTAGAGAGATTCTCTTTGCAGAGCGGGCAGTTAGGGTTGTGATCCATGCAGCGCTCCAGACACTTGAGACAGAATGTGTGTCCACAGGGGGTGGCTACAGGCTCATAGAACAGCCTGAAAAAGACACACACACACACACACACACACACACACACACACAGACACAGACCAGAGTGAGAAGCTGAGTGGGCAAAGCTTGGCTCTACGAGAGACGGTGGGTCCAGCATCGTCTCTGCTTCAAACTTTCAAAATAAAAGTGTGGGACCGTTTAGGTCCTGATGTGACCGCTTGAACATTGAAACGCTTGGCTAACGTATGTTACTGAGAGAACCCTTCGTTTGGCTAACATGCCCGGGCGGAGGGCTGAGGACGGGGAGCGTCGTCTCACCTCATGCAGAGGGAGCACTCCATGTCCCCGCTGTCCAGCAAATCCACAGGCACTGTCCTCCCTCCGCACTCAGCGGCAGTACCAGCAGCAGCAGCAGGGGGAGCCCTGGAGTAGCACACGTCGTCTAGGGTCAAGACACAACATGGATTAGTCTCATTGCTCCGTGTCGATTACCCAGAAGGCAAAGTCCACACACGTGTGCGAGTGTGAGAGGTGACTACACGTGTGCTATTGGGACGGGTTCTTTTCGTTGTGTACCGTACCTTGCTTGAGGAATTTGGCGGGCAGATCGAACGCCTGCCCCTCCCCGCTGTGCTTCCTCTTCAGGCCACCAGAGGGCGCCGGCAGGGCAGCCAAGACACTGGCCAGACTCTTGGAGCCGCCTTCCTCTGGGGAAGGGTCCGCTCGGCCGGGGGACAGGGGCGGTCTGGAGGACCCTGACGGACCTTCCCATGGCAGAGTCTTAGTCACACTGAACTGGCCAGAGTCCTGGAAGAGAGTGAGAGAGGGGGGGGGGTAAGTGAGCTGTGTGTGTGTGTGTCGTGTTCTTTGCTCGACGAGTAAATAAAGATATATGTATGACATATGTTTCGGTGTCGTCTTTAAGTTATTCATTTCCAAAGCCAGGGGATATTATTGTGTTTGTGTGGCTAGGATTTTCGAGCGTACACAGGCCAGCCCGCCACTTACACAAGAGGCGCTGCTGTTCCGCAGTCCCAGAGGCCTGAGGGAGCTGAGCAGGGCGGCGGGTTTGAAGAGCCGGCTGGGCGGCCCACCTTGGAGGGGGTGCAGAGGAGTGTCCCCGCTGTCAAACACTGAGGAGAACAGGTCGCTCAGCACCTGGCCAAAAAACATAGAGGAGTATGGGTAACGAGTAAACATCTATTTCTCCCCAAATGCATAATCGGTCTTGGTTAGAGATTCATACATTTATAAAAGAACCAAATTTCATGAATGTTTTTTTGTTTCAGAGAAGTATGTGCTCCAATCATTCCATCACCGATAAATCAGTTGTTCAAATGATTGGAAGTTCGACACTGACATGACGTACATGTTCTTTACAAGTATATGTGAACTTTTGACCACAACTGTGCATCTCCACTGTAGGAAAAGGTGTCTTAAGTCCACCCCGAACAGTTCACTGGGGGGTTACATTTGGTTTCATCTCAAGTTTCAAATGTATTCATGAAGGACGGCGACAGAGATAAGGCCACCATGCCGTTGAAAAAGACCCAGAGGGTAAAGCAGGGTTCTCTTGAGTGAGGCTGATGCATTTCTAATGGGGTCAGCTTGACCTCAGTCAGGCTCCCAAAGTCTAATTCGAGGCCCAGTCATTCCATCCTTACCTGGCTACCAGACATGCCGCTAGGGTTACTATATCACTGGGTCACATATTTCACATGCCATCGATTGCAGTTCTACCAGCCTAATTTCAGCAGAGCACACACAACACCGGATATGCCCACAACAGCTTTCCCAGGGCATCGGAATTGAGGTGGTGGTGGGGGTGGGGGTGGGGTGGGGGGTGGGGGGGGCGAGACGTCTAACCACCGCAAACAAATCCTGATAGGCAGGGAGACAGAAGATACGCACTGACACACACAAGCGTCACTCCCACTCTGCTCATTTTAGTATTTTTTTAAAGGGGACTGCCCCTTCTTAGGGGAAAAAAAACGACCAGATCTGACGTTTAAACTTGCATTCAATTGAGAACTCGGAGAGAACATATCTTGTTGCCATTTAAGGTCAGGCATCAGCCTCAGTGTAAAAGCTTTCGGAGCCTCTTACCTTCTGAGCTTCCAGCTTTGCTTTTGGCCAATCGGGTTTGAGGGCCAAGCACATCAAGTACTCCTGAAACGCCTCCTCGTTCCGGCCCGATTGACTCAGGGCGGACGCCTTCACATAGTGGGCCTGGGGGGGCAAACCAAGGAGGAGTACTGTTTTTTTGTTCTTTTGCTTTTTTTTTTAAGGCTTCCGCACTCTTAAGATGACGCTATTATTTTGTTTGTCACAAACACACGCGGACACACATTGTTTTCTACGATTCTTACCTCGGGCGAGAAAGGTTTGATACAACAAATGATTTCAGCATCGTGGACAGCCTGCCTGTAGTTTCCCATTTCCAAGTGAAGCTCAGCCCGCTGGTGCACCAGACGGTTTGCAGAGGGCGCTGTTGACAATAAAAAAAAAAAACACCAACAAAGCGATCAGTCACAAAGTAGCTGCATCATTTCCCAGGTGTCAGCCTGCTCCCATTACAGTATGTTATATCGATTTAACTGTAACAAATCGAGTAATTGATCTAATCTAAAAATATAGACTTTCAAATAACCTAATTTAAAAGCCCGTGAAAAAGGAAAATAAAAAATTTTTGTGCAACTGTTGGAGGCGGGGTTCTACATCACTGTAAGCAAAATGGGTGACTTGACTATGCCACGCTCTGAGTAGCTGGCCTATAGATGATCTGGTAACATTCCTGGGCGACGTTTGTGTGAGCACAACAATCAGAACAATTCGATTCTGTACCAAGGGAACAGCCGGCAAGCACAGTGCCCCCAGCCCCTCCCCACGCACACACAGACAGACAAAGTCAGCCAGCAAGCACAGCGGGCCCTGAGAACAGACTTGGACCGGTGTGAGTTGCTCACAGAGTACCAACACACTCCTCATGCAAACGGCCAACACAATGACCTGTGGCTGTTGTTGGACAACAATATTGCACACAATGAACCACGCACATTATGTGGTAGGCTGGCAGAGAGAGAAAACAAATATGTCAACCTTCTGTTTGGTTTGGAAAGCTTAGTGTTATCTTTCTGACAATGTTACACAAGGAAGAATAGAGGAAAAACAAGTCTGTTTCAACGATAACCGGAAAATAACAAAATGAGCCTCCCCATGACTTATAAACCCCTACCATTAAGCACAACCTTCAAGCTTTTATAAACACAAGGGTATATTCATGACACTTGCAAACAGTGGTAGAGGGGGGGGGGGGGGGGGGGGGGGGGGGGGACTTATAATGTGAATTAGTTATTGTCTACCCTCTGCATATCTCATTAAGGCCATCTAGCCTCTGTGGAAGTGAAGATTCAAAACATAAATTGGAAATCAAGGACATTCCTCCCCTACCCTATCTCCTGCTCCTTACATAAGCAGGTCAGTAGCTGACATAAAAAAAAAAGAATGGAGTCAGCTTGTGCAGCAGGCAGCGTAACCAGCCTTGGAGTTCCAGAACATGGCCTCCCTCCCTTTCCAATGTCAGACAGCTTTCTGTGTTTGAGAAAGAGGAGGGGGTGACCTACATTTCTTAACTACATCCCCTCAAAATGAAAAACACACTATCACATTGTGTTGCATATGTGTGTGTGTTTGTTGGGGATTGGGGGGGGGGGGCATAATATAGTAAAAATACTATGTTAAGTGTAATGATGCACAGAGAGTTCTTTGAATTGAAACCCCTTTTTATGGCCAAAAACCTTTAAAAGCATATTTTAGCTGACAAATGCTCATATAGAAGCGCGGTGACAAAGTGTTGGGAATGCTTTAACGGCAACAGAAGGCTTTGATCGGAATGTTGTCCAACATTCACAAGCTGTGAAGGCACCCGTGACCGTTTATCACGACCTATCCCCGCTGCCAGTGACAGAGCAGATGCTCCGACAAAATCAGTCCTATAACGCCTATTGCGCAATTGGTTGGTATAGTGTACACATGCTGTACCCATTGGTTCAGTCCCTTGCATTGACACAGCCTATAGTCGTTATATCACTTTCGAACTAGAACAGCCATGTCCCAGACATGTTACCTAAGCGCCAGGCCTACTTATACAACATATTCGGGGTGAGAGTGCAAGTTCAATATGGTTTGCCAACTGTATTATACAAACAAATGTAAAAATAGTATTGTTTCGGGAAATAAAAATGTAATGTCATGCGTTTTATAAAGAAAATTAGAGCTGCGCAGTGTCATATTATGGCCGAGTAGGGGTCAGTGTCGCCCCCACTGGTGACATAGCGCGTAACAGTAAGTGAGGAAAAAGTAGGTCACCGTTGCTAGATCATGTCCTTTTTGACAAATGATGGTTCAAAGACATTTACGGAACAATATGAGATACACATAAATGTTATCATTATGCAATATGTAAATTATGTTGTTTACTTACCGAGCTCTACAGCTTTGTTGTACTTATCCAATGCATCTGCGAGGTCTCGCTTTTTCCATTGCACCTCGCCCTCGATCCAGTACCTCCTTGCTTTGCTTTCAGAGTCAAACCATTTATCCAACAAACTACTAAGGACAACATTTACTCTTAGGCCAATGGGCAATATTATCGCTTCATTCCTGCTCAATTTATGTCTACATTGTATGCAGTCTTTTACAGTATCGTCTTCTATACAACTTTTGCAAAACGTGTGCCCACATTCCAAGGTTGTTGGTTCAGAAAGTAAACACCTACAAAGGCGACATAAAAACAAATCTAGGGGTTCGTCTTCAAATACATCTTCGTCGTTCTTCAACCCACTCTGCGTTTTAGTGTGGTCACTTCTCCCTCTAGATGTAATGTTCAAATCTTTTTCACGTAGTGTCCGTGCAATGTTTTCAACAAGTAGACCCAACTCCTCTCCTCTCGGCTTGCCTAATTTTGCCGCGGTACAATACGAGTCAAGTGCCTCTGTTATCCGACCGGCCAGTACCAGTGAGTCCGCTTTGCGCAAACAGAGGCCACGGTCAGGCTGCTGAAGGTCCGCGAGCTGAGAACTGTAAATTTCTACAGCAAGGTTGTAGTCCCCGGCCCAACTAGCCTCTTCAGCAACCTCCAGCATTTCAGGGTATATACCCGCAGCTCCAGGGTTTGAAAGCGGGTGGAGGAATAGCTCTCCCTGGTGAGGTTGAATTCTTGTTTCCATCTTCCTCTGGGACTATCAATGGCAATGATCAATTGTCGCCTGACAAAAGCAGGCAAAACAGCACAACTTGCGTGCAGATCATGACGTTATAATGTTCATACAATTGTCGGACGGCTTGCTTTTGCCAATTACTTCTTGTTATGACTTATTTCAGTGTCAAGTGGTAGCCGTACACTATTTTAAAACCGACAACATTTACGCCTACCTAAAACTATAAGCGATTCAACAAAACTTGGCTGCTGTGTCCAAAAAAAACAATGCTCCTTTACCGATAATACATTGTGAGAATCTAGAAAGTTTTCTTGGATTTGGGTTTTCCTGACTCGCAATATCGATAGCGTAAAAAATGGTCGAGAACTTCAAATCGTTGCTATTTATATAAGTAAGTGACACCCAAGATAACTTGCGTCCCTTTAGAATAGTTCAAGTTGCAAAAGTCAGTTGTTACCAAATCGTAAACCAGCGGAATGGTTGGTAAATATCCTTATGGAAAAGCTTACTTAAGACTGGTGCGACACACTTGCTTGGATAACGTAGAGCAGTCTCAGCTAGACTTTCTTAGGTCAGATCCTGGAAATAGACGGGGAGAGCGGGGTACACTTCCAAAAAAGCATCAAAAATCGTTTCAGTTATTTACAGTTCGCAATATGAAAAAATGAGTAAGCTCCAAGTACAGTTGAACGTCAACTAATTTTTAAATGTTTTTTTAAGGGTGACCTGGTATGTCGCGTTACGTCAGCTAGACCGGAGATTGTTCGATTCTGACACCCGGATGGATAAGATAACGTTAGGTAGCAAAATGTTTTTTTAAACGGTCTCAAGGTCCAAATGATCGATCCTCACATTGAAACTACGCAGCGGCATTGTAAAATAAACACAAAATTCTAAAGATTAAAGCCAGTCTTACATACGAAAGAGTCCATCTTGCTTGCCGGGTAGCTATTTCGTTTTTCCAGAAGTGATTGACTGAGGCGCAAGTACTCACGTGATACCTTAAGTTAGCTCCTATTGGTCCCCTTTACAGCTCACTTATATAACGAAGAAACAGTCATTGTATAAGATTTTCTCATCAAAATTGAATAGCTCTACTTGTCCCTGTTTGAAATTGCAACGTATGTCAAAGAATGTCACAACAATTTGTTATCTTATAACTATACTTTCCAATCTTCAATGCGTATTTACCTTGTTACTATGTCTATTTTAACCGGTTTATTATATTTAGCAGTGGGTCAGAGACGGTGTGAATGTGTTGATTTATGTAACACTTTATGTAAGAAGCAATACTGTTTAAAAAAAAGACAGTCTCATGCAAGTAGGCTAACCTACAGCATTGCCACAGGTGAGTATTTTAGCAGCATTTAAAGTTTGTGCATGTGCGAAAATGAACATGTCCTTTAATGGCTTGTTCTTCTTATGATTGTGTGACTAATCTGTATGATTTAGCCAATGTTCACAATATGTTCTTGGTTTTATGGCCCCGTTTCACTTTAATAGCCTTGCAGGGATGTCAAGTATGCCTAAATCAAACAATTTCATGACATTAACATCAAACTTTTTGATATTCATGACTTATACATGATAATAAGATTATTGTGGACCCTATGGATAATCGTGCTGTTGCAGGGCGCTCAATTAGGCTCTCTGTCTTTCCGGTAGCGGGAACAGGTTTCTATCAACTAATACAGCCTAATCGATATTTGGGATGAGGGGACATCATCGGTTCTCTCGACGGTTCTCTCAACAGAGTAAAAATGTATTTACTCCAATGGTCAAGAAACAAAAAAAAAGGGTATAGAACCTTTGAACATCATTCTTTAATGTTTACAGATCCACAATACATTGGATTAAATGCTCCATACTTCCGCTTTCTGTAAAGGCATCTAATCCCATGTTGTAATCCTAGTAATTTTTGGTTAAGAGTAATCCATAGGATTCCCCCTTTGACAAATTCACGATGTCTTAGGGCCTGTCATCGAGTTCTAGGCACCGTCTTCACATTGAAGACATTACGTATTAAGAGACTTTAGTCACCATGATGTTAGGGAAGCAAGGGGCTATTTTACATAATACTCAGCTTGACATCGTAATTCAGTGTTGGCCTATATGGCAGGTAGCCTATCTTAAGTTAATTTTTTAAAGACCAATGTCCACCCATTTTGTAAGGGCTAAGTTATGTAAAGCGCAAACACGTTCTATTACAATATGAATGATGAATGAAATTGAGATACTTAAAGTAGCCTATACATTAAAAAAAAACTATCGGCACCTTTCAATATATATGTATATAGGGTTTGCTGTTGAAAATCAAATCATGTCATCCTCATCAGAGCAGAGATTATTATCGCCATCTAAGTAGAAAGGTCATGAACAATCTGACAGTTGCTTTCTTCCTTGTAATTGTACTTGCAACATCTATCCAGAAGCCATTAACATCTGAACCCATTTTATAGGTTCAATTTCAGACTGTAGCCCAAACCTTTTTCATGGAAGAACAGAGTTTTTTCTAATTATTATGAAATTGTATCCTGTCAATTGTTATTCTGAAATGAGGAATACTTTTGAACTATTCACAGATGTATGTTGTCTTCAAACAATCATTCCAATGTGCAGTTCTGTGCAATGTACAATCAGCATCTTCACACCCGAGGCGAAACCATTACAATGACGATAGCTACAGGCTTGTGGTGAAGGACCAAATAAGCTTCCTTTTAAAACTACATAACAACGGGTGACAGGGAACAATTCTTCAGTGGTGCTTTTGACTCTAATGGCCTTTTCACTGCCTTCTGATGAAGTGATTAGCCAGTGAAGTCATCTATCTACTCATGAGAGCCAGCTCTGCTGGCTTGGCTGCAGATGGCCATGGGCCACAAAGCTCAACGATCACTGGCACTTCCATTGCCAAGACCCAGACCGGCAGTACACGTTCTATATCCCCCTTTCACCCTTACATCTCTTTCATCCATTTCTTATTTATTCTTCTTAATGTATTTTTTTTTTCACTCTCATTCAGTCATTTGTACTTATTAACCTAATCACATAACACACACATACATACACAGTGAGTGTCACAATAAGTAAATAATTGTTGTGGTTGCCCTTATCAAACCTTCTTTACCAAATCCCTTATAAACTTATTGCTCAGAGAGGACTCCTATTTTATTTGGATTTTGTGGATATCATTGACAAATAGTCGATATTTCTTAGAGGTTTTCAGCTGCCACCGTCACAAACTTTAAAAGTTATTACAATCCATAATTACACAGTGGACCAAAAAATACTCACAACTACCTGGCCATTACCTTTTATAAATCTGCAGATTTAATGGCAATGTGTAGGGCAGGGATTATGAAGTATCTCTTGTGTTATTAACACACAGGTAACTGCGCATGCAACAACAAGTCACAAGCCTGTTCTTTCTTTAACCATAAAGAAATGACCAGTCTTCTCATTTGACTTCAAGCCCCATAGGCCGAGATCTGAAACCACCTGTCTTAGTACCGTTCAGAAAACACAGCTACCCTATAGACCTATTGTTGCCTGGACTATAAGCATTATTAAGGGTAGAGAGTCTCCAGCGATAGGTCTACACGCATCATCCAACATGTTGTAGTAATAAGGAAAGAAACACATCACTGACATCAGTTTCAAATTCAAAGTTAGTCTTCTTCGGTCCCAAAGCAGTTGTAATGATACACAAACCCAGAGTTTTGGTAAAAGCTTGTTGGCAAATCTTTTTATACTAAAACAACACTTGATCAGAATGTGTACCACAAGATGGCACTCAGCTCAAGTAATGCTCTTTCTCCATTCATGCAGTTTGTATTCATTATTTAATATTGGGTGCCAGGCTTGAATAATGGCCACATTTTTACACTCCATAAAATAAATAAAAAACTAAATATATATATACAGTATATATATATATAGGATGACACACTTGCTTTTATAGTATTATTGAGTTCAATTCCAGGAGGGAGGTGTGACCTGTCTTTAATTTGGTAATAAATATAGGCTGACTCATAGCCACCAAATATGATTATGTACTGTATGCCAAGCAATTACACTGAAACACTATCACATGAACAATCACAAGTCAGTGTAACGATTATGGTAATGTTGTGATAATGTTTTTATTAATTACTTGTTGTACTGAAAAGAACAACTGAAAGTTACATTTCCTGTTAGATTTGAACTAATTTGAAGATACAGTAAGCACCTTTGTATATGTATGGAGGACCAAAGCTGCCAAAATTAAAAATAATTACATAAATAAATAAATAAAATGCCATTCAATGTTTTTCCTTTGTATTAATTCCCCTATTTATTTACTTTCCTATTACATTTCTTTATTTCCTTTTACATTTGCTTTGCATTATCCCCCTATTTACTTCCAATTCACTTTTTTACTTCTGTATTATTTTCTTTATACATTTAATTATGCATATTAATACAAAGGAAAATGCAATCATTGGCATTTTATTTATTTTTGAGTAATTTATTTATTGATGCATTTATTTTAGATTTTGGTAGCTTTTGTCCTCCATATATATGGAGCTCTCATACAGCAGACACATTGGCACATTGTTGCCCCCTGTCTTTTAGAGATGTGAACTGATTTTTTATATTTAATTTTATTGATGCATTTTCCTATTTTATTTTTCAAAATACACAGGATAAGATGTTATACTATACATTATTCCATAATCCAAGTTGTATATATTTATAATATATAATTATCATGTAACCAGGTTACCATTGACTAGTTAAAGATATTTCACAAATATAAGATTTGATTAATTTCATTCATTTATTGGATAGTCCATTGTATAGTCTACATAACTACATAATCACACATATGATCAACTACAAATTATTTATGTATCTCAACAAACCCTCCTTATCACTATGATTGTAAGCAGACGACAGTAATAGTTTGAGTGTCTTCATAATGTTGAAGAGACAAAATCCCAAAGGAAGTGTTTTTCTAAGCAAAACCTGAGACACACCACCCTGCCTTCTATATCTGGACCTTCATTAGACATGAGCAGGTATATCTTGGCAGTTGTCCTGGGCATCGAGATGTGTCACACAGCGTTTCCACCTGCTGTCAGCACCCTTCCTACGTCCGACACACTGACATCACGCTCTAATTAAAGCCCAGCAGCTCCCCATGTAGAACATACGTTTTTGCACCTCCTGCCAGGTATATGAATCGGTATATGATCGTGGACTATGGATTTGAGGGGTACTGTCAGACGCAGTGTGTCACATCTTAACACTACCTTGATTATACATCATGCCTTTCTACTGTTAATTAACATGTGGCAAAAACCCAACTCCAGGGCACTCCTCACATGTGCTCTCAGACATTAAAAATAACATTAATAACTTTAATTTAATAGCGCCTTCGAAGTACTCAAGGACTCTTATTCAAAATAAAAGGCAACATCACAGTTAAAACAATTAATGTGAAGTAATAAATTGATAATTAAATAAAAAAAATTGTTTAAATCACTTCAGTAAATAATAGGTGGGCAAAACAGGTATGTTTTTAGGCGCCTTTTAAGAGCTTCTAGGGACTCGTCATTTCGGATCTCCATAGGGAGGGAGTCCCATGGGATAGGGTGAGTGTGGGGGTGATGTGCTGCCAGGGTTCGGTGCGTGATAGGACCCTGGCAGCTGAGTGTTGAACATACAGGAGCCTATCCAGGGCATTGGTGGGCACCTCGCATATAACTCTGTTGCAGTAGTCCAAACGAGAGGTGACAACGGTATAGATGAGGGTCTCTGCCACAGAGTCGGTGAGTCATGGCTGGAGCCTGGAAGTGTTTTTGAGGTGGTTGAAAACTGGGAATGATGTGGGGCTCAAAGGACAGGGTGGAATCAAGAGTCCCCCCCCCCCCCATTGAGAGACCCAATTGCAGATAAACAAAAGACTAGAGACAGAAGCTACATGAGAATACCAAAAGCAAAAAACACAGGATGCCAGAACTCGGGATAAATGCACCGAGAGGAGACTAAACTAAGGTTTACTTGAACGCAGACACGGTATGACATATACACGAGAGGATGTCAGACAAACTGAAACGCAGGGAGGGGCTTAATATAGGCACACAAATAAAGGGGCACACAGGTGCAAACAACAGGCCTAATAATCGGGGCAGATCGACAGCCAACGCCTCCCAAGGCTCGTCCATGGTTCCGCTGCCCGCTGGTGGTCGAGGTGGTGGTCAGCTCTTGACCGGACCCCCCACGCCGACACGCGGCTCCCGATGCGACGCCCAGACCGCCTCGGTCCGCAGAGAAGAAAGTCAGGTATTGGAGACTTGTCCAGGATCAAGGAAGCAGGCTCCCTGGAGCGCTGGTCGGGGCCAAACCCCTCCCAGTCCATGAGATACTGCTGGTGGCCCCGGACCCCACGAGAGTCCTGCGGTTCACTCGCTCTCCACCGCCAAGGCACGGAACTCGATGACGTAATCCGCCACAATATGAGACCCCTGGCGAAGACGAAGGAGGCGAGTGGCGGCCCTGAGGCTTGCCAAGACAGCAGCTGTAAAAGTGAACGTACAAAAACGTATTGAAAAATATTTCTTTGGACCATGTCAATACTGTTGATTGTGATTCATGAAGTTCTACTGCCTGTCTTACAAATAAGATGAGGCACTTTGTTTGTTGCATAGGTTTAGGTCCTAAACTTTAGGGCATACTCCTGAAAATCGGAATGAACCAAATTATGCGGAAGTCCCAGCATAATGATTTCTGTGTCTGGTTTATGGTATGCCGAAAAACCTGTTTTCATATTCGACCTTTTTTCATAGTTTGAATGCAATACTTAAACATAAATATACTGTAAATTTGCGAGACAGTAAAGATAAAATTCACAATCACAGTGTCCATATGAAATTCTTAAATTATGACCTTAATGAAATGAAGTCATTGTGGTGGCTATCAAACATAAAAGCATACTGTCCCTTACATTCAAGACCCGAATAAGTTCATCAGACAGCTGGATTTATATGCACTACTATCCTCTTTGTGTGGAATCCAGTAATCCAGTAAATGGCTTTTAGTCACCGGTAATATCCGTTATTGCATCTTGTGTGTGCGTGTGTGTGTGTGTGTGTGTTTGTGTGTGTGTGTGTGATAAATGTTTACTTTTAGTATGCAATATAATAAATGTAGAACACACAGATAGAATTATGATTCAGTAATCTACTGATACACAAAACGTGTTGGGTAAACATACAACAACAGGATTAGAACCAGTAGTTTGTAAAAACATAGCGAAGCTACCAACAAGAAAAACTCTTCATTGTTCCTTTGATACCCAAACGATATATGGACACATTTCACAGGAAAACATGCCTGAAAATGCAGCGCATTGAGCTGTGAATTGCAATTTAACGACATGCATCATGGCAAACATAGAAGCGAGAGGCTTTGTCTCTTGAGTCCAATGAGTCCTTAAGTTGCTCATACTTAAGTAGACTTGGTAGTCATGTGGCCACCATTTTGGGAGATTGCCCCCACTAAATATAGCAGCGGGACCACACAACAAACAGTTCATCAGGAGGCCCGTGAAGGGCATTTGGAACACCAGACTGTTCAGTCTAATTTTCAATGAGCCTTCAGAGAACTCAGAAAGGATGATAAGGAAAATTTGCATTTCTTTCTTTCTGTCTTACATTCTCTTTTTTTTCTTGAAATGTAGCTAGTGATGATGACAGGACAATGTGGCAGAAATTTTTTCACTCTTTTGCTTGCTTTCTATTTTTGTCTCTCCCTGGCTGTTTTTCATTGCTGTTCCTCTGCGTTTCTCCTCTGTCTTTCTATCGACTGTTTTCCTTTGGTCCCCAAGCAATTCTTCCTCTGGTTAGACATTTGAAAATGTCTGTCGCATCTCTAAGTGGCACGCGAGGGCTTTCCACAGCACTGGTCTCTGGTCCTCCATTTACAATCTGTGGCTCTGATTAACTGTAGGCACAGCTCCACATTACATTGCCGAGAACGTCATCTCTCTCAGGAGCGACTTGAGCAGCTTGTTTTCCATGGACGTATCAGTCTGCATGGTGTATTAGTGGTCATGATTATACTATGGGACATCTGATTGCCGCCTGCTGACCCTTCTGTGTGTGTGTGTGTGTGTGTGTGTGTGTGTGTGTGTGTGTGTGTGTGTGTGCTGTGTGACAGAGAGCTTGCATGTTTGTGATGTGGGTTATGACGTTTTTAACGGGTTTTGATTGCATGTGATTACAAGATAACGTTTCGTACTATCACAAAGCAAAAAAGGGTGAAACAAACACCAATCTCCAGGGTGCCAACCCATTAAAGTGACACCATGGCTTAAGCTTGCACACAAACTAAAGACGCAATGCCGCAAGGCACATCAATGAGGTTTCTCTTATTAGCCTAATAAATCTGCTTAACTTCCCAACAAGACTTAGCACTCAAATTAACTGGTGTATCGTGTGTAACATGGTCAATTCCTCAATGTCACTGCAACTACCGCTCTGGGATCATGAAATCAAAATAGACAGGGAAACGCTGTAAAGCAGAGAGGAGTGTTGTGTTTTTCCGGATAAAACCCCACAACCATGTTTAACTATATTGCAGTTCCCACACAGCGTCTGTGTAAATCAATTGAAAACATTTAATCTACTTCTTTATGGAGCAAGTGTTCCGTTGATTCGGTCTCTTTCTGTTGAATAGTTTTTCTTAGATAGTTCCTTTTAATTCACAAGTGAAGATTGCACTGCAGCCAATGCTTATAGTTAGCTCCCACTGGAAACAATTTAGATTAGGTGTCTATGCCATGGAAGAAGATTGTAAAAACATATACAGTACACTGTGTAGAGATCTCCATTCTCCTAACCCTAACACGTTTACAAATGTACTAAAAATGGCTAATGAGTGCACCAAAGGCTGCCAAACCCACCCAATAGGTTTGCTTTTTGTGGTTAGGGTAGCAGAGGGCGGTGTGTGTGTATTTACTTCACATGTCTGCACTTTGTGTGCCCTGTAGCCTATATGTTCCATTCTCAGCTCTACCTGAGGTACAGTTAATCCAGAAAAGACCTGGACAATTGCGTCCAAAATGGCATGAAACATGACACTGTATCCTTACAATCAGCGTTAAGTAGCTTATAGGGAACATGCTTTTGAGGCATCAAGTAACTTAGACACATCAGACCCATCAAAATGCTAAGTGCTTATAAAATGCTTACATAGCCAGATATTGATAACCATTGTTCTGAAAGAAAGAACTATTTAAAATTAATTTAACAGATGTCAGTGATAAGAAAATATTATATTCAATATAGGCTATTTGTGATGATGATCTTAATCACTTGATATTAATAACTCATTCATTGCAGTTTTTCCACTATTGACAACTATAGGTAAATTATTATTTCCTTGGAGATACATATTCCGTTTCAAAATCTTATAGTCATAAAATAGGTAACTTTGGTGTTCTTTTTGTAATGCTATAGGACTATGTTGTATTCAATTGGCAGACTATTTTTATCATTATTTCATCCCAAAAAATCTATCCGATATCGTTGGTTATATTTTATTGATCTGCTGTCACATGCAAAGGAGGGGGCTTGCACGCGCATGGGGAGTCAAATGATGCCACCTTGGAGACCAGCGGGAAGTCGATGGGTCACTTCTACGTGTGAGATGATGCACTCTGTCCTCAAGTAATAGCCCTTATAACTCCAGTTAACGGAGAGATCCACTGATAAAGGTTTTGGTCGCTCATAAGGTGAGAGAAAAAACTTTGGACTGAACAGCTTTTTGCGAAGTTAGGCTGTCAACCCGAAATGACAGTGCCAACGATACGACAACTTTGTCTTCTGCAGCTTCTGTGGTTTCTTGGATTTTGGACCGTTGCAGGTGAGGGCATTCCGACAACAAATTAGACGACTTGAACAATATTGCTAAATTATTACAGTTTAGATAAATTGAAAGTTAACATTTATGAAAAATGTAGGCCTATTGATATTTTGCAAATGATGCATTGCAAGGAGACACATACGCAGTTACTGGAAACTCAATAAAAATAGGCAGACTAACATTACTTTCGCATCTTTTATTTCAGAGACCTATCCGTTCAAGGAGTGTGACGCTGACATTGATTTAACCAAGGTTGGTAAATACAGTACGATTATGGTTGCACGCTATTACCAACCGAAGTACTGGTTTAAGTGGAATAAAAGTGAATAGACCTGGATTATCGCCATATACACAAATGGAGCCTATGATATTTTGGGTCTTAGCAATAAACTGCTTATTTTTTACATAAATGAATTATTGGCTACATTAAAATAGTTTAAATCAGAGACAGAGATTGGACGGATTAAAATACACATCCCTTTCATGCAATGCGATATTTCCATACAATCACCAGTTCAGCAATAAGAATAATTCAGTCATTTGGAAACACGTTTTTGAATTTCATCAATTTCCTTTTACTCTAAACAGGGAATACAAATGTTCATATAATCTCTTTTTAAATATAGGCCCTGCTATGCAATAAAAAACATGGCAATGAATAAACACAAAGCAAGATGAGACAAACTAACAGAACACACATACTGTTAAATATGATAGATAGACACACCAATAGCTTTAAATGTAACTTAGAGACTGCAAACTATAGACTCCCATTCTAGTTATGAGGTGCAAAATACTTTCAACTGCATGTTCAAGAGTTAATCCCACAGACGTTATACGTACAGTCAATGTATCTGGTACCTTATACCTCTTAACTGTATGGCAGTTCTAAAATCAAGACCTGCTTCATTTTGTGGACATAACTTGAATTGAGCCTGATCCATTTTAAACAGTAATTTCTGTTTAATGGTCTACCACTCCTCGGCTGTTTGAGACAAGATAAGTTATAGATCATTTATAGTAAAAATACAATGATGGCATTTTGTTTATCTCATCTTTAACAGTAGCTACACCACACTCCCTGTATGCATTTTCTGGTTTTAGAAGTCTAAGAATTGTGTTCAAAACGAACCATTGTTGTAATGCAATGAGAGGCAAATGTGAATAAAAGGTGGAAGCAGAGAAAACACATATCATAACGACATCACAAACTCAGGATACTTAATGTCAATTAGACAGGCATATTATGTATAGAGGCCTTCTTAATAACATTGTACTTGTAGTAATTGTCTCTGTTTTTTCAATAGACTTTCAAAATGTAACATTATATCCCTCTGTTATCCACATAAAAGGATATTTACATTAAGGAGGTTTTTCAGGATATAGCTTTTCAAATCATGAAAAGGCATGGGTTTTTGAATCATACAAATTTTCAGCCAGACAGGCCATAACTTTAAGTGGAGTACATGTCTAATTATGTGATCACTGGAGTATTTTGTGGAATAGTGGTGTATTATTGGTGTACTGTTAGCTTGGCGTGAGCAGGGTCAGGAAAACGTAGGACACCATCCTTGAAGATAGAGGTGGGAGGTGAGAACATCAGAATGGACTGAGTGGGTGGACAGGTTCACACAATAAGAAGGATCCATCTGCAGTATAAAAGAAAAAATTATGATCAGTTACAGGCCCCTGACCCACAGGTAATAAAGTGATATGACTGGAACTCAGCTCTTTCAAAGGGCCTGTATGACATTATATGGCTTAGCCACACACAGGTTGTAATGTGTGAAAATGTGTGAGTGTAAATTTGTTTGGACTTTTCTCAGCTGCTTTTAATAAGACACTAGTTTGGCTCCTCAAATCTGAGACTAGCATCATTTTGATAGAGTTTTATATTAGGTCTAAGGCACAAGCACATTTCTTGGCACCATTTGGTACTTGTAAGATGCGTCGCAAAAGGAGCTTCCCTTTTGTTTGTGTTCACATCGCTCTGGTCTCCATATATGATGAGAACATTCTATGTGAATATCCAGAACTATCCATTTAATATAAATCCTTGAATATTTTATAATGATTAAATAATCGATTTAATTTGAACATCTTCAAGCTGCTAAATTAAACGACTATCTCTGTAGAAACTATATCGGTGTTCTGTGTGTCTCCTGTAGATGCCAGCCATCCAGAATGACAGGGGAGACATGCTGTGGAAAGATGAGAACGAAGTAAGATGGAGCTCAAAATAGTACAAACTTAAGACAATAACGAGGAGCAAAAAGTGTCTGAGGACAATTTCTTTTTGCAAAAGTGTGTCAGCACATCATTACTCTGCTGGCAAAATAGATTAGGGGAAATTTAGGTAACTTGCGTTGCCATCGATTTGCGGCAGAGGCTCCATGTAAACTCTGTTTTGAGTTTTTTTTTTTTTGGGTGGTGCTTACTCATATCATCTCTTTGTGATTGTCTTTTGTACAGGAACAAGTTCAGAATGTGTTCAAAAGAGTAAGTCATTTAGAATTGATTGCCCTATATTGATTGCCTTGCCTAATACCGTTTCACCTGATATAGTACCTATATTCCAAAATGTGTTGGCATAATCTCTCTCTCTCTCTCTTTGTCTTAGTTCCTGTTTCATTACTCAAAGGCACACAACTCAGTGGGAGCTGTGCAGCATGAGGTACAGCAGGCAATAAAGGGGATTTACTCCTGGCAGAGACAAGCTTTCCTAGTTCCCCATTTGTGTGTGTTTCCATTGAGTATTTCGGGTGACTTTTATGTACTTGGAGGGCCTGGCTTTATCTACATGTGGGGAAGCAACACCGTTCTTTATACGTGTGATTTGCATGCCCATTGGAATATAGAATTCATTTCAATAAAAAAAATGCATGCTTGTATGTGCAGGACTTTTTATTTTAAATGATCTTCCGAGATACTGAACAATCATTTAAATGATTATATTTAAATTAATCTTGTGTGTAGTCCAAAGCTAAAACTGTATTTTAATCCTTCTCTTATTCGCTTATATAGTCACATTCAGTACACCCCTTGATGCGATTGTCCCCCAAACTCGCACAGAGGAGAAAGAAACAGCTGCTTCTTATGGTAAGTTCACTGAATTGTAAACTGTAAACTCAAACACATTTCAACAAATTTTACCTGCGATTTTACTATGTATTTCTTCTTTCTTTCCCTTTTAACAGAAGATCAGAGCACTCCCAGACGAGATGTTCTAGAGTTGTATCATGACAGCCTCAAAGGTCCTCAGAATTTCTTTTTTCAAAACATAAATTATTGTAGATAAAATACAACTGTGTTGTCATGATTCACTTGTGTCTTCCTGTTTTCTCATGGTCTGAATGTATACTTGAATATATTTTGTATGCGATACAGGTTCCATTTGAGCAATAGGTGTCCTCCATAATTACTGACAATGTTGGTAAAGGTTAGCATAACAGACAAAGAAAAATCATGGTGTTTATAAGGTTGAACTCAATATGAGAGGACGTCTTTAATTGGGTAGAATTTTTTGAAGAAAGACTATCATGTTGATGAAATAAATATGTGAGTTGCAATTAATGGCAAAACTAAAACTTCCAAGGAACGTAATATAATTGTTTTCAGTTAAAAACATGTTCATCTGTCTTTTAAGGACGTTTTAGCTAGTAATTAATGATTGCCTATTTCCCTGGGATATAAATACTGTAGCCAAGGTACTATCTCCTTATTACATTTACTTAGAGATGTAAATGTATTCCAAGGAAATTAAGTCAAAGTTTATTGACCTTATTTATCTGGTAATAGCTTTGCAAAAATAAGTACCAACTTTAAAATACCCATCTTTACAGTAGGGCAATATCCAAGAACATTTTAAAACTGTCGGAGTGATGAATCTGTCAATCATGAACCACGGCTGAAAATCCATACAAAACTGGTTCGATAACCACATAATTATTGAAAACTGTGGTGAGCTGAAGAGGAGTCTAAAAAAGGATGCTCCTAAAAAGACTAAGGAATGGTCTTAGAACCCTTGCTACTGTGTGTGTTTGCTCACCTCTTCGCTGTTATCTTGTCTCTCGGAGAGTGATACCAGCAACTGAACAGAAACAGTTCACCTATCTGACTCAAATACACCTTGCTGCACAGCAACATCCCAGTTATTGATCCGTTTTATGAAACCTATTTTCTTCCACTCTCTCTTTGATAAAGCACATACTTACTTCCCTATCCCCCATTTTTTGCACTTATTGACATTTGCAATAATCTTTGAGGACATTCGTATGTACGCTCATGAAAGAACACAATCCAGGGAATGAAAATCAAACACACGTAAAAATGAAAATCAAAAGAGTTCTTTATGTGGAGAGAATAACAGGTGAGCACTTTATAAAAAAAACTGGAGGTAATGGGATGATGGCAAGAGTGAAAACATTTTCCAAGAAATGTAAATTTTTTGTCATTTTGAAATATAATCGAGAAGGACCGACAAATATGTGCGGAGGCTTTGAAGAAACTGACAGCCAATGATCTGGTCTCAAGATTCAAGATGAACTTTATTGTCCCACAAAGTGGACCATTTACCTTTTACTTTCACCCCTGCTGCAGCCTTAGATGCCAAACATTCCATATACAAAAACATAAAAATACACAGATGTTAGTACGTAAAAACATACAGCAAGGTTCCTTAAAGCACAGATAAACAAAGAAGCACAACTAACAAAAGCAAGGGTCTGCACAAATTCTATGTTGGCCGCTAGCTTTTTGTTTGCTGTATTTTTTTTTTTACACAGGGATGAATTCATTTTTTAAATCTATTTAGTCTGCAACAAGGCACTCAGAACCTCCTCCCTGGTCCCTGGTCTGAGTGCTTTCATGACAGCCGACCATGAACCTTTGAAAAGCAACTTTCTTCGCAGCTCTCCCACTGTTGGGAAAGATGAGTCATTTACAGTCATCGCCTTAATCTCCGTGGCAGTGGCGATTGAGTATTAAATCAATGTTATTTAAAGACACAAATGTTTTTTCTAGTCATCTTCAGAGTCACTGTCTTTGCGTGTGGGTAGGGAGCTTCTTATGGATGTCATAAGTTTATCTTCAATCTGTTTTTTGGGGTTCTCCTCCAGGTCTGTCTTCACAGCGCCAGACTCTGATAACCTCCACTCTAGCTCTGAATGATGAAGGAAAATAACGTTATAAAAAAAGTTACTTATACATTAATAGATGACCCTGGACGTTGTTTTGCAGTGAGTTGTGTCATGACAAAAGCGCAAATAAGCTACTTCTGTGATGCAAACCTTATATAAAGATTTGAATCCAAACCAAACCCTTTGCAACGAACCAAAGTGCTAGTGACTGATTGCCATGCTCTAAAACTCTGCCTTTTTGATTAGGACTTAAATTCAAAGTGCAGGCCATTTCATATATCTATTGCTAGCATTGGCACTGCCATAGGCAAAACGTATTTACCTTCAGCTTTCAGGTTCATGCCACCAAAAACCAGAGGGCCAATGAACTGAGCCTTCATCTCCCCCTCGCAATACACAAAGATAGTGGGCAGGTTGCGGTCAGGGTAGTTGGGGATGCAGGTGGTGGAAATGGACTTGAGGAACTTGGTCTGAGGGAACTTCCTGGCCAGCACTGAGAGATGCTGGTTGATCAGGGAGCACAGAGGAATGCTGGGGGAGAGAGGCAACAGTAGAACATTTATGACAAAAAGAATCGATTGACGGCGTCGATGAATCGCAAAAAGGACTTTTCATCTACTACGTTGATTGTCAGACAAATATTGCTTATGAATGCATTAAGTGTGTCGTTTAATAAGGGTAAGTGCAGTTGAGTTTAGGGTTTTAATTGTCTACAAATTCACGTGAAGCCTTGCCTTTTCGTGCTGCTGGAAAAACACCGGTGTGGGACATATTCAATTACGTGTATATCACTATTCATATTGGTGTGTGAAAAAGCCTAACAATCAATTCACATTGACTACTTACCCCTGTTTGTAAAGGTGCAGTATCACCCAAATCCCTTCTCCAGCTTTGTTGACCTCCTTGACATAGTCCTGTCCAGAGATTTCTGTCAGCTCCCCAAAGGCATTCTTTATCTGCGTGACTTTCCATTCAGCCATACGCTTTTGCCTGTAGTAACAACGGAGGCAAAGGATTTAGCCTGGTGTCATCAGCAATCGTTGTTATGGGTAGCCAATATATTGTAATATACACCTTTCCTTTCATTTGACTTATTTAACAGTATAGATACATGTTGCATGATTTTCAAAGTCAACCTGTAGGGTGGCATTGATTCTTATGATTACTCAAGTGGTCAATGAGTCAACTGAGTGCACGGTGAAATAACCCACCTGTACATTTCAATGGCTGCCTCGTCGTCATCACTGAACTCATCCTCGTTCTCATTCAGCTCGTCCAGGGTCATGCTCTCATAGGTTTTCACTAATTAGGACAAACAAGCCTCTCTTGATTACTTATGTGTAGTTTTTCCAGTTGTAAACATTGATGATCACATTTGTGGACTACTAAAATACAAACAACACATGAACGTTCATGATCATAATCTCTCTCTTACCGATCGACTGCTGTTGAAGAGCCAGGTTTTCCTCTTCCTCATCCTGAGGCACTTCCTTGGGAGGAAGGATTCCTTTCTTTCTGAGGATGTCATTCCACTCAGTGTCTTCGTTAGGGTCCTGTTAAAACAAATTAAGCATCGAACATAGGACCATTTCCAGCTAGGAAACTGTAATTGCCTAACATGATTAAATGAACATGCTAAATTGGAAACGTCTTTATCCCTCCTTCCATAAAAAGTCTGTCTTCGTAACATAATAATTGTGTCACACAGCCCTACCTATATTTATGTGACATGACACTAATGTCACCCATATAACGTTAGACATAAAGGGAAAAAAACGATGTAGGCAGAAATACATCTGGTGCGTATCAGCGTCGTTGAACTCGAGTACTCTCAATTATCTAAAAAGATAATAAATGTTTACAGACCTGCATTATAACAAAATTCAAGGCAGACAGAAATCACACCACAACTATCCTCAGAAACGGAAACAGAAGGACCGCACCCTTAAATGTTCCGGAAGAAAATGAGTACCAACAACGTTTTCTATAACTAAATCACCGTATTTATTCTGATAAAAACATATTTTTGTGCATAGAAAATTAAAAATAGTGTAAATGTGCTAATACGTATTTATTACAATGGTTAAAATCATCCTTGTTAAATTGACAAGGAACCAATCTTGAGGGGACAATAACTGAGGTCGCATCAATATCCGTTTTGTGTCTCCAATATGTCCATATAAGGAGTTGCAGCGCAACATTCCATTTGTGGCAGCTGAGAGCCAAACAACAGCTGTACATGAAAATCACACTGTGCTGTCAATACTGTGACTACACCGTCCTTATACTGTGACCATTACTGTAGCATAGGCCTGTATGTGTCCATTTTTTTTAAAGACTATACAGCTTACAGTCCATGAGAAGTATTTATGCATATTTGCTGCTGGAAATTGCTGGAGAGATTAGTGGATGGCATGAGTTAAAACTCAGGTGAAAACTATTGACAGAAATATAAACTAAGAAGACAACTATTACATAGAACCTTTATGATAGACCCTGAGAGAAAGAGAAAATATATAGGCCTATGTATTTTTTTTATTACAGGCCAAGTTGACCTCATATATTGAGATAATATTCAATGAACATAATATACAATATACAGATAAGATACAATTAGTATTGTAAAAGTTTCGTCAATTATTTATAAAAAAATGTTTGGTAAGTTACAATGTGCTCTGTATTGTCTTTGCGATGAGGATGATGACAATTATGATAATAATAACAATGACGATTATTGTCATTAACAACGGCGCAGTGTATGGACTATCAGGTTAATACAAAAATATAAAGGCTTCAACGTTAACGGAAAATGGATTTGGTCAAAACTGTGTTTGTTCCACTCATTTGCTTTTAATATTGGAAACAGCAGCGGTTATTTCTTTGGGACAAATCCATAATTTCTAACAGGGATTCTAACTAATGGATCGAAAGCACGTTTTAATGTCAATCAATAACATAATTATTGTAGCCGATCATATTTAATAACCAATCACAAGGGGCCAGTGGAACTCGCCGGAATTATGGGAAGGAAAGGTTGGGTAAAATGCGGAAATAAGACTCGCGTTGAGCTGGTGTAGTACAGTTGCGAATGGACAGAGAGTGCGATGTCTTGAACCGAAAATCCCCGATGTTAAATGAAGCACTTGATATCATGGACGGTACTGAAAATCACATCTTTCATTCAGCGCGTCTGTTTCAGAATTGATTGCCTGAGACTCTTGCACCCTCTTTACAGTAGCAACAGAGGAGTTGTTTTTAGTTTCTCCTGCTAGTCTTAGTTAATCTGTTGGGAAGAAAGAATGTGGCTGAATCCAGAGGAAGTTTTGCTGAAAAACGCACTCAAGCTTTGGGTCACCGAAAAGTCGAACAAATTCTTTCTTTTGCAGCGCCGAAGAGGGCATGGGGATTCCGCAGGGAAAATCTCAGGTAAAACGCCCCTTCTCATCTCCATGCGATCACTGTCATGAAAATAAATGCATCCCATTCCCACTTTGAGATTGTGGAGCTAACGTTATCCTGACGGTGTTTTCTATTTCCCAATTCAGTTGGTCCATTGTCTCTTTTAGCAAAGTAATTATAACCACACGATGGCTTTATGGCAATCACATTTCATTTGATTCCATTGCATTCTATATAATTTCGTGCCAGCTGCTACTTTATGCTTAAGCCTTAAGGCCTTCTTAAACACGATGTATGTTAACTAAAAATGTGAAATTTGCTTTACAAGTTTTACTCCCCAAAAATATTGCTAAACTTAATTTAGATTTTCTTTGCAGCATACCTTATGAGATATCTTATCCTGCCTGAACTAACTCGATTAACTTTGGGGGATTTTTCTCTACAGAGACATTAGGGAATGTCAACAGGCATCTTTTCTGACCAAATTGTATTTCATGTCCCTATGGTTAACACCGTCAGAAAAGATCCGATCGTTTGTTACTGCTAAATGAAGGCACCTTTGCATGGACGTAAAAAATGCATGTCATCGAGAGAGAGAGAGAGAGAGAGAGAGAGAGAGAGAGAGAGAGAGAGAGAGAGAGAGAGAGAGAGAGAGAGAGAGAGAGAGAGAGAGAGAGAGAGAGAGAGAGAGAGAGAGAAGAGAGAGAGAGAGAGAGAGAGAGAGAGAGAGAGAGAGAGAGAGAGAGAGAGAGAGAGAGAGAGAGAGAGAGAGAGAGAGAGAGAGAGAGAGAGAGAGAGAGAGAGAGAGAGAGAGAGAGAGAGAGAGAGAGAGAGAGATTTTTTCATGTTTTTTTTCACTTGCCATGGAGCTCCTTAGCAATAGCCCAGGTCCAACAACTTGACCAAAGTCGGACTAGACCAGAACAAGATTGTTATATCATTTCCTTGTTTTTAATGTTTACATTTTGTCGCACAGCGTAAACCCTGTGGGCTTTGTGGTGACTGATAGCATTCTGTTGGTTGCCAAGGTGCCAGGATAAGATGCAGCAAGCCGGCAGAGCTTAGACGTGCTTCGAAATGGGCAACACTCCAGAATGGGGTTTCTTGTCTAAGGAATTGAATATTTACTCCATTCATCTTTCACTGCTGTGTTCATCTCTGTGATTTGTTTAGTGATGGGAAGTTTCACAGCTTCCACTTATAATCACGGTGTCTGGCATACCTGTTGCAGTGGAGCCTGTGCTACTGCTGAAGGGTTTGACTCAAAATTGATTGCAATTGTTTTCTCTTTCACCTTGGAACCCTTTGATATCGTTAGATGGCCTGTGGATGCCATAGGTTACTTGTAGTTCATAAAGTAATTTTGGTGTACATTTCATTTTAGAAGTATAAATGGAGAGCATATTATTAGGCCTTAATATAAAATGTTGTTAATCTTGTGGGTCAAGCATGGGTACTGCTTCGTACTTTGATTTTCGACTTCTTACAATTCTGTAGGAGTGTGATTCATAATGTCCCAACGTCCTAGCCATGGCTTCAAAAGCTCACCGCCATTGTAATGACCTAACCTCATTCCATCTAATGTCGTCCATGGCCTGCTGCGTGGTTATTAAACCTTCCAATAAGATTAGGAAACCCCACCATGAGATTTATTTTCTCATATAATTCCTAGTAATTGCCATCTCAGTTCAACGTTGATATGCTGCCGAGAAGCAAATGAATTATGTTCGTTTCAGTAGTAGCAGAAATCCTTTTTCACTAACTTTACTCTGAAGTACGGCTCAGTTGAATACCGCTGTGTATAGAAACTCTCCTCTGCAGGAAATAGGCCTAACGGGTTGAAAGTTGGAAAGCAGAAGTCGTTTTCTGACCTTCCTCTCAGTGGAAACGCGCAATGCTGATTGGATCTAATCTTGCAGATTCAATGAGGATGAACACACAAGCTTTGTTGTAGACTAGTTGTGGATGTATTTAGGAAACGTGTGTGTGTGTGTGTGTGTGTGTGTGTGTGTGTGTGTGTGTGTGTGTGTGTGTGTGTGTGTGTGTGTGTGTGTGTGTGTGTGTGTGTGTGTGTGTGTGTGTGTGTGTGTGTGTGTGTGTGTGTGTGTGTGTGTGGGGGGGGGGGGGGGGGGGGGGGGGGGAGGGAGGGAGGGGTGTTATTAGTTTCTAGGGGTTGGTTTTGTCTTGTGAACATCTGTGTGCAATCAGGACCTAGCCTCTGAAAGACAACTATTAGCCGAGATATAATGTTGGAGGCACTGTAGACTTTCTAGGCAATTGTCCTTGTCTTTGTGTGTTGCGTCTAAAAGTTACACTATACATGTAGCACCGACAGATCATTATGTAATATTGAAGGAACAGTGTGTCCTATAGTATGTCTGGTTGATAGCTACGTTATTTCTTCTGATAACCCTAACACAGCAGGAGTAGACCTAAATCCACCATTACAAGACAAAAAGTTGATGTCGTTGTATGAAGCATGCGCGGTGTTTGTTCTTTCCAATGAATGCTTGGACAATGAACTCTTCCCTATTCCAGGAATCTTTTGGAAGGGTGCTCTGTGTTTATCATGTAGGCCGGTAAACCTTCATCTGAGGAAGTCCTTTTTGTGCTCAGCGCAGTTCTCTGGTAATATGGTTTCAGCAGCCTGTTCGTTGAATGTCCCGCTACGCAGAGGTAGGCAAACGCTTTGGTCCAGTGTGCATCTCAATCATTCTCGCGGCCTTATGTTACTAGTACCCTTGCTGCCCCATAAGGAGACCATTGTTTGTAAAAGCAAGACTGTGCAAGTCCCATTTAGCCTTCAAACCAAATGATTGTCATCAGGTCCTCCATCTCCAGCCGGGCTGGCTGGCTGGCTGGCTGGCTGCCTTTGTGTGTGTGTGTGTGTGTGTGTGTGTGTGTGTGTGTGTGTGTGTGTGTGTGTGTGTGTGTGTGTGTGTGTGTGTGTGTGTGTGTGTGTGTGTGTGTGTGTGTGTGTGGGCCAGCGCGGCACCCCTCTGAGGAATGTGTCCCTCTGCCACCGTCGTGGCGATGATGCCTCATGCCTTCTGCTCCAACTTCATCTAGGCTCCATCTATAGAAGATTAGTTTAGTTATTAGTCTCATATGGCCGTGGAGAGGTTGTGTAACCAGTGGCTTCAGTTGGGAGGAGTCCTGTGTGCGTGTGTGTGTGTGTGTGTATGCATCTAGATGCATAAATGCTTACCTGCACTACCTACACGCACTTGTTTGAGACATACTAGACTAGGCTTAGATTTTTGTTCGGATAGTATTTTCTCCTGTAGAAAAGGAGGTGGTGGTAGGTGGAGGGGAAACCCTTGGGTCTTATTTTGAATCTGCCCTGCTTTGTGTAGGTCTCTTGTAGAAACCCTTGGGTCTTTTTTTGAATCTGCCCTGCTTTGCGCAGGTCTCCTGGTGGGGGCCCTGGACACGGTGCTGGACTCCAACGCCAGGGTCTCGCCTTTCCGCATCCTCCACCAGGTACCTGGCTCCCAGGTCAGCTGGGTCATAGCCAGCGGTGAGTAAGGCCAATAGCGTTCAGACGCTCTCCTCCACACTAATATGCTCTACTGTTAACAGTCAAACACAATATTTGGGACTTATATTATTGTGTGTGTGTGTGTGTGTATGTGCGTGCGCACGCGTATGTGTGTGTGTGTAATTTGAGACTGAGATGGATGATATCAAAAGACAAGGAGAGACCTGCCACTGGTAGCCACGGCAGCACTCCCCACTAAAGCCCACTGGCCCGGGCTGTGTGTCCGTGGATGTAGCTCTGTTTGAAGTAAGGGGACCCAGCGTGGGGAGGGGCGCCTCACGGCCGTGTGTGATTTCCCCAGGTGCCGCTGTGGAGGAGGTGAACAAACACTGGGACTGGCTGCTGCGCAACCTGCTGCCCTCGCTGTCCGTCTTCGACAGCAAGGACGACCTCAGCGGCTTTGTCACGGGCAAAGTCAAGGTAGCGCCCGAACGTCCGCCGTGGCCGTAGGGTGGCGCGAGAAGCAGGGTCTTTGATCGCAGCGTATCGATCTGCTGGAAAGCTGACGTTACCGCGAGCGCGGCTTTCGAGGAGCGCTCTGTTTTCTGTCTCTCTCCCCTTTAGAGTGCCCGGCCTTTCCTCCTGCCCTTCTCTCCTGCCTTGTGTATGTTGGACAACTCTCCTCTCCTATGAGCCATCTACCACGCTAACCTTCCAGTCCGTCTTTAACTCACTGCTCCGCCCCGCAATCCACTCCCCCCCCCCCCCCCCCCCCCCCCCCCCCTTACCCTCACAGTCCTTCCGCTTGCACTTTGTCGACACGGCCTGTACCTGGGATTAAACTCCCGCAGTTATTCGCGCTCTATCTCCCTCCCTCCCCGTCTCCTTTGTCAGGGTCTAATCGCAGAGGAGGTGCGCGGCCGGCAAGCGGCGCAGGAGGACGACCCCGAGAAGTTCCGCGAGGCGCTGCTCCGGTTCGAGCTCCACTTCGGGCTGCCTTCCTCGGAGAAGCTGGTCACCCACCACTCCTGCTGCTGCTGGAAGGGCCGCGTGCCGCGCCAGGGCTGGCTCTACCTCAGCATCAACCACCTGGCCTTCTACTCCTTCCTGCTGGGGAAGGAAGGTAAACATCCTGCGACTCATGTCACGACCTCCGTCTAGGGTCAAGGGCTAGCTCCACTCGAACCATAACAGCCTTCCACCCTTCCCCCCGCTCTTTCCAGTCAAACTAGTGGTCCCCTGGGCGGAGGTCACCCGGCTGGAGCGGGTCTCCACCGGTCTGATGGCCGACATGGTGCGGGTCAGCACCCGCCAGCGCCAGCGCCACTTCTCCATGTTCCTGAACCTGGAAGAGGTCTTCGGGGTCATGGGTCAGCTGGCCGACATCGCCCTGCGGCGGCTGCTCGACAGCGGAGGGCTGGAGCTGGACCAGGTCCTCCAGAAGCCCGCACGCATCACCAAGAGGTCAGAGGTCAACATACTGTGGAGGAGGAGGAGGAGGAGGAGGAGGAGGAGGAGGAGGAGGAGGAGGAGGAGGAGGAGGAGGAGGAGTAGTATGTGCATGCTTGTTTAGGGGGATGAGGGGAGTTATTTTATTAACATTAATTCTGACTCAGCATACAAACTTCCCTAGCAAAACCAAAACGTAACAACGTTCCGTTTTGCTTCTCGGTCGGGTTGGGACAGAAAAGTGGACGGATCATATGATCGCGATGAGCTCATAAACGTTTGTCACCAGACTTTGCCCTCGGGTGCTAGAGACGGGTGAGGAAAGCAGGATCCAGTTAATGCCTAGGGGACAGAAAAGCTCCATGCAGGCCTGTCTTAAACAAAGAGGCTGCTGTTGTTTTAACTTGAGCAAATAAAGGGCCCAGCAGCAGAGCGGGCAGCCCATAGCTCTGTGCTTAAGCAGACGGTGGTTTCTTGGCTTGAGTGGGGCTGCCCCCATGGTGTGACTTCGTATGATAAGAGCAAGTTCTAGTACCAGCACATTGGAATTCTTACTCCCACTCTTCCCACAAGCATACGATAAGCCCTGTATAATTAAAATACATAATTTACAGTTAAATAAAAATAAGAAAAAAAAAAAAAAACACACCTAGGTTCATAATCTGTGTGGTATGTGTTGCATTGGGCTGCTATTAGAGCAGGGGTTCCGAAATGTATGGAAAAGATGCAGAGGCGTTTATCATGCGTTGTAAATCAGTGTGACTGGAAGCAAGCCCAGTGCATACTGAGGAAGATTATAGCTTGGTTACAGCAGAGACAGCTCGTAAATACACTTTTAGTGTTGAAACCTAAGTGTTTGTGGACGTGTTTTAAGAGAGAGAGAAAAAAAAAAAAACGAGTGCTCAAGTGCAGCGAGGCTGAACTGAGTGTCATGACACCTCCCTGAACAGTTTGGGAGTTTATGTCTGAAAGAGAGAGAAGTGAGAAGACATTGTTCTGTAAAGAAACCTCTCCAGAAACGGCCTCTGTCCTCGCTGTAAAAATAAAAGAACTGAGATGAAGAAATGAGAAATAACGTATGGAATTTGAGATAAACGCAATCGAACGAGCAAAATGATCTGCCAATAGAACAAGAAAATTATAGTGAGAAGTACGTCTTGAAATAAGTAATCCAACATCCACAATTCTTAGGGAGGTAATTTATCTTATATTAAGAAATGTTAGATATATTGGCTTGATACAAGGTATTGGGTCTTGCTTGGATATCATTTTTTGCCGTGCTCAAATTAAGCGTTGTCCCAGTCACCTATTCGTTGACTACCTCCCTAGTGCAAGTCGGTGAATCCTACACACTGTGTCTCTGTTTACGACCGATACACTCATCCAGTTTGTAGTCTTGGAAAACTTAATACGACTTCCTTTAACTCCTCTTTAACAGTTTCTGTGTCCAAAATCTCACTCCTCCTGTTTCTTTGTGTATCCCCTCAGGGCTCTGACACAATAGGTTTCCTATCGTAACATCCCCACAGTTCACGTGTCGCCGCCCCCCTAAAAAAAAAATCTTTCCCCAGTCTTTATGAACAGGCTTCTACAGTGTCGGAGGATCCGTATATGTGTCACGCCTTAACCCTCCCCCTTGTCTTTTGTCCTACCCTAAGGGTTCTAGAGCAGCAGGCGCTCCGAGAGTATGTCCTGGCTCTGTTCCGGCTCCCCCGCGGCGAGAGGCTCCACGAGGTGGCGCTGTGCTCGGTGTGGACGCCCCACGCCCGCTGCCACACGGCGGGCACCCTCTACACCACCGACAACTACCTGTGCTTCTCCAGCCGGGAAGAGGGCCACTGTATCCTAATCATACCCCTCTCGGAGGTACGCGAGCCGCCACACACCCCAGCACTTCATGGCGTTTATTCCAATACCTCCTCAGAAAGTGCTAACAAGAGCACGGGGATATGTCAAAGAAGAACAACGTCAGGTTTATCTTCTGAAGTAAAACAAATCTTTTATGTGGGGGGGGGGGGCAGGTTTTCATTGTCCGCATTGCAACTGACTAGAAAAGCCGTTCAAGGCTACATGTCTTATCACAGGGTGTTTCGGGAGGAAAGGGATGTCTTTTATTTCCCGTGTATTTTTAGGGAGGACAAACAGACTGTGTTGACTGGGCTTCAGGGGGTTAAAATGTAACACAAGGTAATGCCCCTGAGGCTTTTACAGTCAACAGGTAGTGTGCGGTGAGGTGCCACATTAGTGTTGAACAGTGAAGTCGGTGGTAACCACCAACTTCTTTTCTTAGTTTTTTGGGGTTTTAAACATTTTGTTGACATATGTAGCACATTGTTTATGCGCAGCAGCTATGAATTAATCATAATCCCATCATTATTTCATTACCAACCATATTTAGTGGCCAGACTGAGGAAACCAACAAAGCTTCCAGCTGGGAAATTCCCCACACACAAGGTCACATAAGAATATCAATGGCTGTTTTGACTGTGAAAAGCATTTCAGTTTGAAGTCTAATAATAATTCATTTAATTTATATAGCGCTTTCCAGACACCCAAAGCACTTGAACTTATCTAACTAATCTTAATAAAATGAAAAAGTCTGAAGTGCTCAGAAGTTCTAATATAAATGTGATGAAGGTGTTCTTTAGGGAATATAAAAGTTCCCAAAAGAAAGAAGACCCAAGGCACTCTTCCGGCAAGGTCTTTTGTGTTAAAAAAAACCTTTATTGAGCTGGCTATTTCGTAATGAAAATCGTACACATTTATATGCACGTTAAAAAACAGGACTAGATGACAGCACATGCGTAGTGGCACTGACAGCCTTCTTCCGGGCGTTTTCTAACGAATCTTTATTGATCCACTGGCCTACAACGAGCTGCCTGCTCTGTTGTGGCGTGCTTTTACTTTCTCACGAATTACAACAACAAAACCTCTGTTCCGATGTCCCAATTGACAGCGGAGGTATCTCACCCCCCCCTCCCTCCCCCCCCCCCCCCCCCCCCCCCCCCCCTCCTCCTCCCCTCTGCCAGGTGCTGTCCATAGAGAAAGCGGAAAGCACCAGCCTCTTGCCAAACCCCGTCATTCTGAGTGTGAGGAGTAAGAAAGCCTTCCAGCTCATAGAGCTCCAGGACCGGGACGAGCTGGTGGACGGCCTGAGTGTCCGTCTCCGAGCGCTGCAGTGGAAACTCTCCATGTTCCGCCAAAGTTCCCGCGGGAAAAGATCCCTGGTAAATAATTAGCCCTGTGTAGCTATTCCGCACGGGGTTGGTTGTTGGGTTAATAATTGTGGACGGGCTTGTTGTGTTGATCATCGTGGAAACACATTTATGTTTCCAAGATTGACCATCTGAGTTTTTCTAAAGGGTAACACCGTTCCACTGAAAACTCTTTGTTTCGTAGTTGTGTTACCAAATGTATCCCGGCCATCACATTTCTGTTACAACAAGTGTCCTGCAGCTAAAACATTAGGCTGTAACTGTAGTACTTGTGCGTCCCAGAGCAACCCAGCGCCATATTACACGTTCTACTATGACACCGTGTGCTCGGACAAAGAGGAGATAGAGCAGGCTCTAAGGAACACTGTCAACACCGAGGCTTTGATGACAGCCTTTCAGCACTCACAGCCAGCCTCCAACACCCCCAACAGCAAGGTATGGGCTGCAAGGGAAGTGGTCAACCTAACGATACCTGTCTGTCTATACTAGAGTAGGTGTTTCTGAAGGTGCATATATATATATATATATATAGACACACACACACACACACACACACAGTATGTGTATATGCATGTATGTATGCTCAACCGTTTCTACAGATGATTCAAGTGCTCTTCACAATCTTAGAATATACTATACCAGTAACCTTGTATTACCTTCATTTGTGATTTCCGTTGTTAAAATATGTTTGCAAGTTTTAAAGTTGTTATCCCAGTAGTTTTGCATGACGTTTTAAATTCAAAGTGATAGCTAAAATATCGTCAAGGATTTGAGTTGAGGCTGGCATGGGTAAAGTGAGAGTGGCTTGAGGAGACCGTAAACTGTTGGAAATGAGATCCATTCATTATTCATAAATCCTTTGATCCTTGGTCCCTGTGGGACTAGTGAGTAATCTGACCTTCCTGCAAATCCAATTTGAACCTGCTGAGAACGCACTCCCTGGGTTGGTTTGTGTGTGTCTTTGGCTGTGTGTATACGTTACAACGACCCATCAAGTGTGGGTGTGACAATGCTTTTACGGTGGAAAAATGCTGCCCTGCCTTCCTTCTCCTAGCTTGTGTATTACAGAACATACACGTGTTCCAACTAACATACGTGTGTCTCGTGCAGAGCCTGGAGCAGGGCAAGGAGCGACTGTGGGAGGAGCACTTCCTGGAGTACGGCCGAGGGGTCCACATGTTCCGGACTGAGAAGATCCAGAAGCTGGTTGCCATGGGGATCCCCGAGTCGCTACGGGGAGAGCTGTGGATGACCTTTTCTGGTGAGGGGGCGGAGCGGCTAATGCAGGGCAGCGATAGGTTGTCGGTTGCTATTGGCAACCGGGAATGTTACAGCGATGAATTGGTGGTCGCATGGGGATGGAGTGTGAGAGTGTTCGGAAGGCAGAACTTAATTGGGGAATGTATTTAGCCATCTGCTCATCTGGCAGCTCAGACGACTTGTTCTGTTAATACTTTCTGAACTGAATACTCGCTTTATCCCTAAGGGGGTTCTGCTTCATGTGCTACTTTCAGTTCCATCCGATGTGCTTGCCCATAACCAGTAACTGTTACTATATTTAAACCAAGATTTCATTTTCCAGACCAGGGGTATTTGGTTCCCTTTTTACAGTTTAAACAGGCCCCACATTCTCAAAATGAGGCCTTCTCTCACTCCACACCTATTTAAAGGACGTACAAATACAAAGGCTTACATATCCTAATATATACTATTGTGGTAGTGATGGATAACTGATTAAGTTGCTAGGCTTTGGTCCGCAGGCTTGGCTTCACAGCGGCTGTCTTATTTTGGCAGGTGGGGTCATTTAATATGAAAACCAGAGTAGCAAGAGTTAGTGGGCCTTAAAATATCTCATGGTCTCATCCATGCTAAAACAAGAAGTCACAACAAACACACACACACACACACACACACACACACACACACACACACACACTGTAACATCAATCAACAGACTTTGCAGCGATCCAGTAGAATAGTTTGTTTATGTTGGGCCAAATGTGTTTATATTGGCCCAGTGTCCGATAAGTGCTCTTGTGATATTTTCACCTGAACATTACAGTATGTGAACAAGGAGAGGAGGCTTTTAGAGGCAAAGTGTTGAAACAATTATTTATTTAAAGATGAAATTAATTCAAACCCATTGTCGTTGTTTATTAATACTTGCACTCAAGTTATACTCAACAGGGAATATGTAGATATTCAAAATGTCTGAATGTAAAACATTTATTCATCTACATTGTTTGCTTCCCTGCAGACGCATGTTCGGATGTGGTGTCCCACCAGGACTATTATGCGGGCCTGGTCAAGGACTCCATGGGCTACAGCAGTCTGGCCACCGAGGAGATCGAGAGGGATCTGCACCGCTCTCTCCCCGATCACCCTGCCTTCCAGAACGCCACGGGCATCGCCGCCCTGCGTCGCGTCCTCACGGCCTACGCACACCGGAACCCCAAGATCGGATACTGCCAGGTAAAAGCTCTCGTGTCTCATTTAGGGTCGTTTGTTTCTGACTCCCTCCCTTTCCCAAGGCCTCTTAGTCTTTGGAGCAAAAGAAGGGAAGTAAAAGGGAACTTGATCTTGAGACTTGGTTGAGCTTTGATTGAGATGAGAATCTGAGTACAAGACTTGTCACACATACTTAGAGGGGCAAATGAGACCCATTAGAAACTGTTCTGAGCAAAACAGACGGTTTGACGTCGCCAAGTCTGTTCCCTGGTTCCTCTTAACCCCTCTCAAATTCAGCTGCAAAAAAATTGTTTTAGAGATCACCAGAACGTGAGGGACTAAAGGCCGCTTTTCAAAATAATGATTTCTGTTCTAAACAATATTTTAAATTTTTGTCGGATTATTATTATACATTTTTTTGTCTAACTTCCTTTGTTGTTAGCTTTGTTCCCTGTTGTTCCGTTCCTTTCCTGTTGTAACGTGCTTACCCAGACCAGCCTTATTCCAACGGCACTGTCTCTTCTTTTCTCCTTGTAGTCCATGAACATCCTGGCCTCAGTGTTGCTGCTATACATTAAAGAGGAGGATGCCTTTTGGCTGCTGGTGGCGGTGTGTGAAAGGATGCTGCCTGACTACTTCAACCGCCGGGTCATAGGTCAGCCAGAAAATACTCTTTATTATCATTGCATAGACATCGAATATCATACTCATATTATCATTGCATAGACATCAAATATGCATACTCATATTATCGTTGCATAAAGACGGAATATGCAAACAATTACACACGCTATCAGTCTTTTAATCAACGTTTATTTCATGAGGGCAAAGCAGATTCCGAATAAATCTTTTTAACAGGCCTCCTTAAGTAACGACAGAACAATTATGAACCACGGTTTCCAGTTTACTTCTGATTGAAATGTTGATTGATATTACACAACAAATTACTAAAATGTCTGTATTTACATGGCAATTAAGCTCCATGGTTGGGTCATTTGAATGCGGTTATGTCGTGGCTAGTTGTTGACAAAGCTGTTTTTCTTGCCTGACCACAGACGGACACCAAACGGATCCCAAGCTTTCTTTAGCCACCCCTGTTCACAAGCTCATTTCCTGTGCTTTGTGTAGCCATTATGTGGGGCGTTCAAGGTGCATTTGAAGCAATTTCCGCTTCCTTTAAAAGCTCTCGTTGAAAGCGGATGTTTTTGAGAAGCCTTAAAAAAACATACTCCAAAACAAACGTGAACATTTGGGGACACAGTATGCTTATGCGTGTACGCTCATGTTGACTTGGTAAAATCAGCATGATTCAGGAGAGTATGTTCTAGCCTGGAGGTGTTTGAGAAATACACAGCAGTCTATTTCATCTACAGCTTATGGTTGGTTGCTAGCCCTACCCCTCGCCCTTTTCTTTCCAACGTTTTCCAATCCTTGCCCCAACCTTACTGCCTAAGCGTTATCAATGTATTCTGTACACGTCTAATATGTCTGTATGGGATCTTCCTCGTGCTCCAGGTGCCCAGGTGGACCAGTCCGTGTTTGAGGAGTTAATCCGAGAGCGGTTGCCCGAGCTGGCCGAACACATTCCCGACCTGTCCCCTCTGTCCTCCATCTCCCTCTCCTGGTTCCTGACCCTCTTCGTGAGCGTGCTGCCCTTCCGCAGCGCCGTCTGCGTGGTCGACTGTTTCTTCTACCACGGGATCAAAGCCATCTTCCAGCTGGGGCTGGCCGTGCTGGAGGCCAACGCCATGCAGCTCTGCGCCAGCCCGGACGACGGCAGCGCCCTCATGATCCTCACAGGGTAGCGACTTACGCTGCTAAATAGAGTAACCCCGCTAGGTCACTTGGGTTCTGTGAATTGTTATGCCACCGATTTAAAAAAAAAAAAAAAAAGGCCGGAAAACAAAGGTTATATGCAATCACAACCACAACAACAAAAAGCACACACTTTAACAGAACACAGGGGTCAATGTATTCATTCCATTATAGGTTGTGTTAATGTGTGTGTGTGTGTGTGTGTGTGTGTGTGTGTGTGTGTGTGTGTTCCCTGCTCCCACTCCTGTAGTTTCTTGGACAATATACGGAATGACGAGGAAGTGTCGACCCAGCCGTCCTCCTCTCTGCCCGGTGAGGTGCCCGACGCCAGCAGTCCTGCTATTGGACACACGCAAATTACTGACCTCATCAACGACTCCTACGAGGTAAAGGAGCGGTGCTTCGCCACACCACTAGGGGTCCCTCACACATGTCTGTTACCGTCCATGGACTGGTTCATTACAGGCGGGTGACACTGTGATTCTGTGATACCTTTTTTTTTTTCTCGGTCAGAAATTTGGAGACCTTACCGTGAGGCAAGTGGAGAGGCTGCGCTGCGGACACAGGATCCAGGTGCTACAAGCACACGAGGACACCACCAAGGAGAACGCTGTGAGGCTCTCGCTCTTGCTCTCTCATATATCTGCAATATCCCATAGTGTCTCAAATCTTGTAGCTTGCATTGTTTACATTTTTCTACAGTGTACACGTTTAAACTTGACACCAGTTGCAACCAGCCAGTGACGCGTGTGCGTGTGCGTGTGCGTGTGCGTGTGTCTCGTAGCTGCGGGTGGTGACCCCTGATGTCTCTATCACACCAGAGAACCTGTCGTGTGTCTATGACCTCTTCAAGGTACCTCTCATTGCTTTTGTAGTCTTCTTTGACCAAAACATTTGAAAATGATTCACAAGAAGAATATGTTTGCTTGTTTGTTCATTTGGATCTCAAGTCAATGGCTGTTCTTTCCAGAGGCCACTAAACCCCCGCAAATCTAGGATTTTTTACTCAACACTCAAAAAATCGTTGAACTCAACAATATTGTTAACCTAACAAATCTGGTATTTTGGTAGTACATTTCAACTTTGCCAAATTAAAACAAGAGCCCTAACGTAACAACTCAACCTAACTCCTCACCCTTCTCTCCTTCCCTCCAGACGGAGCACTTCATCAACCTCTACTGGGGGGATGGCAGCACGTCTCAGGCCCTGCAGCACCACGACCTTGGCCGACCCTATGTGGAGCAGTACCGCGTGGACCGCGCCCAGTTCAAGAGCCTGTACCGGCTGCTGGCGCCCTGGCTGTGTGGGCTCCACACTGACACCGTAGCCCACAGAACCTTCACCCTGCTGGATCAGGACCGCGACAATCTCATCACGTTCAGGGAGTTCGCTGGCTGGCTGGGTAGGTCGGAGGGAGACTTTGGGATGGTGGGTGTGCATGTTTAAGAGACTAGAAAGAGGTCAGAGTGGGTGCTACATGGAGAGAGAGCGAGAGAGCGTCAAAATGGACTTAGATTCTAGAGAAATGGTTGCGTTGTGAGTCATTGTACAGTTTTTTTCTGTACCTTGGCTGGAGGGCCTACAAATAGCTCTACCATTTTGGAGGCAACTTAGTACTTTAAGCGCTTACCAGGTTTCCACACGAGGATTGTTTACTGGCGGCAGCCAGACCCGCGCCCACCCAGCTCTCCTAGGGGATCTGATGTGGACCCGTGCCCACAAAGCTTTTAAATGAATCAATAGCCAAGGCTGTCAGCTGCAGTGAGGCAGTGAACCAGGGCAATGTATAAGGAAAGTACAAGGCAGTGACAGGAGTAGATAAATAAGGACCATGTAAACTCTATTCGTTAAGCACTAACTTCAAGTGCTCCCCCTTTGGGCTTTATTTTCTTTGTCTCTCTGACATGCGGCCTAAAGACTTTATTTACTGCGGGAGGGGGAGTACATTTTTCTGTCTGCAGTTACATTGCCAACTTCTTTCTTCTTGCGTCTTTCTCTGTCTTTTTTTGTCCCCCAGACACTCTCTACAGCGAGGATCTGAATGTGAAGATCAGGCTCCTCTATCGGCTGCACATCCCACCTGGTGAGCCTAGCCCCAGGACTTTGAACAAAGGTCCACTTTAGTACTCTTCCAAGTTAATAAATCCGTGAATGAAATGATGTGCTTTGATTGGGAGTCTGTGTTTTGTACATGCTGCAGGTTTATGCATTTGTGTGTGTGTGTGTGTGGGTGTGTATATATGTGTGTTTCTTTGCCTGTGCAGCCCTGACTGAAAGTGAAGAGGAACCCTCTCCTATGAAGAGCCCCTTGATATCCACGAACAGACCTTTGTATTTACCTAATGGTATGGCTCGGATCCCTTTCTGTTTCCTACTCTTTCATTGAGTGTTGAACCCGTTGGCAAAGCTATATGTATTTTTATCGGCTTCTCTGAGTTTACATTTCCAAAAGTATGGTTCCACTCCCAGGAAGCATAATCACTAAAGTGCTGTCATGACAGTTATTTGCTCATTTTATTGAACCATTCTGATTCTGGGTAGTCAGGTTAATAATAGGACAGCGTGCAAAACGGTTTAAATAGGTTGAAAGAAAACCGAAAACGTCGTGACGTCCAGGGTTAAGAGTTTGCTTTGAGCTTTGTTTTGATGTCCGTTTTGTTTGGAATGGTGTAGGGAAAGTGAAGGAAATGGAGGACTACCAGGAGCAGTTGAAACAGATGCTGAAGGATCTGGCAAAAGAGAAGGAGAAAGATGTGGAGAAACCGCTACCGCTAATGAACCAAGTCAGGGCTACCATATTGAACCATTTCATTCATTCATTCATACAATTTCATTTGTAAATTCATTTATTGACTAGCCATCATCTAGATGCGTGCAGAGAACACATGATATCCAGTGAAACACACAAAGCCATTGTTGTTTTTTTAACGAGGCCCCTTGTCCTTTGTCTGCAGCGTGAGTTCATCCAGTTTTGTAAGACCCTGTACAGCATGTTCCACGAGGAGCCTGGCGACAGCAAGCTCTTCCAGGCCATCGCCACGGTCACCAGCCTGGTGCTGCAGATCGGCGAAGTGGGACACCGGAGCAGCTGCTCGGGGTCAGGGGTCGGCTGTGAGGACGGGGCGGAGCCTATCGTGGAAGGGGAGGGACTTTCACAGCAGGACCACCCAGTCTTCAGCACCAAAGAGGAGGAGGAGGAGGAGGAGGGGACCAAGATGAGTTATCTAAGCCCGACAGAGAGCGAGTGGACTATGAGCTATGCTCAGATATTGGCGTCGCTGCTGACCGAACAGGTGCTGGTCAATTTCTTTGAGAAGCCTGTTGATCTGTCGGCCAAGCTGGCTGAGGCTAAAGTGAAGCAGTACCATGAGAGGGCCGGGTTACTCGTGCTACAGCAAGGGACCAGCTGATTGGCTATGGCTGAGGGACCCAAGTCAATCTGCATCGTCAGTATAGGTTGTGGATGCCATTATATGGGCATCTTAGTCGGCGATAAGCTTTCTTGCACCGGGCTTTGTGGCCTTTCAGAACATACATCATAGCACCGAGTCTTCATTTGTGCCTGTAGTGTAGTGTGTTAGCATTATAGCGGGTTTTTTTTTTTTATTGTCCAGCCAAATCAAATCTGAATCGGATCTGGGAAATAAGTCAACTCAATTTCCTGGTACAAATAGCTGTTTTCATTAACGGGAGAAGAAAGAAATGGGAAAACGGAAATATGAACAGTATTTTTAACTCCTAACTATTTAAACAGTAACCGTCCATGTAGGTCTGATAAGCACAATTCATGAGAGCCACTGACTCTGTATCTGCCACACCTGTAGCAGTGAAACATGTGGCCTTGCAGTTACTGGTGGCTCTAGATGCTGGTGAGAATGATCTCCAAAAATGATAATCAGTCTCCTTTGTCGTTGAATTAATATCATGTAGGCTACTCATTGCGTCCCAATACTTTTCGATAAGCTCCGGATTAGTCCGGACTTTAATGCACTACATGAAACCCTTGTAAAAAGGGAACTTATTCTGGCGCTGTTCATTTCACAAACGTCAAAGATTAATAGACGAGTTAGACAAATTGCCCCATCATAATGGGATAAAACGAAACAGTTGTTTTGCGTCTTGGTTCAGGTGTACGTGGGTAGTACCTGCCTGGTATTACGTATCATATAAGAAGATGACTGCATCAGTTTTATTAATTATGGACCAAGGAGGCCAGGAAAAGTTTTTGTACTGCCAAATATACATTTTTAGTGCCTGAGGATATTACACGTTTGTGTCTGATTTTAGTGCACCTACAGTATATAGTATGTTTTATATATTTTCTTGTACTGTATTGCTTGAATGTGTTCAGTTCTATTTTGATCTATTTTATTGTTCTGATGCTTGACTGTGCCTTAACTTTTTTCCAAAATGGTCAGCAGATCTTTTTTGACGATATTTTGATGTTCTTAAGTTAAACCTTGTGTGTTGAAACCAGTATTATATAGACAATTATACAAAATATCCTGTTTTGTGTAAACTACACAAGCCTGCTGTGCCTGGATGCTGGATTAACACATATTTGATGCCAACATTGACTTTCAGTTATATGATTAAAACCCTATTCCTTGATTTCATTTGCTGTGCATCTTATCAAAGTGTCGTTTTTACTATTTAAAATGTAAAAGGACACTTGGAATCATTTGTAAATTAAAAATCTTCACTTTGGTTTCTGTACTGCCTCCCAACATTCCTTCTACAATATATAAAAAAATAATACAAACCTGATCTAACACACTAAGTACAACTAGTTAGTTAAAACCTGGGACAAGTTAGTGTGTATAAGGATACAGAGTACTAGCAGCCTGCACGGGCATCAAAAGCTCCATCACTTCAGTACAAGCCAAAGGGATACTAAACATCAGCCCCAGATGCAATTTAACAGCTACATGTCATTGACTAGATATTGCACTTAAAATAGAGAACAGCAAACATACAAAATGGTACGCTAGTAAGTAATCCCATAAAAAACCCAAGACTAAAGAAATGTATTTTACAATTTTATTTCCACAACAGCAGCATTAGTTTTCATCCACATTGACTGTCTGCAGACCTGTGGAAAAAGGAAGACAGTTTTGTTATAAGTAGAGCTAAAGAGTAACACAAAATCTACATGTGGCTCTTTGATCAATACCACAACCACACCATGTAGGAAAGCATTTCGTTACTCTAATATCGAACAAGGTGCTTACACTTCGAAATAATGCAAACCATGTATTACTTCTCTAAACCCGATCAAAGTATACGTTTGACCAAATACATAAGGTACGTTTCTAACAGTTAAAAGTTCCCCTAACCAGTTGACAAGCTCAAATTCTGCCCAGATCAGAGTATACCAATAACCAACTATTGCACATCTCACACCAGGCAGAGAAAACATTGGGTCGAACTCTTTTAGTTCATCTCAGGAAGCATTTGACCAAGAAAGAGTCCAACGGACCTTTGTAGGTTGTGACGGGGACGTATGTGACCAGAGTGTACAGCTTGTTGGGAGAGTCCTCATCTTCGTTACGCTTCCTTGACAGGCGGACGCGCATTCGGTATGGCACATTTCTACCAAAACAACAACAACATTCAAATGTACCATTAGATAAGTGTACATGTTACACAGTATGTCTTTTAACCATTAAGACAGTATAATAGTATGGCACATTTCTACAGAAAAAACATTAAAATGTACCATTAGATAAGTGTAAATGTTACACAGTATGTCTTATAACCATTAAGACAATATAATAGTATGGCACATTTCTACAGAAAAAACATTAAAATGTACCATTAGATAAGTGTACATGTTACACAGTATGTCTTTTAACCATTAAGACAAACGCAACACATATACATGAAAATGCAAGGCATGCTACAGCGTTCATAACAAGGAAATGATACAGAAAGTTTTTGTTTTGGTTTGACTCGCTAAAGGCCAAAAATGTTAGGGGAGAAGGGGGGCTGTGCTTTTCATGGCACATTTCTACAAAAAAAAAAACATTAAAATATACCATTAGATAAGTGTACATGTTACACAGTATGTCTTATAACCATTAAGACAATACCATTTTACTTTTAAAGGAGCACCCTCATAAACGTGGGGGTAAGTAGGATCCTTACATTGTCGAACCCTCAGCTGGTCATGAAAAGCACAGCCCCCCTTCTCCCCTAACATTTTTGGCCTTTAGCGAGTCAAACCAAAACAAAACCTTTCTGTATCATTTCCTTGTTATGAACGCTGTAGCATGCCTGGCATTTTCATGTATATGTGTTGCGTTTGTTCCAGTAATATAAAAAGGGGTTTATTCCAACGAGCTCACAACACATTTGAAATTTAAGCATCTGTCCTGTGCCAAGTCTTTCTTCAAGAAAAACAATGCCATTATTTATCAGGTCCTTTTTTGCAGTATGACAGTGATTCTGAAAGACAACCAAATTAAATCATGCCAAATCTCCCAAAACATGGTGTGCCAATGACAAGATGGTAACAAAATAATAGGTGCACATGTGGCCCTTGGTCCACACAGCCTTGTTCAGGCGAGTGTTGATGCGTAGGTGCTCACCTAACTCCCTTGGTCCACACAGCCTTGTTCAGGCGAGTGTCAATGCGTACGTCAGGGGTTCCCATCTCCTTCACGGCAAATTTGCGGATCTCCTTCAGAGCGCGGGGAGCCCTCCTCTTGAAGGACCTGGACAGGCACACAAGTCTTATTAGAATAGGCTACAGCAGTTCAATGATCCTGGTGGAGTGTTACCATACAACACATCAACTGCAGACAGACAGCGTTTCCCAATGGGATTGTAGTTAACTACTTTAATGAGGGCCTTGTATGAATCCCCCTGCTGCATCTACTCATAAGACTACTACATGACAGGCTAAGATTTTCCATGCTTTAGTACTGCATAGCACTTATTGCCATTGAGATCTATACAGTAACTTTAGACAGACTCGTTCAGAAGTTATGAAAAGGAGAAGTTCATGCTGGAAAGTGTATGTATAGTCAATATTAATAAATAATTCGCCGAGTCAGTTGTATGGGCTAGCTAAAAAGGTAACAGTTGAAAGTTATTGCTCTTTTAAGTGACTTGTCCTGCACAGGCCTCTAAAGCAGAAAACAGAGTCCATATAATTCTGTGGCAATTATTGCATATTCTAATCACCTACAAGCACACTACTGTTCATATATGTCCAGTGGATAATGTGGACTTGGGATTTGATTAGAGTTTTTTGGCAAATGGTTTTTATGAATGTCAAAAAGTAGCTAGATAACTTCTTTCCTGTCGAGCTCACAGAACTGTTATAATCCATACTCCGCTAAATTATTCTCGTGCAGGGCTTTACAGCAAATTACATTTAGCATTAGATACATTTAACATCTAAGCAAAAATAACTATTCGCATGCATCTATGCTCATGTCTCATTGAAGCAGATTATTATGAAATCACAACTACAAGCAAGCATTACAATAGTGCTTTTGTCAAACTGTAGCAGAAACGGCAAAAGCGGTGTACAGGTACTTACACGCCATGGATGCGCTTGTGGACGTTGATTGTGTACTCCCTGGTCACTACCTCGTTGATGGCAGAACGCCCCTTCTTTTTCTCACCTCCCTTCTTGTTTGGTGCCATCTAAATAATAAATTAGGCTTTCATTATTTACCCATGTTAGCGGCAAATAAAATATACTGGTTGGCTATACAGACAACACGTTTAACTAGAGTAGCCGGTCCCTCGCATAGGGGGGTTAGATTTTACAATGACCCTTGTCTGTGTTGTGATTTTAAAACGTCAATGAAAATGTTGTTTTTCGGAAAATGGCAAGCGTATGACCAATAGTAAACAACTGAGACGACTTGTTTATTCAGGAAAAATATATACCTTTGTCATATGGGCCCTGTCAGGTAATGACACCGATAAGGCATGTGAACGTTTTAATTCCGAAGCAAGCCATCCATGGATATAATGAAGACTGCTCAGACAAAGAAATTGCACCTTCCGTCATTCATTGGCTCACAAAAACAGCCTTTACCCTGAAACGTTCAGTGAAAGGCTTGACTAATACTTTGACATTTACGTTGCCTTGCATAAATGGAGGCTATGCATTACTAGCTAGATGTCAACATAGGGACTGACAGAAATTTGCCGAGTGACAGCTAAACTGCTTGAACCATTCTAATTACCAATCAAATTACTGGCACTAAACATAAAGAATGTGCTCGTGGTATAGCTTCAGAATTGGTCTTGCACACGTTCAACTAAAATTATGAAGAATATGGTTGTAGAGTCAGGATGGGATTGGATAGCTCAAATGATTATGTGAAAACTGTACTCACTCTGCCCGAGAAACGTCGGAAAGGATGTTGCAAGGGCTCGTGACTACTAAAAGCGAAGAAGAATAAGGTTAATATCCGGGTTATTATATTTTGCAAAATGCTGTCTGTGTAGCTCCCGTTGAGATGTATAAAAATGCAACTAGGTGTACATTTATTAGAAAAAATTACGTGGAAAATAATTTTTACTCTGACCTGGGGTTTATGCAAAACAGACATAGAAGGCCCGATTTAAAAAACATACTGTGACTACATTACCCATCGTTCACACGTACATTAGGGTTAAGTCAGAGGTCAAACAACTTCTCCCCAGTGTTGTGAATGAGATTGAAACGGATTTTGACACTTTCAGAAAGACATCTTACTTCATATCTCACCATTGGATTTTCACAAGTGGATATTAGTAAATATAACAATAATACTGTTAGGTAATTCAAGTTTTGATCAATGTGGTTTTACAGAGGGAAAACTCAAATTTACTATGACTTTACCGGCTAGCTAGCTAAAGTTGGCTAACTTTAGCAGAAGCTAGCTAGCTACCTATGTTTGCGAAGTGGGCTATTTTTGAGCTTTTTAGCCGTTTTGTTAGCCTTCAGATACTCCAAATGTATGAACTGATTAACAATAGCTGCGTATTGAACACTCTATGTACCGTTAGTTTGCTTATAGAGATTTGACTTATTTATTGAGAAAATATCAATTGGAGCAACGATGACACTCGCCCCGAAGGAACTCGCCAACCTCTTGGGCATCATATCCGAGGAGGCTTGCACAAACACTTTCGAAAGTCTCTCAACTGCCTTCCATCACTACTTTGGGAAAACCGAACATTTCCGTGTAGGCTCGGTGTTAGTGATGTTGCTCCAACAGCCAGACCTGCTGCCGAGCTCTCCTCAGCGGTTGACCGCTCTCTACCTTCTATGGGAAATGTACCGCACAGAGCCACTAGCTGCCAACCCCTTTGCTGCTGTCTTTGCTCACCTACTAAACCCATCACCTGTTGGGGATGAGCAGGAGAAACCATTATCTGGTATGTGTTTCTGGAGGGAAATAGGGAGTTTGTGGCCAACGCATGTCTGCTTAACTACTGCAGCTAGTTCTGTTTATCATCAGAATTGTACCATTTATACGTTTGATTTCATTTCCAGGATTCCTGCCGCCCATCACTGAGCCAGAGAAGTTCTTTCTCTCCCAGCTGATGTTGGCCCCTCCCAGAGAGCTCTTCAAGAAGACTCCAAGACAAGTGTCATGTATGGACGTTGGCAATATGCCCCAGTCCATAGACATTAGTGGGCTTCAGCTTGCCTTGGCAGGTATTGAGCATTTTATTGCACTTGCATATATCACATTGCAGTAAGTTGGTATTTAGATGGGTCACTGTCTTTGAGAATTGCTTTTAACCACGAACTTGAGGAGCATGCTGGAAGCACACACTACAAACCTAATTACATAGAGTATTATGCTATATTTTTGGGGGGGGACACGTTCCAGAAGAAAAATCTAAGGTAAAGAAAAGTCTTTAGTAGTTGTAGTAGTAGTGGTGTCTGTATTCTATCGCTCACCACTGAGTAGGTTTCTATTTTTAATCAGCTGTTTTTTACGTGTGGTCCAGAGCGCCAGTCAGAGTTACCTACCCAAAGTAAGGCCAGTTTCCCCAGTATCCTGAATGACCCGGACCCCGATTCATCCAACTCTGGATTTGACAGCTCAGTGGCCAATCAGATCACAGAGTCACTGGTCACAGGACCCCGCCCTCCCTTAGAAAGTAAGTAAAATCTTTTTAATAATTCATTGTATACCTATCAACCCTATATGAAGCTCACCAGGGAGATTCCCTATGAAAAACCTTGAAAAATCTATTCAACAGACAACTCTTAACCACGAAGAACACGCATGCAATTCAATATATACCCTCTCGTTAATACTAATAAACTGCAATAGGCTTACGTAAACAAACTTTGCTGGGCTAGGCTATTTGGTATTTTTTTGCCACCGTTAACCCCACCATGATTTTTCAGCTTAACAATATCTTCATATGTAGGGCTGTATATTTTTCTTTTGAACACTCAATCTAACCCTAAGGACACAACCACTGTAGCTAGCTTGAGGGGGTGGATGTAAAAGTCATTGTGGCAAGCCGACAAGAAAGCACTAGGATGATTTGGGGTAAAAATGACACCCACACTAAGGACATTAGGTGGAAAATAAAACAGAACGTTGTGCACTCAACGGTGTAATCCGTGGCTGTCAAAATGTAATGAATTGAGTAAGCGTTAAAAATATATACATGCAAAATGTATGGACAACAGACACCGTGAGAATGTTGTTCCACGGCCTTGAGATACTCTGTAAGGTTGACAAACGGGGGGAACCGTTGAACTTGGCAGCTTATGTCATTGCTAAATATTATATTGCACCTTGTGTGACTCCCAGATAACTTTGGAAACAGTGGTTTCAAATAGACATCTTTCGCAAAGTTCATATTTGCACTGCAGGAAAGTTGACGGGGAGACATTTTGAACTGTTGAATGCTGCGCTCGGTACCCAACGTTTCTCTTGTGACTGTTTTTTTTCTTTTCTAGGTCACTTTCGTCCAGAGTTCATCCGGCCTCCTCCTCCGCTGCACGTGTGTGAGGACGAGCTGGCGTGGCTGAACCCCACGGAGCCAGACCACAGCATCCAGTGGGACCGCTCCATGTGTGTGAAGAACAGCACTGGGGTGGAGATCAAACGCATCATGGCCAAGGCCTTCAAGAGCCCTCTGTCTGCTCAGCAACAGTCTCAGGTTAGTGGAAGCATGATCTAAGACACAACACTCAATGCAACATTAAAGCAACACCATTCCCGTTCCGTTCACTTGTCATTTTGATTACGCACGTGTGAATTGATCTGTATGTTAGTTAGTGAGTTATGATTTACACCATAAACCTGTGTTGACGTCTATTTTCTTTGCATGTTAGCTGCTCAGTGAGCTGGAAAAGGATCCTAAGCTGGTGTACCACATCGGACTGACTCCAGCCAAGTTGCCAGACTTGGTGGAGAACAATCCTTTGGTGGCCATCGAGATGCTGTTGAAGCTGATGCAGTCCAGCCAGATCACAGAGTACTTCTCTGTGCTGGTCAACATGGACATGTCTCTTCACTCCATGGAGGTGGTTAACAGGTACAAGTAGTTGGTGAAGCGATGCTCACACTGAAGAAGTGTGCTTTAGGACGTCCTTTTTATTGTGTGTGTGTGTGTGTGTGTGTGTGTGTGTGTGTGTGTGTGTGTGTGTGTGTGTGTGTGTGTGTGTGTGTGTGTGTGTGTGTGTGTGTGTGTGTGTGTGTGTGTGTGTGTGTGTGTGTGTGTGTGTGTGTGTGTGTGTGCACGCGCGCGCATATTGTGTTTGAACATAACCCCCGGTTGTCCATTTGACCGAATAGGCCCATCTGATTTTCACTACCAGACGGTTAAAAGATTTTGCAAACATCCTATTTTATTTCTTTGTTCTCGGGAGAAGGTTGTATTCCACCCTGTCTGTTTTGTGTGTTCAGGTTGACGACAGCCGTGGACCTCCCACCGGAGTTCATCCACCTCTACATCTCCAACTGTATCTCCACTTGCGAGCAGATCAAAGATAAATACATGCAGGTAGGAGAGCAAGGCTGGTCTCTTCAGTTTTAATGCGTAGAAAAGTTTTGTTTTTTTAGTTCAGACGGCTTTATGGTCTCAGGTCCCCAGGAAGCCTGCTCTGATAGTGAAAAGTGCTTACTTTCTCAGAACGGAAGCAAACCTGCGAGATATTTGGGAGATATTGTGAGAAAGTTGGCTGCATTCCACAGAAACCACGTAGTTATGGATCAGTCTATGTTCTTTCTTGCCCCCCCCTGCCCCCCCATAGAACCGCCTCGTGCGCCTGGTGTGTGTGTTCCTCCAGTCCCTGATCAGGAACAAGATCATCAACGTCCAGGACTTGTTCATCGAGGTCCAGGCTTTCTGCATCGAGTTCAGTCGCATCCGGGAGGCTGCCGGACTCTTCCGTCTCCTCAAGACCCTCGATACCGGAGAAAACCCCGTAGAGGCCAAGTCTACCAAATAACGCTTTTGTAGAGCCGTGACCTGACCTGCCAAATAACTCCCCCTTCTCCACCACGGATGAATCCAAGAGAGACATGTCATGAGATAACACTCCTCTGCCTACTTACAAAGAAGCTGGCCACAGAGCTGAATTCTTTCCCTAGGCCTCTCTGAATTCTCACACTCATACTACAACCTGTCTGAAGTCCTTTTCTGAACTTGAAGTGTGTTTTCTTCTTTTCTGTATTTCTGGAAAAACTCAAATGGACATCTTGTGAAAAGAAATTGGAATAAGAGCAATTTATTTTCCCTTTTCAAGATGGATGCTTGTAAGTTTTGTTTCAATAAACAGATGGTGAATTGAAAGTCATCTGTGTAGATATTTGCTGTTTGCTTTCCATGCTTCTTAAAGTTACTGTGTTTAAGAAGCCAGTCAAACAATCCAACGTGCCAATGAATTACAATTTGCAATTATGACTACAAGAAGACGTAACTGCCAGATTTATGTGTGGGCCAAGCAGTGATTCACAGCAGACAAATTCAAACAGATATGACAACCTATCTAGGTTGGATAACTAATGGTATTTTGTTCTAAAGCAAAAATAATCAGCAGCTACTTCTATAAAGTTAAAATGTTATCACAAGTAAATTGCACTGTATTATTATTATTTCTTTTATTCATAACAAGTCCAGAACACACATTTGTAATACAAAATAATCTTTAACTTTATTTTTGTTTTGATAAATCGCGATAGAACTATCTGCATGTTTTCGTGATTTGATTGATTGATTTAAAAAAGTAATTGGTTGAAATGTTAAAGTAGAAAAAACTAAGCGTTTACTCTGAAGACAGTAATGTGAAGTATGAACTATCCTGTCGTCCAAATATTCCAGATACAGTTTATATCACGTGGGAAGTCATATTTTCTTCATGCCTCGTGCCATGAGACAGGCAAAAACTGTCATCACCATCTTAGGCTTGACTTCAACCAGGTCCTCGGGCAGGGCGTACACCCTAGCACCAATCTTCCTGGCCATGGAGATGGCATACCTGGCAAAGACAGCAACCACAGCACTGCGTGAGCAATGGACAACTTAATGCATATAAACCGATTTTTCCAAGTGCAACAAAGTCACAGCAATCCTAATGTCCGAGAGGAGGTTGAAAGTGAGGAGTGCAAGACGCTATAAACTATTAGAAAAGGAAAGGGATGTAAGAGAAACAGTGGAAGAAACGTTTTAATTCAACCGTTTCAAGGCGATTGATCATTGTTTGCCAACGATGCTTTAATGCAAAGAGTGAGCACTAGTTTGGGATGTGGGTTTGGTCAAGCCTTGGAAATACTGCGCAATACATACTTGGCGTTATTGAGCATCTCCACTTCTGTCAGGTCATCGTCCTTGAGCAAGTCATAGCGGATAGAGCCAGGCTGGATAGCATCAATCAGGTCCAGGACTGGCTTGCTGCTGCTTATGGACCTGTCCTGTAAATGCACAAAAAAAAAACAGAATCTACACTTAATATCTGCTTCTTTCAGTTGAATAAGTCCTTCGTAAAAAAATAAAATAAATACAGAATTTTTTTGTGAATACATGAACCTTAAACCACGGAACGTACAGTGCATTTATAAAACAAACGTCTATGATTGTTGATGCAAGTCAACATATATTTTTAAACTGTTTAAGGTGACCTCTGATATCAGCGTGGAGGAAGCCTACCTTGAATCCAGAAATAGTGCTTTTGCCCGCCTGTGTAAGCGTGTCATTGGTCCAGGAGACGATGGTGTCATCGTTGACCTTCTGCCCATCACCAAGGTCCTCCAGGATGTTTAAGGTGTACCTGTTGAAAGACAAGGACCATGTCTCAACGGTTCCTTTGTGATTTATTTTTAAGAATAGTTGGGATTTTGTTTATCTCAAATCCTCTATGAACCCCATAGACATACTGCACATTATAGTGTTTGTTTCTGTGATTCTAGTCCTACCTTCTCATTAGCTGCCAAAGCAGGGCGAGGGTGAGCGTGCGGTTGCCTTCGTTGAGGTCCTGGCCAGCGATGCCCACCAGAGAGAACTTGGCCTCCTTCTTACCGAGCTCTACGGCGTAGTTACAGTTCTCCAGCTAAACACCACAGAGCAGAGGAAGAAATAATAACTCTAAAAATCATTGCACTGGTGGTTTATATGGCATTATCCAAACAGAAACGATGAACCTATAGGGTCTGAGATCGATTGAAACAGACCTCCAAACCTGTATGCTCTATCTGTTTCATATCGATGTTCGGGTGGTAGTTTGAAGTAAATCTGTGCGTTGTACCTTTTTCATGTTGCTTCCCAGTTTGGGGTAGGGAGGTTTGTTCACCCGTTCCCAATCCACTGGCACGTTGATCTTCTCATACAGCTGGAAGATCACCATGGCATCGTCAAGGTCCCTGGGTGACAAACACACATTCGAATTTTTTTCCGGAATTCATTACCAAGAGTCCAGGTCTGCAGGGCATCTTTCTACACAAAATGATTGCTGCCATGACCTTTAAGTTGAACCAATAATACATTAAGTGACAGATGGAAGAGAGGCTACTTATATACAGAGATGACTCATTTGACACGTAAAACCAGTTTTTTCCACAGCTGAACGAAATGGAAGACAGGTGGAAGGGTTGCTGCTTACGCATAGAGATGGTTGACACGGGGATTGACCCCCAGGGAGTTCATCCAGTTCCTGAAGGTACGCTCCTCCCTGGTCTCACCTGCCAGAACAACGGACGTTTGGTCAAACTGACCAGTACATGTATGACCTTTTCCATGACTTCATGACTTTTATTCCGGTCTTTATGGTTCATTACGTCACCTCCATTTACCCGCTGTTATTATGATAAAGAAGTTATCAATCTATTACCTCGTTAAGCTATTTGAGGTGATAATATCCCTTAAAGGAATAGATTATACTGAAGTAACCATGGGGGCGTGGCAAACGTACCCTCGATGGAGCTCCAGTCAATATCTTGGTTTTCTGGCTTCTTCAGGGCTGGGTATTTGTTGAACAGATTGGCCACGTAGGCCAGGTTCAGCTTGGGGTTGCCGCGGACGACGTCCGTTGCCGTGACAAACTGTCGGCAGCCGAGACGGTCAGCCTGGACCAGCATGCACTCTGCTCTCTGCAGGTCATCCTTCTCCTGATAGCGGGCACCAACGAGAAATTAAGAGATCCATGTTGGCCACTCTGAGCAAATACAGAGAATATTTGCTGGTTTTCAAAGCCCTATCAAACTAATTCAGAACTAAGTAACTTATTAATTCTGATCATTTTCCTTCCGAATGTTGATTGCATGCCCCATGTGAGTTGTACAAATATATGTAAAGTTTTAGTTTATGCTCTGTGTTATGTATGTTGTTGTTGGCCTCTCTTAAAAAAGACTGTACTGTTGCTCAATGGGACATCCTGCATTATTATGTAAGAGAAACCAACTTCCGCAGGAAAACAAACATGTTTACGTAATTGTTTTTACTGTCACAAGTTATAAAATGGCAAAAGAAAAGTGTTCGCTAAACATACCAAATATTGTAAAAAACATGACACCTAAAGACCAACATTTTCAGAATTTCCAGAAGAATACTGTAAAGAACACAACCCTTTTACAAACAACATTCCCAAATCTCATCCAAAACATACCTCAATGTGTACAAAGGACAATGTCAACAATTACTGACTGTAATAATGGCCACATAACAGTATTGCTAATCCTCCCAATATGAAAAGCCAAATCCCTAAATCATATCCAAACAATATACTGTATCTCTACTGGCCCAGTATTTTCACCATTTTACCTAAATACGTAGTGAAAATGTTATCAATATGATATACATTCCATGCAAAACAATCAAATCACTAGTGACCTTTTTCACTGTCATTGGTTGATAAGCCAATGGAAAGTGTTAACATTTTGCATGTAAAGTGTCAATGAATGTATTTGTGATGAACAATTATGAGGAATAAGTGTTATCTGTTGTGAGAAGATTCTTTTGTTTTGTAGACATGAGTTACAAAATTAATGTCTGACATTTGTCTGGAGAATTATAACTTCAGTTAGAGAACAGTGTGAACTGTTTCGCAAAAGACTGCTTAGCATTTGCATTTTGTGTCAAATCAATGATAAATGATATGTGGTTGTGGAGAAAGGGCCATCTGTTTCTATGGCTGTGTTACTGTTTTGATAAAAGGGATTCTGTTTCAGTGGGTTAAATTATCGAGAAAAACTGTAATGGGAGTAGAAAAACTGGGAAGCAGGATCTACTGAACAAATAAGGGCACCATTGTCTGTAAGTGTGAAACACTTTAGCTCAATTTCAAATCCATGGGACCATCTGGTTTGATGGCCACTAACTTTTGTTTTAAGAGGATCACAACATACCCTGAGTCCAGACATGTCGATAGGAATAGAAGGGATGCCGTCTTCCTCTCCCTTAGGGGCCACCTGGTTCAGAATGTTGAAGTAGGCCTTGGAATCCTGGAGCGGGGGCGAAAAAAACACGTTGGGTTAGCTTTTTGACTGGTCGATTCCATAGTGCGTAAGTGTGTATTTTTGTGTTTCTATTGATATTGATCAAATTTGTCTAATTTTGATCATTCTGATATAAATACCAAGATTAGGTACATTTAATGTAGATTTAATGAATCTGCAAATGTCCACACCAAAAAGGGTGACAACGTTTCAACCAAATGGCTCTTAGTCTGGTCTTGTAACTTTTTACCTTGATGTCGGAGCTGAAGTTTGCGAGCTTGGGACAGCCAGCCTGCTCCAGGTGATAGTTGGCCCAGCGCAGGAGCAACTCCTCTGGGGACAGCTTCATGAGGTCCTCCAGACTCTCTCCATCTCTCAGCAGGGCAATAAGGGCTGCACACACACAGTATATATACATCATACAGTTAACATACACACGCGCCCACTCAAAATAACCAATGCTCAACGTTGAGTGGCAGGTACGCAGTCGTTGCGGACACACACCTTCGTTTCTGCTGATCTCTATGTCGGCAAACAGCCCGATCTTGATGACCTGCCACAGCAGACCCAGGACCAGGTGCTGCCTGCCCTCCTTCAGGTCCTCCGCTCCAATGTTCACCACGTGACAACCAATGGCTGACGCCGAGTTCAACGCCAGGTTCAGGTTTTCCTATTTAAACACACACAGGCCAGCAAACCACAGAGGTGTTCCAGAAACAGCTTTCATGCAGTGTGTTCAGTTCAAATCGGGTGCCCGCCATGAGAGTATATTATGTCCTGTGCGTTTTTCCACCTCGTACTTTGCAGACACCAACACAACAGTCACCATTGCTGGTTAAAAAATGAAATATACTGTTACGTTTATTGCCATTGTAAGACATGTAAAGTCCCCGAGAACTTACCTGTTTGGTGAAGGGTGTGAGTTTCTTCTTGTTGATGGTTCTCTCGTCAATGGTGTCGGGGACGGACAAGTTGATCATTTTACTGCCAAGAAGTAAACACACGAGTGGATATTAGAAGAGCACTGCGGCAGACGGCACCCTGAGCATGGTGTTTGAATCTATAGAAAGACACGGAGAGAGGAATACAGGCAGAGCCGTTTCTTGCTATGTGCGGACTATGCGGTTGCATAGGGCCCCCAAAGCAACCAGGGGCCCCCCAAGCTGTCATTTTAGTCTTTCTTCCCTTTAGAAATGAATATGACCGGTCTGTATTGGTAACCAAGCACCTTTGTGTGCTGAGTGAAAACAATTACATGCATATATTTTCCATGGATCTCTTAAAGTGCACCAGATCGATGCAATTAAATGTTAAATGCATGCCCCTGGACCACCTTAGAGGGTTTGGAATTCCCCTATGATAGTTTCCCAAAAATAGGGGCCCCCAAACAACATTTCGCATAGGGCCCCCCAAAAGCTAGAAACGGCCCTGAATATGGGTGCACTTTTCCGGCGTACCACACGCATAACAGGCCGTATAAGAATGGAACGAAAGAAGGCTAAGACTACCATAAGACAATCCCGTCGCCCATAGCTCTGAACAGGTCGTCGCTGTCTGGGTCCATGGCAAGAACATGCTGACAGTCTGGATCCTTCTCCAAAGCTTTATTTACCCAGTTCACAAAGGCCACCTTCTCCTCCTCTGTAAGGGCATGTGTAAAAATGTGGTAAATGTCACATTAGTATAGGTTTTCCAGATGTACATTTATTTAGATATTATTGTTGTGCAAAAGAGAATATTTTGAAATAAATTATCATTAAACAGACAGATTGTTCCTGCAGGTGTGTGTGTGTGTGTGTGTGTGTGTGTGTGTGTGTGTGTGTGTGTGTGTGTGTGTTTGTGTGTGTGTGTGTGTGTGTGTGCGTGTGTGTGTGCACTTGTCCCCATACCTGAGTAGGAGTGCTGTGTTCCTGACTGTTCTGAAGTGCCTGCAATGGCAGTGAGACCCTCCTTCTTGTTGATAGCCTTCCTGAACGTCTTAGCCACTTCTGTGCTCTTTAGACCATGAACCATCTGGGGGGGGGGGGGGGGGGGGGGGATAGACACTGCATTATTAAAAACGTAATAGGAAAAATATCAATTGATAATAACATAGATTAATATATATATTGTGTACTTTCTTTGAATGGCACTTAGGAATGATAATGCTTCCATGTCACCAGAAAAAACACACTTGGGACACCAGAATTCTCTACATGCATTCGCCTGCAAAGGGTTTAAGAAAATGTGCTCCAATTTGCCATAATCTGTGTTTTTTTAAATGCCTTGCACTAGTCTTCATGCAGAAATGAATGGCCTTGAATACTTTTTTTCAAACAATGTCATAAAGATAGAAATGGTGGAATTTAGCTTGATGTTGAAGTGCTGAAAGCAGCTTAAATAAAAATGACGAACTGCCAAAATTTCTTTTGATATATTTTTTAGAAACACCCTCTAATCCAGAGTTCAAGTAATGTATGTAAAACTGAGGTGGTACACATTGAACTCACATCAGTAAACTCCTCAAAGGTGACATTGCCTTCGTGCTGGTCTCCGGTTTTGGTGAGGTCCTGGATGATCTCGCGTACACGGTAGCCAGGCAACGGCAGGTTGGCGGCTTTGAAGAGGTCATTGAGCTCACCTGGGCTTAAGTAACCATTGCCGTCAACATCTGGGATAGGATACAGAGAACTTGAATTGGAATTGCCGCAATAATGTTTCCTGGAAAATTGTGTTCCTCAGAATAGCATGTCTGTTTTTGCTTCCCCAAGTTCCCCTTGTCCTAGTCACAATGACAGAGAAAATGTGAAAATGACAGACCCGTAAGAAAGTCAAAGTAAGTGGGTGACATTGATGATATATTTCTTTTTTTCCCTCTTTTTTTTCAGTGATAAAAGTACACATTTGGTCCGGTGGCAAGTGTGAAGTGTTTTTGTTGTTGAGGCAAATTCTTTTACCAATCTTTGAGAAGGCCTCTCTCAGTTCCTCCAACTCGTCTTGAGAGATCTGAGTTGGAGCAGCCATTTTGAGAAACTAAAAGTGGAGGGACCTGAAAAAAAACAACACATAGTAGTGGTTAAGCCTACCGCTATGGAGGAAGTACATCCTCACATATCAGCACTACAGTAACACTAAGCTTAACAGTAACCTCCCAGATGGCCTTCAGATATTTCAATGCAGATGTAGTGCATCACCCAGATACAGAAAAAGTTGTATATACACGCAAGTGTATAGATATCTTTATGACTAATGCAATATTGTTGTTTTATGATTGTTGAATTGGTGAATTATTGTCATAGAGCTAATTATTTATTGCAGCAAGGGAGAACAGAAGATATTGCATGTGTGAATGTTAAAATGAGGATGTTTGCTTATAAATGGGCTTCTCAAAACTCTGCTTCTATATTTCCTTCAACTGGCTACTTCCTACTTGGTGAAACAGTGCTTGATTTACGATCACCCTTTACATTCATGTGTGATCTCGGAACTAGGTTCAACAGTGTCTGCAAGCTCTGATTACCTAAACACAAATAATACTGTATAATAAAACTCGGTATCAAAGTCACACCAAACCAGTTTGTGTTTATGTGAAGGAGAAACAAGGAGAAATAAGCATATGTGAGTGAGAATGTCCTTTTAAATGTAGTCTATTTGGCCTGCTTTAGGCCAGAGCATAGTGCAGTATGTGCTGGGCTCTGAGGCAAACAGTAAGAATTAGAAAGGCCTGAGTATTGCTTTGAATACTTGTGTATCAGTTGCGGTTAAGGAGCAAACAACAAACCTAATCTGCCCCTGAAGGTGTGAACTTAGTAAATGAGTCACACTTTCCAGCATTAACTGTTTAGCCAACAATCTTACCATTTAATCTTAAGCATACAATCAAATGACCTGCTGCTTCTCGACTGTATGCATACATTTAGTTCTAAACTACCTCAAATTCAAATGGAAGAAAAATATAAAATGGTTCTCTGTCCTTTTTCCTTACAAGCACGCAGGCAGGAAGAAGTGAGACAGACTTTCTTGTTACCCATCCCCCAGCTCAGAAAATTACCCTTTCAAACCCCCTTTTGGATCTTCATCAGCACTTTTGGATTTGCCATGGCAAGGATGCCGTAGTTGCCATGATTTTATAAGCCATGTATACAGTGAACTACTGATACATCTGCAAATTGAAGTGTGGATGGTGATCCTCACCATGTTAATTGAAAATGCCACAAATTCCTGAGAAACATTTAAGATGCCTGTTGGAACATGGTCACAGAATCAAAGGCTGTCAAGGAAATGTTCTTCTGTGTCCACATGAAATAAATCATGGCAAATAGATTCAACATGCAAATCATGGTCTCATGTTAAAACGTTTAGCTTACTCTACTTGTCGATAAAAACGAGTCAAAAATCATATTAACAATAATAATATAGCAATAAAATAACGTGGGTAGGATTTTTGGGATGGAGAGGTTTATCAGAACGACAGTTGGGCTTGAACGTCTTATCAATTAAATGTATTGTTCCAGTAAATCACATTGACTAAAATATCATTTCTGCGTGAAGTTTTAAAACACTTCATCACGGAATGTACCAAACAATGTGTTAGTTGTGCAATTTTGTGTAAAAAGAATGAAAACATTGCAATTCAATGGCGGCTTCTGCTGAGCCTAAAGACCTGAGGAGGATACAGAAGATTACATGTGGATGTGCAAGTCTAACTCTTTGATTTATGATTTTTGCATCACTTGCATGATAAACCAACTACATACATTAGCTGCTCAAATATCAAGCCTTTTAAGTACAAGATAGAAAGGCAAGGGTGACAAGAAAACATGAGATACATTTCTATAGTTAAAATAAGGCTAACCACATACTTCCTGTAAACTCATTTCAGTGCAGTCACAGCTCACTTCTTCTATTCAATTCCCGGTTCTGCTAACGAAACATTTTGCAACTGGTTGTTGGGGTGCTTGGCAATACAGCCCTTTATACAGCTTTTTCCATTTATTTTAGTCATTGAATTTGAATTTATAATACCAACTGGCCTAATTACTTTACCGTTTTTTGAAAGTATGAAAAGACGTGCAATGCATTTGAGAGTCAAAATAGATTCTTGTCAGGTTAAAGCAATTGCATTACTTCTCATCAAACCACAGAAAGCCCCCAAAAGATGAGTGGAAACTGAAATTGCAGAGCCATCAAAAGAAACACCCAGGTAGTGAAACAATAGCAAACACACAGACCCACATCCACACAGGAGATCCACAAGCATATTCTCCAGGGCATCCAGAATGGAACAGGAGATGGACAAAGAGGCCTATGGGCCCAGGAGAGGGAGTTACCTGAGAGAGGTGAAGAGAGACTTGCAGGTCGGTCAGGATGAGGTTACCTCTTGGGGCAGTTCTGACGTTCCTACGCGTGTGTCTACTGCTCTCAGTGCTTGACAGGCAGCGCCCCCGTCTATCAAGAGCAGAGCGACAAAGCATCTATTGAAATGCAGGAGGAAGGAAGTGACATGCGAAACTTGACTGAAAGAGGAATGAAACACGTTTTGACTTTATATGGCAATACACGCAGCTCACAACTCTTTGACAAGGTGAAGCGGTCAAACTTAGATACAATGGTGCCGTGCACTATGATTGTGATGCTGGTCGACTTCAAAAATAGCCTGGAGGATTTTACGTTACATTGTCATGCTATGGTACTTCCAAGCTCTGACTGCAATACAGAGGTATACCATGGAATAGAAGAAATATGAACAGGACTTTGGTTCTATTGATAAAACCAAAATAGTACCACTGTGAGCAAAGTATAGTCTTAGTTTCCTTAGAAGGTATTTACTTAACTGCCGCTTCCTATTTAAAAGTGTTCCCTCTGAAAACAAAATGACAGTGATTTAATAACATTGACTTGCCCAGGGGAATAGTTGAAACGTGCTTATTACCTAGGTGTTCAAGGCAGGTCTTGAACATCCCATTCAAAAAATGTTGCAACCTGTTTATTTCTTGAATGTGACCATTCCGGTCACTGAATAACAAAGGAGTTTCTGGGGTGTCGATTGTATTTGGGGACATTTGAGGGAGGGAAACAGAACCATTCCCACCTGAAACTCCTATGGAATGTGGTGCTGATAGGTGGGATTGGTCTTGGATCCATTTTGAGAAAGAAACGTTATTGGAGAACCTTCAGTATTTATCTTGGGATGGTACCAGGGCTGGAGTGGGTGCCATTAACAGGAAATAATCCCCTTTGAGATTTTGTTAATGTTGTGCTGTTTATGAAGAATACATGAATAAGTTCAATCTTATTTTGTGGTTCTATCATATTAAATACATATATTTACAGATGAGAAAGGATTGTCATTTTGCGTGAGAAGTCTGCGCCTAATTAGTACTACAGACACAATAAAGTTCCATCTCCTCTCCTCTCTCCTCTCCTCTCTCCTCTCCTCTCCTCTCCTCTCAAGTGTGCAACCACTTAAAAGACCGGTAAACACAATGCTATGCACCTCATAGTAAAATGACCTTTAAGGAGTGTTTGAAATGGAACTAAATAAAGACATCCCCATCTACTGAGGAAATGTAACACCTCAGGGGACAGCTATTAGGACCTCACTTCATGAAATGGATAGTGTCATAACATTATGACAAGTACTAGGCCTATGAAGGTTCTACGGCAGGCATTGCAAACCCAAGCAAAAAGAAGCTCAGAGGAAGGCATCCAATTGTACAATTGCCAGTGGGATCCATAAAGTAAATTCCAATCCATTCCATTCCCTTCCATTCAATCCTAGGCTTCTCCCTTGTCAACTAGATGGTCAATGACGATGATAAAAGTAAATCATTTTAATTGCTGTGGTATCGATATCCATTTTTGCCTCAAACTTACGCACAAAGACAAAATGTAATTCAAACTAGTCTGCATGGGCCAGACTTGATTGACGGTTGCTATGGCGGTTTCCAAGTACTCCAGCTAACCGTTACTAAACAGGAAATAGCTGTAGCTATCCCAAACAATCGACCTAAACACGGTGAGTTCTTCGCTTATTAATTTAAATGAACGTAGCTAAAGAATCATCCGGAGACTCGCGAGCAAAAACATGTCAGATTTTGTTGGAGGAACGCCAACTAGTAGTTGTTAGCTTAACAGTATCTCCTAGCTATCTGACAAACTCAAACAGGCCTCAATCACGTTTATTTATTTGTTGACTGGTGTTCTAATAACAATTTAGAACGTAATATTATCAGCAAGACCAAAGTCATTGCTGATTTTAGAACAAAAACTATAAATCAAATTGTAATCAAAATAGTCTAAATTGAAAAGGTTACGTCATACAATATGTGTGTTATTTTTTTTTGTAAACTTCATAAAGTGGGTAAACTCTAATAATGTTTCAAAGAAATCTTCCTAGCCACATCTATACTTCCTTAAGAAGCTCAGATCTTTTGTTATTGATAAGTCTACCATCTTATGTTTTATAACATTTTAGTTTGCAATGTGTTATGTTATATCCACCGACTAGGTTAGCTGAACCTTGCAAAATATCAGGTAATTTCTCAACTATTCCTGGATAGTAATTACAACTAGTTTAGTGGTGGGGGGTTGCACCCTTAAAAACGCTGACTATTTGAATTAACCTAATACGTTGACATGAGTTATTTTTACTTTTTCGTTTTTCCCCTACTAATCTAAAATAGTATTTACAGGAGAGAGAGAGAATTCTCCATGTTAGAGTGGCTACCAGCATGGCAACCGATAGTACAAGGCTTCTTCGGAGGCCTTTGCCGCCTAAAAAGGTCCCTCAACTTCCCCCTGTAGTCAAATCACGGCGTCACATGCATGCAGGTAGGCCATAACATCTCACCAGCCATTTCTTAACTCACTTGCTTCAAACTGTTTTTAAATATTAAATAAGTTTGTAGGCCTAAATATCTGAAAGATTATAAAAATGTTCTTCCGTTATTGTAAAGTCAAAAACTATCTTGACTCTTAATTTGACCGTTTAGGCACAGTTTTTGAGCCACTGCCCTCGCTAATTGAAGAGAGAATAGTCAAGAGCGGAACAGAGGGGAGTGAGTCCAGCTGCAAATTCACGTCCCTGTGGGATGATGACTATCCCATGGCCGCCCCTACACCTCTGCGGACTGAGCCTTCGACCATTTTGTTACCTGAAATCATCGAGTGCTTCCCTGTCAGAGCCGCACGGCCCCTGCCCAAGATACCCCTCTTGAGCATCCTCCAGACAGACTCTCGTTACATCCCTGCACCTCCCAGTTTCCGCTTCAATGACTTCTTGAGGAACCCTAATGGCACTGCTGTTGTCCAGTCGCTGGAAGGCCTGAAGAAAGTGGCTCTGTCTCGGTGCAACTACAAAAAGCTAGTGGGCCTCTTCCTGGTGGAGCTTCACAAGGGACAGCAGACAGAGGTCTCCAACCAGGTTATTTCTGCAGAAACTGTGCCAGTGGTTGAGAACAGGATTCCACACAGACAGCTCCTATGTGGTACATGATATGGGAAATCGTTGAGGTTATGATTGCACCATCAGATCTGATGGCAAAATTATGGGGACAGTTAACACACACACTGTATTTCTTTTAAATTTGACAATACGGTTGACTTTTGTCTGTGTTTGTGTGCCATCTGATAAAGAGCTTGTGGCATTGATTCGCATGGAGGCCCAAGCTCAGATGATATGCAGAAGACGCAGTTTTGAAGACACCCCTGTAAGGTCTGCACAGAGGTCTGTGGAGGTCTGGGTTCCACAGTGTCAACAGGAGGTTCCCGAACAAGACAACCAGTGTCCAGGTACATTAAAGCAAAACATTACACCCATTATTCATGGCTGTGAATGGGTGAGGTCTAAGAGATTAGGACAGTGGTTCTGAAACTGTGGGGCGCGCCCTCTAGGGGGGGCGCCGAGGTATTGCAAGAGGAGATCGATGATTTATTTTAATTAAAAATGTTTTATTCAACATCACCGATTAGCATTAATAGAAAGGGGATCGGATTATGATGAGGGGGGGCCCACAACATTTAGTATAGATGATGCCTTGTGATCACTCTGGTCTGTGCTTTTGTGACAGCTTACTGTGTCCATGCAAAGCAAGACAAAGTCCTTACAAATTCAGATACTTAAACAATACCCCAAAAAAGTAGAAATATTTTTGTAATAATGCAAAGTACAGCATGTGTTGCATTATTTGAAATATGCCCGCCTTTGTTCTGTACAGGAAGCGAGATCATTCTCAACTCTGTGACCACCAAACACTTCCAGGGGTCGCGACGGACCAACTCCCCATTCCAGCACAGCGGAGAAGTCATCAGCCCCTCTGAACTGGCCATCCTGGACTGTCTCACAGAGGGGGGCAAGGCCCTAAACCTTAAGGTTGGTGTGTTTAGTTGTTTATGTTAACTTATCTGTATTGTGCATGTCTTCTGCTCTGTATCAGGTAGCATGTTTCTTTATAACTTGTAACTTTGCGAATACAACTTCATAACCGTTAGCATGCACAACTCGAGAGATTTCAAGTCAAATAAAAGTCACCTCGTTCTGACTGACATTATAAGGAGACAGACCAAACTGTCATCATGTGCCATCCCATCTGGGTCTTTTCCGAAAGGATGAACTGTGTGTGTGTTTTTTCCACAGGCCCATTTTGTTGCTGTTCTTCCTGACCTGAGTCTTCTGGCCCACTGCCTTGTCTATCTAAACCTGTCTTTCAATGACCTGCCCGTCCTCCCACTCGAGGTGTGACACGGACACAAACATGTATAAATCCATAACTACTGAGAAATATACGCATGGCTTGTGTGTTGCTCATACATACGCCTATGCTTATTACCCTCAAATGCAGGTTTAAAAAGTGCTCGCAGAACAACTCAGTGAAATGGACTTTTCTCTTGCCTTGTCTCTCCCGGTCACTTTGTGTGCCTAAGGTGTGTGAGCTGACTCAGCTGGAGGTGCTGAAGATGAGGGACAACCCCATCGAGGAGATACCCCCTGGCATTAACCGCCTCGTAAAGCTTCGTACCATAGTCGTCTCCTTCTGCAAAATCACTTTCCTGCCTTTGGAGTAAGAGCCTCTAGGGAGAGCTATTGGCAGCAGAATAATCCGACCTCGCAGTCATGGAGCAGTAGATAGTGGATGTCTTAAAGAGAGACTAGGTCCTATGTAGCTCAAAAGACAGAGCACTGCTAGTGTTTGGGGTTTGGTTCCCCATGCAGTGATGAATCGGCTTTTCTCTCATCCTTTAGATTGTATCATCTGGCAAACCTACAGCTTCTGGATGTGTCTTATAACCTCATCTCAGCACTCAGCAACGACATCAGTAAACTCAGGTACTGACCTTGGAAGCAAACTGTAAACCTGAAGAAAAAAACATGTAATGTGGTATTATTAAGTTGTAGTATTATTATTATAGTTTGATAATGTATACGTTTGTTTAGCAGAGTTCATATTTCACAACGTAGTTCAACATTAAAATAGGTTCCATGTAGGTGAACATATAATGCAAAAAACAACATGAAACATCTGGCTATTCATTTGGGAGATTCTAACTATTTTTAGGGAATATCCCTGACTAAATTTAAAACCTGCAGGTAAATGAAAACTGTGTACGTCTTTAAGTTAAAACACATCTTCCGGTTCGTCATTGATTGGTAGGTATCAGAATAAATATGTCTACAACTCAACATTCCTTCACGCAATAGTCTGACTTTCTTTTACAAACCCAGTTGAAAAATGTAAACATCAGACCAATTTGTGTGCCATTACTCCGTCCCAGCATCTGCTTGGCAATATGTGAGCAAAGGGTCAAAATGCCTTTTGGGATCAAACAATAACGGCTATTAATATTATTCTTCGTCTGAATAACATTTTATAATGATACAACGAAGTTTTGTAGCTCAGCTGCTTTATGCTGAGAAAGCAAAAGGGGGCAAAAAACGTAGCCTGGGGAATGCTCCCATTTTGAATCCAGTGTTTAGTTAAATATTGCCAGAGTTTCACACCGTATCTTTAGGACCGGGTGTGAGCTGTTCATTTAAGGAAATGTGAGGTTATATTCAGATCATCTCAGGATTTTTGCCTCAGGTCACTGGAGTATCTCAATGTGGAAGGGAACCAGCTGGCCGCTATGCCCTGTGGAACGCTCCGCCTACCCCTCACCCAGCTCAAGACCTGCAATAACTTAATGCACCCTTACTTCTGGAAGTTTAGTGGATCTTCACCCCTGACTCTGTTGGCCATGGCCACACATGCCCTCTCAAAGGCCAGTCAAGATTTTGCCAGCCTCCCTCCAGAGGCTCAGCAGGCTCTTAGGAGGTACACATCTTTGAATCTAAAAAAAAATACACAAATCCAAGGAGTCTGTAGGCATTTTGGGAAAATATGTCATAAAGCGAATAGGATTTAATAAGTATGTTAATCAGCTGGCACTTAGAAGGTACTAAATCTAACTACACATTTTGAATGTAAAAAAAACAAATAAATAAACACATGCAAAGGAGTCTAAACATTTTGGGAGAATATGTCATCAAGAGAAGAGGATTTAATAAGTTCTTATTAAACCCTATTTTCGTGAAGAAATGTTATTTTCCAACGGTTGTGTGTTTGTGTTGGTTTCTCCAGGGTGGATGTGTGTGACTGCTGCAAGGGTCCCCTCTATGGCAGAGAACTTGGAATCATACGACCATGCCACAACATATTTGGACTGCACATGGTGCCCTTCATTTTCTATGCTTGCACTCCAACCTGCAGAAAGAGCTTCCAGAGCCAGACAGAGAGCCTGATTCATCTGCTGTATGGAGAAGATCATTCAAAATGAATAAGCAGTGTTATTATGATGAATATCAACATCTACAATAATTTACATTTGATTTAACAAGGTACTCAGGCTTAATGTCAAACTTCACTCCACTGTGCACTTTCACGTTTATGCGCCAGTCTTGTCATGGATTTATTTAAATTAAACTGCACTATTATAAATATGTATGGCATGTGCATGCACGTAAATAAACCAAATAAAAACATGAATTTCGTGTGTAATGACGCTCATGTAAATAAAACAGAAGGTCCAATCATGTCAAAGCAAGGAGGCGGGCATTACAATCCCTTCCGGTGTCAGAGGTTTTGTTGTGTTGTCAAAATGGCTGGGCATGATCATGATCATAATCTTTTGTCTATGTGCTTATGCGATTTAATCAGGTAATGTGTTTTTCTACTAATAGTCACGCACGTAGATATCTGTAATTGCAGTAAAAGCACTTAGAGCTAGATTTCAAGCCTTTAAAAAAAACTGAAATCCTCAAAGCAAGCTAGCTAAAGAAAGACGCCTGCTCCACTGCTTATTTAAGTAAACACAAACGATGCAATGTTTTAACTTTACTCTTTTGACAACAGATTACTATGGTCCTTGATGCTGCCATGTGTGTATCTGAGTTTGGCCCTGACTTTAATCCTGGTTTTGACCGTCATGGGAGTCCGAATGTGGCTCCAACGACGTCGGAAATTGCGTCTTGATCAGAACCACTCCCCAACTGTTGCTTTCTTCCACCCCTACTGCAACGCTGGTGGCGGAGGGGAAAGGGTGCTGTGGTGCGCCCTCAGGGCGCTTCAGAACAGGTAGGTTTCGTTAGTCATCTTCCTTATTGGGTCACTCAAAAGAAAAAAGCCACTATGTGAACTGGTTCTCTGTTGTGTGTACTGGATGTCAGCAGTGGTGCTTCTGTTAATCTATATCCTTCAGCGTATCCTTCAATTACAAAGCCTTGTCTTCTCGCTTCAGATACCCAAATGTATCATTCGTGGTGTACACTGGTGACCAAGGAGTGACAGGGGAGCAGATTCTCGAGGGAGCCCAACAGCGCTTTAACATTAGTCTGATTCGGCCTGTGAAGTTTGTGTTCCTGAAGCATCGTGTGCTGGTGGAGGCCAGCTCCTACCCACACTTCACTCTTTTAGGCCAGAGCATGGGCTCCATGTTCCTGGGTTGGGAGGCCCTGAGCGCCTTTGTTCCCGACCTCTACGTGGACTCCATGGGATATGCCTTCACCCTGCCGATCTTCCGCTACCTGGGGGGTTGTAAAGTAGGCAGCTACGTGCACTACCCCACCGTCAGCACTGACATGCTCTCGGCGATACGGGAGAGGAACCCAAGGCAAGGACATATCCTATTGGTTTATTATACACATTGGAAACCTGTAATTATCTTGCTTCAACTCTCATTCTGTGTTTAATCCCTATGTACCTCTTATGTTACTAGGTTCAACAATGCAGAATACATCTCTGGCAATCCTATCCTGAGTGCCGCTAAGGTTCTGTACTATTGTGCCTTCGCTCTGCTCTACGGCCTAGCTGGCTCCTGCAGTGACGTCATCATGGTCAACTCCACCTGGACCCTGGGTCACATTCTGGCACTGTGGCGTTCCCCCAACCGCACCAGCATTGTCTACCCGCCCTGTGATGTCAGAGCCTTCCTAGACATCCCATTGGAGGATCAGGAGGAAGAGGAAGATGGCTGGGAGGAGCTTGGGAAGGAACTGTTGGTTGGAGACAAGAAGTGTCACTCCATAGTTTCAATTGGGCAGTTCCGACCAGAAAAAGACCACCGGCTGCAGATCAGGGCGTTCCGGAAGCTTCTGGACAAAAAAGGGGAGGGGCCAGGAGGGAGGGAGTCTTTGAGGCTGGTGCTGATTGGTGGATGCAGGAACCAGGAGGATGAGGATAGGGTGCTGATGCTGCGGGGGCTGTGCCAGGAACTGGCCGTGTCAGACAGGGTGGAGTTTAAACTCAATGTGCCATTCCAGGAGCTGAAGCGAGAGCTGGTGAATGCCACCATTGGTCTACACACCATGTGGAACGAGCATTTTGGAATAGGTACAAAAAAACCTAGATGCCTTTTAGTGACCATGACACTGTTATGGTGTTTTTTCCGTTCATTTGTCACACATCTGTACACATTCTTGCCCTGTACCTGCTCTTTGATTGCTGTGCCACTTAACCTTTATTGAAATGAAACCTCCTCTCTCCTCCCTCTAATTCTTGTCCCTCAGGTGTTGTGGAGTGTATGGCTGCCGGCACTGTTATCCTGGCACACAAATCCGGCGGGCCAAAGCTGGACATTGTGGTGCCCTACGAGGGCAGCCAGACAGGCTTCCTGGCCGACAGTGAAGACAGTTACGCTGAAGCCATGGAAACCATATTGGCGCTGTCGCCTTCGGCCCGGCTAGAGATCCGACAAAGTGCCCGCCGCTCCGTAGACCGCTTCTCCGACCAGGAGTTTGAGGCCTGCTTCCTGTCCGCCATGGAACCCCTGATGGGAAAGCTGGAGCGATAAGAGAGACGGCTCCTTGGCGCACCATTACTCATCTACAGACTGAAACCTGAGCCCTCGGGGAACATAGTAACAATGGGTTGATAGGCTGAGGAGGTTGGAATGCAGGAGTAAGGCTCAATTCAACAGCTGTTCTGCTTGCCATTTTCGCATTGTGTAAGAATTCAATTCCAAAGCTTGTATTGTGCTGACAATGTTTGAAGGACTTTGTGCTGTCTATAATCAGTCTGTAGTTATTTATTTCCTAAATGTTTACTTTCACGAAGAAGCACT
>CM030177.1:3016078-3113578 GCA_017639675.1 Aplochiton taeniatus
GGAGGATGAAGAAGAGGAAGTGGAGGGGTGTCCGCCTTGTGTCTCCTCTGGATGGCGTCGAGCTGGGCGTGGTGGCGGTCGTAGGCGCCCCCTCTACACGGGTCGTCGGCCCTCTGGTCCTGGTGCCCTCCCCCCTGTCGGACCGGGTCCTTGCAGGGTGCAGCTCTGGGCTGGACTGCCTGAGCAGGGACACGAACCAGGGGAATGACACTGAAGACGTTTTACCGGAGAAACTCACATAGTGGGTCACGCACAAGACTGCAGTGCAATGACCAACAGGTCAGTTGTGGAAGACACACGTGTCAGCTGGCTGTTACATCATGTACACTTGGCTGGAGAAGTGCTCTGACGAAGGTAGGTAGGTGGAGCGATTACTTTGTAGTGTGCGAGTGTGCAGACTCTGGCAGGGGCTTTCCACTCTGGTTTTGGGGGGAGTTTCTTAACTGGAGGCCCAGGTCTCTGCTGGGGGTTAGGCCTATCAGGGGCTCTGGTCTTGGGGATTTCCACTGAAGAGGAAAGACATTAGTTCATCACAGCACACAGTACTGGTAAAGTAGCCTAGCTGTTTGTGTCCCGCTCTCCAACCCACTGGAATATCACCAATGATAAATAATAAAAAGTAAAGTGGTGTTTGTCTACTGTCTAGCTATAACATACATGCAAAGTGGAGATCATCTTCTGTTCAGCTAGGTAGTTCTGTAACAGTTTTTTTCTTTAAATAAATGTCTCAGAGGTGTGAAAAAAGGGTTTGGATAACTATGGGGTCTGGTGAACAAAAGCCTTGTCACATTGCACCAACATCAATGGAATGACAGGCCTTGATGAGGTATAATACTGGTCTTAGAAATGTGTTTCCTGTATAGATTTGATCATAAGGTCACCACTTCTTTGAGAGCATGTTATGGCACTTTGTGACAAATAGGTGCCACTATACTCCACCTCTTAAAATTATTATAAACTTAATATGAAGTAAATTTATCTGTGATTCCTTTTTTCCAACATTAATGTGTTTGTGCTTCGACAAGCACTAATGGGTTTTTGTGTTAGTTATTGCTCTGAGGGAAAACCGAAACTTAGACGGAGAAATGTCAACAAAATGTGAGTGTGTCAGTACCTGGAAGAGGTGCCGGTCTAACTTGTGCTCCAGCAGTGTTTGGGGCTACAACTCGGTTTCTATGCAGCACAGTGTGACTGAACTCTTCTTCAATCACCTAAAGCAAAACACAGCCAAACACAGCCACAGTGCAACGTCACAGAGTCACCACGTTTACCCTGATGTCGACACATACACAGGCACAAAGCACACAGACACACAAATACAAGTATAATCACTGTTTTACCAAAACCTTTGCACACACACATACCAATATTTTGAGGCGACAAAAGTCGCACAGTGTGTACTTACAATTTGAACGTTTTAATGCCTTATTTTGGGGCAAACGCCAACTTAAATGACAGAAAATAGTTGGTTCACACACCTTCAATCTCAAAGTCGCCTCTAATTCTCAAACCACCCTCTTTCAACTTCGTCTTAGACACCAATTAAACCAGTAACTGTTCACTCTGATATCTCCAGGCCAACTACCCAAGAAGACAGAGAGTTCAAGAAAGGAAAAACGTAGGAGCTATGCACTTCTTTATCCATTTACAGTGTCCAAAGACATTTCACTTTATAACCGAATCATTTCACCGGGGGTAGATACAAGAACGTGGGACTTCTTAACGTTGAGTCCAAAAAACTGAATATCGGTGAGTCCTCAGATCGGTACGTTGCGCACACTTTGACTCTCCCGCTCACCTTGGGGTCCAGGTGTTTGCTGATGCGTTTCTCCAGGAAAGGCCGTTTGAGGACGGAGGTTACAGAGGGCCTGTCACGGGGGCTGACCTTGAAGAGCTGAGTGACCAGCAGGCGGAGGTCGTAGGAGTAGCGGCTGGACACCGGGTTACAGCGCCCCCTACAGATCATGCCCACTAGCTGTCGCAGACTGCTGCCCTCAAACTGCGAGTAACACCCGCACACACAGACAACATATGAGCGCAAGGAAACAAAGTCATCCCATGACGGTATACATTGTGACAGCCACTGCCCGTTAAACATAAACTCATGTGTCAACATTTGAAATGTTCACACTTTAATTATATCGAAACTTACTCTGCCCAATACACATATGATCTCACCCATCTCCCAAATAACTCTCTAATGACACATGCAGTGTGAGATAGGAAGACGCAGCGTGATAGCAGGGCTGCGCTCTAACATCATTAGGCGACATTCAGCTGAACTGGGCGTGGATGGGTGTTAGCAGAGGATCAGGGCTTACTGGATGTCTCAGGGTGCACAGCTCATAGAGGACACAGCCCAGCGACCAGATGTCCCTAAGCACAGAACACACACACACACACAAACCCAGCAAACATCCACACACACAGACACAAGCCCAGCAAACACACACACAAACCCAGCAAACACACACACACACACAGACACACTTGTTGGAAACAATTGGACAACATGATATTATCATTCATAATATTCTTCAAACTCTCTGCACCTGCTAAGTTAATATCAACAGTTAGATTTACCGGCCACAGGAGTTCCGGTGACTGCACAGCAACATAAGACTAAAGTTTTTCCATTTTCATATTTTTGAAAACATGTTGATTGCTTTGTTATGTTTTTATTAAAAAGGAAGTGACCCATAAATGCTTGTTTGGTATGCCAATGTTACTGTAATGGTTGGTGTTAGATGCAGAGGAAACCCTCTGACCTGATTAAAGTCAAAACAGACCCTGACTAGGAAGAAGAACAATGGGCCGAACACACTTGGCTCCAGAAGGCCAAGCAGATGTGTGTGTGCTTAAAAGTATTTGTGTGCGAGGCCACATGAGTTTGTAAGTCTGTGTTTCTCTCTTGGGCTTTTGTAAGGATGGAAACACCCATTGCAAAACGTCCTTACCAGAAATGATTGCAAAAACATCTGGTGGACTATGATTGAGTCATAATTCTTTGATGAGGTTTGTTTGCTGTTTTACTTTTATGAATAACACTTCTTTTTCTTTTCTGCATGGTCAAAAATAAAACAGTCAGTATCTCATGATACTAATTATGACCTCACAAAATAGCCTTTGAACTGTTTAATGTGCTGTACCATCAGCGATTCATGTTGTCAAGTTTTCAATGTAGAACACTTTGGACAGGATCTGCTTTCTGCTCTGTTTTGAAACATCAGATCCTGATAAACGGTAGGTTTATTTTCAGCTTTGGCACTACACTGTCAAACCCCAAAACAGAATATCCTGTGGGTGCCCTCATTCGCAGGTAGAATTTGCAGGAAATGCACTGATGGAGCTCTGCCTTTCGTTTTGCTAGAGCACAGGCACCGGCTGCAATATCCTACAGTAGTTTGAGGTCGAAAAACCACAAGCGCAAAGCAATAAGCGAGAAAGTATGACAGCTTAAACTTCACTAGGATGATTTTTTTTTGGAAGAGAGAACAATGAATTAGAGATTCCAGCATGGAGAAGAGCGAGGTGATGGTTTATGAGGTCACCTACGTCTTGTTGTTGTACGGTCTGTTCTCACAGATCTCTGGGGACAGGTAGTATGGCGTTCCCACACATGTCCTGGCTAGCTCCATGGTGCTGCAGCCAATCACACGACAACACAGAGTAGAGTTGGAGTTCATAAAACATGTGAATCCAAAAATAACTTTCAATAATTGAATTAGCCACGGCCAAAGCAACAGTTAAGATACATTTGTATTACTATGAGCATAACCCCTTCCCAGTGCAACCGATGCCATCATACTGATCGAAAGCAGGGTATGGAAGGGTAATGTTTTGTTTTGAATCCTCCATGTGCTCTGGTTCACAGTTGCCAATGGGTTCAATAATAGCTCTATAATACTTTAACTCACTTGTTCAACATTCTTGCGATTCCAAAGTCTCCCAGCTTTGCTTTCATACCACCAGTAAGAAAGATATTCTAAACACCAGGAAATGACACGTAAGTGATTTGACTTCAATTACAGAACCATAACAAGCATTCATTGTGTCTGTTTGATTTGATAGAGGTAATACACACGTGGAAATACTTGTCCCTGATAAAGCACAGCAGCATATAGGAGCAGAAATGTGCCCGCACTCTGTTGTGTTGAACGACAGTTAGCAAACAGTGAGGCCTTTGTCGAGGCTATGTTAGGCTCCTTACATCTTTCAAAACAACCTCATTCACATCCCCCCCAAATTTGAAACGCTAGTTATTTGGCGGATGAAAATGATAAGACCCATAAATCCAAATGGCAAAATATAAAAGTCTGCTTTTAGAAAGGCAGTCTCCTGCTTGAATTTCTACATGACCATTACCGTGCTTTTATTACTTGTCTGCTTTTTTCCCCCTCCCCCATGAAATCTCCTATTTGGATGACTTTCCATAACTAATGGTCCAGTCAATGGTCTATTGATGTATTCGCTTTAGGGTACAAGATTGAATCGGTCCAGACTAATTCCTGCTTGCTCTCTTCTCCGCAGCCCAGTTTAACATGCTTCAGCGAATGACTTGGCAAGTACAGTGCTCCTCAGTTTAGCTCAGCACAGTTTGCGTCCCCCAATTGTACCTGTGCTTTGATGTCTCTGTGTAGAACTTTCCGGTCGTGGATATGCTTCAACCCCAGACAGATCTGTACAAACCAGTCCACTATCTGAGTAAGAGAGACAACATTATATGGGTTTGTGGGTACCCTCCACTTGTGCAAGTCTCGTGCTTACATTTGTTGTTTAAGTACCTGCTCCTCAGTAAAAAATACTCCTCTCTGCATGCTGATCCTTTTCATCAGATCCCCCCCATCACAGTACTCCATCACGATATACAGGCTGGTGCTCTCTGCAACCACATGGAATATAAGTTGATAAACATTACATGAAGATAAAGATACACCCCTAGAGACACGCACGCCCGTGCACACACAAGCACGCACACGCACACACACACACACACACACACACACACACACACACACACACACACACACACACACACACACACAGAGTAATACGAACCGTTAAATGATTTGAAGAAGGTGACAATATTTGGATGCTTCATCTTTGAGAGCAGTGTCACCTCTTTTGTAGAGGCCTCCTTTTCCCTATGCGACATCTACTTTTCAGAAAGTAGGACAAAAACCGAAACTGAAAAAAACGTCACTAAAATCCTGAGGTCAGCATATGCTTAAATTAGTTTACTGAATAGTAGGGCTACACATCCAGTACAAATAGGCACCTACCTTTCTGAGGTTGATCTGCTTGATGACACACTGCCTGTCACAACCTCCATCTCTGTTTATCGCCAGGAATGCTTTCCCAAAGGCACCCTCTCCAATCTGACGAACTATTTCATAGTTGTTCATAACAACTGATAGAGCCTATAATTTCAAAGCACAACCACTCACACGTGTTCAGTACACACACCCTTCACATTTCATATGTATTTAATTGGAACCTAGCCCATTCATTCCATACGTGTGAAGTCGATGAGATGTTCAAACAGGCTTGATCGCCATAAAGTCAACTGTTGTTTTCAACAGAAACGTAGCGTTTAATAAATAGAAGGAAAGTTAGAGTGGCGGAGTAAGAGCAGGCCATGGACGAATATCAGGCAAAGAAGAGCTCTTTAAAATGTTCAAAATGCCACCCGGCACGAGCCTGTTGCTATGGTGAAAGATACACAGCTAGCTAGCCTTAGCTGGTTAGCAACCAGCATTCAAGTTCATTTATAGAAATTTAGGTACTTACCCTTACGAAATTATCCCTTTTAAAAAACTTTTATCGAAATAGTGAAGGGTATGGGAGAATCTTTTAAAAGTTCAAATACTCAGAAAAGTTAGGCACAACCCCTGTCAAAAACTGAAGGTAGGATAGGAAATAGCAAGGTTTCCTGGGAAATGTATTTCTTTAAGGAATAAACAAATTGCTGAAATGAAACAATTATAATTACTCTTGACTAAATATACATCCCTCCCTTTAAATCTCACACCTGTCTCGTAATAAGATACAAGGTTGGATGCAAGTGCAAAGTCAACACACTTTTTAAAACTTGGTATGGCAGTTGAATGTTTGTGCTTTATTCACAGCCTCAGATCATGTTGCTTATATGAAGATTATATCAGGCCCAAAGTAGAAATGCAAGGCATCTTGCGTGTGTGTTTTTGTCGTGCGTCTTTACAATTATAAATGGAATCTGGTGTAGCACATGACCTGGCCCAAATCTTCTTGCTGAACATTTGGCCATTAAAATAGAGACACAGATTTGAATGCTATGGTAATAGTCTCTGTGTGCACTCAAAATATTTCCCAACTTGCCCTGGACCAGTATAATTTTTGTGTAGGGAAAACAAAATGGCAATAGTTGGTCATAGGCATTTTATCGAGGGGTAATAGGAAGTCCTCAATCTTTTTGTTACAAGAACTTACACATATTAAATAACCCCAAAGTCAAAGGGCACAGTGACAGAGCAAACCAGTTATTTATTCATATGATACATGATGAAGCCATTTGCTTGAAGCTATAGTGGTCAGGCTTAACAGCATAAAGACAGCCATCCATCAAAACTTCATGTGGGATCTGTGAAAACATGAAACAGACTCATAATACAATAATGGTGACAGAAGTTTCAATTATGAAAACACATTATCATTAGATGACAAGTTGATTGATGTTTTTTTTTTTTGCAGGTATTTTCAGTTTCTGTAATGTTAGTGCATTTTGCAACAGCTATTTAAAGTTTTGGCAAGTGTGTTGCTGTTGTGATGGCTGTGTAATTTTTTTGATAAAAGGAATTCAGTTTCAAAACAGCGGGTTAAGCTATTGAGAAATACTAATGAGGTAATTTGTGAGATTTGTCTCAGAAAGAAAAGGGCAAAATTCCTTTCAGAGCACACACACGCACGCACGCACACACATGCAAACATTCCCCTGACTGAATTTTTCCTTTGTATATTTATTTGCATTACATAAAGTAAATACTTACTATTTCACAGAGCACTGGTATCCTGCAGTTTGTATTCAATTGTATTGGGATGGTTACCGAAACTTAGAATATTTTTCACCAGCCGCCACTGAATCACTGTAAGTGTAAACCTCCGTATAAGCAGTCTGGTTTGATAACATGTGGCATCAGTGTGTTTATGCTTAGGAAATTACTGGTAGCTATGTTTCCAAGATGCAAATACATGTCAACTGTGCATGTGCATACTCCCACACCAATTAAATTGTATTATTTCAGGAGAGAGTCTGCTTTTATTTGCAACAATACGAAACAATCTACTCTTGTCACATTGAATGACAGGCTGTTTGATGGGTGTCTCTCTTCAGAGCAAGGGAGGCTTACAACAGGAGTCTGATGACTCTACTATTTCTGTCTCTCCTTGTCGCCTGCCTACGCACCCAGCTACTGCCATTCTAAAAGCTAGAGTGTTTGTGTAAAAGAATGTGTGATGTTGCAGATATGGAGCAAGTGTAACAGAAATAGGATGAACCATAAAAGTTGAAATGTTCTAACATGCAGAACTAACTTTATTAAGGGTGAGGAAGATTCATTCAGAGTAGAACTGTTGGTGGTTGTGCTGGTAAAATATGCTGTTATGTTCCAAAACTGAACAAAATCAATAAATAAACCGGATTCTTCCTCTGGAAAAAGACTCAAATGGGCCAGCTAGGCTTTAGTCCAAGGATCAGAATCACTTATAAGAAACACAACCTCATACCATACAAGCTATGTACCATCCGTTCTGGCTACAGTAGCTACTCTACCCTTGAACATGCACTTTGAAGGTGAGCCACCATTTCCACCTGGCCAGTGTCCCATAAAGTTCCTGTGAAAGGTCCAACTCATTAGGGTTTAATCAAGAGCAGATTTCCACTCTGATCAGATGACAAGGCTTACTGTGCAGTAGAGCAACCGATACACCATCACATTCAGTAATCAGCAGAGGCATAGAGGAGATCTTCACACCAACAGTATCTAACTGAACTGATCTGGACTGTACCAGCCTGGTTGTTAGGGTGAAAAGTATGAGTGAGAATCTTGGGAGAGCACGGTGTGGGTATATGCAAGTATGTGCATGTTGAAAGACTACAACGGCTTTGATTGCAAACGTAAGCCAATGTGGGCCCTTTAAGAAGACTGAGCATATATTGAAAGTGCTAGGATAGCAACACTAGCAAAGCCAATGTAATTACTCACCAGACCTCACAAGTATTATCAAATGAAAGCTGCTGACACAGAGTGATGGACGTGGTTGAAAAGTTTGTAAGCATGCAGAATACAAGGGAAAACTAAACACAACTTGCTCTTTCTGCTGAATAGACGCCTTCAGACATTATCATTGAACAAGCATCTGTAATTTGTGTTGGTACTGGTTTAAGATTTATTGTGGTGTTGGTCATTTCTTTACAGACATTATATACAATTTAGTCCTCAAGTAAGTTTGTCAAAATATGGTATAGTTAAAAAAAAAAACTATCACAGACAACTTTTTGAAAAAAAATAAAACTTCAATTCTCATAAGAATATTGCATAAGTTCTTTACTATGCAAAAATATCTCTCTATATATTTTTTTTCAATTTAAAAACCAGATAGATTGGGTAAGTTGTTCTTACAAACTACAGTTATACTTATCATGATTTAAACACCAGGCAATAAAAACAACCTGCATCCAATCATAAGATAATTTTCCAGTTGAGAAATGAAAGGTGCTGTGTATAACTTACAGCAGACAATTCAAATCAAATTAAAAACCAAAAAGAAACTTCCTAGACCGTTCCCTTAAACAAAAAATAACAGGTGTACAGAATTAGCCATTATTTTGTGTTTAAACTTTTCATCTCCTGTATATAAAAAAAATACTTGCCAAAAAAAAAAATCTAAGTCTTAACTCATGTGTTTTGCCATTCACAATTGCTAAACATAATCAGTGAGGTGGACATTTTTATAAAGCTATTTAATTCTTCCACTGAAACCATAAGCCAAAATTAATTTCCCCCTTTTCACAAAAGAGAACCAGAAATCACATGGCGGAAACTTGTACCCTTCTATACACTGTGTAATATCAAATCGACTTCACATTGAAACTCTCACTCATTCAAACTACCTGAAGTAAAATACAAATAGAAAAAAGAAAAGAACATCTTAATGCAGTAAAAAAAAAAAAAAAGAAGAAGATTAAAGAAATGAATAGCAGTAGGAGAACAGGCAATGGACTCTTGTTGCTACTGTTTCACCACTAAGGCTCGCAGATAGACGTCTCCACCACAAACTGGCTCCCAAAGTGACGGATCTTACGACAGTTCAGGGCCTCGCGCTTCTGCATACCTGCAATACCAGAGACAGAAGAGGTTGAAAGAAAAGGTGGCACATAAACGCCTCTCTTATTTCCAAATCTTTAGAGAGCTGGTAAAAAAAAAAAAAAACGTCGGCCTGGGATAATTAACTAAATAACAAGATTCGCTGGTAAAGGATGAGTCATAGATGCTGCACTGACAAGTTTTAAGGGCAGGAGACAGAGAAACAGAGAACTTGGAAGCACACACTCTTAAATAGGGTGTGTTTGTGTATTTACTGTCAAGTGAGTTCCACTTGTATACACATCACTGTAGCAACATTATTCCAAGGTCTGGTTGAAAGCCATAGGGGCTTGTCTGCTCTGTTCAAAAAGATATGTTGTGTTGAAAAAAAAACTATATTTTGTACATTCAAAGATGATAAACCATAACTGCCCAAGCAGTAGATCCTCTTTATATTCAATATATTAATATAGTTTGCAGTGGGTAAAATGGAATCAGATGTATATCTTATCCAAAGTGACCTGAACTTAAGGGAGAAGACTCCATTGGCTGCTAACCATATCAAAGGGCCTGCCTGCTACAGAGCAACATGTCCACCTGTCTGTGTGCGTGTGTCTAGACTGTGTGTTTGCAGACCTACCCAGGATTCTGTCCCTGCGCTGCAGCTTATAGGTGTCCTTGGCCTGGCAGAGACTGTTGATGAAGTAGCCCAGGGTCTCCACGTTCTCCAGGCGTTCTGTGACCATCATCTCCTCATGGACCAGGTAGGACTGCGGTAGGTAGGTGCCAGCCTGGGAAAGGGGAGAAATGGGACGGGTTCACAAAAAAACATAACCTAGCACCTTTGGTAGAACATGACATGTTACTTTGGGCTTTGCTGTTTCAAAGTTTGGAGAAATGTTTTAAGAGATTTCAACAGAAATATGTATTTATTGTTTGTTCATTTATACCTTCCTCAATCATTCAACCAATCGGAAATAAAGCAGTTGAAAATGTCGTGGCTGGTTCAAAGTCTGCACCTTTTTAGACTGCTTTATGATGATCGACCAATGACGAGATAGATAAATATTTCTGTCAAGTTCCCACCATGATATTGCTGCAGATTACTACTACCAACATTTTGAAATAGTTGCTTTGCTTCTGGCAGTTTGTTGCTAAGCAAAGTTTGTCCGTAGTTACCTTGATGTTGACCAGCAGCTCCAGGAAGTCTTTTGGGGGCATGACGATGGAGGTGTTGAGGGGGATGACGTAGCACTTATTCAGGCTCAGGTCCAGGTATGCTGTCAGTCCCTAGAGGACGGCGCATAGAGGTCAGGTTTAGAGAATACTGTTGACCACGATGGTAGCAAGAGATAATTACCCACGATACATCTCCCTCGGGTTGCTTTGCTTATTAGCATTAAAATCATCTACAAAAAAAGCTTAACTCTGTGAGAAGAAAAGCTCGATGAAATCACCCAAAAAGTGTTTGCTGACTGTTATACAAAACAAATGTGGTTTCATTTCATAAGTTAATGAATGGGTATGAAACACAATAAATCTCCTCCTCACCCTGCTGAAGTCGTGGACAATGTCAGCGGGATCGCTGTCGTCAAACTCAGGCACGGGCACGGTGATGAGCTCCACCTGCTCTTCCTCCAGCACGCGGATGCTCTCCTGCAGCTGGCGATACTGATAGTCGGGCATCTCCTCCTGGACCATGAAGTCCTCCACCTGGTACCTAACGCCGCACACAAACACCTGGCCCTGAAGGGGCGAGGGGAGATCCACGCAATGATGAGCTACGTTGATGGTTATCGGCAAGTTATCATACACGCAACGTAATCATCAGACATCACCTGGTCAAGTCTATCGCACGGCATGTTGCATTTTCAAACACAAAAACGACTGTCATTCACACTTTAGCGAAATAAATTATTAGCATGCATGAACATGATGACTTCACAGCTTTAGCATGCAGCATTTTTTTTTTTTTTACTAACTCAATATTTGTGTAAACAAAGTAGATACAAGAGCACAAAAATGAGTTGAAGCGGGACGGCAGAAATCATAGCTTATAAAAGATAGCCCTCCCGTAACTTAAACACGTACAATGTTTGTAGTCATAACCACAAATCTCATGGCGACTGACAACAATATTATAATAGATACATTTCAAATCATATGATGAACTTCTAAAAATCTCAAGGTCAGACTTTAGATCAGTCATGTACAAGGGTTGAAATAATAATACAGCACAGAAACACTACATATGAGAGAAAAAATATTAATTATAATATAATTTCTTACAAAAGTACATGTACAAATCCAGTTACAATTTACTATGACTAATGCGTTGTGATTGGCTCACCTTCAGGAGGTAGTAGCGGTACAGGTAGGCCCCTCCCACCAGCGCCCCAGACATCATGAGGGCCAAGCCCAGGCACATGCACCAGCACCAGGCTTTGGACTGCTGGCGTGCCACCAGGGCAACCTCAGGGTCCTGAAAGGAAAGGGACAAAGAGAAGAGTAACAGACTTGAGATATGGGACGTAGTAGATAAGACAATTCTTCCTGTTTTTCAAAGAAAGTGTCACACACATTTACACTTGCACATGACACACACACACACACACACACACACACACAGACACACAGACACAGACACACACACACACAGACACAGACACAGACACAGACACAGACACAGACACAGACACAGACACAGACACAGACACAGACACAGACACACAGACACACAGACACACACACAGACACACACACAGACACACACACAGTTCCGTCTGGAATTACACGGATGGCTAGCTGCAGTTCACTCAAATCAAACATGGTTTAGACACTGGCACTGGCTCACATAATTCACTATCTTTGAGTTCATGCTCACTGCCTTTCAGTTTGATCAATCTTTAATTCAATTAGTTTCTGCTTGCTGAGGCTTTTTTGGTGAAGTTGCTATTTAAACCTAAAATAATTGAAACAGGCCAAGAGTCAGAACTAACACCCCCAAAAATAAGCGTTTAAGGTTACTTTACTAAGCAAGTTCCTTTCTATTTTTCGACCTTTAAATTCCCGGTGTTTCTAAAACTCCTTTTAGATTTTCATTGTTAGCTTTACTAATAAAAAGGGCTTTATATTAGTTTTATGTAAATGTATTTGGTCAGTTAACTTGTTTAGGCTGCCATTTTGTTTCGCCGTAAACCAAAGTTTCTCTCTGATGCTCGACCCCTTGACCCCGTTCTCTCTGCTACCTTGGATTTCTCTGTGTGTGTCGGGCCCAAGAACAGTGCTCAACACACCAGCTATCCTACAACAAGTGCTGGCAACTCTCCTTGGTCCTAACCAGTGGGGGCGCAGGGCACATTGGAAGCTGTGTGGTCGTGAGCTTGAGGTGGACAGAGGGAGGGAACAAGCTCAAACAAAGGCTTGGATTCACAGCAACGAAGAGGACTCCACATCCCAAAGAGAAACACAAAGAGCCTGGTGAGTCACCAGGATGCAACTTAGGAACACAAACACACACAATATTGGGAGAGAGACAGGGACAATAAGAGAGAGAGAGCGAGAGAGAGAGAGAGAAGAGGAAGAACTGTGACAGAGCAAGAATGAAAGAAAGATAGAAAGAGAGGCTAGACAGACTTTCGTATATGTCTGATCAAGCAGGAAAATGGCTATGCAACCTATTATAATGCAGCACAATGCTACAGTCAACGTAGTCCATGTAAGTATTAGTAACCTAAGCTTGAGATGAATGGCACGGATCCAATAAAGCAGACGCTTGTCATGTCATCCCTTACAATGAACCATAGAGGCCCACTAATCATGGGCTGGCTCCAGACAGGGGTTTGCCTTTGATCATTCCTGGCCAGGAGACAGGAATGTCTGATAGGTACGAGATCTGAGACAGGTGGACAGACAGACAGACAGACATCTACCTAGGAGCTCACTTGCGCCTGGTTGATGAAACCTAAGCCGTACTGATCTGCTAAGCAGTGGTTTCTGAAATGTTTTTTGTTTATTCCACTTTTCCACCTTAAGAGAGGCTGTCGAAAAAAGTCTACTCCATGATAGAAAGTATCCCTACAATGGGTGCTTTGTCACCTGGAACGTCCCTGGATGTGCAAGTTTCTAAATAAAAGAATTACTGTGCTCACTGTATTTGCATTGGCACCGAAAAAGTTGAGGTTCATTCCCAAGCTGAATCACCTGATTACCTAACTGGAGCACACAGACACACATTGTACAAAGGATGGCATTTGGAGAAAAATGTACTTGTTATGGTTGGTTGGTTTTGTTGGCGATTCAGTTGAACTTCCTCCACGGCTTACGGCAACAAGTGCATCAGAAATGTGAAGAACTAGACTGAATGAATAGTCTAACTGAGCCAAAAAGTTCTATAGATCTTAAACAAAAAAGGACCATAAATCTGGTGGTTTCAGTAAAACTGCTCAGAGTAGTATCTTTTTGCAACGTACCAAGCCAAGATGACCTGACCTTGAGAGCAGCTGATTACACTACAATGCGGGTGAGTCTGTGGACATTCAACACAACAGGCTTATCAACAGTGGGTAGACCCAGGATTTCTCACACTCCGTGTACTTTGACCGAAGCGCATAAAAAACAGACCAGTCTGCTCAAGGCCTCTATTTCAAACATGCTCACGCCTGTCTTTTTTAAAATGTTATCTTCTACCATGTTATTCTCTTCAAAAGTGGGCCGGCTGACATGTACACGTCCACTTGACTGACACTGGCAAATAAGTAATAGAGATCGCTTCATGGAAACTCAGCTCATGCTACTTTGGAAACTCAGCTAAGCACAACAAATGTATTTTATTTCTCCACAGGAAACAACAGGAGTCCATTTCTGACCACACTGGCCTTTGAGCGTCAGCGCAAAGGCCCTCACAGTAAAGACTAACCTGGCCTTACTCGTAGCAATTAGCGCCAAAACACCACTCTGGTCAGAGTCCATCAGAGAGGTGCTAAGGGGGAACATGTCCCACCACTTCTTTTATTCCAGTTCTATCCATGCTGGTCTACCCATTTAACAGGAAGGAATGTCCCTTTGACAAACAAGCGTTATGGGGGAATAGGAAAAACAACAGTAAAATACAGCGAAGGGAGAACAATAATAGAATATGCTACAATGCACTCCAGTTTTGATATATTACTTCAACAGCAATGTCCCGAAACAGATTTATGTCAATTATATGGTAAAATAATATAATACATCTATATATTGTTGGGTAACTAGGAGAAATAAAGAGATCTAGAACATATTAATGGTCTTTAACGCTTTTCACTGTGGTCAAAAAGCTCCATCTCAGCGGTTTCAACACTTCCTGATTCTCAGAGAGAGACCTTTTGTGAGAAGCGAGCTTGCATGTTATGTCTTGTTCGGTGAGAACGTTCTCGAAGTTGAGAACAGGGTAACCCATATGGCATTCATATTCAAATGTTATAACTCATGAAATGAATTCCTCAATGTAGTGTATTATAAACCCACTAAAACCATCAGTTAATTCTAACAGCCATTTGAGTTTGTTACTAACATAGTTCTCACTGTAAAACTTCAGGTCCTCCATTTGTTTAGATGAATGCCATTTCACTTGACGTAAAATGGGAAGTGCCAAGTCAAAACATTTCCAGGACAAAAAACCCTAATTTCAACACGACTTGAAACACCGGTTTACAAAAATTTGCTTTTCTAGCTTTAGGCCCAGAACAAGAACAGATTTAACTTTAAGCATGTGACAACAATGATCATCAAATAACTCTCGTACTGTTAATCTTTACAGGAAACGAAATGTGCAAAAATAACTGTGAAAGACAAACCGATGTTGACTAAGAGAGAAAAATGTATTTCCCCTTTCTTGCACTACCACATCCAATATAGTAAGGTTTTGGCCATGTTTGCTTATCTTTCTAAGTAATGTAACTGGACTCAAAGTCTCTCCTTTATACCTCTGCTCAGTTGCCTGGCAGGCCTTCTGGGTGAAAGAGACATTCAACTCAGGCTGAATCACAATTGGCTGGGAGTTGAATGCATTTTCCATCTAAAACTGTGTGACTAACCGACCACAAAATGGAAAAGGCTAGCATGATCCATTATCAGTCTGTTAAATCAAGATATAAATGTGATACACATGTGTGATACACATCTCTGTATGCTGGCGTTTTACAGGCTTCAAAACTTGGGTAGAGCCTCTCCAATCTACCTGCTAGCCACAGTTTGGAATTTACCTCCCTGGCTGCTTCTGTGTTGTAAGCAAAGTACGAAACAGGTTGCGTCAAGAAGGCATGTCTGGTCGTTGGCTGGGTGCTTTCAAGCCGCACCTTGTGTGTTTTGAACACGTTTAAGTCCGTCTGGGTTGCCATGCGAGTTGACACAAGCGGCCTAGCCTGCTGCTGTGAATGTAAATGCATATGGTGGAGCAAAGCTTTCATCCACTAACCATTAACAGGCTAACGCCTACATGCAAACATGGACCAAATATGCCAGCATGACCTGTACGAAATAGATAGTCACTACTTTGACTGCAGAGTTAACTGTGGTAACCACATTTGTTTCTTCAAAGTCCTCGATTCATTCACCTCACCACTTTTTCTTGACACAATTATATAAAAAATGTAACATTCAGCCAGTAGATATCTAAGCCCCTTAAAGAGGTTGAGTTTACGTAACTACAGAACTACTGGGAGAGTATCAGTGGCCGAGGCTATAGAGGTCGAGTTTCGTTTCAGTTTCAGTCTGTCACGGCAGAGCTGTCTGTGAAACCCCATCCTCCACCCTGAAATAGATAAGCTGTTCTTGGGGCGACCATTTATAATCTTTTTTCCCCCCTTCTTGAACACACTGGGACTGAAGAAGCCGTACAGCGCTGGAGAGTGTGTGTGTGTGGGGTGGGGGTGGGGGTAAAGATGAGGCAGACTACATTTCGAGCAATATAGAGTAATGTTGGAGGAAGGAAAATGGCGTTTGTCCCCTGCTCTCCCTGTTTGACTTGTCGAGGTAATCTCTTTCCGTCTCTTCAATTTTAGCGGACGACACCCTATGGGAGGCAGCTTAAGCTCTCCGAGTCCTTCTCAGAGTGATTACACAGGAGCCTAATCCCTTCAGTCGCTCCACATGTAGAAGATGTTCCTCAGAGCACTGACTTATGCCACAGCCCTTACCTGATGCCCTGCTGCGGTTCAGACCATTTGCTTTGTTTAACCAAGCAGGCTGTACTGGGTGGTAGTGTTTAGGCCTTTGCCTTTTCCTCCCTCGCTGCCGGCTTCTCATTTACCCTCTCAAACACCCCGCAAAGACAGTTGTGCCCTTGTGGAAGACTTGGTGTTTCAGGGTTTTATGTGACAGGGATATAGAGGGAGCCACCCAAATTAAGCAACTGATAAGCTGGAAAATGGATACGTCATTGCACACAGAAACACATAACACACATGACCACACAAATAGTATAAATAAATGCACTGTACACATCCTTGCCTTCTTCCTTCTCCACCCTAAAGTACCTGACTATTTCCCCGGTAAATCTCTAACTGAAGCCTGTTGCAAAGTGGCCTAAGGGATCTGCGTCGTGATACAGAATGTGAGGTTGAGTGATCCGGCTGGTCTCACAAGGCGGGTAATGGTAACATACACAACTATCCTACCTGTGATCATCGCTGACAAGAGCATTTATTTCACTTTTCGCAGCGTAACATGATCTGGATGGCATGCACCAACACACAGACAACAGCTCTCTCATCATTAAGTAAGCTGAGTTGCAGCTGTGGGCTAATACACTGACTGGATACCAAAGAGCAAGGTGTTAACTCAGTGGGAGATCTGCTTGGGTGTTCAAACATACCAACTACAGACTACAGTAGTGCAAACTCAGAGCACACTCCTACGGAAAATGTTTGTGGCTGGTTACTGAGAGCCTAGAGCCTTTGTTTGATGCGTTGGTTTGCAAAGAACGTAGAGATAAAACAGCCACACGATAGGTGCTGCCACCTGATTTGAGCATTCTTCGAAATTCTAAAGGAGGCTACGACTAGGTCTACCTGGGACGTTCAGTTACTGTTTAAAGCTCGTCTCTCTCGAAGCTGCTTCACTGACAATGGTTTTTCAGAGGCTGAAAGGAGAGCAGAGCTCACATACTTCTGTGTCTCTCGTGCAACACCAAGGTTACCTGACCTTCACCTTCCCATAAGAGGCTTTCCCAACAAGTTGACTACATCCTACCTGGGGATGTGGTACAGGGGGAAAGAAACACATGTCCATAAGCACCCATTTAACCCAGGGCTCTAAATGCATGAACTATTATTTTTCTGTGAAAACATAACATTTAACAATTGAACTGGCTTCTATCTGGTTGTGCTGATGACGTATATATGAAATCTACAAAAAAAATGCTATTGTATTAACAGGCCAGCCCTAAACAAAAAGGGAACATAAGTATTTTGTAAAACAAGTTTTCTGATCCCTTTACGTGTCAAGTTTAGATGTTTGGATTACCACATCCACTTCAAACTCCCTTTGAATTTTCAAAAACACAGTATTCGATATAAGCCTATGGAGTTTTTCTAGAAAAGTATTGTATAATTAATACACAGTCGACCGTTTATATCAGCAGTATACAATGTTAAAGTTACATATTTTAGCGCTTTTCTTTTTTTAAAGACATAGGCAGGCATGCACCGCCTCCAAATTAAAAGGGTGCAAAGAGTTAGAGAAATAAATGGTAGGGGGAAGGAAGTAAGTCTGTGACAATTGATATAAGATGTTATAGTAGTCGTCTAACATTTTCTAATATGAGGCTTATAGATATAGTTGTTTGTATGCAGATACTCCACTCTGTGAAAATAGATTATACTTCCACATTTCTACTTATCAGTCATAATGATCAGAAAACACCGTTAAATACTTTAACATATCCTTTTGCCCGTATAATCGGGCAACACATTATAAATCCTTATTACTGTTGTCCAGTGGGTCTCTTTGTCTCCATTACAATGCCTGACAAATGTGTACTGTACCGTCTATGTCTAAACAACTTAAAATGGAATAAGGTGACAAATCGTTCAATTTTGACGAGCACGTTTGGTTTCTTTTCTAACCGTAGGCTATTTACAAGTTGGAATATGACTGTATTGACTTGTTATAGGATATTCCCCAGAGCTTAAAAACGTAAGTTAGTTGTTGATCATATCATGCATGGACTAATAGGCAAAATTACGTTAACCAAAATTTGGTTATTCAGAACAGCTGTTGCACATAGCTATTAAGTAAATGTTCGGCAGAAAATAAAATAAGCTTAGACGGTGCACACTTAACGGTGAAGTTGGCTAGCGTTAGACATCTTCAGTTTACGTTTTCAATAATCACTGAGAACAAGGTCAGTACTACTAGACATACTCATTTGACCTAACCTGCCAAAACGCTATTACTTTCAACTCGTAGAAAAGTATTCAAACAAAAAAATGCACCAAGGTCCATAGTTTTGAAACATTCAAATAACGTTACCCCAGGTCCTGTACCAAGCTTATTTTCTATAGATTGCTGACTGTACTGATCTCAGCTATAATCAACACCTAACTCAACGTAATCGATCAAACGTCGGCAATACATTTTTACTCACTTTGTCTTCCTGGGGGATCAGAGTTTCATTGTCCTTTTTAACATGGCTTTGACCAAGGGCAGAATTGAACGACACCTTTACCATCCTGGAATCTAGTTATACCTCCCTCGTACGGCAAAGGGGATCACCAAAAAAATAGAGTGAGAAGAGACAGTACTCGCTAGTTTTCCTGCAAACGAGTTTCCTCTCTCTAGCCCTAAATTCTTAAAGCTATCTCTGAAGTCCACACAGGCAGATAAACAAACTCCTTCACTAAAATGCAAAAGGTTGCCAGATGCTGTGCATATTATACACAAGTGGGTGTCTGAAACCAAATGAGAGTACTATAAAGATAAGCCTAAAGCAAACATAATAAATACCATTTAGGCCCAATGTATGTTCTTGTGAACTTCAAATGACTGTGAATTTAACAATTCAATTGCTTTTGGATCTTCATTTTATTATTATTATTATTATCTTAATTCAGCTCTATACCTTCAGTTCTACAAAACCTGGCAACCCACTAATAATTATTTCCCCTCTCCCAGTGGAGGGCGCTCTGATTTTTTTTTGTTTTGAAGTCATTATTGTTACTATTATTACTTACAATACACGTGTATTATGGTTTGAAATCAAATCCCCAGTAATATGTATATTTCTCTTTTTAAATTGTTTTATTGCTATGGACCCTCTTGTGAGTCTGGAATAAAGTTAGAATTTGAATACAGTGTATAAAGACCGTATTAATATATAAACGTATCACTACGGATTTAAATTTTTTTTATTTTGTTTAGTTGATTAATCATACTAAAGCGGCATACCGTAAATGCAGTTGTAAAACTGTGCCCCCTAAATAGGACTGAGTGGCGCCTCTGGATCTCTTTACCCTGGTTCTTTAAGTATTCAAAACTTTAAAATTTTTAGACAGTTTCCTTAAAGCTATGCATTAGAAATAATGTTGTCACACAATACAAAAGCTCAAAATGATAAGCAACTGTTACAAAAGACTGTCATGCCATATGTTATGTGTGAATTGTATTTCGAAATATTTAATAAATATATGCTAAACAAGGTACTTTTTTATAAAAAATAAAAGAAAGGCATTTAGGTATTTGCTGCGATCTTGTGGTTGAAGATGGTATGAAAAGATTCAAACATTGGTATGGGTTAATGACAAGGTTTATCAAGTGGGTTAAAGAAACGTTTGATGTAGTTTAATTTTGATTTAATTTCCTTGTTCCTGAGAATTTGTCCTGTGTAATTATGTATATTTTATGTGGCTTATAATATGTAATTACTTTTGCATGGTTTATGGAATTCAGGGCACGCAGTGTAACCACGTTGTAAACACATTTTTATATATATATATTGAAAAAAGATTTTAAACCCTCACTTAGTGATATTTCTGTGGAATTTTACAGAGACAGACAATAACCTCTTATTTTCTTATATTAGCAGATTAAAATACAAAACCACTAATAATTATTTAAGCATTGAGTCGGGGTATATAACTTCTATAGTTTGGGGGGCGCAATATTGAATAGCGTGGTTGCTCTATACCTGACCCAAAATGGTTGTACCATTTGACACTGCAATATTGGGTAAAATTATTTTTCAGTTATGATTTTATGTTTAAAAACCGTGAATAATTGTTATAGTTAATCCTTTAACAAAGAACTGGAACACACTTTTGGAAAATGACTTGACCAGAGTCAATTGACTCGACTCGAAGGGCTATTGTGGCTCGCCTCGGAAATGCCTTAAAAAGACTCGACTCGACTCCAGTCCGTGCAAGAAATGACTCGACTGGACTCTAAAATTCTACATTTTCTACGATCAAGAACAGCAAGAAGCTGGTGCCAGTTCCGGACTGATGCTAGAGCCGGTTCGCAGTCGGTTCAACTTTCGAATCTTCTAAGAACTGTTTTATTTTCCACTGGCTAGAGAGCCACGTCATTACGTCATTGTGTTCGTCTCCACTTTCTCAGCTGCGCTAAGGCCAACTTCAATCTAAACAACTACAAACAGGCTACAGTCTCTTCACGAGACTTGGTACGGCAATTACGTTCCATAAGACAGGTAATTACCTAAAATGGATGGTGACTCGGGTCAGACAGCCCACTCGACTGGAAAGACAATAGTGACTCGACCCGACTCGAGGTTGCACGTGAAAGACTCGAGTCGAGTCGAGTCTCCGTTCCAAACGACTCGACTCGAGTCCCAATTTTTGGTAAATGGTTACAACTCTGCTGGACTCCCCCGAGCCCGAATCGAAACACGTGCCGTAGCGGTAAAAGCCAGGCCCGGGAGATAGTTGTCCTCACTTTCTTTCCACCAAAGTTTGCCACCCTTCTTATGGCTCAGACAAATCAGGGTCCACAAACTAATCGTCATGGAACAGGCCCAAGCATGTGCCTCGTTGGCGCAGTAGGCAGCGCGTCAGTCTCATAATCTGAAGGTCGTGAGTTCGACCCTCACACGGGGCAGCTTTTTCATGGAAACGCTCACCTCCTAAGGTTTTACCGTCCCCGGTGTTTCACTGGTGACGTTTCAATTCCCGAGGCCAGCTTTGAGATCCTCACCCTTCGATAGCTCAGCTGGTAGAGCGGAGGACTGTAGTGGAGATGATCGGATATCCTTAGGTCGCTGGTTCAATTCCGGCTCGAAGGAGGACATTTTAGGACGCTCCTTCTCCATTGCTGGAAATTGACTCGTTTGTTTGGGTTGCAAGGAAAAGGTTCACCTCTCCTCTCCACTCCCCCCCGAGCCTAAATCAATCCTCTGCCATGGCCCTAAAAGACAGGCCTGGGAGACAGCTTTCCTTACTTTCTATCCACCCAATTTTTTCCCCCTCAGACAATTATCCTCCAAACGTAACAAAAAGGGGGCACTAGGAGTTGAACCTGGGACCTCTTGATCTGCAGTCAAATGCTCTACCACTGAGCTATACCCCCAATACACCCAAGTTTAGCTTGAGTTAAAAAATGGAACACACTTTTGGAAAATGACGACCAGAGTCAATTGACTCGACTCGAAGGGCTATTGTGGCTCGCCTCGGAAATGCCTTAAAAAGACTCGACTCGACTCCAGTCCGTGCAAGAAATGACTCGACTGGACTCTAAAATTCTACATTTTCTACGATCAAGAACAGCAAGAAGCTGGTGCCAGTTCCGGACTGATGCTAGAGCCGGTTCGCAGTCGGTTCAACTTTCGAATCTTCTAAGAACTGTTTTATTTTCCACTGGCTAGAGAGCCACGTCATTACGTCATTGTGTTCGTCTCCACTTTCTCAGCTGCGCTAAGGCCAACTTCAATCTAAACAACTACAAACAGGCTACAGTCTCTTCACGAGACTTGGTACGGCAATTACGTTCCATAAGACAGGTAATTACCTAAAATGGATGGTGACTCGGGTCAGACAGCCCACTCGACTGGAAAGACAATAGTGACTCGACCCGACTCGAGGTTGCACGTGAAAGACTCGAGTCGAGTCGAGTCTCCGTTCCAAACGACTCGACTCGAGTCCCAATTTTTGGTAAATGGTTACAACTCTGCTGGACTCCCCCGAGCCCGAATCGAAACACGTGCCGTAGCGGTAAAAGCCAGGCCCGGGAGATAGTTGTCCTCACTTTCTTTCCACCAAAGTTTGCCACCCTTCTTATGGCTCAGACAAATCAGGGTCCACAAACTAATCGTCATGGAACAGGCCCAAGCATGTGCCTCGTTGGCGCAGTAGGCAGCGCGTCAGTCTCATAATCTGAAGGTCGTGAGTTCGACCCTCACACGGGGCAGCTTTTTCATGGAAAAGCTCACCTCCTAAGGTTTTACCTTCCCCGGTGTTTCTCTGGTGACGTTTCAATTCCCGAGGCCAGCTTTGAGATCCTCACCCTTCGATAGCTCAGCTGGTAGAGCGGAGGACTGTAGTGGAGATGATCGGATATCCTTAGGTCGCTGGTTCAATTCCGGCTCGAAGGAGGACATTTTAGGACGCTCCTTCTCCATTGCTGGAAATTGACTCGTTTGTTTGGGTTGCAAGGAAAAGGTTCACCTCTCCTCTCATCTCCCACCCGAGCCTAAATCAAACCTCTGCCGTGGCCCTAAAAGCCAGGCCTGGGAGACAGCTTTCTTTACTTTCTATCCACCCAATTTTTCCCACCTCAGACAATTATCCTCCAAACGTAACAAAAAGGGGGCACTAGGAGTTGAACCTGGGACCTCTTGATCTGCGATCTTGATCTTGATCTGTGATCTGCGACCTCTTGATCTATACCCCCAATACACCCAAGTTTAGCTTGAGTTAAAAAATGGAACACACTTTTGGAAAATGACTTGACCAGAGTCAATTGACTCGACTCGAAGGGCTATTGTGGCTCGCCTCGGAAATATCTTAAAAAAACTCGACTCGAGTCTGTGCAAGAAATGACTCGACTGGACTCTAAAATTCTACATTTTCTACGATCAAGAACAGCAAGAAGCTGGTGCCAGTTCCGGACTGATGCTAGAGCCGCTTCGCAGTCGGTTCAACTTTCGAATCTTCTAAGAACTGTTTTATTTTCCACTGGCTAGAGAGCCACGTCATTACGTCATTGTGTTCGTCTCCACTTTCTCAGCTGCGCTAAGGCCGACTTCAATATAAACAACTACAAACGGGCTACAGTCTCTTCACGAGACTAGGTACGGCAATTACGTTCCATAAGACAGGTAATTACCTAAAATGGATGGTGACTCTGGTCAGACAGCCCACTCGACTGGAAAGACAATAGTGACTCGACCCGACTCGAGCTTGCACGTGAAAGACTCGAGTCGAGTCGAGTCTCCGTTCCAAACGACTCGACTCGAGTCCCAATTTTTGGTAAATGGTTACAACTCTGCTGTACTCCCCCGACCCCGAATCGAAACACGTGCCGTAGCGGTAAAAGCCAGGCCCGGGAGATAGCTGTCCTCACTTTCTTTCCACCAAAGTTTGCCACCCTTCTTATGTCTCAGACAAATCAGGGTCCACAAACTAATCGTCATGGAACAGGCCCAAGCAGGTGCCTCGTTGGCGCAGTAGGCAGCGCGTCAGTCTCATAATCTGAAGGTCGTGAGTTCGACCCTCACACGGGGCAGCTTTTTCATGGAAAAGCTCACCTCCTAAGGTTTTACCTTCCCCGGTGTTTCTCTGGTGACGTTTCAATTCCCGAGGCCAGCTTTGAGAGCCTCACCCTTCGATAGCTCAGCTGGTAGAGCGGAGGACTGTAGTGGAGATGATCGGATATCCTTAGGTCGCTGGTTCAATTCCGGCTCGAAGGAGGACATTTTAGGACGCTCCTTCTCCATTGCTGGAAATTGACTCGTTTGTTTGGGTTGCAAGGAAAAGGTTCACCTCTCCTCTCCACTCCCCCCCGAGCCTAAATCAAACCTCTGCCGTGGCCCTAAAAGCCAGGCCTGGGAGACAGCTTTCCTTACTTTCTATCCACCCAATTTTTCCCCCTCAGACAATTATCCTCCAAACGTAACAAAAAGGGGGCACTAGGAGTTGAACCTGGGACCTCTTGATCTGCAATCAAATGCTCTACCACTGAGCTATACCCCGAATACACCCAAGTTTAGCTTGAGTTAAAAAAATGGAACACACTTTTGGAAAATGACGACCAGAGTCAATTGACTCGACTCGAAGGGCTATTGTGGCTCGCCGCGGAAATGCCTTAAAAAGACTCGACTCGACTCGAGTCTGTGCAAGAAATGACTCGACTGGACTCTAAAATTCTCCATTTTCCACGATCAAGAACAGCAAGAAGCTGGTGCCAGTTCCAGACTGATGCTGGAGCCGGTTCGCAGTTGGTTCAACTTTTCAATCTTCTAAGAACTGTTTTATTTTCAATAAGACAGGTAATTTACCTAACATGGATGGTTCACAAAAATACTGCTAAGAATGCTAGTGACTCGAAGCGACTCGGGTCAGACAGCCAACTCGACTGGAAAGACGATAGTCACTCGACCCGACTCGAGGTTGCAAGGAAAAGGTTCACCTCTCCTCTCCACTCCACTCCCCCAGAGCCTAAATCAAACCTCTGCCGTGGCCCTAAAAGCCAAGCCTGGGAGACAGCTTTCCTTACTTTCTATCCACCCAATTTTTCCCCCTAAGACAATTATTCTCCAAACGTAACAAAAAGGGGGCACTAGGAGTTGAACCTGGGACCTCTTGATCTGCGATCTTGATCTTGATCTGCGATCTGCGACCTCTTGATCTATACCCCCAAAACACCCAAGTTTAGCTTGAGCTAAAAAATGGAACACACTTTTGGAAAATAACTTAACCAGAGTCAATTTACTCGACTCGAAGGGCTATTGTGGCTCGCCTCGGAAATGAATCTTCTAAGAACTGTTTTATTTTCCACTGGCTAGAGAGCCACGTCATTACGTCATTGTGTTCGTCTCCACTATCTCAGCTGCGCTAAGGCCAACTTCAATATAAACAACTACAAACGGGCTACAGTCTCTTCACAAGACTAGGTACGGCAATTACGTTCCATAAGACAGGTAATTACCTAAAATGGATGGTGACTCGGGTCAGACAGCCCACTCGACTGGAAAGACAATAGTGACTCGACCCGACTCGAGCTTGCACGTGAAAGACTCGAGTCGAGTCGAGTCTCCGTTCCAAACGACTCGACTCGAGTCCCAATTTTTGGTAAATGGTTACAACTCTGCTGGACTCCCCCGAGCCCGAATCGAAACACGTGCCGTAGCGGTAAAAGCCAGGCCCGGGAGATAGCTGTCCTCACTTTCTTTCCACCAAAGTTTGCCACCCTTCTTATGTCTCAGACAAATCAGGGTCCACAAACTAATCGTCATGGAACAGGCCCAAGCAGGTGCCTCGTTGGCGCAGTAGGCAGCGCGTCAGTCTCATAATCTGAAGGTCGTGAGTTCGACCCTCACACGGGGCAGCTTTTTCATGGAAAAGCTCACCTCCTAAGGTTTTACCTTCCCCGGTGTTTCTCTGGTGACGTTTCAATTCCCGAGGCCAGCTTTGAGATCCTCACCCTTCGATAGCTCAGCTGGTAGAGCGGAGGACTGTAGTGGAGATGATCGGATATCCTTAGGTCGCTGGTTCAATTCCGGCTCGAAGGAGGACATTTTAGGACCCTCCTTCTCCATTGCTGGAAATTGACTCGTTTGTTTGGGTTGCAAGGAAAAGGTTCACCTCTCCTCTCCACTCCCCCCCGAGCCTAAATCAAACCTCTGCCGTGGCCCTAAAAGCCAGGCCTGGGAGACAGCTTTCCTTACTTTCTATCCACCCAATTTTTTCCCCCTCAGACAATTATCCTCCAAACGTAACAAAAAGGGGGCACTAGGAGTTGAACCTGGGACCTCTTGATCTGCAGTCAAATGCTCTACCACTGAGCTATACCCCCAATACACCCAAGTTTAGCTTGAGTTAAAAAAATGGAACACACTTTTGGAAAATGACGACCAGAGTCAATTGACTCGACTCGAAGGGCTATTGTGGCTCGCCGCGGAAATGCCTTAAAAAGACTCGACTCGACTCGAGTCTGTGCAAGAAATGACTCGACTGGACTCTAAAATTCTCCATTTTCCACGATCAAGAACAGCAAGAAGCTGGTGCCAGTTCCAGACTGATGCTGGAGCCGGTTCGCAGTTGGTTCAACTTTTCAATCTTCTAAGAACTGTTTTATTTTCAATAAGACAGGTAATTTACCTAACATGGATGGTTCACAAAAATACTGCTAAGAATGCTAGTGACTCGAAGCGACTCGGGTCAGACAGCCAACTCGACTGGAAAGACGATAGTCACTCGACCCGACTCGAGGTTGCAAGGAAAAGGTTCACCTCTCCTCTCCACTCCACTCCCCCAGAGCCTAAATCAAACCTCTGCCGTGGCCCTAAAAGCCAAGCCTGGGAGACAGCTTTCCTTACTTTCTATCCACCCAATTTTCCCCCCTCAGACAATTATTCTCCAAACGTAACAAAAAGGGGGCACTAGGAGTTGAACCTGGGACCTCTTGATCTGCGATCTTGATCTTGATCTGCGATCTGCGACCTCTTGATCTATACCCCCAAAACACCCAAGTTTAGCTTGAGCTAAAAAATGGAACACACTTTTGGAAAATAACTTAACCAGAGTCAATTTACTCGACTCGAAGGGCTATTGTGGCTCGCCTCGGAAATGAATCTTTTAAGAACTGTTTTATTTTCCACTGGCTAGAGAGCCACGTCATTACGTCATTGTGTTCGTCTCCACTTTCTCAGCTGCGCTAAGGCCAACTTCAATATAAACAACTACAAACGGGCTACAGTCTCTTCACGAGACTAGGTACGGCAATTACGTTCCATAAGACAGGTAATTACCTAAAATGGATGGTGACTCGGGTCAGACAGCCCACTCGACTGGAAAGACAATAGTGACTCGACCCGACTCGAGCTTGCACGTGAAAGACTCGAGTCGAGTCGAGTCTCCGTTCCAAACGACTCGACTCGAGTCCCAATTTTTGGTAAATGGTTACAACTCTGCTGGACTCCCCCGAGCCCGAATCGAAACACGTGCCGTAGCGGTAAAAGCCAGGCCCGGGAGATAGCTGTCCTCACTTTCTTTCCACCAAAGTTTGCCACCCTTCTTATGTCTCAGACAAATCAGGGTCCACAAACTAATCGTCATGGAACAGGCCCAAGCAGGTGCCTCGTTGGCGCAGTAGGCAGCGCGTCAGTCTCATAATCTGAAGGTCGTGAGTTCGACCCTCACACGGGGCAGCTTTTTCATGGAAAAGCTCACCTCCTAAGGTTTTACCTTCCCCGGTGTTTCTCTGGTGACGTTTCAATTCCCGAGGCCAGCTTTGAGATCCTCACCCTTCGATAGCTCAGCTGGTAGAGCGGAGGACTGTAGTGGAGATGATCGGATATCCTTAGGTCGCTGGTTCAATTCCGGCTCGAAGGAGGACATTTTAGGACCCTCCTTCTCCATTGCTGGAAATTGACTCGTTTGTTTGGGTTGCAAGGAAAAGGTTCACCTCTCCTCTCCACTCCCCCCCGAGCCTAAATCAAACCTCTGTCGTGGCCCTAAAAGCCAGGCCTGGGAGACAGCTTTCCTTACTTTCTATCCACCCAATTTTTTCCCCCTCAGACAATTATCCTCCAAACGTAACAAAAAGGGGGCACTAGGAGTTGAACCTGGGACCTCTTGATCTGCAGTCAAATGCTCTACCACTGAGCTATACCCCCAATACACCCAAGTTTAGCTTGAGTTAAAAAAATGGAACACACTTTTGGAAAATGACGACCAGAGTCAATTGACTCGACTCGAAGGGCTATTGTGGCTCGCCGCGGAAATGCCTTAAAAAGACTCGACTCGACTCGAGTCTGTGCAAGAAATGACTCGACTGGACTCTAAAATTCTCCATTTTCCACGATCAAGAACAGCAAGAAGCTGGTGCCAGTTCCAGACTGATGCTGGAGCCGGTTCGCAGTTGGTTCAACTTTTCAATCTTCTAAGAACTGTTTTATTTTCAATAAGACAGGTAATTTACCTAACATGGATGGTTCACAAAAATACTGCTAAGAATGCTAGTGACTCGAAGCGACTCGGGTCAGACAGCCAACTCGACTGGAAAGACGATAGTCACTCGACCCGACTCGAGGTTGCAAGGAAAAGGTTCACCTCTCCTCTCCACTCCACTCCCCCAGAGCCTAAATCAAACCTCTGCCGTGGCCCTAAAAGCCAAGCCTGGGAGACAGCTTTCCTTACTTTCTATCCACCCAATTTTCCCCCCTCAGACAATTATTCTCCAAACGTAACAAAAAGGGGGCACTAGGAGTTGAACCTGGGACCTCTTGATCTGCGATCTTGATCTTGATCTGCGATCTGCGACCTCTTGATCTATACCCCCAAAACACCCAAGTTTAGCTTGAGCTAAAAAATGGAACACACTTTTGGAAAATAACTTAACCAGAGTCAATTTACTCGACTCGAAGGGCTATTGTGGCTCGCCTCGGAAATGAATCTTTTAAGAACTGTTTTATTTTCCACTGGCTAGAGAGCCACGTCATTACGTCATTGTGTTCGTCTCCACTTTCTCAGCTGCGCTAAGGCCAACTTCAATATAAACAACTACAAACGGGCTACAGTCTCTTCACAAGACTAGGTACGGCAATTACGTTCCATAAGACAGGTAATTACCTAAAATGGATGGTGACTCGGGTCAGACAGCCCACTCGACTGGAAAGACAATAGTGACTCGACCCGACTCGAGCTTGCACGTGAAAGACTCGAGTCGAGTCGAGTCTCCGTTCCAAACGACTCGACTCGAGTCCCAATTTTTGGTAAATGGTTACAACTCTGCTGGACTCCCCCGAGCCCGAATCGAAACACGTGCCGTAGCGGTAAAAGCCAGGCCCGGGAGATAGCTGTCCTCACTTTCTTTCCACCAAAGTTTGCCACCCTTCTTATGTCTCAGACAAATCAGGGTCCACAAACTAATCGTCATGGAACAGGCCCAAGCAGGTGCCTCGTTGGCGCAGTAGGCAGCGCGTCAGTCTCATAATCTGAAGGTCGTGAGTTCGACCCTCACACGGGGCAGCTTTTTCATGGAAAAGCTCACCTCCTAAGGTTTTACCTTCCCCGGTGTTTCTCTGGTGACGTTTCAATTCCCGAGGCCAGCTTTGAGATCCTCACCCTTCGATAGCTCAGCTGGTAGAGCGGAGGACTGTAGTGGAGATGATCGGATATCCTTAGGTCGCTGGTTCAATTCCGGCTCGAAGGAGGACATTTTAGGACCCTCCTTCTCCATTGCTGGAAATTGACTCGTTTGTTTGGGTTGCAAGGAAAAGGTTCACCTCTCCTCTCCACTCCCCCCCGAGCCTAAATCAAACCTCTGCCGTGGCCCTAAAAGCCAGGCCTGGGAGACAGCTTTCCTTACTTTCTATCCACCCAATTTTTTCCCCCTCAGACAATTATCCTCCAAACGTAACAAAAAGGGGGCACTAGGAGTTGAACCTGGGACCTCTTGATCTGCAGTCAAATGCTCTACCACTGAGCTATACCCCCAATACACCCAAGTTTAGCTTGAGTTAAAAAAATGGAACACACTTTTGGAAAATGACGACCAGAGTCAATTGACTCGACTCGAAGGGCTATTGTGGCTCGCCGCGGAAATGCCTTAAAAAGACTCGACTCGACTCGAGTCTGTGCAAGAAATGACTCGACTGGACTCTAAAATTCTCCATTTTCCACGATCAAGAACAGCAAGAAGCTGGTGCCAGTTCCAGACTGATGCTGGAGCCGGTTCGCAGTTGGTTCAACTTTTCAATCTTCTAAGAACTGTTTTATTTTCAATAAGACAGGTAATTTACCTAACATGGATGGTTCACAAAAATACTGCTAAGAATGCTAGTGACTCGAAGCGACTCGGGTCAGACAGCCAACTCGACTGGAAAGACGATAGTCACTCGACCCGACTCGAGGTTGCAAGGAAAAGGTTCACCTCTCCTCTCCACTCCACTCCCCCAGAGCCTAAATCAAACCTCTGCCGTGGCCCTAAAAGCCAAGCCTGGGAGACAGCTTTCCTTACTTTCTATCCACCCAATTTTCCCCCCTCAGACAATTATTCTCCAAACGTAACAAAAAGGGGGCACTAGGAGTTGAACCTGGGACCTCTTGATCTGCGATCTTGATCTTGATCTGCGATCTGCGACCTCTTGATCTATACCCCCAAAACACCCAAGTTTAGCTTGAGCTAAAAAATGGAACACACTTTTGGAAAATAACTTAACCAGAGTCAATTTACTCGACTCGAAGGGCTATTGTGGCTCGCCTCGGAAATGAATCTTTTAAGAACTGTTTTATTTTCCACTGGCTAGAGAGCCACGTCATTACGTCATTGTGTTCGTCTCCACTTTCTCAGCTGCGCTAAGGCCAACTTCAATATAAACAACTACAAACGGGCTACAGTCTCTTCACGAGACTAGGTACGGCAATTACGTTCCATAAGACAGGTAATTACCTAAAATGGATGGTGACTCGGGTCAGACAGCCCACTCGACTGGAAAGACAATAGTGACTCGACCCGACTCGAGCTTGCACGTGAAAGACTCGAGTCGAGTCGAGTCTCCGTTCCAAACGACTCGACTCGAGTCCCAATTTTTGGTAAATGGTTACAACTCTGCTGGACTCCCCCGAGCCCGAATCGAAACACGTGCCGTAGCGGTAAAAGCCAGGCCCGGGAGATAGCTGTCCTCACTTTCTTTCCACCAAAGTTTGCCACCCTTCTTATGTCTCAGACAAATCAGGGTCCACAAACTAATCGTCATGGAACAGGCCCAAGCAGGTGCCTCGTTGGCGCAGTAGGCAGCGCGTCAGTCTCATAATCTGAAGGTCGTGAGTTCGACCCTCACACGGGGCAGCTTTTTCATGGAAAAGCTCACCTCCTAAGGTTTTACCTTCCCCGGTGTTTCTCTGGTGACGTTTCAATTCCCGAGGCCAGCTTTGAGAGCCTCACCCTTCGATAGCTCAGCTGGTAGAGCGGAGGACTGTAGTGGAGATGATCGGATATCCTTAGGTCGCTGGTTCAATTCCGGCTCGAAGGAGGACATTTTAGGACGCTCCTTCTCCATTGCTGGAAATTGACTCGTTTGTTTGGGTTGCAAGGAAAAGGTTCACCTCTCCTCTCCACTCCCCCCCGAGCCTAAATCAAACCTCTGCCGTGGCCCTAAAAGCCAGGCCTGGGAGACAGCTTTCCTTACTTTCTATCCACCCAATTTTTTCCCCCTCAGACAATTATCCTCCAAACGTAACAAAAAGGGGGCACTAGGAGTTGAACCTGGGACCTCTTGATCTGCAGTCAAATGCTCTACCACTGAGCTATACCCCCAATACACCCAAGTTTAGCTTGAGTTAAAAAAATGGAACACACTTTTGGAAAATGACGACCAGAGTCAATTGACTCGACTCGAAGGGCTATTGTGGCTCGCCGCGGAAATGCCTTAAAAAGACTCGACTCGACTCGAGTCTGTGCAAGAAATGACTCGACTGGACTCTAAAATTCTCCATTTTCCACGATCAAGAACAGCAAGAAGCTGGTGCCAGTTCCAGACTGATGCTGGAGCCGGTTCGCAGTTGGTTCAACTTTTCAATCTTCTAAGAACTGTTTTATTTTCAATAAGACAGGTAATTTACCTAACATGGATGGTTCACAAAAATACTGCTAAGAATGCTAGTGACTCGAAGCGACTCGGGTCAGACAGCCAACTCGACTGGAAAGACGATAGTCACTCGACCCGACTCGAGGTTGCAAGGAAAAGGTTCACCTCTCCTCTCCACTCCACTCCCCCAGAGCCTAAATCAAACCTCTGCCGTGGCCCTAAAAGCCAAGCCTGGGAGACAGCTTTCCTTACTTTCTATCCACCCAATTTTCCCCCCTCAGACAATTATTCTCCAAACGTAACAAAAAGGGGGCACTAGGAGTTGAACCTGGGACCTCTTGATCTGCGATCTTGATCTTGATCTGCGATCTGCGACCTCTTGATCTATACCCCCAAAACACCCAAGTTTAGCTTGAGCTAAAAAATGGAACACACTTTTGGAAAATAACTTAACCAGAGTCAATTTACTCGACTCGAAGGGCTATTGTGGCTCGCCTCGGAAATGAATCTTTTAAGAACTGTTTTATTTTCCACTGGCTAGAGAGCCACGTCATTACGTCATTGTGTTCGTCTCCACTTTCTCAGCTGCGCTAAGGCCAACTTCAATATAAACAACTACAAACGGGCTACAGTCTCTTCACGAGACTAGGTACGGCAATTACGTTCCATAAGACAGGTAATTACCTAAAATGGATGGTGACTCGGGTCAGACAGCCCACTCGACTGGAAAGACAATAGTGACTCGACCCGACTCGAGCTCGCACGTGAAAGACTCGAGTCGAGTCGAGTCTCCGTTCCAAACGACTCGACTCGAGTCCCAATTTTTGGTAAATGGTTACAACTCTGCTGTACTCCCCCGACCCCGAATCGAAACACGTGCCGTAGCGGTAAAAGCCAGGCCCGGGAGATAGCTGTCCTCACTTTCTTTCCACCAAAGTTTGCCACCCTTCTTATGTCTCAGACAAATCAGGGTCCACAAACTAATCGTCATGGAACAGGCCCAAGCAGGTGCCTCGTTGGCGCAGTAGGCAGCGCGTCAGTCTCACAATCTGAAGGTCGTGAGTTCGACCCTCACACGGGGCAGCTTTTTCATGGAAAAGCTCACCTCCTAAGGTTTTACCTTCCCCGGTGTTTCTCTGGTGACGTTTCAATTCCCGAGGCCAGCTTTGAGATCCTCACCCTTCGATAGCTCAGCTGGTAGAGCGGAGGACTGTAGTGGAGATGATCGGATATCCTTAGGTCGCTGGTTCAATTCCGGCTCGAAGGAGGACATTTTAGGTTTTTGGGAGAGAATTGGGAGAGAATTCAGTTCCCTGACAGCTTGATGTATGAAGCTTTTTCTGAGTCTGGCAGTGCGGCAACGGAGGCTTCTGTATCTTCTTCCAGAGGGCAGGAGGCTGAACAGACTGTGTGCTGGGTGGCTGGTGTCGTTCGCAATTGAGGTAGCTTTCCGGGTGAGACGGGTGATATATGTGTCTTGCAGGGAGGGGAAACACGTGAATCGGTCTGGTGACTTTCGCTCTCTTGAGCTTACGGAGGAAGTAGAGGCGCTGCTGGGCTTTCTTTGCCAGTGCTGCGGAGTTGGTGGCCCAGGACAGGTCCTCACTGATGTGCACCCCCAGGAATTTGGTGCTGCTCACTCGCTCCACAGCAGCACCATCGATGGTCAGTGGCGGGTGTTCAGTGTGGCTTTTCCTGAAGTCAACCACAATCTCCTTTGTTTTACTGACATTCAGCAGGAGATTGTTCTCTCTGCACCACGTGGTCAGAAGGTTGACCTCCTTCCTGTAGTGGGTCTCGTCGTTCTTGGTGATGAGACCCACCAGAGTTGTGTCGTCTGCAAACTTCACCATGTGATTGGTGCTGTAGGTTGGTGTGCAGTCGTGAGTCAGCAGGGTGAAGAGCAGGGGACTGAGCACACAACCTTGTGGGGCCCCAGTGCTAAGTTTGATGAGGCTCGAGGTGTTGTTGCCGACTCGTACAGCTTGTGATCTGTCACTGAGGAAGTCCAGTACCCAGTTGCAAAGGGAGGTGTTGAGCCCCAGCTGGTCCAGTTTACAGATAAGTTGTTGTGGGATTATGGTATTAAAAGCTGAACTAAAGTCAATGAAAAGCATTCTCACGTATGAGTCTACTTTTTCCAGGTGGGTGAGGGCTGGGTGGAGAGCAGAGCAGATTGCATCCTCTGTGGAACGTTTTGCTCTGTATGCAAACTGAAAGGGGTCCAGGGTGGGGGGGAGGATGGACTTGATGTGGGACATGACTAGCCTTTCAAAGCACTTCATAATAATGGGGGTCAGTGCCACAGGGCGATAGTCATTGAAGCAGGATGGAGCCGGTTTCTTTGGTACAGGTATGATGGTGGAGGACTTAAAGTGTGATGGAACAGCAGCTTGACTCAGAGAAGTGTTGAAGATATCCGTGAAGATATCCGTAAGCTCCTCTGCGCAGTCCCTCAGTACACGTCCTGGGATGTTGTCTGGGCCTGTTGCTTTGCGGGGGTTGATGGTGGAGAGTGCCCTCTTCACGCTTTCAGCAGACAGGCACAGAGCCTGGTCGTGGGGGGGGGGGGGGGGGGGGGGGGGGGGGGGGGGAATTTTCTGTGGGTTTGTGTTGTTTGTTGCTTCAAATCGTGCAAAGAAGCTGTTGAGGTCATTGAGCAGAGAGATGTTGTCGTCGCAGGTCTGTGATGCAGGCTTGTAATCCGTTATGGCCTGGATGCCCTGCCACAGGCTGCGCGTGTCTCTGCTGTCATTAAAGTGGCTGATAATCTTTTTTGAGTAGTCCTGTTTTGCTTTTCTGATACCACGGGACAGGCTGGCTCTTGCTGTTCTCAGGCCAATTCTATCCCCGGCTCTGAAGGCTTTGTCTCTGGCCCTCAGCAGCCGATGGACAGCCCCTGTTAGCCATGGCTTCTTGTTAGCCCAAGTGATGATGTTCTTTGTGTGGGTCACATCATCTGTGCATTTCCGGATGTAGGAGAGAACAGTGTCTGTAAGCTCTTCATTGTCTGTGTGATTGTTGTGTGTAGCTGCTTGCTTGAACATGTCCCAGTCTGTTGTCGCAAGACAGTCCTTGAGAGCAGACCTTGATCCTTCTGGCCACACTTGAATCTCTTTCAGAACTGTTTTTTCCACTTTCACTCTGGGCCTATATGCTGGAATTAGCATAACAGTGATGTGGTCGGAAAGTCCGATGTGGGGGAGGGGGGAGGCCTTGTATGCTCCTTTGTGTGATGTATAGACCAAGTCCAAGGTGTTTTTCTCCCTTGTTGGGAATTTGACATGTTGATGAAGTTTAGGTAGGACAGTCTTGAGATCAGCATGATTAAAATCTCCAGCGACGATGGTAAATCCGTCTGGGTGTGCTGTCTGTTGTTCGCTGATGGCCTGATACAGTTCACAAAGTGCCGCGTTCCTCTCACTGCCGCTGGAGGTTGGAGGGATATACACCGCGACTACTAAAACCGCAGTTAATTCCCTCGGCAGATAGAAGGGACGGCACCTTATGACCATAAACTCCACCAGTGGTGAACAATGTCTGCATACTACCACAGCGTCCTGGCACCACGCGGGACGTATGTAGACACAGACCCCACCGCCGCGCTGTTTACCTCCGTTAACGTGGGCTCTGTCCGCTGGATAGCATGTTAGTTGCTCAAGTTGTACTGCGGAGTCGGGGATGTTGTCATTTAGCCATGTCTCAGTGAAAACAAGCACACAGCAGTTACTCACAGTCCATTTTGTTGTCCAAGGATCTTACATTAGCTAGGAGTATGGATGGTATGGCTGGGCGAGTTGGGCTGGCAGCTAGCCTAGTTCGGATTCCTCCGCGCTTGCCCCTCTTCTGCTTCCTTGCACACCGTTTCCGATGCCTCTTAACCGGGGCTGTGGTCGCAGTTGAGTCTGGCTGGCGAAGTATTCCTAGCTGCTCGATAGTTGTCTCTGTTGTAATGTCCAACGCGTTGAAAAGTTTGGTCTTGCCGATGTCCAGCAGAGCCTGTTGACTGTACTTATAATACATACGAGACGAACTCGACAAACTATCTGACAAACACTTATTAAAAAAACAAAACACCGCATTCTCGGGAGCTAGGGTGGCCGCTGCGTCTACATGCGCCGCCATTTTCTTCAACCTTGCGGTAGGCAGCGCGTCAGTCTCATGGAACAGGCCCAAGCAGGTGCCTCGTTGGCGCAGTAGGCAGCGCGTCAGTCTCATAATCTGAAGGTCGTGAGTTCGACCCTCACACGGGGCAGCTTTTTCATGGAAAAGCGCTCCTAAGGTTTTACCTTCCCCGGTGTTTCTCTGGTGGCGTTTCAATTCCCGAGGCCAGCTTTGACATCCTCACCCTTCGATAGCTCAGCTGGTAGAACGGAGGACTGTAGTGGGGATGATCGGATATCCTTAGGTCGCTGGTTCAATTCCGGCTCGAAGGAGGACATTTTAGGACGCTCCTTCTCCATTGCTGGAAATTGACTCGTTTGTTTGGGTTGCAAGAAAAAGGTTCACCTCTCCTCTCCACTCCCCCCCGAGCCTAAATCAAATCTCTGCCGTGGCCCTAAAAGCCGGCCTGGGAGACAGCTTTCCTTACTTTCTATCCACCCAATTTTTTCCCCCTCAGACAATTATCCTCCAAAGTAAAAAAAAAAGGGGCACTAGGAGTTGAACCTGGGACCTCTTGATCTGCGATCTTGATCTTGATCTGCGATCTGCGACCTCTTGATCTATATCCCCAATACACCCAAGTTTAGCTTGAGTTAAAAAATGGAACACACTTTCGGAAAATGACTTGACCAGAGTCAATTGACTCGACTCGAAGGGCTATTGTGGCTCGCCTCGGAAATATCTTTAAAAAACTCGACTCGAGTCTGTGCAAGAAATGACTCGACTGGACTCTAAAATTCTCCATTTTCCACGATCAAGAACAGCAAGAAGCTGGTGCCAGTTCCAGACTGATGCTAGAGCCGGTTCGCAGTCGGTTCAACTTTTGAATCTTCTAAGAACTGTTTTATTTTCAATAAGACAGGTAATTTACCTAACATGGATGGTTCACAAAAATACTGCTAAGAATGCTAGTGACTCGAAGCGACTCGGGTCAGACAGCCCACTCGACTGGAAAGACGATAGTGACTCGACCCGACTCGAGCTTGCACGTGAAAGACTCGAGTCGAGTCTCCGTTCCAAATGACTCGATTCGAGTCCCAATTTTTGGTAAATGGTTACAACTCTGCTGGACTCCCCCGAGCCCGAATCGAAACACGTGCCGTAGCGGTAAAAGCCAGGACCGGGAGATAGCTGTCCTCACTTTCTTTCCACCAAAGTTTTCCACCCTTCTTATGGCTCAGACAAATCAGGGTCCACAAACTAATCGTCATGGAACAGGCCCAAGCAGGTGCCTTGTTGGCGCAGTAGGCAGCGCGTCAGTCTCATAATCTGAAGGTCGTGAGTTCAACCCTCACACGGGGCAGCTTTTTCATGGAAAAGCTCACCTCCTAAGGTTTTACCTTCCCCGGTGTTTCTCTGGTGACGTTTCAATTCCCGAGGACAGCTTTGAGATCCTCACCCTTCGATAGCTCAGCTGGTAGAGCGGAGGACTGTAGTGGAGATGATCGGATATCCTTAGGTCGCTGGTTCAATTCCGGCTCGAAGGAGGACATTTTAGGATGCTCCTTCTCCATTGCTGGAAATTGACTCGTTTGTTTGGGTTGCAAGGAAAAGGTTCACCTCTCCTCTCCGCTCCCCCCCGAGCCTAAATCAAACCTCTGCCGTGGCCCTAAAAGCCAGGCCTGGGAGACAGCTTTCCTTACTTTCTATCCACCCAATTTTTTCCCCCTCAGACAATTATCCTCCAAACGTAACAAAAAGGGGGCACTAGGAGTTGAACCTGGGACCTCTTGATCTGCAGTCAAATGCTCTACCACTGAGCTATACCCCCAATACACCCAAGTTTAGCTTGAGTTAAAAAATGGAACACACTTTTGGAAAATGACTTGACCAGAGTCAATTGACTCGACTTGAAGGGCTATTGTGGCTCGCCTCGGAAATGCCTTAAAAAGACTCGACTCGACTCCAGTCCGTGCAAGAAATGACTCGACTGGACTCTAAAATTCTCCATTTTCCACGATCAAGAACAGCAAGAAGCTGGTGCCAGTTCCGGACTGATGCTAGAGCCGGTTCGCAGTCGGTTCAACTTTCGAATCTTCTAAGAACTGTTTTATTTTCCACTGGCTAGAGAGCCACGTCATTACGTCATTGTGTTCGTCTCCACTTTCTCAGCTGCGCTAAGGCCAACTTCAATATAAACAACTACAAACGGGCTACAGTCTCTTCACGAGACTAGGTACGGCAATTACGTTCCATAAGACAGGTAATTACCTAAAATGGATGTCGACTCGGGTCAGACAGCCCACTCGACTGGAAAGACAATAGTGACTCGACCCGACTCGAGCTTGCACGTGAAAGACTCGAGTCGAGTCGAGTCTCCGTTCCAAACGACTCGACTCGAGTCCCAATTTTTGGTAAATGGTTACAACTCTGCTGGACTCCCCCGAGCCCGAATCGAAACACGTGCCGTAGCGGTAAAAGCCAGGCCCGGGAGATAGCTGTCCTCACTTTCTTTCCACCAAAGTTTGCCACCCTTCTTATGTCTCAGACAAATCAGGGTCCACAAACTAATCGTCATGGAACAGGCCCAAGCAGGTGCCTCGTTGGCGCAGTAGGCAGCGCGTCAGTCTCATAATCTGAAGGTCGTGAGTTCGACCCTCACACGGGGCAGCTTTTTCATGGAAAAGCTCACCTCCTAAGGTTTTACCTTCCCCGGTGTTTCTCTGGTGACGTTTCAATTGCCAAGGCCAGTTTTGAGATCCTCACCCTTCGATAGCTCAGCTGGTAGAGCGGAGGACTGTAGTGGAGATTATCGGATGTCCTTAGGTCGCTGGTTCAATTCCGTTTTGAAGGAGGCCATTCTATGACGCTCCTTCTATATTTCTGGAAATTGGCTCGTTTCTTTCGGTTGCAAGGAAAAGGTTCACATCTCCACTCCCCCCGAGCCTAAATCAAACATGTGCTGTGTTCCTAAAAGCCAATTCTGGGAGATACCTTTGCTTACTTTCTTTCCACCAAAGTTTTTCCCTGTTATTATGGCACAGAACATTTTGAGTCTCAGCACGATTCTTTATGAACTAAATACAGTTGATATACCGACAACGTTTATGCAAGTGTAAAGCAATTCAACCTCTTTTTAGGGCCAAGGTTCGGCAGGAATAAATTATTCTCCCAACGTAATAAAAAGGGGGCACTAGGAATAAAACGTTGGACCTCTCTTTACCACTGAGCTATACCCACAAAATAAGTATTTTGACAGGAAATTCCTCAATTGTTTATTAGTGCACAAACAGGAATTTAGGTTCAGTATCAAAATGTAGCACACTATTGGAAAATTAGTTGAACCTGGGATCTCTTAATTTGCAGTCAAATGCTCTACCACTGAGAAATACCTCCAACGTGTAGGTGAGAGTAAAGAAATTCAAACCCTTATTCGGGCCAACTCTTGTCTGGACAAACGCAATTACACAATCTTTTCACATAAGGTGCGCTAGGAGTCAAAAATGGGACCTTTTAATCAGCAGCCAAATGGAGCTACATCCCCATTCCCCACAACAGTGAATTACCGCCAACGTGAATGTAAGTGCAAACAGAGTGCGGATTATAAGAGGGGTTCACTTTTTTTCTTTAGAGCGAGCCCAGGTTCCTAGACAATTGAATAGTGGTGCGCACACGTAGATCAGTAACAATTATTTTCCTTATGACACATAATGACGGCGGATTATAATAATGACTAACCGACTTCTCCACTAGCCCATGTCACGTCCTAAATGGGAAAAGGGGAGGAGACACAAGCAAGGCAGCAAGTCGCAAGTGGCCGTGACATTAGTACCCTATTTTCCCTTTTCTTGCTCACCTCAACATTTGCGGACATATCTGATAGCTCTCTCCCCCTTTCTAGCTCCTGATCACACAAATACAAAGCATTGCAATCAATAAACTAGAGTAATACATATGTTGATGGAAAGGTTTTTAGTTCTATCTGTATTCTCCCTATCAGGAAACAACACTTTATTAACGCATGAGTATTTTAGTTGGGAACAGTAGGCAATGGTTGTTGTGTATCCTTTCAGTGAATGTACTATATGCCCAGCAAGCTGGCATGGTGGCAAACACCATTAAGTGCAGCCTCCTTTCTCACTCACCTCCACCTCAGTCTCCCTGTCATCTTGTTATTTCCCTGTATCCTTTAAACAACAGCACATAATAACAGCTTTATAAAAACATGTGTGCCATGTATACTGAAAATGTATAGTATTACCATCTCTAACTTAGTACTCTCAACGTACTATTGTTATGTCTTATTTAACTATGACAACCATACTTTTATTCCTGGCAAAATGCTGACGAATGTCACTTGCTTTCCTCTTGCTCATGTTGACAAAATCAATCTGTGTTAAATAAAGGAGACCTCTGTCATTAAATTATAAATTTATGATGGGAGTTTAATATTAAGTTTCCCAATAAGCTAAAACTACGTTCATTGCATCAAGCACATCGTATTTATGACTGAATACAAAGTATTTGTTTCTTCTAAAACTTGCAAAAACAACGTGGATAATCGTTTAACTAGGAATCCAAACGAGGAAACATAGACCAATGTAAAAAGTGAATAACTACAGCTAGATGGCTTACTTTTGATGGCTCCTTATGTTTCACCTGTTAGCCAATAGCTAACACTAACGTTTCCGGTGTCATGTGTAACCTATGATTTAATATTTTTAGCAATGCCGGTAAAAGGTTATGTTCGGAAAATTGGGGGGAATTCCCAAACGGTATGTGTATTATTATTTTGCAAAGTCAAAATTAGATATCGAGCCGTCATTGTGGTAACGTTAGTAGTCGGGGATGAATCGCTAACTAGCAAGCTGCCACACAGACCCATGTGGCTATGAAAAGTGTCCCACTGGTCTCTAGCTATCTGTCATCTTTAAACATTTAATGTAATTCAACAACACACTGGGTAAACTATAATTGCATTTGTGTGACAAATGAACTAATTGGAAACTTAATAAAATGTCAAAGGGTTCCTGTCCACACTTACTTTCTATCTACGCTTCTGGATTGAGCTGAGCGCTAGGGTTACCGAATCGTCAGGAGACTCAATGTCAGCGAATAAATGGTAGGACCCACTTTAGGGGTGTTCGTTTATTATCGTAGTTGTATTACAAGCTTTGTTCAGGCCGAGCTGGGGAAAACGTAATTTGATATTCACTATTAAAATTAATTTGTAAATTTGAAATAAAATGAAAATTGTAGAACCCCCCCAAGCTTTAATTTTAACTTCGGGGGGTGTTTGAACTTAAGTAGGAAGGTCACCCCCCGCCCCCCCCCCAAACCCTCGTCCCTCGAAGATAGCGATTCAAACTTCGGAATGATTGTGTCGGTAATTTGAGGTTCTTTTCAACAGATGGCGCCACTCAAAGACTTTGTAGGGATTTTTACAGCCTCTACTTAGCCAAAAAGAAAGAGATAATATCCTGACTTGCGCAGTAGGCCTTGTACGATTCAAACATGGCGGTGTCTGAGAAATCAACGAAAGAGCGGTTGCTGTCTGTATTGGACGATTTAGAAGTGTTGTCTCGGTAAGCTCAAGTTTTGCGTATTCTTAATAACTTTGGTTCATTTCAGTAGCTAGAAAATGTTTCGCTCTTGTGGAATAACGATTTCAAAAGTTATATTAGCTTAGTGTGTCATTATGTCCTGCATAGTTGAAGCAGGGCATATGTTACCAATCATTGTTGAGGCCATTTAATGTTTTATTGCAGAGAATTGATAGAGATGCTTGCATTGTCAAGAGGCCAAAAACTTCCTCAACCAGGCGAAGACATTCAGGTACTCTTAACTGCCTATTCCGTGTTGTCTAAAAGCTATGTAACTTAATGTCATCTATACAGTGCAATCGAAACTGTATCCGTTGTCTTTTCACGTCTCTTTGGAAGACAAAAATGCAGGCCACTTTGCCAATGCCCTATTAGTTTCGACTCAATGTAGTGCTAAAATAAATATTATTTTTTGGCTTGCAGATTTTGGAGCTACTAGTGCAAAGGGACAAGGAGTTCCAGGAGCTCATGGAAGTGACTAAAGAGCAGGGCAAAGTGCACCAGGAGATGCAAGTGCTGGAAAAGGAGGTAGAGAAGAGGGACAGTGATATCCAGCAGCTCCAAAAACAGCTGAAAGAGGCTGAGCACATACTGGTTGGTTAAGTTGAATGACAAAAAATATATTTTGACTGTATGGAAACAGAATTTCCAAATAAGACCTCCAATATTAAACCTTTTTTTGCCACAATCCCGTTGAACAAATCCTACAAAGTGCCAAGTATGCAACTTGGGGTAAACATTTTAGCTCACTTAAAACGTTTTTTTTCAGGCCACTGCAGTTTACCAGGCAAAGGAGAAGTTAAAGTCTATTGACAAAGCCAGGAAAGGTATGCAAGTTAATCTTCAACCTACAACTATTTTACTAAGTACACATTGTTAATGGATGATTATTTGAGAATCATTCACTTGTGTTAAGACTACATAATATGACTTTGAGCAATCGAAAGACGTTCTTGTCTACTGCAGGTAGCATCTCCTCGGAAGAAATCATCAAATATGCCCACAGGATCAGTGCCAGCAATGCTGTTTGTGCACCCCTTAATTGGGTACCCGGTAGGTATTGCTGCTTTTCTACCAGTGTTTTTTTTTTATCTCCAAAGTTCCTTACATGAAGCAGCAGAATAGAGGTTACAAGCTCAGGACTAATCGTTTTAGAACAGAGACATGTTTATAGATTTTGAGCGGTGGAAAATGTTTTTGATTTGTTTGTTGTGCCTTCATAATAGAAATCAATTGTAAGCACAAAATCATAAACGCAGTAATTTTTCTTATACAGGTGATCCTCGCAGACCCTATCCCACTGACCTTGAGATGCGCAGTGGAATGCTTGGTCACATGGCAAACTTGCCAACAAATGGGGTGAACGGACACCTCCCGGGAGACGCACTGGCTGCTGGGAGATTGCCAGGTAGATATTTTGTCAGATGTTTTGTCTGTCGTTCCTGACCATGAATTGTTAACATGAGTGTTGTATTTTGATTTCATCGCTCTCTCCGCCAGTTATCAAATTACTTTTGGAGGCCTCAAGTGACCCCAGGAGTACTGTACATAGTATGAAGTACAGTGCCTCATTGCTGTAACCATATTGTCCAGTTGTATTGCACCTTGTAAAAGTATATCAATAAATTAATGTTTTTACTCTAGTTTTACCTAATTAACGCATCCATACCCTTTAAACAACTCTCCTGTGTAGATGTACTGACCCCACAGTACCCCTGGCAGTCGAGCGATGTCTCAGTGGGTATGCTTCCTCCTCAACATGGCAACGACTTTGGACTGGATCCCCCGGGCCACAACAAGGAAAATGAGGATGATGTGGAGGCTATGTCCACTGATTCCTCCAGCAGTAGTAGCGACTCAGACTAAGAGTGTGTGTGTGTGTGTGTGTGTGTGTGTGTGTGTGTGTGTGTGTGTGTGTGTGTGTGTGTGTGTGTGTGTGTGGGGGGGGGGGGGTGTAAAAGCCAGTACACTGTACTTGCATGGGTATAACTAACTGGTTGAAAGAGCACAGAATAATCCATACCTCCCCTGACGAAGGCACCATCACATCAACTTGTTGATGTCATTTACTAAAGGGGGAAAAATGTATTTCACCAAGCCATTTCCTGCACCATGGTAGTGGTAAATATGTCTAAAAAATATGTACAAAACATTAGCTCCTAGGAACAGTATTTCAATAAAAAATGTTTGGGCTGTTCTCTATTCAGTCTTATCTGTTTAATCTGTCTCACAACATCTGTTGAATAATGAAGCGCCACATTTTGTTTTCATCTTTACATTTCTCAAAACTACTTAAATTGTATTGCACTCGCTGATTATATACACTTGTTGACTCTTATCGTATACATTATTTATATTCTGTCAACAAATTGTTTTGGTGAACATTTTAGAGAGAAATGTGTGACTGGTCAGTAAGCAATGTTTGGGGATTGGCTCTTATGTGTTGCTGAATCAAATCTGTGTTTTTCTTGGTAGTGTCTGCAGAGAGCACAGTTTACATTTTTGTAAAATTGTGAAACTTACTCATTTATGTCTTTAGTATAAATTGTTTGCCCCCATTTTAGAGATGAATTAATTCTGGTTAAAAATACACTATAACTTTTTGTTTCTTTTCAATTTGTCAGTGTAAATAGATCTGTACATACTGTAAGTTTCAGCCTTGTAAATACATATCAGTTTTGAATAAATGTATGTTTGTTTGTGGGGAACTGAGGATGTTTGGTCTCAATTGTTGTATTTACAGTATATGACTGGAAATATGCATAAATACAATTTTACTTCCTAAATAATTATACGATAAAATGATTACATTTACCGGATCATAGCATAGATTGAAAGTCATAGCAGAAAGAAATTGCAAATAAAAAAATACTGTGTTCAAGGTGTCACTATTCTGAAAAATGAAAACAGATGTCCCCTAGTACACTACGAATGCAACAAATGTGGCTGGCAGATAGGCTTTTAGCATTCATCATATCAGATTGAACCGTAGGTTTGTATCGTGTTTATGTGTGCTTTTAAATCCATTTAAAATGACCTGGAGAGAAAATAATGTACGAAGCAAAATTAAGGTGTTTTGGGGCACTTCTGAAAATGTTAAGTTTAAGTGCTCTGATTGTGAAGCCACAAAAAAAAAAAAGATTCTGAAATTGATTCTAGAAATGGCAGTGTTGTAAAGTATGAGAAGTACTGAGAAGATATTGTATCAATAAACTGCATGAAATAAGCTTATTATTTTTTTTCATTTTATTTGTATTATTTTATTTATTATTTTATTTATTCATACAGGGCTAACTGACTGAGACTAGGTCTCTTTTTAAGCAGTACCCATGAAGAAAAAAACATTTATTTATCTGAGGCAACGAAAAAAAGGAGGACATTTTCCATGTTGTTTTCACTGTTGGGCTTTCAGCATACATATGCAGGGCCTGTGAGCATGTCTGGTGATTACTGGATTTGTGCTTTCAAAGGAAAGTAAGGTAAAAAGGCAAGTTGCCTGACAATGCCTTGCTAATAAAAGAGGCAATGTTTTTGTGAGAGTTCTGGGCACAGGTGGGGACAAACACAGAAATAAAAGTTGGGACCAGCCCCTTCTATTTAAGTTTTTTTTTCATGTGGGATCTGCTGTGCATTTGGTACAGTCCTCTCCAGCAGCACTCCCTGTTCTGTTCTGTTCTTTTCCTCCTTCCCCATGTGTGTGTACATATTTGTTTCTGTATGTCTCTGTCCACAATGTTGGATAAACACATTTTTCAAGTTCAAGTTGACGATTGTCTGTGGAGTGTGTGTGGTTTTCTAGTTATTGGTACTTGGTGCTGTGTGTTTGTGTGTGTTGTTAAATATGTTCATGTTTATATATGTATATATGTATGAGTTTGTCTGAGTTATGTCAACTTAATAAAAATGTCTCGGACAATTTCCAGCCACTGTTCCTGTTTTGGAGTGATAACATTAAGCCAATATCTGGTAATGGCTTTCTTACTTGCTGCGAGTAGAACTTTAGTCAATAGAAATCTTCTCTCATCAAAACATCATCAATGGTCACAAAAGATACATCACAGGGCAGGTATATGGGAAGATACAGTAGCATTCTACTTCCTGTTCTTCCTTCGGCAGGGTTCAAACTCTCACCAGAGCTGTACATCATAAAAAACATTCATGTTCTGCCATTCAAGTCCTGTACAAATTCACAATACCCAATGTTACAAATGTATTTTCCTGTATTTTGAAAATGCAAAATACATGGATTTTATCTTGATACATTTTCTGACACCAGTATTTTGTGTTTTATTTTGTTACATTTATTTGAGGGGAATTTTGTAACAAGATACATTTGTATGTGTCTTTGCCCATCTCTGCTCCTTCCTCCCCCGTCCTTCCCTCTGTTGTTCATATCGCTAACAGTGTGCGCGAAGGCTGTGTTTGTAGGTCACTACGCGTGCGCAGTAATTATTTTGCTGAGGAGAAAGGAAGACATGGCGACGTCCCTAATTTGCGGCCGTTTGACGGCTAGCCTGAAAAACTCAGGGGCCAGAACTACAATTAGCTCAGCATCGAAGGTAGGTGTAAGCCTTTACAAAGGAAAACGATTTTGTGGTATTATAGAGTTGGTATTTTTCTCGCTGCTTAGTTTTTGACATCTAAACATCCCGAGAACTGACAGGGTCAAATTTGACATTAGCACATCCCCATTGACATGTACTAGCATTAGCAGCTAGGAAGCTGCTAGCGTTTTCCTCTTCAACCTCTTTACTTGTTAGTTAGCTTACTTCGCTAGTTAGCATTCTGCTGTCTGCAATGCTAAGTCTACAAGTAAACATCAATACATCCATTATACTCTGCCAGTATCCATTATGTTCTTGTGTAACGTTAGCTGGTGAGAATGTCATGATTCAATAGGAGGGCTAGGTTTGCCTTTGCTTGACCCAACTTAAGTCAGCCGTTCCTCGTTGACCTCCAACAGCTGCCAGGCATAGCAGCAGGCCAGGATAGGGTACGTGGGGTGAGTGGTGACGACTAATGCACCATTGCAGTGGTTCGTTGCACTGCATAAAGACATTCTCTAAACCGGCGTGGGGGTCGCGAAAGAGCTTAGTGATAACGTTAGTGGAGAACCCAGCTCAACACTGATTGAATGCACTGGTCACTCAAAAGGGTCTGTCAACTTTAGCTGGCCAGTTGCTAACAACAACCCAAACTGCCACTAATATGCGATCGTAATTTGAAAACACTGGACGATGACCAGTACCATCAATGTACAGTAACTTAAAAAACATCAAAAGAATAGTTTAGGACTGACCAATTCTCACCAGTTAGGAAATGGGTTTTCTTGGTATCACATCCTTAAACTTCTAGTGTAGACCATATGTTTCTTCCTGTTTTTGGGTCTCAGACTTGCAGTTGTACAGGATTTCTAGTGAATGCACAAGCTTAGTAAGAATTACAGGCCAAAACTGCACCATGCATTCTGAAGAAGTGATGGCCCCCGCATGACAAAAAGTTATAACTATGTATTAATCTAGTCATCTGAACCGTCTTTGCCTTGAGTAGAGCTCATTAGTTGTTGGCACTTTGTTTTTACGCTCATTGCTTTAATTTGATCGAATTCCCTTGTGTATAGGTGCTTGGTGGTTCTTCTGGGCTCTTTGGGGGCCATGTGACCCAGCAACAGCCCACCCACCTGCAGCAGCAGCAGAGAAGCCTGTCTCTGCACGAGTACATGAGCATCGGGCTTCTCAAGGAGGCTGGCATCTGTGTACCCGACGGCATGGTTGCCAGTTCATCGGAAGAGGCCTACTCTATTGCAAAGAAGATCGGTAAGCTAAATGGACCTAGGTTCTTCTAAACAATTCACTAATATAAACTTGAGGCAAAGCCTTTGTTACAAAGCAATATTGAAAACATGCACTCATTTGATGGGATGAAAAAATACTAAAGTACTCTCCCAAATACTAAGGAAGTCTTGTGGGAAGTAGCTTGCCCCCTCTGCAATTGGATTAGTAGGATAGTCACAAGACCAAACCGTGTACAGCAGGAATGTAAGAGTAACTAACTTAACTTACTTGAGCAAACCTATATTTATAAATATATATGAAGGATTCCCAAAATAGCCTAATTTGTAGGATGCTATTGCTGTTTGACCAAAGTCTGTTGAAAACCTTTTGAACTGATATAGTATTCCCCCGTGTAAGGTTATTTTTAGCTTCAAGGTTGCACCACAGAATCAGACTCAAGACACACACAGGCTAAGCATAGCATTCAAAGGGGTCGAGGTATCAGTTAACACTGACCCACCAATCTCCACTATGGGGACACATTTCCCTGACAGTCTGCTATTACTTAATAGAATGTGCCATCCTCGCTGTGAAATGGACATAGATGCGTTGAGACTGTGCCAGCTTAGAATACTGCTCCCAAGATGATATTGAGTTGAGCTTGATTGTAGGGCAATGATCAAACTTTATTACTTCATACAAAGATCAACCATCAGATTTGAATAGTGTGCAAGAATTAATGGCAGTTCTAAATTCTTATTGGCTGGATTTTCCGACTTCCTAATTCTTATACTACATTTTCTGATTTGGTAATTCTGTGTTGGGTGGATTGAGAGGGGATTGGAGATGACAGGTCACCTGATTCAGTGTTCAAAAAGATCAAAAAGAGTGGAAGGTAAAGTTAACGTCAACTGAACAGCCAATGCTCCATTTTTTTATTATGTCAATTCAGCGCAGTTCATGGTTTCAATGTGACTACATTTTAACCTTGCTGGATTATGGACTGTTGGAGTACATTTATCTTTAGATCTTGTGAAGAGAAAGTGTTTATCCGTTGTCTTCTTTTGTCCTTGACCGAATTGATTTCCAATAGGCGTATACTTTTTTTTATCATCATGCAATGAAACCTTGAATTTAACTATTACAAATTCCCTGGACTTCTCTGTCTTTACTGCCTAAAATCCCATCTCTTGCAATTCTTTACTAGGGTTTAATAACTTTTTTATTTTTCATTTTGTGTCTTCCCTTGTTTCGTTTGTTGAAGACTTGAGTGGCAGTGACTTTTCCCCAAAAAAACTTTAACGTCAGCACTTCGCCATCCCTATACTCTGTTTGTGTCTTATTACACAAGAGCATGGATTCTTTTTTCTCACTGTGTGTGTGTGTGTGTGTGTGTGTGTGTGTGTGTGTGTGTGTGTGTGTGTGTGTGTGTGTGTGTGTGTGTGTGTGTGTGTGTGTGCGCTGAATCAGCCTCTAAGGACCTGGTGGTGAAAGCACAGGTGTTGGCTGGTGGGCGAGGGAAAGGAACCTTCGAGGGAGGACTCAAGGGAGGCGTGAAGATCGTCTACTCGTGAGTGGCCCAAACCCGACGGAACTCCCCACTCCATTTCTCTACCACGCCTTCAGCGTCCAATCAATCTAATTCACCGAAACCCCCCCTTTCCTTTTTTTTGGGGGGGGGGGGTGGGGTGGGGGTCTCTCGCTCTTTCATTACCCTCTCTTTCTTTCGATAAATCAATTCATGAATTCGTTTCTTTATTGAATTCCCTGTCACCTGTTTTCCGTACGTTCTCTCTCGTTGCGTAGGCCGGAGGAGGCCCGAGACATCTCCTCCCAGATGATCGGTCGCAAGCTGTACACGAAGCAGACGGGGGAGCAGGGGCGAATCTGCAACCAGGTGTTCATCTGTGAGCGCCGGTACCCGCGCAGAGAGTACTACTTCGCCATCACCATGGAGAGGAGCTTCCAGGTAGACACGCACATACAGGCACACATGCACATACACGCACACACATGCACACACACATACACACGCGAGCGCGCGTCTTGTTAGCTCTACTGAAAAATATACATAGGGTTCGTTAATACAGGTAAAACATTCCTGACCAACCAGCAGTAGTAGAGCTCAATGGGTTGCCCACAGAAGCCACTAGGTGGCACAACGGTCACAGATATGGCTTTTGTGGCCGTGTCAGGATTTTCTGTCCTGGGTACTTCTCTGTAACCTTTCCGACTAAGGGAAGTGCGGTAATGATCGTATCGGGCACTGCTTAGGAAGGTCTCTCATCCGTTTGTTTGATCGAGTGCTTTAGTTTGTCGCGGCTCCCTAGTGATTTGTCAGCCTCTGGCACTCGTGTTAGAACCAGACATCCGTTGGTTCCGGTCAATAGTCTTTTGTCCCTTTGCTCTCCGCAGGGTCCCGTTCTAATCGGCAGCTCCCAGGGAGGCGTGAACATCGAGGACGTGGCGGCCGAGAATCCGGATGCCATCGTCAAGGAGCCAATCGACATCCTGGAGGGCATCAAGAAGGAGCAGGCGGTCAGGGTAAGAAAGGAATCGGCTGTTGTTCAGGCCGACGGTTTTGGAAGCCGCGTGATTATGTTGGGAGCGCTTTGGATTACCCGTTCTCTAGATCTCTCCTAACTCTCGCTTTCTCCCTATCTCTCTCTCTCTCTCTCTCTCTCTCTCTCTCTCTCTCTCTCTCTCTCTCTCTCTCGGTCTTCCATCTCTGTCACACATAAGTACACCTCTTTGGATGGTTTGCTTTCTCTCTCTCTCTCTCTCTCTCTCTCTCTCTCTCTCTCTCTCTATCACACTCACACTCTCGCGCTCTCTCACACTCACACACACACACACAGACACACACACACACACACACACACACACACACAGACATCGCAAAAAGAGTTCCATAAAAAGACTCCTCTCAGACTGTGAAGGGTTGTCTTCTAGTTCAACCTTGTATGTGGTCTCAGATTAGTCACCTTCGAGGTTGTCTCTCTCTCTCTCTCTCTCTCTCTCTCTCTCTCTCTCTCTCTCTCTCTCTGTCTCTGTCACACTCACACTCTCGCGCTCTCTCACACTCACACACACACACACACACACACACACACACACACACACACACACACAGACATCGCAAAAAGAGTTCCATAAAAAGACTCCTCTCAGACTGTGAAGGGTTGTCTTCCATATCAACCTTGTATGCGGTCTCAGATTAGTCACCCTCGAGGTTGTCTTTGATATCTCTGCTCAGTGCTTCTTCCCCCCCCCCCCCCCCCCCCCCCCCAACAAAGGCAGACTCGTTCCAGATCCCGTCTTCCACTAATAAGGTACCTGCCCGGATCAGCGCGGCACTTACCGGGAGCGTCGCTTCTCCCTTTGTTCTTCCCGGCTCGCGTAGCCGTCTTGCGAGGGCATGAAGTGTCTGCTTTGTCTGAACCCGCCTCGGTTTAACAAAACGGAGCGCGTCTGAACGACAGCTTCGATTTCCGGCTGTGGCGATGAGGAGCAGCTCCTGGTTAAGGCCCGTCTCCGTAGCATGTTGTCTGTTGTCGCTAAGTGGCCTCTGGTCGCTCCGCGTTTGTGCCCGCCCTTAGGTCGCCGAGAAGATGGGTTTCCCCCCCGGCCTGGTTGACGAGGCCGCCGAGAACATGATCAAGCTGTACAACGTCTTCATGAAGTACGATGCCTCCATGCTGGAGATCAACCCCATGGTGGAGGACGCGTCAGGCATGGGTGTGTACACACACACACACACACACACACACACACACACACACACGAAAGCAATCGCCCTGTGTAAGGTATTCCATTTCATTTGATCATATTTTCTTTATATAAATGGGTTGCCACTCATCTTTACGGGGTGCTTACAATCAAGCAACGCACCCTCCAGACACTAACTTTACTACTGTCATTTCCTCCGTTCGGTTGATGTGAGACAGCGTTACCGAGCGACGAAGAAATGCTGAGTGCTGTCGCTCTGTCTATTCGCCTAATTTATCTCCACTGTCAAGATTTAAAGAGGGGTCATAGGTCATGGTTCCTGTTGAGAGCTTCTTAGCGTACGAGCGCTAAGTGACGTAGCCCATCGTGACATAGCAATTAACACCCTGGGTCTCCCCTCGCCACCCATTCACTGTCCCCCTGGCCGCCTCATTTCAGTGGGAGTCAGCCCCAATCACTCTCCCTGATGGAGTTTGATCCACCACTCAAATGTTAATCGCAACACTTCTGAATATTGCCTTGAGAAATGGGTCCAGGCCTGGCTATAGGGTTGATGGCGCTAATGCCTTTAATACGATAGCTGGAAAGGACGAAAAAAATCAAAAAAAAATCCCAATGTTGCCACTCAAAGCATCAATGATTATCTCTGATTTTGCCGTTAAATTACCCAACTCCGGGCCACGGGTTAAATGTGTCAGGGATAGCAACTTGCCCACACGGCGATGGGAGTGGGTCTTCCCAGTCTATCATGTCACCATAGTCGAGTGGCCAACCAGTTTTCCAGGGTCAGGAAGTTTTGGGACTTTGTATTCTGAATTCTGCGTTGTGACAGTCTGGAAAAGCAAACATTCGGACATTTTCCAAATGCATACACATATCCATGACCTCGTTCAAAGAAAAGAAAAAAATCTTTTGGAAAGTGACAGCAAGCTCTGCACAGTATTATAGCTAATACAACCAATGCATAGAAATATTAATACAATGAATATAAAATCCATTCCGATTACACTTATTCATTTTTTGAATAATTATGTTGATTGACAAGTAAAACAGAACGAACAATGCAGTAGGAATATTAATAAACGTAGGAAGTGAGAACAACTTGACATCTGAACTGAGGTCATCTGAACCCGCTGCAGTCATGTGCATGGACGCCAAGATCAACTTTGACTCCAACGCAGCCTACCGCCAGAAGAAGGTGTTTGACATGCAGGACTGGACCCAGGAAGACCCTCGTGACCGACAGGCAGCCAAGGCCGACCTCAACTACATCGGCCTGGATGGCACCATCGGCTGCCTGGGTAAGTACCGCTCGCAATTAACCGGGCATCCATTGACCCCGTCCCCTTAATTCCACCCACTATAAATCTCTACTCTGGAACACCCCAAGTCCATGGGTCCAGTACCACTGCCACTGTATTTACAGTTTAAATCAACGCCGTGGAGAATCTTGGAGCGCATAGGCTCTGTAGTAGAGTTGTTGTTTTTTGAAGGATACACACAGATGTCTAGGGGAACACACAACACCGCTCTGATACGGGGGGGGGGGGAGAGGAGGAGGAGGAGGAGGAGGAGGAGGAGGAGGAGGAGGAGGAGGAGGAGGAGGAGGAGGAGGAGGAGGAGGAGGAGGAGGAAGAGGAAGAGGAAGAGGAAGAGGAAGAGGAAGAGGAAGAGGAAGAGAGAGAGAGAGAGAGAGAGAGAGAGAGAGAGAGAGAGAGAGAGAGAGAGAGAGAGAGAGAGAGAGAGAGAGAGAGAGAGAGAGAGAGAGAGAGAGAGAGAGAGAGAGAGAGAGAGACCGCTCCTCTTCTCATGTGCTGTCCCGTGTGTGCGCAGTGAACGGCGCGGGTCTGGCCATGGCCACCATGGACATCATCAAGCTCCACGGCGGCACGCCCGCCAACTTCCTGGACGTAGGGGGCGGGGCCACCGCCCACCAGGTGACGGAGGCCTTCAAGCTCATCACCTCTGACCGGAAGGTATGGGCACCGCCGAGGGCAGGCTCAGCCGGGGGGGGGGGTCGCTTTCTATGCCGTTCACGTTTAATAGCCCCCGAACGCTATGTAATCCTTTGAAGCGATGTGCTAAATGCAATATTATATTGTAATTGCATGATGCAGGAATGTTTACTTTTAATGTTTCACTTGACGCGGTCCGGTTGGCTCCCAAAATATAAATGGGACTATAAACATGAGAGCCACCACTCAAGGGGTTTGTTGAGCTGCCCCGGGCTAGAAAAGGGATTATCGCAGGAGGCCACCCTCTGAACAACCTTTTGGGTGGCATTTGGTCTGTCTATGTTGTGCATCCCAAACACTAATACGTCCTCAATCTGAAAAGTCGTTTTCCCATGCCCGCCGCGCGACCTACTCAGTTATTCGTCGGTAATTACAGAGCTTTGACGAGGTGTTTACCCAGCCCCATGTGAAAACAGAGATGGGGTGCCAGAGTCAAAAGCACTCTCCTGGGTTGGCGTAGTCCACAAACGTTTTTCACACTGAGCTCGTGTTTGTGCGGGCGGTGAGTACCACCTGTCCGATCGGATCCCCGGCACACTGTTATCAGGTGCCAACGACGGCTAGACACACCATAATAACTGAGCTATAATTAATCCCGGGTTTGGCCCTGGAGGGCCGAAATTGGTACCAGTCGATTTTTGGACACTCACTGTGTGTGTGTGTGTGTGTGTGTGTGTGTGTGTGTGTGTGTGTGTGTGTGTGTGTGTGTGTGTGTGTGTGTGTGTGTGTGTGTGTGTGTGTGTGTGTGTGTGTGTAGCATGTCAAGCAGGTGGCGGATTTGTCGGTTTTGAAGTCAAAAATGTAAAAATGACCCTTGCTTTCTTAGTGCCTTTTACCCGTCTCTTCCGTCTGATCTTTCTCATTACAACGACGTTTGGTGAATGATTTGTTTGTTTATTTGTTTGTGTTTTGTTGTCGAACAGGTCATGGCCATCCTGGTCAACATCTTTGGTGGCATCATGAGATGTGACATCATCGCCCAGGGCATCATCATGGCTGTTACAGACCTGAACCTCAAGATTCCCATCGTGGTGCGATTACAAGGTTAGTGAGACACACACACACACACACACACACACACACACAGACGTTTTCCTCGTCATACTTCTGATTCATTTACCCTTTTTAATATTTCCTTCCTATCCACACACAGGGACAGATATACTAACATGTTAGCGCCAGTTTTAGGCCTAATTCCGGATGCAACGTGCGTTGATTACGCCATCGGCCGCTGGTTTGATACCTCCAACGTAAAATGAAATGGTCACAGCGTTTCTGTGGACTGGCCAAGTGGCTTTTTACACTGCACTCCCTACCGTACGTACCATCGACCGTCCAGCGTCGGGCAAGGCTTTAAAAAAAGAACCCTGTTACTCTTGACGCAGGAGACTCCTGCTCTCTGAAGTTGACCTTGCCTTGTGCGACTCTGTAGCCATTTTGTGTCTCCAGGCCCTCGACACACAAAGGGGGTCGGCGGCAGGGGGGGCGGGGGGGGCAGGGGGGGGGGGGCACCGGCGGGAGTTAGCCGGGGTTGACAGGAGCCGTTTCAGACAGCTCCCAGTGCCAGAGGAGTGCCTGTGTCTTTCTCACTTGACATTTCGGACTTCAAAGTCTAGGTTTAGTAAGAGGGAGAGACGGACGGGTGAGGTCTTGATGGGAGTGCAGAAGCCGCTTCTTTTGGGAAAAGTAAAAGAGCACGCCGTCTATTGTGATTAAAATCCCCCTGTGTGTGTCCCCGAGGCCCTCAAATGAACTCCCAGCAGGCTCGTTGCCCATCTCACGGCGTTCATAGGAAGTGACATAGTCGGTGACAGAGTCCCGCCTCCAACACCAAGTGGGCCAACCCCTGGCCATCTCGCTAAGCAGCAGCAGCTATATAAAGAAAGGCGCCTCTAAATGAAATGTATTATTATTATTATTATTATTATATGTTCAGCGGTCTACTCCTGCATGTACAACACATTTGTTGAGTATTTCTTCCAGTTTTTTTTTTTTTCTTTTGAATATGTGAGCTCCATAACCAGGGCAGGTATGTTTGGTCTCTTAGAAAAGAAGAAAGGAAACGGCCTGAGCTCACTCTGTTCAGCGCTCACCGTCTTGATTAACGTCCCAGGGTTTTATGGTTTAAAAAGATCATGTTTCCAGTCCAAATGCAGCTGTCCAAATGCCGAATTGATTTCATGTTTTTGAGTTTAGCATGGGTGGAATGTTGGTATCAACACTACTCTAAATATATGAGCACCTCCCTGGCTTGGTCTGGCATCACGTTTTCCCTTCCCACCAAATGATGAAAAATGTTCCTAGATATGGGATCCCAGCGACTGCTGGGGAACTTCCAGGGAGGCTCAGGTGTCAGCATGGTTTTGTGTTTGCAGGGACCAGAGTGGATGATGCCAAAGCCCTCATCGCTGCCAGCCCTCTGAAGATCCTGGCCTGTGATGATCTGGACGAGGCTGCCAAAATGGTACGCTACTTTCCCCGGTGCCATCTATCAGACACGCACGCACGCACGCACGCACGCACGCACGCCATTATTAAATTACTGAAACGAGGAAGCGACACAGACTGATATGGATGAAGGCCCATAAAAAAAAAACTTGCGGGATGACTCACATACACAGAAACCTGCGTAGCCACACAGAGGTAGGTTAACACGCCCTCGTCCCTGGGGAGACCCCCCCCCCCCGACCTCATGTTGTGGCAGGCTAGGTTTGCACCACAGTCCTGCTGAGCACTGAGGCATGCAGAGGGAGCCGTAATGTGTCAAAGTGTGGGTGAGGTAAGGGACAGCACCAGGGCTCTGGAGGACCGGTCGTCAATGTTGCCGCGGCACCCAGTCACGAGGGTGTATTGGTCTGGAAAAGAAAGTGTCGTGTGTGTGTGTGTGTGTGTGTGTGTGTGTGTGTGTGTGTGTGTGTGTGTGTGTGTGTGTGTCGACGCTGGCGGTGCTCGCTGAAAGCATAAGAGCTCCTGTCTGAAGTCGTACAGTCAACCTCATCAGGTCTCTCTCTCTCTCTCTCTCTCTCTCTCTCTCTCTCTCTCTCTCTCTCTCTCTCTCTCTCTCTCTCTCTGTCGTTGTTGCTCTCCTCTCTCGGTCTCTCCTTCCGCCGTTTGCTTTTGTTTGTAGAGCGCTCCCCCTCGGAGAGGCTAGGCTCCTGCTTCCAGCATGGCCTCTGCCTGCACACATAATGGCTCCCCTGTTAACTTTTGTGGTCATTGTATATGGCGTTGTCGGCTGGTTTAAATGAGACACACTTGTATGCCCTGCTGCTGTTCTTTTTGGCAGTGTGTGGAATTCATGGAGTTTATTTTCTTTCTTCCGTCCTCCCTCTGCTGCCATTTGCGCAAATGTTTTCTCTCCTCGTCTTTTGTTGTTTGTCCCTCTTCTCTTCCCTTCCTCCTCTGTGCTCTACTTCCCCCTGTTCTCTTTGACCCCCCCCCCCCCCTCTCTCCTGCCCTGTGCTGTCGCTCCTTTGGTGATCGCCGTACCTCCTCCGTTCTCGTCTCACTCTCGTCTTTCTTTATCCCCCTTTCTTTACCCCTCCCTCCTGTCTCTCTCCTCAGGTTGTCAAGCTCTCCGAAATCGTGTCGCTGGCTAAGGAGGCTCAAGTGGACATCACCTTCCAACTGCCCATCTAAGCTGCCCGCCTGGGCCCCCGCCCTGGCCCGTACCGCGACTTCAAACCTGGGCCCTGGCCTCCTACCCCCCCCCCCCCCCCACACACACACACACACACACACCCCGCTCTCTTACAGCCCCGAGAGCAAACCCCTCCGAAACAACGCTGAGTACTGTATCTTCTCTCTCTTCCCTCTCTTCTCCTTGTGTGCTGTGGTGGCATGATTCAATTAAAAGTAACTGCTCTGTATGTATTATGTATGCCCACACATCTGCACACAACCTCCCCGACCCAAACAGACTCATTGAGATGGTCGTCGCGAACATTATCGGGATTGTAGTCAATGTCCATCCCCCTTAACCCCATCCCGCGCCCCCCCCGCACCCCCCCCCCCCCCCCGCACCCGTACCCGTCTTCCTCCACCTGTTTAGATCTTCTCCCCAAAGGTTGCATAGCACTCGCAAATACGCACAAATCGTTGAAACCCTGCTGACTGCAGGGAGAGGAACACAGGAGGGAAGGGGATGATCTGTATGGGGTCTCTGTATCGGCTACCCTACGGGACAATGCACGCGATGTATCAGTGAGCTTTACCAAGGTGTTTACAACACATGGTTCCTTTAGGTTTTAGGCAGCCCACTCGATGGACACACCTTGTTGGAGGGCTTTTTAATTTAAGCTTTAAATGGGTAGGAGTGATTCAACTTCAGGGCGTGTAAAACGAAGGTCCTCTAATTTTCTGTGTCTAGTGTAAGAATAATATAGGAATCTTTTTTTTTGGGGGGGGGGGGGGGGGGACAAGGACAAGGCTGACGCCGGAGTTGTATACACCCGGCTCAAACTTTTAGGACGAATTGATTGGCTGCGCTGTTCATATTGTGGTCCGGACAACAACAGAGCTCACTTCCAATGGAATGTAAACCCTACTGTAGGATGATCCCTCGAGTCGTTTCCGAGATCCCTGTTACCGCTTAGACGTGTTCTGCTCCCCAGTGCTTTGAGTCTCCTGGCCCCTCTATGCATCGCTCTGCTGTTTGTGTGTGCGCGCTTGTGTTTGTGTGTGTGTGTGTGTGTGTGTGTGTGTGTGTGTGTGCGCTCGCTCGCGCATCCACTCCCAGCAGATTGAGCAACGCAGGACGCAGCGGCACAGTAATCCGAGCTGGTTCCAAACAGTGTGCTATGTTCTTCACCTGCCACCATTGCACACAAGCCAAGCTTTCAATGTACAAAGCAAGTTCACCAAAACGGGTGGGGGAGTGTCCTGTCAACTGAACTGTAAAGGGATTGTAGTGGTCCTTCCTTTCTACCTTTACCCTTCTCCCTCCGACTCCCATCCCCACCTCCCCTACCTTCTGTTACTCCCTCAGCCCTCGGAAAACCACACCACACTCATTGTGAGTTGTAAGACATTTATTATCTCTTGTAAATAACTAGACTGATGTTCTCTTTTCTGTAAAATATTTATGCTCCTCTCGGGGGGACTACGACAAAAACGTTGAATAAATTGAGAGAACACCAAAGTGGTGTGCCGTGTTTTGATTTGAACCGCCGTCGGAATTTCAAAGGGGAGATGGGCGTAACGTGTCATATAGGACCGTTCCGAATTGGTGCCGGGTGTTGCATGCTACCGGATGCATTTGTATATGATACATTCATATATTTTTATGCTGTGGGGTCCGGGATCTTATGTCGTATATTTTTTTTACACGGCAATAACAGAGTAGATAGCAGGATTGTATTTAGAAAAATGACCCCACCTTATGAGAAGATAACAAACTGGACGATTTGTTCATTTTCTGTCTGACTACATCGCATAGCCTAACCCTGGAGTAGCCACTGTCTGTTCCTACCTGGGCGTGTGATGGAAATACAGCTAATGTAGGCCAATGCAAATGCTGCTTTACACATTGTATTTTATTTTACACAATTCTTTTTCTCGAAATTCACAGATGACAAAGATAAATCTCACGTGATGGCCAAATCCTAGCAACATGAATCACTCTCTAAAACACACACACACACACACACACACACACACACACACACACACACTTTGCTGAATGCTGACAACGGCCACTGTTTATTTTTGCACATAAAGGATGAATCATGAAGATTGAAAAAGCAAAGCCCCTGAGAGAGAAACGGGGTTGAACACTGCTCTTGAATCATTCTCTGTCATATAGTGTAGAATCCGTTGTAGAACCTTCAGATGTATCCAAGGAAGAAAACACACACAATGTATACATTTGTTTTGAAATGTTCTTTAATATCCATAATTAGTATAGATAAAATATAGCATAAAGACTAGCATTTCTTTTAGAAAGTGAGTGTATTGGTTTCCACCTTTCAATGTGTGCTGCCTAAACACATTTTTTTTTATGTTTGGTAAGGGTATTAGGGACATATTGATTATTTTACAGGCAAATGTCATCATTTGGGGAGAACCAAAAATATTAATTTTAATAATCCATTTTCGACTACTGAATCACGCGCAGGAAGTGGTTGTGTATCCACTCACTGATGAAAGGATAAGGGTGCCTTTTGACATTCAACATTTCTCCCTGGAGCAGCGAAGTCAGCAGCCACCCTATAGGTTGTGACAATCTACTAGATTTAATGGTATTTTATCTACATTGGATGATATGAAACAACCTATGAGGTTAAAGTGCTGTCATTTAACACAAGGGAATTGTATCTGTTCATGGGTGAACTGTGGTGTACAACCCCATCTTAATTCATGTTCACTTCCTTTCAAAAGCACTCGTGTAATTGGCCAAATTGACGCCATCATATTTTATACTCTCATATTTAATGTTTGGTTTCTAGTCCCTTGCACTCGATAACTTCCTGAAGACGGTGTCCTAAAGACATCACCGGCTTGGCGTCTTCCCTGCGGAGTTGTCTCTTCATAGTAGTCTCTGAGACATTTACGCCCACTGTCCTGGAGAGTCCTCTCCACCTGTCCAATAAGAAAGTATTCCTCAATCAATCAGTCAATCAGCCATACTGGTCTTCTGTAGTCAGGTTGTTTGCAATTACACCGAACGCCTGTGTGTTCTTGCGCCTTAATGTTCCCAGCAGTGGATTACGAGACACCTACTGCGTTGGCTAAGTCTTTGATTCATTTGTTTACCTTGTTGAGCTTCTCGCAGGCTTTGTGAGATTGGCAGTGGATCCAACATAATAAACATGCAAATAGACGGTAATCTATTGCAGTGCGTAAAGCGCTATTGTTTGTTCATCTCCAAAGAGTGGCAGCAGGGATTCTTATTGTTTTCCTTGCCAACAAAGGTTTTTTCATTAACTTCTGTGGTCACAACAACATCACGACAACGTTGGATGTTCACAGCAGGTGTTATTTATGCCGATGTCTGACGGTCACCCGGCAACACGTATTTTGTACATGAACGTACTGGAAGATGGCTGGTTGTTGCAAGAAGACGTAGTCTTGCTCCGATGTAACTTCACTCTCCTGCTGAGATCATGGGTTTTCTGCGGCACTATGGAGAAGATCAAACACTTGGTTAAGTAATAGAAGAACCCCTGCTGTGCCCTTCTCATGCTTATAAGAAATAAAATAGTGGCACACACACACCCACCCACACACACACGCACACACACACACACACATATATCCTAAGACAGCTTTGAAGTCATGCACACCAACGCTCCACCGTACACTGAAACCAGCCCTGACATAAGTAACTTTCTTCCGATTGCTTTCCCTTTCCCCCTCTTTAATGTTCACTCTGCATCCCCTCTCTCCGTCATTATGCTTATCTCTCTCCTGTTCACTTTCTGCACGTGGACTTGCTTCTCTCAGTATCTATATGGCGTAGATCTATGAGCAGGAGGGGGGGCACCCTATGGGTGAGTGATGCGGGTCCTGGGAGGTGACTGTTAAAGCCCTGTCATTTTCACCTGCTCATTTATTTATAGGAGATAAGTGCCATCAATTGACCCTCTTTGGATGTGAGGGTGTACCTGGTGGGCTGCAGGCAGAGACCTATTCTCCTCGCATGCAATCCTCACCTATCCACTTCGATCCGTGGAGTTCAAAGAAGAGGAGACATTTTGTTTATCTATCCGTTTGGTTACAGAGATAAGCCAAAGCCGTCATCTGTATTTCTCTGTTCTCACTGCTTTGATCCAGTGTGTGTGGGAAACATATTGGATTGGCTTGACTTGGAGTGGAGTGGATTGGATTGTACCTTATTGTTCCGAAGGGTAATTTCATCAATTGGACATCTAATATTACTAAAACCAGCCAGATATAAATTAAAGTAAACACAAAAGCCACAAAACCATACACGCTTAAGAGCAATTACAGAATTAGATTTCTTTTTAATAATCTAATCTAGTCTACTGCTGTCATCCTTATTGATGTGACCCCACCAACAAATGAATGAAAAGGTCGAAACACAATACAGACCATTCCATTATGAAACATTAGAAGCATAGACTTCTCAGTATCAAAAGATCTGAGCTTCCTTAGGAAGTATAGACGTGACTGGGCCTTTTTGAAAACATTACTTCAGTTCACCATTTTGTATGAAATCAATTTCAACTCCATTTGGATTAATAGTTAAAGATTTGTGTTCTAAAAACAACACTGGCGTTGCTGGATTTACTAATATTTGGTGCTAGGTAGTTTTTTAAATGAAAGTCTACAAATCAAATCAATGAGCTTCTGGTATGCTAGGGCATCATCGTCAGATAAACAACTAACGATAGCAGTATCATCAGCATTGTTTTGCATATCTAGAAAGAATTGTTTGGGTGCACCGCCACCTGTGTTGTTGAAAATAATCTGTGCAGCTACTTGGCTTTGATATTCATTCGAATTGTAGTAGTCTTTTGTAGCAACTGCAACGAAATGCACCTTTCTATAATTGAATGTGAGTATTACTGCGTGACCTTCACTGTCCTGCCACAGGAGCTTCCATGGTGACGACTAGTTAGCGTGCAACAGTGTGATCTGAGTCAGCGTTGCTACTTAGTTACAACTTTGAGGCAGATTCTGATGGAAGGTGTGCTCTCAGTTCAAGGATAAACAACAGCCTCGATGCAAATGTGTTGTTAGAATGCTCAGCTCAAGGCAGCTCTTGTACGTGAAACCCAGGTGTCAATTTGATCAAGATTAAAGGTTGCTTTGTATATTAAACGTGTTGTAGTATATTCCAAGAACACAGTCAGATAAAAAAAAAAAAATGATGGGGTAGTTTAAAGCAGTAGTTTTAAGTCTCCAATCAAAACGCACCAGTTGTCATTAAAGAAAGTTAATCGAAAAGGCTTGAAGAGCATTGCGTGGGGGACAGTTTTGATGAAATAACATCAAATTTTCTCCCCAGGTGGTTTTTGCTTGCATAACCTTGAGACCAAATTGAAGAGATGATGCAGTTCATAATGCAGTGTCTTTACTTATTATTAATTGCATGTTACAATCTGAAAGTCACAGTAGACTGTGATGTCTCTGGCTTTTAGTGTCAGCTGACTCTGTATCTGAGTCCACTCTGTTGCTACTTCAAATGGGCCCTAAGCCAGGAAACGACCCGGGCCTGTTTGAAGACATCAGTTCGCATCCTTGTTCCCAAGAAGGCTAAACTCAACTCGCCAAACGACTGCGTGTGCCTGTGGCACTCGCCTCTGCCTGGCTCTCCTCCACCTCAAGGCCTCCACTGACCACCTCCTGGACCCAGTTTACGTAGCGGTCAAACCGCTCTGTTGAAGACACTGTGAACGTGATCTGTGATCTGCAACACCCATGACGGCCCTTCCACCTATGCTAGAGTCCAGTTCACAGACGTTAGCTCTGCCTTCAACACCATCATCCGTGACCTCCTGCAAACCCTGAACACCCCCCCCCCACGGAGGGGGCGGTGTGTCAGACTGGGCCACCACCTGTCAGCTCCTCTGTCTGTCACCACTGGAGCCCCCTGAGGAAGAGTTCTGTCTCCCCGGCTCTTCTCCCTGTACACCAACGACTGCACGTCCAACGACAGCTCAGTCAAGATACTCAAGTTTACCGACTACACTATGGTGGTGGTGGTGGTGGTGGGGGGGTTCCCTAACCTCTACTCAACCAGGAAAAAGCCCTTTGAGATGTAATCTCCTTTTCAAGGGAAACCTGGACAAGAAAGGCAGCAAACACAGCATTTAAAAGTTAACCTGAGTCTAACTACAAGCCGGGGGTGGACAGACTTGAGTCCTGGCGTGCCGTCAACAACCTGGTGCTCAGCATCAGATAGACAGTGGAAATGATCATGGACTTTAGGAAGCAACCACCTACACAAAGTGCACGTGTTCCCATGACGATTAAGGGTGCCACTGTCTCCAGGATGGAGTCCCTCGAGTTCCTGGCCACCTCTGTCTCCAGCACACCGAAGTGGGACATCAGCATCTCCCTCATCACCAGGAAGGCACAGCTGAGTCAGCTGAGGAGACCGGACATCAGCCAGCCACTCCATGTCCAGCTCTACAGCTCCCTTCTTGAGTGCATCCTCTCCTCCTCCGTCACCCTCCGGCTCGTCATCTTTACGGTCCAGGGGGGAGGCTCCAACGGCCGGTGAGAGCGGCTCAGCGGATCATTGGCTGCTGGCTGCCTTCACACCTCCAGAATCAGGAAGTGGGCGGCCAAGATTGTCACTGACCCCTCACACCCTGCCCATGGCCAGTGCGATTTCCCTCAGGGTGTAGATTCAGAGTCACCCCCCCCCCCCACCCCACCCCATTCTGATCCATATCATGACTTAAAAACACATCACTTCAAATTGATTGTATAGATATATACAATATACACAATACAATATATATATATATATATATATATATATATATATATATATATATATATATATATATATATATATACAGTATATATAAAGTACATTTATATTTATATTTACGTATGTGATATCACTGTACTCGCACTGATCCCACTGCTTACTTTATAGGATCAGTGTTCCGCTGTGTTGGAAATATAACTACTTATACATATTCATTTATCGTTCAGTGCGTCTGTGTTGCTCGTTGGCCATTGGTTGGGCTGTTAATGTCGTCTGTTGTTTTTTGTGTGTTCACTTGCTCATAAGCAATGCGTAAGGGCCTGTTAGTCTGTTGTATGTTCTAACTGATTACGATGCACTTACTCACAGAGTAAAATTCCTAGTACATACTTGTACATTATTTTACATAGCAATAAAGGTCATTCTGATTCTGATGGTATCTGCAGAATGACACACTATTTTACTTCCAAGAGCAACACTTTCAGCGTTATGCCTTTCAGAGCACAGATACAGGCAAAGACAGAATAATTATTCGCACAGATAAAGGCAATACATCAAATCATGAGACAAATAAACAGACATTATTTAAATTGTGATGACATTTGCATAGACTATTTGTTATATTCTACATATTTTGAAGTTATTTTGATATGAATAAAAATGTATTAAATCTAGAGTCTGTCAATTGGAACGATAACAACTGTGACTTTGATGCATGGCATGTACAAAGACAAGCGATCGCTGTCTTTGGTTTTGTATCGGAGTCCTGCTTCCTAGTCTCTGGCTTAGGGGTGTGAGCAGCTTGCGCTCCCAAGGCGTAGAGTAGTTTGTGTGATGACTCACTCTTCCAAGTCATTTTTCTCCGAGCAACAATGAAGCAGGAGGAAATGGGCCCTACGTCTTTGGCCACAGAGTCTGAAGGCAGCTTTAAAATAGGGATTAATGATGCTGCCAGTGGAAACTGTGCCTGCACACACACACACACACACACACGCTCACACACACACACACACACACACACACACACACACACACACACGCTCACACACACTCACAACAAACGCACTTCCCACACGTGTCCTCTATACCAGTGGCTGCCCACCCGCGGTTAAAGCTTTGAGTTATCACGGCTGAGAGTGTGCTGTCAGGGAGCAGCAGGTTCCTTCCTCTGCCTGGGAACCCTTGGTTGCGTTCCATTCAAAAGCAGACGCAATTTCAAGAACACCCCCGGGGGACCGCTTTTAAGAGCGCACACTGTTGAGATACATAGTGAGGCACTGTCTCAGTTTGTTTACTGGCTTGTGATTTTTTGGCAAGAGTCCTGTCCAACTATGATTACTCTTTCCAAATCCCGTTTGACACACACACACAAACACGCACGCACCCACCCCCACACACACACACACACACACACACACACACACACACAGACTCTTTCTCTCTCTCTTTACTGGTCTGTATCTCTCTCTCACACATACCCACAGCCACACACAAACTAACACGGAACACCCCGGTTCATTAGATATTCAGCTCTCTGAAGGATGGCTCTGTGTTCGTCTGGTAATCTACAGATGCATGTGGGATGTCGTTGTGAGCTGGGATTAAATGAGAGGATATACACTCACTGTTTAACTCACCCGCATTCATACTCGGAGATCTGAGAATCTTGCACTAATGTCCACACACACTATTTAAAAAAAGATATATACATATGCGTGAACACAGTCACACGCACGTGCGCATAGATACACACACACGTGCATGTAATAGATTGACAGTCAACAGGCTCCTTGAGGTGTGACATGATCTCTTCTCAATGGTAGTCTGACACCTAGAGACACAGATGGCCTGACATCCATCTGGACCCTGTTCACCTTGCAGGTACACTAAGTTGCTAAGCCCTCTCTCTCTCTCTCTCTCTCTCTCTCTCTCTCTCTATATATATATATATATATATATATATATATATATATAAATTACATAATTCAAATGACAGGTACTGTAACTATAACACATATCACCTGTGATTGCCACTCACACACCTACTCTTGCAGGTACACTAAGTTGCTAAGCCCTCTCTCTCTCTCTCTCTCTCTCTCTCTCTCTCTCTATATATATATATATATATATATATATATATATATAAATTACATAATTCAAATGGCAGGTACTGTAACTATAACACATATCACCTGTGATTGCCACTCACACACCTACTCTATCTCTATCACTCTTAACCCTGAAAAGATCAATCAGAAGGTAATAGTTGAAAATGTGATAAGGTCACTGAAAGAGCGGTCTTGTCAATATTTCAGAATCATTTATATTCAGACCACAATTATATACTTCAATATAATCCAAACTATTCCCTGGAATCAAATCTTGGCACAAGAAAGCCTGCGGCAGAAGAAAAACTTTAAAATTCAATAGTTACGTGTGTACACAGAAAAGTTCTGTCTTTCTAAATCGGGAACCATTAGTGTCTTATTAATTCTCTGCACAACAGGCAGACTATTTCCCCCACTGTGTCTTCGTCAGGCTATTGAGTAGCTCAGCCACTCTTGGGTCCATTTTTGTACCCACACCCTAAATTTAGCTGATATCCTGCTGCTTGTTCATTCAGTGCTCGGTATTTAGCCGGAAATCCTACGACCTGTTTGCAAAGGCAGACCCATCACTACCTAGTTCCAACAGAGTTCTGGATGGTGGAAAACATTTGATTAGCATTATCTAAAAGAACAGGATTATTAGCCAAAAAAATATATTAATTTTTTTTTCCAGTATGCAGTTATGGCATGGCTGCTATGTCAGCTAGGGGAGAGATTGAAAACATATCATGACTCATGTGGATGTGTTGATGTCTACACACATGTATGCACATTGTAAAAAGTTCTTGGACAGACATTGTAGCTCTCTTTACCCTTGTAGGTCTGATATCTCATATTTACCTCATTCACTCCACAACCACAGCAGGGGACCTGTCCGTGCCACAGAGGTGAGCTCTGACCTTAGAAAAAATACAAAGCCATTATTGAGCCAATTGCTAAGCCTGTACCTCTCAGCTAACCTAAACCTAATGTGTAATGGCAACCCAAGTCAAATTTTGGTATCCATCTACCTCAAGATATCTTTTTTTTATATAATGGTAACATAATAATAATAATAGATATTATACGCTGTATTTATATAACGCTTTTACAAACACAAAGCACTTTTGAGGTGCACTTCTGGTGCCCTGCATTATCTCCGATGTATACTGCTCTTGTAAGCTGACTTCTTTTCCACTGTTATCCAAATTATTTTCTGGAAACTCAGGTCGGTCTTTGATTGGCGCAAACTAAAAGATACTGCTCGTTCATCTTTGTCCGTTCACGATCCCTCCAAAATTACAGTCTCATTACACCGACAACGGTGAGAGAAAATATAGCGTTGACGATAAGCCCAGCAGCCAACCTCGCTTTGACACTTGGTTCCATTTCCCTATTATATAATCTATTTATGTTTCTTCTCTTATCTTTTATGTCCGCGCTATCTCCATTGAATGAGACTGTGATTGCTGCTATATTAGCAGCAGCGTCTGTCTCTAGATGCCTGCCTCTTTGACTTGAGATAATACCTAGCGCTGCTACCATGATTTCTCTTCCGTCTGTGTCCTCGGTTGGTGTGTGTGTTTTGTCACACAAAGAGAGAATGTCTTTTATCACAATCCAAATAGCGGTAATTGTTAATAATTTATAATTATAGTGACACTACTATGACAACTCGTGTCTTTTTCTAGTGCTTTGTCGACCTAAGATTATTAGAACAATGTGTTAGGTTGTTTTTTTGTTTTTGTGTAAGTATTTTTTTAAATAGATGTCACTGGTCCAAATGATTTTTAGACAATGGGGTTGTATTCAAGTAGCCTTCAATGCCTTTTGCGTGAAAAGGTTACAAGTATAAAGGGGCTAATACGTCTTTGACCACATCTTTATCAAAAACCATTATGCTGGATTCTTAAATGTTTCTTTTTTTTTTACAGTTTTATCTAACTCAATTGAACAAAAGAGCAACCTAACATTTCTTTTGGAATAGACATATCAACAAAAAACTCTCTCATTATAATAATTTACATTCCATTCTCCTCCTTTCATAGTCAATAGAGGGAGTGGTATAAATCAAATAATCAAATACCACAGGATATTAAAATATCAAATCGACCCCTGTCCTTTATTGCCCATTTTCCTCTCAGTTCCACTGAATTAGCGATCCACCGGGCCACAGCCTCTCTCTCTTCACTCTGCCAGTCCCCTGGAGCTCTTGTTAGGGGATATTAAACTCTGTTTCCCTGCTCATTCCCTGCTCATTCCCTGCCTCGGCCACTGACTTTCATGCGGCCTCTCCCAAGTGAGTTTCCCGTCTTTCCTCAAGCGACTGCGTGAAACTTTCCGAGGCATCACAAACCAGGGTTCCTGAGGCGGGATTGTTAGAAGTTTTTCATATGCAGCACGGGATCAAATAGAGGGCTTTAGGTCACTTCACTTTGATGGACCTTGATTCAACTGCTCTTCCCCTGTTCCTTATTATCCAGATTGAATGAAAAGTTGATGAAGAGCCAAGTGAAGTGCTTTCAGTCCTGTCCAACCAGTGAACGTATTAGTGGATTGTTGAGAAAGGAGCAATATATAGGATCATCTTTGTTAACCCGCAATAAGTGAATGCAATTTGTATTAGTATAATGTGTGTGTGTGTGTGTGTGTGTGTGTGTGTGTGTGTGTGTGTGTGTGTGTGTGTGTGTGTGTGTGTGTGTGTGTGTGTGTGTATGTGTATGTGTGTATGAGACAAACAGAACATAAACCAAGAATTCAAATGCACAAACACATATTCAGATTCAACACTTAAGAATAATACTGCATGTCAATGGGACTTCTCAACAGGCTTAAATTCAAAACCCCATATTTCATATTTTAACCTTATTATGTAAAATGTGAGAGACCACAGTGTTTCTCTTAGTGGTTGATGTTGCTTCATACAGCGGTAAGACTGCCGTCATTCCTAGGTATCATCTGTTTCCAGTTGAAAAGGAAATACTGTTTAGGAAATAGTAACATTGGTTTACTTCGGAGGGGTTGCATGAAGAATGGGGGAAAGGATTCAATAAGTACATGACAGGTTTTAGTGGTTTTCAAAAGGACACACCATATTGTTGTGCTGGGTTAACAGGGGTTTTTGTTTTTGAAACACACAAGTCAAAGGTAGGAGTAAACATGTCCAGGAATCATTTGTTGTGTGTCTCTGTGTGTAATTAATTGGCTACCAGTTTGTAAAGCGCTTTGGGTCCTAGAAAAGCGCTAAATAATAAATACAATTAATTATTAATTATCGATATTATTATGTTCAGGCTATGAAAGATGGTTTGACTGCTTTCAATAAGCATGTATTTGGCTTAATCATTGTGAATGTCACTGGTTATATTGATCATCAATATCATGTGGACATCAACAACATCGATACCATTCAAAGCATTCAACATTCAAACCACACAAAAATGGTGTGGTGCATGGTGCCTGTTTTTTTCATTAAACAGTTTCTCGTGGGCTTTTGAACACACTCCAGTGTATAGGGTGCATCTCGGGATCCAAAATACGTTGTGTAGGGAGCAAGAAAACATGAGAAAAACAACATCATACGTTTAATGTCTCACACAGGTTCTGGCTTCAGTGACTAGCAGTAGTGACAAGCTCAGTGGGACCCTGCAGCAGGGGACGCCCCTCCCTCACAGCCTTTTCTGTCGTTCCATTGGCCAGTGGGCGATGCCCTTTTTGTCCTGATGCAGCCGGTGGCCTTTTGGTGAAGCCTTCTCCGCTCTGGGGCTTTATGACCTGGGGGATCTCCTGAGCTTGACGAGGTCTCAGAGCAAAGGTCAGTCTTGCTGTGTGAGGTGGGATACCGAGCCTCGCGGACAAAATACTCCAGGTACATCCCTCCATCTATTCATGTGCCTTTTGGGTATTGATGGCCATAAAACGTTGACTTGATGTCAAAATGAACTGCTTCAGAGAACAATACATCTCGTGGATTGAGTTAGGCATAGAAAAAGTTGAACCTTCCTATTTGATTTCCATATACAGTATCTGGCACACGTTTGACCTTGTAAGGTCTTGCAGAGGCCCACAAGTATGGCATATAATATTAAAAACATAGGATATAACCATAGACCAGTCATTGTGCTCTAAATGCTCATAAAAATAAAGCCATTGCACGAAGGCAATAACTGAGCTACCTTTTATCCAGATTCGGTATCCCATGTTAGATATCGTCTTTATCGGAAGTTTCTTTAGTAGGTTTATTGGCGAGAGGATATATGTGGCACACTGCAATACTGTTTTGTCAATTAGGATCCTAACAGCTTCCAATAGCTTTTCCTCTGACAATGCAGGAAGTTGAGGGCACTTTGTCACGTTGCCAAGGACAACGCAAAGGCTGTGACATCACCAGTGGATGCTAATAGCTTTTCACTTCAAGTACAACAAAAAAACGTCCAGAAAGAACTGCAAGGAGACTAAGATGAAGAGAGAGAATTCAAGGTGACATCAAGAAGGAGGGAAACAAGGTCGAATACAAAGGGAAGAAACCTGTAGCAACTTCAGATGAGTCATAAAAATAACATGTTGCTTCTACCAAGGCCACTTCGTCATTTTTTTCATCTTTGTTGTCCTTTTTTAACGCAGTATCCAGCCTTTTCTGTCACATTCTCCACCCATAGCCTCACTCTCTCTCTGTCTCCCTTTCTGTCCTCACTCCCTCTCTGTCTCCCTTTCTGTCTTCCTCCCTCTCTGTCTCCCTTTCTGTCCTCCTCACTCTCTGTCTCCCTTTCTGTACTCCTCCCTCTCTGTCTCCCTTTCTGTCCTCCCTCTCTGTCTCCCTTTCTGTACTCCTCCCTCTCTGTCTCCCTTTCTGTCCTCCTCCCTCTCTGTCTCCCTTTCTGTCCTCCTCACTCTCTCTCTGTCTCCCTTTCTGTCCTCCTCAGTCTCTGTCTCCCTTTCTGTCCTCCTCCCTCTGTCTCCCTTTCTGTCCTCACTCCCTCTCTGTCTCCCTTTCTGTCCTCCTCCCTCTCTGTCTCCCTTTCTGTCCTCACTCACTCTGTTTCTTCCTTTCTGTCCTTCTTCCTGTTTCTCTCTTTCTGTCCTTCACCCTCTCTCTCTGGGTCTCTCTCTCTCTCTCTCTCTCTCTCTCTCTCTCTCTCTCTCTCTCTCTCTCTCTCTCTCTCTCTCTCTCTCTCTCTCTCTTCCTCTCCCTCTCTCTCTGTCTTGTTCTTCACCAAACTCTGCATGCTCATTGTTGTCTGTCTTTTCCCACTGCCTAGTGTGGATGCACGGACATGAAAGCTTACCGGTTAGTGGTGCCAGTCTTGATTCCTAAAACGTGACACAGAATTCCGTTTCCCATGAAGGCAGTCTGCACGGGCTCCCAAGTGATTCCCTGTGGAGATGTGAGGGCTCCCTGCCAGAGCTCCACCATGCAAACCATAGCTGCTTAGATCCACACACATGCTACCTTGGATAACCGGAATCACAGTGCGACCAAGACAGCCTTTATTGCTGTTTTTCTTTTTCTCTATCACAAACTCACACATTCCCACACAAATGCAGACACACACGCAAACACACCCACACCCACAAACACACGCAAACACATATAATGACATTTTTAGGTCACCACACAACAGTACTTCTTACACCCACTTAAAGAGCTGCAAGGCCTAGTCGCTTTTTGAAAGCCCCTTGCGCACTGGCCAAACAAAGTGCGAGAAAAAAGAAAAAAACATCAAACAGTTCTGCTCAATGTGTGCATGCATAGCTGTATTATTTGCCCCGCTGGGGACATATCTAAGTACATTACAAATTATATTTTTTGTCATACAGAACAATGTGCTGAGCTGGATGGTTTGTTCGTTGATAAAATAGTTGACTCCAAGCCAACCTGGTTTCATCTATTAAGTAACTGGTCTGTCAATACTGCTATAGATTCCCAATTATGACATTAAGTACAACTACTATTATTTTTCTTTAAACAAGAAATAATGCATTTCAAAATTTGAAGTATGATGTGTTTGAACAAAACAGGTGGTAAACATTGTCAATCCAGATCACTCTAGCACTCTGCAGCAGTCTGTATTAATTCCTTAGTGTATTCCTTGTAACCTATACCCTATCTGTCTGTCAAGTAAAGTCGTTTTTTCTTTCTTTTCTAGGAAACGTTATTATCCAGATCATGCAACACTTCAGCAGCTGTCTGATAGACTGATCTCAAAGTCTATAGGTTTGACAGGTTTGACACAGATACACAGACACAAACACACACAAAGAAACAAACACATTTTCTCTCACTTACAGCACACAAACACTGACTTTACCTGGTGCATTATTTATTCCTTAGTATATTCTGTCTGTCATGTAAAGTCGTATTTTTTTTTTCTTGAAACATTATTATCCAGATCATGCAACACTTGAGCAGCTGTCTGATAGACTGGCCTAGAGGTCTTTAGGCTTGACAGGTAAAAACAAACACACACACACGCACGCACGCGTGCGCACACACACACACACACACACACACACACACGTGTCACGTTTTCTTGGAATCATTATTATCCTGATCATGCAACACTTGGTCAGACCAGATAGTTAGTGCTAACACAGTCTCTTCTTAAGTGTGTTAAGGGAAAATCTCATTAGCCCAGAGAAGCCCGTCTGGTGGATTGCAAACATTGGATTAGTCACTGTTATATTTCTTTGTCAAGGTCTAGATTTACATTTGGTCATGACCCCGTGAGTCAGCCACCCTCAGCCGTTAATGAACTGGAGCTGAAGGGATGAGGGGCTGCATAAACTAAGAAGCAGTGGACAGTCAGCCAAGTGACGTTAGCCATGTGGAGGCAGCAATGAGTTTCACACAGAACACATCATACATCCACAGAATACAATGACGCTCATTTGTAGTGTTTAACCAATCAGATCTTCAGGGCTGCACAAGCCGCAGCCCATGATTCACATCTCCAAACTATCATGGTTTGGATCACATGAGACCAAAGTATTGATGGGAAGAACAAAGCACTGGTGGGACCCTGTGTCGGCATGGTGACGGTTTGATTGATGTGTAATTCCCGTATCGGCTGTGTATGGGCTTCAAGTTGACACAGTCAATCTCGTTGGCTATAAAAAAAAAAAAAACATAGTGGTACAACACATCAAATACAACATTTGAAAGCATTATTTCTTTATAAATAATGTTTTCTTTTTCTTTTTCAACTTTAGTTTCAGACGAGGTCACAAATTCACAAATGAGCAGAGGATCTTTTTTTTTTTTGTCGATGAGAACATGGCAATCCCCAGACATGGCAAGTCAACCATAAAGGCAGAGGAAAGCGCTCTTATTGTTAAGGACAGGTACAAAAAATCAATCAGCGCTTAGCTCGGGGCGGTTAAACACTGCAGACCAGTCAGTTGCTTCTTCGATACATCAAAGAGGAGTTCTGAGCAAGAGGAGCAACCCAGAGAATCAATGGCGTTAGACTTCACTGGGAGTGTTTCTGATGCAACGTGGACCCCCCTGAGGAAACAGCGTGGGAAGCGACGCCATAAACTCTCCACTTTGGGTTTTCTGTCCCGTTGCCAAGGAGTTGGAAAGCGGAAAAAGAGAACGGGAACGGCCAAATTGCCCGAGCCCGTCACGAGAAGTGAAAGCCCCTTACCGCTGTTTTTGAAGCACTTACTTAATATCGGCCCGCCTTGTCCACGTTGCTGTTTTGTAAATGAAGCAGGCCAAACCAAAAAGCAAAGCTTGGAGAAATCGATGCCAAAGCAATGTGGGTGAAACTGTTCTGGGTAATTAGTATTTGCAGTAGCTTGTGGCCCACTCGTACCGTGCTATCATTTTGAATTCCCTTTCAACCTGGGCCCCATCTGGACCTATGAAGGAGAACGGCCCTCTCGTTCTTGAATGAATTAACAGCTTCCTCCCTGGACACAATTGGGTTGGAAGGGTCTCCAAAGTTACTACTTTCCAAAGAAGATGACCAGTTTTATGCAACCTTCCTTTTGAGAGCGAGAACGAGAGTTTTATTTGCTGCCGACGATCTCAGTAAAAAAGGAAACTTTATTAGTGGGTGAAATGAAACCATTACAAATGGGCAGAATCTATTGAATTAATAAATCACCTGGAGTACTTTAGACCTTGAATCTGCTTTTGTATAAGATTTTAACATCATATGAAAATCTCTGCTGATGTGAGCAAAAGCAGATGTGGAACGAGCCACATTAACTTAACCGGCGACGAGGTGAAACGCCAGCACAGGTGTTTTCTCTTCTGAAACAACATGCTGATTCCTCCCATGAATAGCCAATCTCCCCATACATGGAACCACGGCACCACGGTTCATTCATTTGCAACCCCTGACACAATCCTTTTCCCTGCTTTTCAAAGAAAACGGTCTGTGAACAGAGTTCCTGGTACTTCTGAACTTCTGGTTATTTTACATGGAACATTTCCTTTTCCTGCTGGGTTATGCTTGCTAGCGAAGGTCTGCGTGGCAGAGCTTGACAGTAATGTACCATGCTCTGCACAGCTGAGGCAGAACACTGTGGAAAATCACACACAGATAAATGGAGGGTGACATCCCAACCCATGAATCAACCAGGCAGTCAACTGTATTCTCTCACACAGGCAGACACAGGCACACACACACGCAAACACACACGCAAACACACACACACATCAACACATTATTTGAAAGCAAATCTAAACCTCTAAGGACAGTAATTTAATTACATTACAGTCAATTAGCGCCCACTTTTATCCAAAGTGACGAGTAGATTCCACTAGAGAAGACTAAGAAACTTCAAAGCATCCCTATCCTACTTAACAATACATGATCTGTACCTGGGCTCCATCAGTGCTGCATTCAATGTTTGATGTTCTCCTGCGGTTGAGTTGTCAGTTCCTTGTCTGTAATTATGGTGTGAGGTGTACTGCAATGCAGTAAGTCCAAGTCTCCAAAGAAAGACCAGTTGACACACATAGCTATACTCAATGGCTATAGTTTTCTCTAAACTGCAGTGCCTTGCCTGTACCTTTCCTAAACATGGAGGGAATTACTGCGTTGACTTACAATACCGTTTTTCACAATTGCTAAAACACTCAATTCCATTCTCTGACCCAAATTGGCAGTGGCCTAAACTCATTTGTCAAATCATTCACCCTTTTGGCAAAATCTTAAACAAGTTTAGGTAGTAGACACAATTTGCCAAACTCATCCACCCTTTTTGCAAAACTCTAAGCACATTTCTCACTCTCCAAAACTCAATTCGCACTGTGATGCACGTGCTGCAAAATGGTAAACACTGGCGGCGAAAGTTAAACACAACTTCAACACAGTTGTCATTGTTTACACACAACGACTCAAAATTGTTCACACGTGTTTCTAATGATGTGATGAAACCCATTGCACAGAATATAAGCCAGTTCAGAGTGCACAGGTGGCACAGGTGTGTTGAATGTTGAAACAGCGATGGATAGGAACATTCTGAGTGGCAGAGGAGGAAGAGTACGTGCCAGAGGTGGAGGAGGAGGAGGAAGAGGACAAGGGCGAAGAAGAAAAGGAAGGAGAGCTGTCTCTGATGAGATTAGGGCTATTCTTATATTGATCATGTCATCAACCATGGGTTAACTATGAGGGGGGCTGGACTGGGAGCCCAACCCAATTTGAGTTGGTTTACAGTAAAGTGGCATCCATAGTTCAAACCTACCTACAGTAATGGCTACTTACGTAAGCATAACTGTAAAATAAGTATTACTGTGTAGTATTACGTAACAATTTTTTGCTCTAAGCCCCCCATTTACTGCACTGCATTGTGGGGATGGATGACCATAGTACTGTAAGATAATACAGCCAACTGTAAAAAATGTATTAATTAATAAAATAACAAAAATCCTACTCTGCACATATCATGTAGGATAAGATTACATGTTTACAGAAGAATAATAGATGGCTGATGTCATTAGGCTTAGGGAGATAAGAGATCATATCCTAAATGAAGCACCAGTGTTCACCATATGTTTATGGTTTCTGTACAAATTCCCATAATGTATAGGATTTTGATTTGTATTCTGTACAACATTGTACTACAGAAACTACAGTAATGTGTTGGAAACGGCAAACATAGATAACAGAACAACATCGCGTAACTGTTACTCACGTCAGCAGATCTCTACTGCGCATGCGCAGGTATTTTTAGATCAAAGTCAGCCTCAGTCAAACTACTCCCCTGACAGATGGGATACGCACATCATAGGTGTTCACATCAGAGAAATATGACATCTGCTACACATCAGGTTTCAGTGATCACCTGCACTCTTCAGCGAATAATTTTTGGAAACTTTTTTGATACATAGGGAGACAATCAGTTGTAAATAATATTGAAAGTGTAATATCTATATAATGTTAAAAATGTATCAGGTATCAATGGACATGAATGAAAAGTCAAGCATCACTCAAATCCCTGCGACTATCTTTAGCTACAGATTAAATAAAAAGGTTATTTGCCAAACTTTAAAGTAGATTGGCTGCGATGTAATATAGAGTGACAAAATATTTAGTTAGGAGGTTGTCCTTAAAGTGACATGGCCTCGGTTTTAAGTTGCAAAGGGTTGCGGCCAGCACACATGGAAAAAGTAGCACTTACTCGGATCTATCCCGCGCGTCAGGCGTCAGCTCAGGAAAAACAGGAAAAACAGGAGGCCGACTAGGAAGAGACTGATGAGGGACTTTAAGGATATGACAGTCAAGCTAAACATCAGATGAGGAAATGGCCCCGGGGCCTAGTTCAACTAGTTGAGACCTCGCATCGTAAATAGAAGAGACTAATTCCATCAGTGCTGATCGGTTAAAACATCACTCCTTTTCTAATGTATCGATCGTGTGTCAAGGGCAAATTAAAATCACAACGCCATTCGATTCTTACTGGCTGATATCAGTAAACTAGTCATCTTGTTCCTGTGACCGCAGCACATCAAATCTAATATTCATCACATCTGAAGGGTCGGAAAAGTTTCCCCTATCCTGTACGGTTATATAAGGTCATTATAAAGTACTTACTCTTTCTGCTTCTCATGCCGTGAAAAGTTGCCAAATTTCTAAATAAAACATAAAATCGAGAATATTACTTGAAAACCGGGAACTGACACACTTTAATAAGTCCAACTTGACCGTTTTATTGCTATTTTTAATTGAGTCATTTTGTGGGCAGTCTCGAGAATCTTTTAGCACTATTTTTAACCTGCCCATCATACCATGCCTGTGGCGTGTTCTCTACTCGCCTGCAGGGTTGGGTCTTTGCTTTCATGGGAATAAAGCCAGCGTGAACACAATGACTTACGACAAGCCTTTCACAGTTACTTCTTTGAATGCTGCTTTCACGTTGGCTCAGAGGGCGTATCGTTTCATGATGGGGTCAAAATTTAATACTTGCGGAAAGACCAGAACAGGTGTGTGAGGTGCTGTGTGTGAGCGAGTGAAAGTGTGTGTTTGCGTGTGTGTTTGATGGGATCCATTTAAATGTGAGTCGACTGTTAGTTAAATTCTATTAGTATCTGAATACAAGGACAACTGTGTGTATGCAGACTAGAGTAAACCAATGTAGCCTACTTAACCGTGGATTTACCCCTGATTTACGGACAATGCATAGAATACAATATTATTTATTTTATTTCATAAAATATAAATGATATTAAGGTATTATAAAGGTCACGCGCGTGTGCTTGGTGCAGTCTCCACTCCACAGCCTTTTCATTTATTTATACATTTATTTTTTGAAATACGGTCAGTGAGGTCTGCAGTTTTCCATACAACACTTTAAGAAGACAGCTAGCAAGTCTAATCCTTAATCCTACCAAAACGTAGCCATATTATTTAAACACACATTGTTTAACATTTTTAAATTAGCACATTTTAGCCAAATGAGGAAAGCGGTGTAGATATCATTTCCACAGACCCATGCAAATAAGACTCATAATAACAATAACCCATTTCATTGGTAGTGCGCTTTGCATTGTAAGAACAATCTCAAGTGCTAAAATAGAAATGGACTGTGGCCATGGCCTGCTTACTTAAAAGCTCAAACCCAGCACTCAAATGTGTGTTTATCTGACATCTAAGAAAGGTAAATGGTTGACAACAACTAGTGAATGAAAAACAGTTTGGCACTGTGTCTGGAAATATTTTGAAGAGTTAAGGTCCCTCCTCTTCTGCATTCCATTGCACCCTCACTAACAAGAGACAGGATAAAATGAAGGGGACAAACATTGTAGACTTAAAGTACTGTGCATATACAGTATATGTATGTGTGTTTAGCTTAAAGTACTGTGCATATATATGTATGTGTGTTTAGCTTAAAGTTCTGTGCATATATATGTATGTGTTTAGCTTAAAAAACTGTGCATATGTGTATGTGTGTTTAGCTTAAAGTACTGAGCATATATATGTGTGTTTAGCTTAAAGTACTGTGCATATATATTTATGTGTGTTTAGCTTCAAAAACTGCAGATATATGTATGTGTGTTTGGTACTGTGCGTATATATGTATGTGTGTTTAGCTTACTTCATCTTGTGGTCTAAACATGTTTTGTCAGTATGGTTAAGTTCCCAAAGAGCTGCATCATGTAAGTTTGAATAACTGGGAGAGGTAGGAGGTTCGTTTTGATCATTGGTAGTCAAAGCAGTGAGCTCAGCGGACGACATGTTGCACAGCCTCGTTCACCGTATCAACGACTGCAAATGTGCCTGCATTGGCTAACAAAAGCTTTTCCATTTACATACTTGAGATAATTATAAAGCTCTCCGTTTGCAGCATACTTAATGTTTTGATTTTTACCCCAGAAAATCACCCAAATAATACTGTGTTGCCAAGCAACAAGTCAAAAAATATATATAAAAAAACAGCAAATACTTGGTATATGAAGGGAACTGGACCAGTTATATAAAGATCACAGAAAGTGTCAGTTTGAAGACATCAACACCTGGACACAAAATAAGTGTGACTGCCGTTATTTGTGCCCTGGAGAATGCTGTCTTGTGGACACATTAACACGATTCATCTATGGAACAAAACTAAAACACCAAATGTATGAACCACAGGCTGGGTGCATTATTCAGGTGGACAAGTTGGACAAATAGTACAGGAAGCCATGCTATGCACTGTGGGTAAGCAAGCAGCAGAAAGGATTCCATTAATTTGAAGGCACAGTGTGAGTAGATGTAAACCCAACGCTGTGAGTAGATGCACACCGCATCTCTCTATCCATATCTCTCTCTATCCCTATCTCTCTCTCTATCCCTATCTCTCTCTCTATCCCTATCTCTCTTTCTATCACTATCTCTCTCTCTATCGCTATCTCTCTCTCTATCCCTATCTCTCTCTCTCTCTTTCTCTCTCTCCCCCTCTCTCTCTCTATCCCTATCTCTCTCTCTCTCTCTCTCTCTCCCCCTCTCTATCTCTCTCTCTCTCTCTATCCCTATCTCTCTCTTTCTCTCTATCCCTCTCTCTCTCTCTCTCTCTCTCTCTCTCTCTCTCTACCTATCTCTCTTTCTCTCTATCCATATCTCTCTCTCTCTCCCCCTCTCTATCTCTCCCCCATCTCTATCCCTCCTTCCTTGTATGGCTCCCCACCTCCCTCTCTCTCTCTCTCACACACACACACACACACGCACGCACGCCTCTCCCTCTCTCTCTCTCTCTCTCTCTCTCTCTCTCTCTCTCTCTCTCTCTCTCTCTCTCTCTCTCTCTCTCTCTCTCTCTCTCTTGCTCTCTCTCTCACTCTTTCTTTCTCTCGCTCTCTGTCTCCATGTTGTCCTACAGTTTTCACAATTGCTAAGACAAATTTCTTGAAACCCCTTTTCTCAAAACTTTAAACTCAAAACCCAATCTTCAAACTACATTTACAAAATCACATTGATACTTCTGGCAAAATCAAACAATCCTTTCAGGTCATACACACCTTCAGTAAAAATATAAAAAAAACTACAGAGCATTCCTTAGACACTACATAAAAAAAACCTGGATTGACCCCACCTCAATGTCTTCCATTGCTTGCAGAAGAGGCAGACGGCTATGACATGGTCCAGCAAAGTGGCCCTAATGTTGTTGGAAATATATCTCATCTCTTCGCTCTCTATTTCTTCTTCTTCTTCTCCCTCCTCCTCTTCCTCTCGTTGCCTCCATGTTGGCAAAGTTTTCATCAAAGGGGCACGCTTACCTGAGGTCTATTTGTGGCGCCAAGACTAAGACTGATTGGTGTTCAATTACCGTATATAAGCGTTTTCATGTGTGTGTGTTGCCAATGATTGCACAATCTAATTCTTGAACGAAGTGTCTAATGTGTCGCAGAATGTCAAACAAAGTACAAAGCAGAAAATGTGCTTGGACTTTTGGTGCTTTTGTTTAAGGCATGGTCACTAAAGTTAAGGTGTTGATGCTTTTTTTCTGAGCATTCACTTTCAGTAAGCAATCGGAAAAAACTGTAACGTGATCCGTACCTGTCCAGGGGAGCTGAGTGCAGTATTTGTGTGAAAGACCAAATCAAATGCTGCTCTACAGACCATCCACGGGTAAAGCGAGTCAACAGCAGAATAGACCGAAAGCCATTATAGCCGTCGCTTCTTCTTACCATGGAGGAAAGGAGGTAAACAATGTTGGTCGCCGACGCGTCGCCGTGCCAACCTCACAACTACTCGTTAAGTCCGAGGACTGAACACACACAGTCATAGGTTAAGGCAATAATTACAGCCATGATGGACGAACACTTTCCAGTCTGTTACCATGGGTTCAAGTACGGATAGGAATCGATTCAATGTTGTTGTTTTTTACCAAAGTTGAGGCATAACTATATTATTATAACCTTTTTACCCTTTACTTTTCTGTCTTTCTATCTTTCTGTCTCTGTTAACTATATGATCTCATCAACTCCGATATTGGGACTTTTTTCCTGTCTCGCCAGCACTCCATTGGGCGCTTCATTTTACCGGTCCTGTCTCATCATTAATCACATGGTGATTTATAGCATCTATTCTGTGATTCTACCTTATCTTGTTTTCTGTGAACAAAGAGAGTACTGGCTTCAACTCCCTTTGGGCGAAAACCATGCATCAGTCTGTGGAGCTATGAAACACGACTTCTTCTGGGAAGAAAAGTGAGGTTCTGAAATGCACTACAAAGAAATACATTTAACATTTTCCAATGAACTGAGGAATGTGTATTTTCGCACATTTAACACATTCTAATGAGACTGATGTGATGCAGGTAATACAGGCATTTATGTAAACACCCTCCTAACACACACACGCACACGTACACACACACGCACGCACACACACACACACACACACACACACCAACACAAACATATATAATGATATTAAGAAATGTACAACCAATAAAATGACAAACCATTCTTTCAATAGGCAAACTAACCTTTCTTTCCATTTCTCTTTCTTCTTTCCTCTCTTTTTTTCTTTCTCTCTCTCTCTCTCTCTCTCTCTCTCTCTCTCTCTCTCTCTCTCTCTCTCTCTCTCTCTCTCTCTCTCTCTCTCTCTCTCTCTCCCCCCCCACCCCCCCCCCCCACACACACACACACACAGTGCAACAGTTGCAACAGTTCACGGAGGAGTTTGTCCACGCGCACAAACACATTGTCACACACACTTTCCGTTAAGGCTATGTCCCACCAGAGAGCTAGCCAGGGCATTGATGAACGCGATCTCAAGTGGCGCCCCATGTTTCCACAGATAGAGATAGTATGTTTATAGAGGTAACTGAATATAAAATGTGTTGGAAGGAAAGCAAAGCCGTATAAGCACACTGAGATTTTTACCATCCTTTTCTCTTTGAATTCCGTCCAATAGAGCCTTCGGTCCAAGATGGGAGTAAATCTTAAATGGCTTCCATGCTGAAAGGTCTCAGAATAAACCGATGTAGTCAAGACTTAAATTACTCTGCACGCACTCTTATGAAACCTTGTGTCATCCTGAGTCGCCCCTAGTTACAATCTACCTGGGAGCTGTGAACATTTACCCTTTGGCCAGATCCTGCCTTCTACCTTATTACGCGTCAGTGATTGACTATGTAATTTTGTCGTTTCATTAAATTTGATCCATCTTTGAACCCAAGGGAACCCGCAGGCTATGAGAAAAGGAGGAAACTTTCGGAACTTCTTTTCTCTCATCCCATCCTGCGTTGGCCCATCTCTTTCTTTCAGGAAGCCCTCACCAGATTTCCAATAAATATGGATTTTCCTGACTTCTTTAACTCCAGGGATAGGGATTCCGGAGCACTTAATTTAGAAAAATATAAAACGCTGAATAACTTATTATTAATAACTTAACATTTTCATAACTTAGGACGTAGGTTACAGAATAAACAGTATGACTTTCTATCTGCTCAGAAAAAGTAATTCCGTACATGACAGGTTTGACAATGCTTCATTCAATCCATTGTGCCTCTTTTTCTCCCATTTCCATAAATAACGTTTAGTGTGCATGTGCATGGTGTGTAAAATGAGACTTGATGGCCTAAGTGAATAATACATTGCTTATATAAAGATGGAGAAACCTTAATGGCACCCTTAAAGGTCAGTGATGTGTGTATGTGTGTGTGTGTGTGCGTGCGCGCGCGCGCGCGCGTGCGTGTGTGTGTGTGTGGAATACATCATTTGCGCTATAGAAAGGGAAATAAACACATTTAGGAAATAGAAATGTAGTCATACACATTCATGCAATTAAACCCAATACACCTACACACACAAACACAAACACACACAAACATATACGTGTATGAAAAAGTATGCCTTGTTTTCCTTAAAGAGAAAGGTTTAAATATGGAAATGGAGCCTATGAATACTGTGCAGTTCTACTGTAACCGTAACATTGATATAAGTGGCAGTGATAGGATTAAAAAATCACCGCGTGTGTGAGGAGTGAGAGAGACATATTCTTTAAGAAACCCCTTAACTTTTACATCACAGCTCAAAGGTATAAGGTGTGTAGGGCACAATCAAGTTTTAGAAAAGGTGAAGCATGATTTTTTACTTTGATTATGTGTAATCTGGGATTTTCATCAAAACTAAAGCATTATGTTTATCAAAACTAATTGTGCACCAAGTTCTAGTTATTCTTGAAAGGTGAGGTTTCTGCTTGCTTCTTTCTTTCTTTTTCCTAATTTGTCCACAGCCAAGCACAAATGTCTCCGTCTCTGAGTTTATCTGTTAATGAATGTGCTTTATCTTTTAACAGGCTTCAGTTATTTATCTGTAGCAGGAGTTCTGGAAAAGTGTTGACTTCGCTTTTTTGCCCCTCATTGGGCCATTCCAGTGCATTCCCAATTCACTGTTTATTCATTCTCATTTGACATGACAAAAGAAATAGCTGATGTTCGCATTCACACACACACACACACACACACACACACACACACACACACGTACGGGCAGACCCTCATGGGCAGGCGGGCACGTATGCAAACAGCCGTACTCTGTGACACAAGCAAGAGAATCAGGAAACCGCAGGAAAAGGCATCACCTTGGTTTTTACTTAGATCCATGACAGAAGCGTTCCATGAAAGTCCACATACAAAAAAAAAAACTGCAACTGTCACCTATCAACGCCAAAATGGACACCATGTAGTAACACCAAAATCCCTCACTCGACGTTTTTGGAGGGACACACACGGCACGGATCAACACGGCCAGTTGTTGTGGCGACAGCAGCATCTACACAACGACACAGGACACAGCTGAGACAGACCTGTTGTTGGGCTTTACCAACAGATGGTGACAGAAAGTTCATTGGGACACGGTTTAATAAACAGATCACGTCAACACTATGGTGAACACCTAGTGCAATCAGTCTCAAACCTTTGCCGGCAACATTTCCTGATCTTCGAGACTGCAGCAGAGTATGCATAGAGCCATCCTTTATATCGACCCCAACCCCCCCCCCCCCCATCCCCACCCCCCCACCCCCACTCCCAAATACACATCTAGGCCTTTTGGGCCGAAAGTAAACAACAATACTAAAAGATAGCTCTGTCCTATTTGCTGAAAATAAAACTTGAACAAACACTTATCCACCTGTGTGTACAATTCACAAACCAATATAAATCTGTAGACAGGGTGTGGTCACAATGGGATTCACATTCTCATTGATTGACCAGTCTCATCCTCTGCCGTTCAAACGTTAGCTGTCGGTTTACTGCACCGCTATTCCTGGAGGCAGACTTCCTATTTCTGTCCCTGTCTGTCTCTGACGCCGATGTCTTGAGTCCCACCACGGATCCTCGGTTCAGAACGGACTGTTCCCATGGAGCTTTACCTCCCAGAAGTAACAGGATAAGACGGGCCAATAATCCCATCACAGCACAACAGAACCACCAAGGGGGCTTATGGGAGACTGAGTCCTTCCTGAGTTACAAGCAGCTCTCATCCCTCTCAGCGGGCCTCTGGAGTCTGGCTTGGTTGGAGATGGTCTTGGCCAGAAACCCTTGGGTCCTGCCACTAGAGGGCGCTCCGTTCCCCAGCGCCCCTAGCTGTCCGAGCTGGGTGGAGCTGTAGGCCATGGGGGGGATGGTGTTGACCAGGATCAGCTGCAGCGGCTTCCTCTCGGGCTGGTAGCGGCAGCGGACGTAGCGCGAGAAGGCCGCCCGGTAGGTCTTGTTGAAGAGCGTGTACACCAGCGGGTTGACGGCGGACGAGAGGTAGCCCACCCACACGAAGACGTTCAGCAGGCCGCCCATGACCCCCGGGTCGCAGGTGGCGGCGTGGCACGCCACCGCCAGCACGTTGGTGATGAAGAAGGGACACCACATCACCACGAACAGGAAGAAGACCACGCCCAGCACCTTGGAGGCCTTCTGCTCGTTGCTGATGGACTGCATGGTGCGGCGGCCGGCCGCCGGCTCCGACACGCTCCCCCGGCCGCCGCCGCAGCCGCCCTGGGACGCCACCTCGCGGCTTATGGAGCGGCGGAAGAAGAGCTTCTCGGAGGAGAGCGAGGCCTGCGGGAGGAAGCCCAGAGGGAAGCCGCTGCTCCACTTGGGCCGCGGCACCAGCTGGTCCAGGCAGAGCGTGGCCTCGTTCTGCAGGGCGTGGATGGTCAGGAAGTAGGTGACCACCATGATGGTGAGCGGGATGAAGAAGGCCACGAAGGAGCCCACCAGGACAAAGTTGTCGTCCGTCAGCGTACAGCTGCCGTCCTTGAAGACCTTGGAGGGGTCTCTCAGGCCCAGCACGGGAATGGGCATGGAGATACCTGGGAGAAAAGAGACAACGACGGTCATTACAGACGGCCTTATCGTATCGGGTGACGAAACGTCCGCGCAGCAAACATGGGGGCTTAAGGCCGTGCTGATTCCGCTGATTCATGCATTGGCAAGTTATTAAAAACACTCCAATATTCCTCTTTCAATGTTTCCATGCAATATCATAGTTCAATTGTCTTTTTTTTTTTTTACGTTAAGGTAACCCCAAATGCTGTTCATTTCAATGCAGTTGCAATGGAACCAATATTCCCCCAGGCTTTTTGGCAAGCTCATGGGTCAGCTGCACAGGCCCAGTGCATGGCAAGCCCGCTGCTCATGAATCAATTTAGCAGAAGGGGATATTTTCCCATCAATTATACAATGGTGCTCATATCTCCACAGGCTGTGCAGCTGGAGATAAACTCTCCCATTTTCTTGTCGCCAACCAATCATGGCGGTCATTACTAGCCGGTAAAAGGATTTAGAAGGGGACAGTTACTATCTAGACAATCACAGATTTCTGTTCCCATAGCTACGTTTTTTTTGTGTGTTTTTTTACCTATACGGGAAACTATCATTTGTTACACATTATTCATGGTTTTTGCTGGCATAATCACACTCCATAAATGACTCCATAATGATGCAAAGCACGTGAAAGTCTTTTGTTCACACACCATCCTCCTTGCGGTTGACTCTGTACCCCGTGTTTTCCACATGCATAATATACACAATTATGTCAGGACAAACTGGCCCGATCAAAAGCCAGTGTCTGTTTTATCACCTCATCGACATGGCGTGAAGGTTAACACTTTTATCCTTGGATTACTACAGGACAGTCGGTCATACCGGCGGGCCACGAAACTTCATGCCCCACAATCCACTGCCATCATTGCCGCATTTCCTCTCTAGGACCTGAACGAAACGGAGTCGCAACGTTTTATTGGCTGACCTTGAATTCTGAGGATAAGCATTGTGGTCAGGAATCTGGGGCGACTTATTAGATCACCATGGTGATGCTCCCTAGATTGTATGCGGCATAGCTTGCTGAGCTATCATTTCAAAATGAAAGGGAGGTCGCCTGGGTATTTGTGCATGGGTGTTTGTGTTAGGAGAGACGACTGTCTGCTGGCCTCTTCCCTACATTTAACAATAAAGTGATGAACTGTGATGAGAAGCACCCTCTACAGTCTTTGATAGGGGGATCGTCCAGGTCGTTTGGGACAGCGAGTGTACTTCAGATAAGGCCAACAGTCAGCTATCTCCCAATACCGCTGGCAAATTGAGGAGGCCAGGCATCCATCATCCTTCTCTTTCACACAGAATCGAGAAATAAAAGATTTTTTTTTCCTACCGCCATCCAATCCGACACTCCCCTTCCCTGAGGAGAGCCAGAACCGGAGGAGCACCGTGAACAGGAAGGATTGGATTTCTGTCGTTGTGCCAAATTGGAGAGTTAAGTATTTAAGAGAACATCACCCCACCTAGGCACTGTAAGCACAAGCAACGTTTGCCCCAAGTTTGTGTCGTTTCTTTGGCTTTGGTGTAGCTCCGTATCTCTTTAAAAGGATAAACCCTGTCTAACATTCAAACTTTCCAAAACAATACTGTCGACAATGGCTGCCAGCTTGACACACTTTAGAAAGGGATCATTGGGCTGGCCATTTTTGGGGGGTGAATTTGAGAAATAGTCCTTCTTAGCTGTTGTCAGATGGCATCATCCTAAACCAAATCCCTGGATAAACCTAAGATTTTCCGTTTTTGTTTACACATCTTGGCCCTCCATATCCCTCTAATTCTCATAAATGTTGGCTTGAAGCATAGAGTTACATACTGTATGTGGAGATTTGGTGGACTGTGGATGGTGAGAATCAGGAATGAGGAAAAGCTCCACGTGTAAAGGCTGGGTGAGTGGCATTGTATCCACGGCACTTCTGTTCTTATTATTTTCAGCTCAGGTTGCTAGGCAAACCAAGAATAACAGTTTACTCACGGCAGGTAGCTGTAACTTTGGAGACAGCACATTGGGATCCTAATCAAATATAAATACTACGCTCAACAAATTAAAAAAAGAAAGAAAGAAACATAATAAATAAAATGCAAGTATAAATAAAGATGCTCTTGCTGGACAAACTGATATGTGTTTTTCTTCATCGACTCTAAAGCAATTTTTGTAAATCACTTTGGATAAAAGCCTCTACTAACTGACTGATGTACTGTAATGTAATAATGTGTTCAATAATGATCCTCCTCAACATTTTGATTGGATCCATAGCAATTGAATGTTTTGCTCTGCTGTGTTATTTTAAGAGTATGGACAAACCATCTGATATTACTGCACTAAAACAACACTCCTGTGCTTGGGGTTTTTGCCCTTCTCAAAAGACTGTCATTCGGTCTGGACCAGAACTTCCTGGAACTAGGGGCATCAGAGTGACAGGTATGCAGTATACTTTTATATTATTTTATATACACTTAACACTTATATCCACGCTAACGTACCTCAGGTTACTATGGTTCTTCAGGCTGCACTTGCCTGTACCAAGATTAATTAGGATTGTTTTTAAAGAGGGTTTAATATTTCTATATTATATATTTCTATATAATAATAATAATAATAATTTATTTATATATATATATATATATATATATATATATATATATATATATATATATATACAGTATATTATTATTTATCTAGTATTGTATTGTTATTTGATTGCACGCCTGTAGAGCTGGCCACAGTATTTCACTGCACAATGTATCTGTTACAATGTACACGACCAATGAACTTGAACTAGAGCATAGGTTTGTCTGCTACGTAGAATGAGAAACCTGTCAAATAGATTATCCCCTGAATGTTTAGCGTTGGATCCATCTCGGGGAAATTCTATCTGACAGTAGCTAATCCATAAACATGTACAAATAACACACATTTTTGATTTGTCAGATGTCCTTAATTTGTTTAATAATAATTTTTTTTTTACTCTGAACTTTGAACTTAAAAGATCTAGACTCACCAGAGCCTTATCCCCTCTCTTAAGGCAGTCATTACCATCTCCCCACGTTGGATGTTCACACACAAGTTAACATGGCCCGAGGTCTGTTCTGTCTTTTTTGTACAGACCAAATGTGTCCCTCACAGGGACGGTAAAAAAAAAAGAAATCAAGGGCTTGCTAATGCTAACAGGCTACTTTGCATTGTGCAGATAGAGCAGCTTTGAAAGGCTGACATCTGCCTAACATCTGTGTGCCTGCGGGGAGGGAGAGCAAGGGCCTGCGGATCCCCCCAGCGTCCTGACTCGGTGTACAGAGCACAGGGAGGAACACACCATGACACGACGTAGACCCCCATTGATACGAAATCTTTCAAGAGCAAGTGAAGGACAGGTTTTCGTGTGCATAGAGGGTTACTATGTGTGTGTGTGTGTGTCTGTGTGTATTTGGGGGGGGGTGTCTAGGTGTGTATGCGTCTGTGGAGTGTGTTTACGTTCAGTTTCCCATGTACCTCCAAGAGATGTGTTTGCTTTTGGATAGGGAAATGTGCTGTTTTTTGGGAAGCGAGTTAACTTTTATTAAAGAGCCCGATGGTGAACAGATTAAGTGTACTTATTTGACTAAATGAATTAAAGATCAAAATGCAAAAGACTCTTATAGTTGGAAGCCACTCGAATCATTAATGAATGCATCGCTAAGCAGAAAATATTTTGGTCGCACAGGGACAAAATATGGTTGTTCAGAAAAGTCTTGCTGTACACATTCATCAGCGTAAGTGTCTACACACCAGGCAGTACGTCTTTGGCCCGGCGAAAACATCAACTTTGCTTCTCCTCCGCCCAACATCACGAGAGGAGCGGCCATGCGCCAACGCACGGAAACGGGAACCAAACAGGAAGTGACCTAATCAGGTTTCATCTGCAGGCAGCATGTTGAAGCTACGCCGCGGCGCTAGCTCGCTGCCGCAGGCGTTGAAACCTGTGGGATGACTCACAGTCGGTTCGTTCTACTCCCCTGTCGGAAATCCGGAGCGCCCAAGCCGACTCTATCGTCAGTCACACTAGAGAGATAGGCCGCGACTAACCTCAGCCTCTGGGGCATACTTATGTAAAGTGTCAGGCTTGTCGGCGTACAAGAAAGTCCAAAGTGACACCGTGTCTGTGTGTGTGTCTGTCAATAAGGGCTTCTTTGGGCGGGGAGGGCATGGCGATATGATTGGCGGCTTTTAGGTTGCTATTTGGAGCCTTTTTTTCTTTTTCTTCCATAGTCGAGGCTGTGCGTACAATAAGAAGCTTCTTGATAACCTTAGATGATAGAGCCAAAAGAAAGCTGATGATGGGCCAGTCTTAGCTTGGGTCTTTTGATTCTGTGTCAAAGATTACACGATGTCTTGTTCTCGCCCCGTACTTTCTCATTCACTTCGGCTTCATCATTTCCTGTTCGCCGGTCTATTGACTTGACCAGCAGGATCGAAATCTGACAGCAGCCAATTATCAAGAGCAGAGCGTTCCCTCACCTTGACTCCCACACAATGGAATGTGTCACTCTTAAGCCTGAATGTTATACGACATTATAATATCTATTATTTTCTGCCTCTTTTGACGTCACCTGTTGCCCCGGCCTCTGTTATTTACCGTGCAGCGTTGGCTCCATTGTTTGTTGAGTCTCTATAGAGCACACACACCAACACATTAGCACACACATCAGCAAACACAATCACACACACAAACACTCACACACGCACACAAATCGTTAGTTCCGTTGTTTGAAGGATCTGCAAAGAGCACACACACACACATACACACACACACACAAACAGCGTTGGTTCTGTTGTCTGCGCACATACACAGTCTTAGCATTTTCTGACTATTTTTTCTGACAAAAACACATTCTGAATGGTCTGAGTCACTTGAGTGAGCCATTACACAGCAGGGCTCTACAAAGTATTTCTGCTAATAGTTCTAATGTGGCAAAAGCTAGAGTCACAAAGGGTTTAGGGCCTTTTAAAAGTTAGCTAACTGTTCAAAATGTCCTCTTCTAAACGTTGTCCAGTTACACTTTTTACGTAGAGGTCTTCCACAACTTTGCCAAATCCCAAAAGTGATTAGGAGCTTTGAACCACTTAAAGTAGCTCCGTTAGCGCACGCTCAGCGATGGGATGTAGCCAAGCCACTGTTTCTTTGGCAAGCCGCGGAGTTGCTAACTTTACCAATATCAGGCTGCAACAGAGCCTTTCGCTGTAGCGCCCAAGTCCTCCTCTGTCACCCCCAAGTACGGGAACAACCGTCAAACACTTCACTTTGTGTTTATCAACATGCCTTTATACGTTTGCGTCTTTCATCTCTGTTAGCGGGGCCCCGTTTAAAAAAACGGTTCCCTGGGTAAATACAGCAGTGTGCGGTGCTAGCGGAGACGTGAAGCAGCTACTATGCAATGCCGAGGCACGAGGGGACTGCACATTTATTTGCCGCGATGAGAAAACACAAAGACAGCCTCCATTCAGTCCTTCACAGGATAGAGAAAAACACAGATTTCGTGGATTTAAGAATGAAGAGGTTGGGTCCATTCATCAAGCTCAAAAAGAGACTCGGTAAAACGCAAGTGCTTGACTGGGCACATTCTAGTTGAGTTTTAAAAATGGCACATTTGTCACATTTCGTCCCACATTCCACACGCAGAATGCCTGAGCACTCCTGTCTGTCTACATGGGAACGGAACGCTAAATCGTGGTTTGTCAGTTCAGTCTCGCACCCATAAACTGTGAAATACACCGAATAATAAAGAGAAACTGGGAGACAGCAGGATTCTACCCCCTCACCCTATATACAGAACTTTACATTTTTACCTCTTATTTTTACCCCCCCCCCCCCCAAAAAAAAACCTAACCCCTAACCTTACCGACAGATATGGTCCAAACCGCCATGATCTTGAGGCGGGCCTTGGTGCGGGAGTTGAAGCGGCTGTGATGGAGCGGGTTGCGGATGGCAATGTAGCGATCCAGGGAGATAGCACACAGGTGCATGATGGAGGCCGTGGAAAAGAGCACGTCCAGGTAGATCCAGAACGGACACAGCTCAAAGGGCAGGGGCCACCAGTAGTCTGGGGGAGGAAGAGGGACAAGCACGCGCACACACACACACACGCACACACACACACACACCAAGACCCCGATTAGTAATAGTGACTTTTTTCATTGCAGAGCTGCAAATGGTTAGCACAGACAACGTGTCTTTCCTTTTAGTTATGTGGGCTGCTGACAGAGGATGAAGATTATAGGCACGGCTTCGTTATAATGGAGGAGATCAGAATGGGCAGGAAAGCAAAACGTGAGAGCTGGGTTTGGTTCTACATCTCCAAATGAAGAATAGCATTCCTCCAGTCTGCAATGCCGGAAGAGTAACCGATGGGGTCTGCAAGTCACCTCTCTTAGCATTCATAATTTAGTGTTTGAACGGGGCAATTTGAGTGTTAAAATTACTTTTTTTGCAATAACACGTTGCAATAACATTCTAAAGGTAGACATTTGGAATGCGCCCCTGAGAGGTCTCTTACAGTGACATTTCCGATATTGAATTTAAAATTAGTTGGGCCAAAGTTAGATTTTATTTGGTTCCTCTAAACTGGTTCCCGCTGCTTCAACAATAACGCAATCTCTCACGCTGATTGCTGTAAAATTGATAGAGTAGGAGCTGTAAACTTTCTGAGGAAAGTGGCTGCGCCCTGCAAGCGCAGCGCGATGCCAGACAAAAAGCCTGCAGTGCCCCTGCGACGTATTGCAGTACATTGGGCCTACTCCTCTTTACCAGAAATTGTAGAATTGTCAGAAATATTCCGAAATGAATGGGCATCCTTTTACTGAGTTACTTTGTATCTGACTATTCAATGATAGGCAGCCATAGATAAAAGCACAGGCTGTATTTAAGGTTGCCACCTCAGTCCTGTAAAAAGTATTTACGATTATTTGAGTACAAGCCTACCTGCATAATAAAGGCCTATATTTGGTCATGCATAGTATTTTGAAAAAACGTATACCTGTAATTAATCATTTGATCAGTTTATATGCGTTATGGTCGTTTCATAAAATCCCACGTATCAATAGATATCGCTTTTAAATCCTACATTTTGAGAATCTGTTTGTAAATAAATATTGATCATATTGATTGAACATCTGAAAAAATTTGCTGTTGAGACAGATTTGACAGCTTTCAAAAGGGTTGAATCCTTTTGCAAAGCACTGTATTTTGTTAGCATGTCTATACACAGATGGACACACATTAATACTGGTTGGATGGGGCCATGCGCTCTACGTTTGTCAACTTGGTATCTATTTTAAATCAATGGAGTCAATCAATTTAAGTCAATGGAAAACTGGTTTAAATATCAAACTTTATTTGGAGTAAAACACTAGTGTAAAGAGGGATTTACAAGTTTTTCTGTTTTCATTTATCTGTTGGTAGCCCCTTATATATATATTAAATATAGATATTAAAGGATCTACCAACAGTAACTTTTAATGGGCAAGCCGAATGCCCAATTATTACAACATGTACATGAACCGAACATTAAACACCCACTATTCGCTGACTTTTTGGCATCAAATTCATATAAAAAAAAAAATCTGTGACATCCTGGAGTGTTTTAAGGACTTGCGGGTTAGTTAGAGGCTGTAAGGGTTGCATTGTGAGGTGACTACACCATATTAAATGGAATGAGTCACACCAGCTTTTAAACCTCATACCGCAGCTCACTTGATGTGAAAGCACACGCACACGCACACAAATAGGCACATTCACGCTCTCTCAGTCTCTCTCTTTCTATATCCATGTATTTCTCTCTCACACATACACACAGCTCAAAAGTGACACAGATGACCACATCTAAAAAGTACCTCCCGTCATCACAGTTCTACATCCTTCCTTTGTTCCGCCACTCGTCCTAATTAGACACAACACACTCAAATGACTTTTGGCGTCCAGAACCAGTCCGATTTGTGTCATGCCTACCAACATAGATATTTACCGGTTCCCACAGAGGGAAAAGCTAGACCCTGAGTGCCAATGAAATACATGTGGGCGGATTGGGAGAGGCCACCGTCGGCATCCCAGTAATGTAAAGCGTGATCGTGCTTTTCCACCTTTCCTTTTCATTGTTTCCAATAACTACAATAACTGAAGGGTGAGCTCTCAGTCCTCACCAGGTGAGATGGAGCCTGACGCGAGCCTCGCCTCCCGTTTGTGCCGAGTGACTCATCGCCCCATCGCCATGGTCACCGACTGACAGCCCTCGGTGTCGCTCCCCTGTCTGGTTTTATTTTCTGCCTCTCCCTTTCGCCTTCGGTTAGTCTATGCGCGCGCACTAAACGTTTTTTTTTGTCTCTAACCAAAGTCGTAACGGGCACCCTCGCTGTTCGGTTCCTCTCTTTCTTGTCGGCGCTCTTTGTTTTTCTCTCGCTGACACTCACTCCGACGTCTTTCTCTCTTGGTACTCTCTCTTTCTTGTGATGTTTTCCCCCCTCTTGCTGTAGTGTGCGTGTCTATGTCTGTTTTTCAGAGTTTTCTATCCCTCTCTCTTCCCTTTTCACTTGACGTTTAAGGTGAGGCAATGGCAGAGTTCTGCCTTCAGAGACGTGTGCCACCCTGTCCTAAGATGTTCTACCCGGCCTCCCCGACTGCCTTCAGAGATTCAGGAAAGAGTAAACAAGATTCGGGGGGCGGAGGAGAGGAGAGGAGAGGAGAGGAGAGGAGAGGAGAGGAGAGGAGAGGAGACATAGGGGAATATAATAGACACCCAGACCATGTTTTCCAGATGAGCCTTCTGTGACATTCTCCCACCTGCAGACAGTAATTGATGCTAGCCAGGAGGTTGCTGGAAAGATTTGGTTCAATGAACGTTCCCACAAGAAATCGTAACCTTAGGGATTGTCTTCTTGATAACCATTTAAAACATTTTTACATTTGATAAAGACCTGTAGGAATATATGTAAAATGTGATGTGATTTCAGCCCATTTCCCCAAATGCCATATTGATATTGTTACGTCATTATAGTGGACATTACACTGCATATTAATATTGTTATGTCATTATAGTGGACATTACACTGCATATTAATATTGTTATGTCATTATAGTGGACATTACATTGCATTTGGCCAACGTGACAGAGCAGTACAGCACACTGCACATGGGGGGGGGGGGGGGTCACTGGCTTGCCAACTGATATTGGCATTAGTGTGCTCTGCAGCTGTGACCGGTGCTATTTTTAGTCATTGTTTAAGGGTGTATTTGTTATATCTTCTGGTTCCGAGGCATTTCTTGCTTCTCCTTCAGCTCACCTTCACAGTCAGTATACCAAAAGACATCTTCTGAACATAGCTGAACGCTACGACTTTGACATCGTGTTGAAGGGTAAAACTGTCTAGTTCAACCCTTCAGGAAACGACTGGGGCTGTTGGTTCTAGTGACGTTCAGGCTGCCTTTGACGAAATCAGAAATTTGAACTTGTTCCAGAAACCTTCTTCTCCTTATTTGAACGTGTGGCAGATACCTGTCGGAGGAGCTGATGTGGAGCACACTTTGATGCTCCAGGGTGTTTTTGTGGGTAAAGCCCAGGATGTATATTCTGCTCCTAGTCTCGCTGACAGTAAGAATGATGCTACAGTGAAGGCCGCGGTGTGGATTAGTTCCAGGGGCCGACCACCAACGTTCCAGAGAGAGAGAGAAAATGGAAGACAACACTCATGTTCAGTTTGCATGACAGTGGCTTATTTCAATCGCTGGTGTTCCTCTTCAGGGGCTGATACGTTTCAGGGGGCTTCTGGTCCTACTGGAACAGCTAAAAAACGAATTTACTGGTTATAATTGGACATAGAATTAAGCCTGTCATTGTCCTGGGGTCCCCATGTCCTAAAGCTGAGTGAGGGACGACATATGACCCAAGTACACGGTGGAATTATTGTCAAAATGTCCGAGACTGGAAGGGAGACTGTCTCGTGCTTAAGTCTAAGGAAAAGTATAACGGATCACGGGTAAAGTATGCTGCGAGTGCGGGTCCAGGTGGTTCGCTCCCTCTGTCTAACGAGCAAGGTTGCAACACGGGGTAAAGGGGGTGCTGCTGATTATTCCGCGTTCATTTATTATTCCACGTTCATTTATTATTCCACGTCCATTTGTCCTGGTTTTGTTTTGTCACTCTTGGGGTGCAAGGAGAAGGTTCCATTCAAGAGTTTGAGAGACACCAGTCAGTGTTGCCTTCAGAACCAATACAGGTGAGGCGGTGCTGGTGGGGGGTGGGGGGGGTCAACGTTGCTTTCGCCCGTAGACCTGCCTGAAGGGACCGAGAAGCTTACCCTTTATTACAAGACCTAACGAGATAACGTTCAACCTGTGGAGGAGCGGGAAAATAGTGCCCCAGGGAACGTTATCCAAGATGGGTCGCTGGTACGAACACACTAGGGGGGAAAGTGCCACAGGGGGGAAGTTTTCTTGGAAACCAAGTCACACAGATTGTGGTGCCAGTTAAATTCGGAGAGGCCGTACTGAAGGTGGCACAGGTCATTTGCGGGTGCACAAAAACCTATGATCACGTGTTGCGTAATTTCTCTTGGCCGGGTTTAAAGCGGGACAGATTGGCTTATATAAAAACATGCCACACCTGTCAACTTGCCGGTAAGCCTAATCTGGTAATAAAATCTGCACCTATTGTCTCCTATTCAGCCTTTTGAACATTTAATTGGTGATTGTGTTGGCCCTTTACCACGCCCAAGAACAGGAAGCAACTATTTGCTATAACTATTAACTATAACTATCACCAAGGTGACCCAAGGTGATCCAAAGTGACCAAGGTGACCCAAAGTGACCAAGGTGATTCAAAGTGATCCAAAGTCACCAAGGTGACCCAAGGTGATCCAAAGTGACCTAGGCTCCCATTTTACCACCTGTCCTTTTGCGCAACTTCCTAAACAGTTTCATAACACCGTCAGCATGGTGACCAGGAGGAGGGGTTGCCATGGTTACTCCAGTCTGCTAGGGAGGTGGTGCAGGGGGGTACGGGGTTTAGGGTTTCCCCACCCTTTTCAAGATGGCTTCTTGGGCTCTCTCAGACCCACTCCCCCACATGTGATGTTGAGTTGTTTGGGTTTATGGTTGGTCGGTTGTTCTCCGTTGGGTTGACTTTTGGTCAGCTGGGTTAAAATAAATCGCTCCAGCCGTGTGTGGTGTTCCCTTTTCGTCAAGTCCGATGAGCCTGGACTGTGATATGAGAATCTATTTAAATTATTATATTTCCTTTCTAAACCGGCCCCATGAGTTACTGGGTAGCCCATAAAAGTCCAACTGACTTACCCTCTGAGAGAGTTAACCTGAAAGGCCCAGGAAGACTAATGAAGGAGAAAAAAAATACAGAGATCCGTGTTACTTTTGCCTTCAGACCCTTCAGAGAAACTCAAAAATAGAAGTTCTTGGTACTACGGACTATAGTTAAGCATTTGAGCGGAACAAAGCGCATTCACCAGGATGGAGGGAAGAGAGGCGGATAGAGAGGGGGAGGGATGGAGACAGGCAGAGAGAGAGAGAGAGAGAGAGAGAGAGAGAGAGAGAGAGAGAGAGAGAGAGAGATACAGAGAGAGAGAAAGATACAGAGAGACAGAGAGATACAGACAGAGAGAGAGAGATAAACAGAAAGAGAGAGAGAGAGAGAGAGAGAGAGAGAGAGAGAGAGAGAGAGAGACAGACAGACAGACAGAGAGAGAGAGAGACAAACAGAGAGAGAGAGATAGACAAACAGAGAGAGAGATCCAGACAGACAGAGAGACAGAGTGGTCGTTGAAGTTGCCATTTTGTAACCATGTCATGGTGCAGCGCCAGAGGAGGAGGGACCCGGTGGGTGGTGAACAAAGCCATGTCATCGACTGGAGAGTGCCGTCTGTGTCTGGGAATGAATATTGAGCTGAGCTTGGCCACTTAGAAGTGACAGTATGTTTTCACGCACTATCGACAGGGGCGTCTCCATTGTCGGGGGGGGGGGGGCCTTGCTTGACAACCAGCTGAAAGAAGCCGGCGCCTTTTCCCACCAGCTTCACTCGCACATTGAAAGCAAAGAGGCGGAGAGGACAGGGGCGGGGCAGCTAATGATGCCATTAACACTTCTGGGCCTTTCTCCTCATTCAGATGAGAAACATAATGAAAAACGTGAAAGAGTCCGAGAGAGACGAGAAAGAGAATTTAATTCATAAAGAAAAAGAAAAGAAAAGTAAAAAAATTACGCACAAGAGATCGAAAATACAGACAAAGCAATAAAGAAAATATGTGAAGTGTAAACCGGTAGTAAGTTGTTTCCATTTTGAATATTTGTCAACGCCCACCTTTGCAAAAAGGCAACACACTTTTTTACTTCCTCTGTGAAGCTCGTTAGACTGTTCAAAGGGCAACATTTTCAGACAAACCTCTTAATAAACCTGCTTTTAATCTTTTATACATC
>CM030177.1:3121078-3131078 GCA_017639675.1 Aplochiton taeniatus
GGTAGAACGGCAGCAAATCACCCGCCATCGCCGCGCGCCGCTCTGTGTTTGTTTGCATTCGTTTGCATCCGTGTGTTCATGCCGGACTCGGAGAAGGCTGTTTTTTTTTTTCTGCCTCTGTGTGGGCACACGGACCGAGACCATGACCGAGCACTAAAAACCTCCCGTCTAACGCACATTAAAATTGGCCGAGCGGCACCAACCGACTTCTCCCGTACCAATCAAGAGAACACCGACGTTTTCTGTGTGTGTGTGTTTCATGAGCTTTCTTTAGAGCTGTATTTTTCGAAATCTCTTGTCTAATTCTTATTCCCTTCTACCACCCTACCCCCTTGCGCTACCCTTTCAGAAGGGGGATTACAAACGATTTTTACCCTGTAGGCAAATGTTCACCCTTAAATGAATTTGGTGGAATTTGAAGGGCCTTACATAAAATACATCCCCCATTGTTCAGCAGGGGAGTAATAATATGTTGTGCAAATGAAAATCTCAGGGAAAGTCATTTGATATTTATGGTCAGACGTATGGTTCAATTTTTTTTGTGGAATAACAAAACCAAGAGGCAATGTTTTCTCATATTTTCCCCTGTAGGTATGCCTGAAAAAAAATCTAATGGTTACCTAATTTGACATTTTGAAATATTGCATATTCTCACAAAGATTAAGACATTCTCATCGCCAAAGGACAAATTGCACCACACCTGCTTCTCGAGTTGTCAGCAAAGCAGAAGGCTTTGAAAAACAGTTCTGCTTGTTTTTGTTTCGGGGGAGGGGGGGGGGGGGGGCTAATTTTTTCATCTGTCAAACAGTGCAGTGAGAAAGAAAAGATGAAAAGAGGGAAAGGTAAACCAGAGTGGCAGAGAAAGTGGGGACCAGCCGTCTAACAACCAGGGAGAGACATGGACCAGGTGTCAGGGTCTTGACATGAACAAATAAAATAAGGCACAACAAGCAAGCAAGAAAGGCAGCAAGGAAGAAAGACAATGGAAGAAAGAAAGAAAGTATGAGAGAGAAAGTGAACAGGTGAAAATGGAGGGCACATTGATCGGCCTCAAGTCATTTCCTCGCCTTCAGAGGACAGGGAAGAGAGAATGGAGAACACTGACAAATGGAGAGTAGGACAGTCTCCATTAGGCTGGGCCAGGGAAACTATTATTCCCACAGAACCTTTATCGTAACATCACCAATGAGGAAGGAGGAGGAGGGAGGGGGGGGGGGGGGATTAAAACAGGATGCAGTCTGCGGCAGATTAATAATTCAAACAAGCCCCACACCTCCCCCTGTTGGTAAAGTGAATCTATAGGGAGCTAATTGACCCCTGGTTAGCGGTACAAGCAGAAGCTCTGTCGACCGCAGGCGTGTGAGAAAGTTGAGTCACTCACAGCGGGGGTTAATTGCCGTTCAGCATCCAGTCCTTGTCGGATGGGCCAGCGCCCGTGGCTAGTGCAGCCGTGGAGTGGGCCGTGCTGCTCTCAGTAGTGTTCTCTCATCATTGGTGTCTGGACGTTTACATTTCACGCGCTATCGCCTATGGCACTTGAAGTGTTACCGGGCCCCGTGAAAAAGCCATAACGCAGAACTGTATTATGTACACTTGATTGGTGCCCCGAGAAGTAAAGGGCTCCTGTGACGACGTCCCTTGGAATAGGAATCCACCCGTTGAGCACGAAAGGGAACACAGGCTCAATTCCCGAAAACTAGAATAGATATTCAAGAGGCTATTTTCTCATGCAGCTGTCCAAGCCTATGGTGAGGGAGGGGCGGGAAACCCCTATGGTGCCCTTCCAATGCCAAACGACTGTCTGTTGGCTTGATAAAGGGGCAGATAGACGTGCCCCGGAATCACCCGGCAACAGTCACAGGCTGCTCCTGAATACAATTGACTTTTCAGTGCTAGGCTTAATGACTTTCTTTCTATTAATTTTTTGTCTTCACATTGCAATTTGGAAAATCTAATCATCTTTATTGAGTCCAATTTACCCTGCGTAGTTCTTAAGCAAATTAGTTTCCTACTTAGGGACTTAAAGCTCCCAAGGAGAGCAATGTCTCGTGACGTTTACACCTTCAGGATGGGAAACCATTCAGCAATGAACACTGGAGCTACAAAGGGTGTGTGGCTTCAGGGACTTCAGCTGGGGGGGGGGCTGTGGTCAGGCAAAGAGGGAAGGGGCAGGCTTTAAACGTTCGAGAGGTCAAATACCGTTCTGCAGAGCACCGTGCGACAGGCAGGACAAGGGTGCAGGGCCTGAAGCCTCCTATTTATTTTAGACCCTTCCCTAGACCTGCTTAGAGTTGGTGGTAGAGAGAACGAGAGGGCTGAGAGAGAGAGAGAGAAGCAGAGAGAGAGAGAGAGAGAGAGAGAGAGAGAGAGAGAGAGAGAGGATGAGTGGTGTGGGGGCAGGCAGATCGACAGGCCTTCCATACATCCACTCCACTAGTCTCATAAGATAAAATTAATGTTTACATGTGCGTCACTCAATGTTTTGAATGTCCCCAATGCCATTCGCAGCCCAGTGAGTATCAGCATACCGTAATTGCAAGACGGCTTGAGGAGTCTGAGGGCCCACAGGCCATTAAACACCCTGAAGTAATAAAGTGTGTTTCTTTTCTCTAGCCTCCCCCTGCCACAGAGTCTACGGGGGTCATATTAGTCATAATTATTTATCGTTTTCTAATGCATGAAGTACACAACACGGGTACTCACAGACAATTTACATTTGAGTGTTTGATTTGTACCCCCTGGCTTTAGTGTGAATCTTAATCTTTGTAATGACATATGGGGAAGAGTTGAATCCCTTATTCTGCAGGCAGACAGATTCACCTCCACAAGTAGTGGTGAAAAGCAAACGAAACCTTTTCTTCTCCCCCCCCCCACTAAACATCGATAAAACCATTTCAACTGAGCAGACGTGCTTTTAACTTTTTCTTTTAAATTTTCCTTAATGGCTTTGTGGCGCATCTTCACTCGAAATCACAAGCCAACAAAACACACACACACACACACACACACACACACACACACACACACACACACACACACACACACACACACACACACACACACACATACACACACACACACACACACACACACACACACACACACACACACACACGAGACGCAAGACAGACCGATGAAGGCACGCACACGCAAGCAGACGAGCGCACACGCACACTCTCACCGTAGAGAATGGTCACCATGGACACGGGCATAACCAGGACTCCCAGGAGCATATCTGCGACCGCCAGCGACATCAGGAAGTAGTTGGTGGCGTTCTGGAGCTTCTTCTCCAGCGAGACGGCCATAATGACCAGAATGTTCCCCGTGACCGTCACGGCGATCACCGCCAGGATCAGAAGAGCCGCCCAGTTCTTCTCCACCGCCATGTGCTTCACCCCGGCATGGCATAGCGGGGGATACGGCCTGCCCTCCTCGCCCGCGCCCCCGCCAAGGGACCAGTTCCCCAGCGGGCCGGCGTGCCCGCTCACCCCCCCGTGGTTCCCGTAACACCCCGGGGTGACGTTTTGACCCCCGCCTCCCGAGGCCCCCTGGTATGCGTGCAGGGGCCAGGGGTCGGGTTCAAAGGTCATCGGCGTGACGGATCGGACCGCCGAGGAGACCACCTGGGACACGTTCCCACCCCCGGGAGTTTCCATGGCGTCCCGGTCGTGGCTCCCCCCCACCCCCAGCGCTGGGGGCTCCTGACTGTGACACGGCTGGAGAAACACACCGGAGCACGACTCGCTGTCACCTTGTGAGGGGAGGGGGGCAAACGATACCTCTGTTCCTCAGCAGTTCTAGCATGACCACCATTTTCACACTCCGGGGGTAGGTGGGGGGGGGGGACCCTAAGCCGATTTATCCGGCCTCATTGTTCATTGTGCGTTCCCCGCAAAGGATAAAGCCAGGGCACTCTGGCCGCACGCTGAGGCTGGAACTGACCCACACGAAAAGAACGGCCGTCAAGAAAAGCTTGCCACCGAGTGGAAGGCAGGGAAAGTGGGACGCGAGCTTGATCACGAAAGGCGTGAGCTTAAAAGTACTCCTACCCACAGACGTCTTCTCTCACTTTCATCCCTCCACTTTCCATCTCCTGATTAAAGAATCCGCTGGAACACGGAAAAGACATGCTGCGTCTTCCCCCCCCCCCCCCACGCCCTACCCCTTGTTGTCGTCCCAGCGCTTTGTCCTCCTTACGGATCTGCGTTCAAACGGTCACGACTGTACTCCGTTTGATGGCGGAGAGGAGGAGGTCGGACGTCCGTCCTGCCGTTTGGTCCGGAGTCGTTCTCGGAGCCCTGCGTGGCACTGGTGGGGGGGGGGCGGTCCGCCGGGAGGGATCCCTGGCTGTCAGCCGGCGCGTGTGTTGTCTTCAAAGGGACAGAGGAGGCAGCAGTGCTTGTGTGTGTGTGTGTGTGTGTGTGTGTAAGGCGTAACAGGTGTTTTTCAGTGCCTTCACCTGCGGCTGTGGCTCATAGTGTGTGTGTGTGAAGCACAATGAAGATGGATCAGGAGCATGATGAGTGACAGGTGTCACAACTGTTCACTCTTATATGCTAACACACTCCTCCTCATTCAGACACACACACTCCCCCTCACACTCAGACACACACACACTCCCCCTCACACTCAAACACACTCCCCCTCACTCTCAAAAACACACACTCCCTCACTCTCAAAAACACACACTCCCTCACCATCAAACACACCTACTCGCACTACTGGGGAGACCCGTTTGCTAAGCTAGGAAATCAGTTTGCTAAGAAGTGATGGATAAAAAATCCAGGTCTGGGAAAAAATATTGTCCATTCCCCTCTGTAGCTTTTCTTCACATATATATTTTTTTCCAGTCCCAAATTCCTCCTCCAGGAAAAAGCAATCCTTCCCTAACGTGTTTCTTCCAGGTTAACGTGAGGTTTCTCGCTGCGCGGTCTGTCGGCTTTAGCGGAGCGGAGTTTCAAAAGAGTCGTCTTCTCTCAGAACCCTCCCTCGTCTGGCACATCCAGGCGCTCACTCCCGCTCCCTCTCGGCTTCTGCTTCGCCCCCTCACTCTTTCTGTCTCTGCTCCTCCCCTTGTTTACCCCCCCCCCCCACCCTCCCCCCCAACTCCAGCCTTTCTAGTTTTCCTCCGCAGCGTACCCTAATGTAGGGACCAGTTCATATTCTCTCTCTCTGTTTCTCTCTCTCTCTCTCATTTTTCCTAATGTAGGGACCAGTTCATTTTCTCTCTCTCTCTCTCTCTCTCTGTCTCTCTCTCTCTCTCTTACTTTTTACATGTTCCTCTCTTTCTCTCCCTTTCTGTCTCTACTGTGTATTCAGTCTTTACAATGTTCCTCTTTCACACACTCTCTTACTTATTTCGCTCTCTCCCTCCCTCTCTCTATCTCTCTCCCTCTCTCTCTTTTTCTCTCTCTCTCTCTCTCTCCCTCTCTCTCTCTCTCTCTTACTTGCCCCCTCTCTCCCTTCGCTGCTGCTCTTGCTTCTCTTCTGTCCTCGCTGCCTCTCTCTCTCTCTCTCTTACTTGCCCCCTCTCTCCCTTCGCTGCTGCTCTTGCTTCTCTTCTGTCCTCGCTGCCTCTCTCTCTCTCCTCTCTCCCTCTCTCTCTTTCTCTCTCTCTCCTCTCTCCTCTCTCCTCTCTCCTCTCTCTAACCCCACACCCACGCACACAGTTAACCACTCACTTCAGGTTTTCTTGATGCCCAGCACTCCTCCTGACAGAGGCCAGCCAGGGAGGGTCCTTGGCTCCTTACACAGCAGCCCCGTAGCTCCGGGAGGGGGCCACGAGGAGAGCCCAGACCGTAAAGAGCACACAGCTTCCTGGAGAGGTTTGATAAATTAGCCGCATCCAGACAGCGAGCCGTGGCATGCAGTCCACGTGGGGGGGGGGGGCTTTCCTCTTGTCCTGAGAACACCTTGGCATGGGGAGAGGAGAGGAGAGGAGGGGAGGGGAGAGGAGAGGAGAGGAGAGGAGAGGAGAGGAGAGGAGAGGAGAGGAGAGGAGAGGAGAGGAGAGGAGAGGAGAGGAGAGGAGAGGAGAGGAGAGGAGAGGAGGGGAGGGGAGGGGAGGGGAGGGGAGGGGAGAGGAGAGGAGAGGAGAGGAGAGGAGAGGAGAGGAGAGGAGAGGAGAGGAGAGGACAGGGGAGGGGAGAGCAGAGGAGAGGAGAGGAGAGGAGAGGAGAGGAGAGGAGACTCTCCCCCCCCACACACACACACACACGCCAGATTTGTTTTTGGTCTGGCATTCTGTTGCGCCTCCAGGCAAGATAAGGGCTGTTTTCAGACATTGTTAAAGCAAGTGAAAGAGTAATTGTTGAGTGTATTTGTGTTGATGCCGAGTGCATGCATGAGGGTGAGGGTGATGATGTTCATTCCAATGTTTGTGTGTGGAGGGAGGTGGTTATGGGTTGTATGTTAAGTAGTGGAACTAACAGGACTTTTGATGGTACAGTATGCAGCCTGTGCTTGTGTATCGGTCATCAGGGGCTCTACCTTGTGTTTATTTCCTGACTCGTGGCCCCCCCCTCCCCCCCCCCTCCCCTGCTAGTGATCGTATGTCCACTGTAGATGACGGGGTCCTGTTGCTCGGTGACCAGGACACTTGCATGTGTGTGTTCAACGCTGTTGCTTGGTGTTAATATGCGCTCCTTGTTGTGTGAGGGTTTGGGTCCTGTGTGGCATCATTGAAACACCCTCTCAACGCACAGTGCCTTTCTCCGCTTGGCATGCCTCACTTTCCCATAAGCGCTGTCGTATTTACAGCGTTGAAAGAAAGGAGGGCTCGGTGAGGAGAAACAGGCGTAAACCATTGAGTCGGTACATACACGCTACCCCCTTTTCCTCAAACGGCGGTGCCTTTTGCCAGGCCGCCACCGCAAATATGAATTCGTTTTTTAATGACTTGTCTGGTCAAATAGGTTAAAAGAGAGAAAAAAATTAAAATTAAAATAAGAAAAACATGGGCCCGGGCCCCTTCAGCAAGCTTTGTGTTCATCAACCCCCGTTGCCTCGTGCTGCAGGGATGTTGACTGCCCAATATTAATAATAATGATAATAATAATGATAACACACCCAAAGCACTCGAGGACATACTAGAACAAATGCATAGCACAAACACGTATGAAATAAACTAAGGAAGACATTTGACAAATTAGAACATAGATGATAAGTGACGAGTGAGCCAAGTTTCACACAGAGGAGAGAATTGCGGTGGACCTGCTGCCAGGCCATGGGGAGCTCCAGAGTGTTGGCGTGCCAACCCAGACGCAACCAACACACAGGTGTCGGAAAAAAAGGAGAGGAAATTATAGCGCGCGCGCGCGCGAACGCAATCACGCGCGTTCGTCCCGCGCAGCCTCACAAAAAACACGTCAACACGACAGAAGCAAAGCAATCGTCATCCTGCTGGGTGCGGGACCTCGGGAAAATAATGATGTAAGGGGGAGAGCAACACAGACAATTCAAGAGAGGAGGAGAACAGACGGACAGTGACAGAGACAGATGCTAAGAGAGGATATAACAGAAACAGAGACATGCTTAACCACATGCTCAGAAATTACATAATTGATGTTGTCTTTGGGGTCTCCTGGGTTCTTCCCTACCTCATTAACCCAGTCAGATTAGAGTGCGGTCAGCCAACCGTGAGATTCATGTAACGTTTCAATTTTTTTCCCACAAATCGTTTCGGTTTCACCAGGGGGATTCATTTACAAGTGAGACTCAAGCTGCATGAAAGGGCCAATGAAATCAGGCAAACTTGGACATTTGCGTAGATCAAGTGAAAGAAATGGTAGCCTACTCTTTATTGTGAGGCAGTGGTTGCGAGAAGGCATCATGACAAAATTAAGTTCCATTCTTGAGATTTTTCTATTATGTGTGTGATACAAGTCTGAAGTATAGTCATGAAATAGAATCTATCTCTAATAAGGGATTTTTACATTATCAATTGATATTTAGATATTCCCTTCCATTGTTGTCGCTCCATGAGAGGAATTGTTCCTCTTTTCACTGATTCAATACCTAGTTATGTCAACAATCTGTGTCTATATAAGTGCAACTAATAAACTGTAGAGGGATTTGCTTAGTTTCGTTAAAAGGTTATTTCAGTTTATAATGCTATTTTTTTTTTTTTTATCAGTATCTTGAGTAGTGCAGTACCGCACACATATTTCTGTGTACATTTATGTTCCACATAGTTTAGGTAAAGGTTCTGCTCCACCCAACAGAGGCCAGGTTCTCACTTGCAATAGGGCAAAAGGTCTCAGGAACAATTCACTGTGGTCTAATGCTGCTGCTGCAATCCCTGAAATATGCATCCCGAACCAACCAAAGACGCTCTCTACTCTTTCCCCCTCTCTTTCTCTTTTTTCTCGTTCTGTCGCGGTATCACAAATATACGGAGCCCCTAAAGGGACATTGAAAAAAACGTTAAAAAAAACGAACTATCTCGCACCAGATAGTATCTCGTGGCACGACATAGTATCTCGTGCGCACGACATAGTATCTCGTGCGCACCATATAGTATCTCGTGCGCACGAGTTGAGATACTATGTCGTGCGCACGAGATACTATCTGATGCGCACGAGATACTATGTCGTGCTCACGAGATACTAACTGGTGCACGAGCACGATGTCCCTTTAGGGGCTCCGTATGTAACAGATATATATATACATATATATTTATTTATTTATTTTTCCAAAGTTCCTTTAGGGGCTCCGTACAAACACATGTGTAGCTCTAAAACATTGACGTCCACAAACTACTAGTTTGTATGGTCTCTTCTATATCTCTTTTGCTCACTCGCTGTATCGCACATATACAAAAGTTGCACATACAAAAACTATTTGTCTCTTACACACTCACATATTTAACACATATGTGTTTATATATCTATACAAACAGAAACAGAAGCTGCAGGTTGTGAGGCAGAAATCCTCATAATCCTGTGTTTAACCTTCCCGTGTTGCAATGTTCAAAAGAGAAATCCGCCGACCTTGCTTCCTTTTACGACCTGATGAACGCAGGTTTTGATGGACAGATCTTCGGCTGAACTCTAACCTACAATACACCCATGCACTGAAAGAAAACCCCATGCTGCCATGAAGCTGTATTTTACGGTAAACACTGAAGTGACTGGGAGCCATTCCCTTTGCTAAGTATAAAGCGCGATGACAGTTTCGTGCCAGGTGGAGCATAACTTACATGAACTATCCTGCTGTCCGCTTCAAACTGTTACAGTTTGACTACCAGATCAGTCGTTCGGCTCGCCCCTTTAACGCGTATTTACAGCTCAGTGCTTTCTATCAGTTTGTGAGAAGGTTATGTTGGAAGTATCAAATGGTAGAGGTTAGAGGTGACTTGTAGGCGTAGCTGTGAAGGGAAGAGGGGTGGGTGGGTTTGACGAGATCAATGAATGAGAGATTTGAAATTGACTAATTGAAAAAACTGGCGTGATGTCTAATATGAAATCATTACTACTAATTAAGATAAGTTCATTTGGATTCGATGAGTAAAAAACAACTGCTGGCAATCTTTCTCCCGAAATAACATTTTTGTAATATGTACTGTATAACATATTGGTAAATTACATGTGACATTTTCTATATGGTCTGTATATATTAATAAAATATGTAATAATGTCTGACCAGAACAGTTATCAACGCAGAGAAGGAACATTTACTACACCATACTGTACGTCTTTCAGGTTACAGTAACTCTCTCACAGTCACTCTTTCTCATGTTGTTGACTTAGACCTTGTCCCAGTTTTTCAACCCTCAATCCGGCTTCCAAGCGCTATTTCTTACGTTGTCATTACCTCGAGACATCGCCCATCGATCACTGCCTTAGTTCTTTACAGTGGCCTGGACAGTACGCCAACATGTGTTGTTTCAAAAAGCGTCATCTTGATTAATGGCCTGTCCCCACCGCTCAGAAGGACAAGAGGGGCTCCCCCCCCTCGAGGCTCGATAGCAAAGGCTTGAAGAGGACTGCAGTGGAATCAA
>CM030177.1:3136078-3171078 GCA_017639675.1 Aplochiton taeniatus
TGTGTGTGTGTGTGTGTGTGTGTGTGTGTGTGTGTGTGCGTGTGTTTGTGCTGAGAGGTGAGGGCTGGGGAGTGTGTGTGTGTGTGTGTGTGTGTGTGTGTGTGTGTGTGCGCGTGCTGTGAGGGCTGGGGAGTGGTGAGTGGGGGGAACGGTTTCCGTGCCATTCACACAGTCAGAGGGAATGTTAAGTCTAGCCACTAAGCAGCTGCACGACGGGAAATAAGGAAGTTAATACCGACGGACAAGAAGAAGATAGGGGTTCACAGTGGGAGGAACGCTGGAAAAGAGAGAGAAGAGCATGAACATGCAGAATAGTTTCCCTCTGTGTAAAAGACGGAGACAGAAATAGAAGAGGTAGGTACAAAAGAGAGTGATTGCTAAACGAAAAGGAGTTCCTGCTTTAGCGTAAATCTGTTGAGCAAAAAGGAAAGGGTGGGAAAATTCCAGCTTTTCTTTCGTTCCAAATGGAATTTCCAACATGCGGTTTGAACGGGGAGACCCAAATATAAGAATACAATGTTGCACGTAGGTTAGAAGTATTCTATTTGCGTTGGTTTATCTCTACGTGATCATCCTGTGTGCCAAGCCAGCCAGCTGCCACGCCAGCTGATTTCTGTCAGAAGAAGTACCTCAATATCGACCTGTGGCTTTTACAATAAGCTCTGCATAAGAGAACTGACGCCTGAGCCTCAGCAATATGATAATGGCCCCAATGGTTAACCCATTTAATTAGGAGGAGGAGAATGGATATGAGATGCTTAGTCAAATCAATTGCCTCCAGTGCACATTTGTGGAGTCCTTTGTTGCTCTCAAACAAAACAGAGACAGCTAGGGAATGGTAGTCCGAACATCAGCGACCTTTTGGTGACCCTGGCCGTGTGGCCATGAAACCAGTGTGCGTGGCCATTCCTCGCGTTCTGTTTCTCCGCTGTGTCGGCGTTCTCTCCCTGGCAGCTTTGGACAGGCAACCTTTTCACATCACACCCGGGCAACCGCAGACTCGGCGACGCCTTCAGAACAATGGGATCTCCATCCTGTCAGCCCCGAGTCTATCAAGGTACCATCTGACCGAGAAAACAAAGGTTTGTCCACTCTGTGAAAGAGGGACAGAGGGGATTGGAAATAGATTGACCGGTCCTCATTCCAGCGATTGGACTATCATTGTCAGTTGCATGGGGTTCAGACAACAGCACACTCAATGCTGAGAATAAATAAACAAAGGCTCGGGTATGAAATGTGTTCTCGGCAAATCAGTTTGCTCACGTTAAATGAAGTTACCCGCATGCATTTATTCTATGATCGATGCACTGCGAGGTTGGCAGTGTAAAAGCGCTCCTTCACATCTCTCTCTGTTTCCACTGCCGTTTTCCGTGCTGCGGACTGAACTGCATTGGACTCTAATGAACTGCGCCACCCTCTGCGGTGATTTGGCCGGAAGATGTACTTGGAAAAGGTACTGTGAGAATCTGGGCCGACATGGAATAATTTGTCTCTCCGTGTGTGCACTGTATATATCTGTACGTGACTGTGCACCCCTGTGCACCCGGCTGTCTGTGTCCTTAGTAAGTGTTATCGGTAGTGCAGAGAGGATAAAGGTATCTGCACATTTTCTCTGGGTCTTCTTCCTGACCCAGTATTCCAGGACTCTACTATCACATTCTCTCTCCAGGGCTGTGGAGTCAATAATGATGTGTATATTCCTCCTGTATATAATTGAGAGGCCCTTCCCCCACTGACCACTGGCCCATGGATAATAGGCCTGTATGGCAGCAATAAAGCACTTCTCCATATATGTATGAAGTCCCCATGACTCTCCCTATTCTGGTCTCCCCTTTTCCCATGTCTTCCTGTGCAGAAACCACACATCTCTAAGCCACGCTCTTTTTCTGCTGCTTTGTTCGTCTGCGCTCGCAGTCCCCTCCTCTATTTTCCTGGCGCTGAGAGTAGTCGGTCTGACTCAGAAGCAAAAGTGTGTGCCGTACATTCTGTCCGTCTCTCGTATTTCCGTGCGTCTGTGTGTCCTGCACGTTTTGCAGCGTACCACTAACTTGACACATTGGGCGTAACATGTTAACGTGTGCTCCAACTCCTGGGGGAAACTACGCTACGTCTTTGCGTGATTAGATAAGAAGAATTATTTTCCTCAATTGACTGATAGCTCTGCGTGTGCTGTATTAGTCACACCTGGCTGGCTGAGACTTGGTGTGTTGTTTTTTGACTGGTCTGTGGTGTCATGGTCAACCATGTGTACTCCCTGTGTGAGCACCTAGGTGATAATTGGGCTGAAACTGGTCAACTCTGACACTCAAGGCCTTTTCAAGCAGCTGATTGGCAGGGGAGAGCTAACATGGCTGTTGGGCTGCTATCAATTAGGGCTAATGACCTTATTTGCCGGCAGGGGCAGGCAGCAGCTTAGCTTCGACAAACGAAGACTCAGGCAAATAAAACAAATGGCGCAGTCTTTTTGCCAGTCTTTTTCCGACGGGGTCTTTGTTTGACAGAGTCTTTGTCTGACGGAGTCTTTGTTTGACAGAGTCTTTGTTTGAAGGAGTCTTTGTCTGACGGAGTCTTTGTCTGAAGGAGTCTTTGTTTGAAGGAGTCTTTGTCTGAAGGAGTCTTTGTTTGAAGGAGTCTTTGCCTGACGGAGTCTTTGTTTGGCGGAGTCTTTGTTTGTGGAGCTCTTCAGGGCTTCCCACCATTGGCTAAGTATCACCTTCTTTTGTTTTACACTGCGTGTTGCAGTGCTTGTCCACAGATGACATTCTCCACATCACCACGTGTCTCACTCTCATCTCTGTTATCTCCTATTAGGAGGGGGGTGGGACATGTCACCTAGGAGGCAAAACCACTCTAACCTGCTCCACTCTCCTGCATCAAATTCAAATCACTTGTCCTAGCCTATTTGGCTACGACTGGAACTGCACTCTCCGACCTACGGTCGACCGCCAGACCCTAAACCCTGTCCTGACCGTTGCGCTCTACTGCCCCTTGTCACCTTGTTGCTCCCTCACTCCTTGCAAAGAGCAGCCAGGCACGACTTTTCTCCGTCCTGATCTCGCAGCGGTGGGACGACCTCCCCACCGACATTAGAACCGCAAAGTTTCTGCCCTTGGGGTCCTGCCCTTTAGTGTGGCAGTTGCATGGCGCTTATCTAGGCGATTGGGTTAGGGGTGCACTTATTTAACTACCTGGTTTGCAGTTTTTTTTATCTTGTCGTGTTGAAAGCACTATTTGGATAAAAGCCTCTGATAAATGATTGTAATGCAATATGGACTGTGCATACGAGATGATAGGGACGTGCGCGTGCGTGCACGTGTGCGCGCGAGTTCCGTATCCGTGTGAGTGCGGTGTCTCGAACTGACAGCATCTGCCCGTGCATGAGAAGAGTGGAGTCCCATGGGGACGTCCTCTGTCCCATCCAGGGGAGACGCTCTGCTGGGTTAACATCATCTGTCCCTCCCACATAATGGACCCTAGGCATTTACGGGGCGGCCCCAACCCGGGGGGGATCGGAGGATCAAGGAGACCACGGCGATACGGAGCAACAGGGAGAGGGGAGGACTGGCATTTCGGGTGCATCTCAGGGTTTCGTGCAGACGAGGGGTTTCAATCGCAAAAGAGAAAAGAGCAGCTGAATCTATTCCTAAACGATTTGGCATTTCTAGGTGAGCGGGATCCTGCGGAGGCGAGATTATGATCAATAAAAAGGCATGCTGTGCCTGTTGTTTTACTGTGAAACTGGAGGACATAGAGCTAGAAAAGGGGGGGGGGGGTTATGGAGGGGGGAGTAGCAAAGAAGCAGAGAAGGTGGAAAGATTTGGAAAAAAGGGTTTGACTTTCTCACTTTGCCACGACAGAGAGACAGGGCGAGACGACACAAATGTTTCACTGATGTTGAAATGATATTTTTCACCTTATAAGGTATTTTTTCTCTTGTGTTATGTAGTTCTGACATTGTTTGAAGGACCATAATTTAGTGAGGCTCGATTACTCTGTGCAAAGAATGTTTATATTTTCCAGCTTTGATATTAAACATGCGACACAGCTATAATGCTCAACGAATGCTTGCCTAAAGTATTCACATAAATAGGCATAGATTACAAACTAGACATAGTTCAGCTAACTTTTAGCAATGAACTGCGAATACACACACAAAAAACCCCCACTTCTGCAGGATTTAAAACTGAAAAAGAAAACACACACACACACAACAGAAACAGACAGCTTAATGAGAGAACTGACCGGCCATCTCAACTGACAGCCAGCACCGGGTGGCAGCCAGAGTTGTGTAGAAGCTACCAGAAGCTTTTCTGGAATAGCAGATAAGACCAGTCACTGCTATGTTGCTCTCCATTTCTGAGGGCGGTTTTGTCTGTCTCTCTCACACACACACACACACTAGTTTGGTTTACATAACAATGGAAAAGATTTTGACATTCATCAATACTTTCAATATTTATGTGATTATAACCTGGCTAACCCTAAAACAGTTATTCTTTTTCTTAAGTCTTTGTCAACTCATTGTTTGGTCTATTTGTAGTTGTCCTTGCCTTATTGTTTGCCTTTCTGTCCATCTCTGTCTTAACCGTTGTACTCTAGGGTGTTGCTCTCAATCTGACCATTATTGTAAAGCGTCTTTGGGTCTTAGAAAAGCGCTATATAAATAAAATGAATTATTATTATGAATTATTATTATTACTTCGATGACTTACATGCCATGTTCATATTCGTAAGAGAACTCAAATGCACTGTCTGCTTCTCTAGTTGTTATTCTGAGATAGTAATAAAAAAGACCCTCTGAACATGTTTGTTATTCTGTTTATGAAGTCATGATATTTTTCATTAAGAACAATAACTGTAGCACTGTAGAACTCTTTCAGGCTACGGTTGTCAATAGTTCCGAGCAACAGCGGTCAAATAATAACACCACATATTATTCATTTAATTTACAGTAGTGGTAGATGTAAATATATGGTGATCATTTGACCTCTATCATCACAAGGGTACTTTGAATCCTGTGCTCGTCTCGTTGGCCAGGTAACCTGCCGCAGGGCTTAACTAACTGCCCTCGATTCACTAACATCCCTGCATCAACACCAGCTACTGTTTTGTCTCTTGACTCACCATCCACTTAGACCAGACACAGGGACAACACACCAGCCTTGGCTTGGCAGGTATGTCTTCATAATTGGACCAAATGGAGCATCTTTATGGCACCCAAGATACCCATGAGTCTCCTTCAGAGGAACGCTCCGGAAACTCTCCGAACTCTGCTGGTAAATCAAAGCAATTGCTCTGGCCTGGCTAATTACAGCCATTGCTTGTTGCGGAGGGTGTTTTTGCAACCTAAACAAATTCATGTGTACAAACACCCTCACACAGGCGCGATCCCTCCAAGGGTTATTTGCTTCACATAGTTGCCATACCATACTACACACACACACACACTCACAAACTAGTGCACGCTGAACACAAGCACATGAACGCCCACCTCTCTCGGTTGGCGTCGAGGACAGCGACTGTAGTCTTAATTGAATCCCTATCAAGCAGCTAATGCAATTGGCGGCCGCTAATTAGCCAGTGTTGTCATAAGGAAAGGGATATGTCTCCCAGTGAGCCACTCAGACCTGATGACATGAAGAGAAGGGAGGAGATAAAGGGACAGTCTGCTTCTTCAGATGTCCAGCTCACTTGTCTGAACAGGTTGTCCACCCTTAAACAAGTCACAAGTTGATTATCGTCCTATCCCAACCTTTTTTTTTCTCTCAATACAAACCTCGATCAAACCCTCAAAATAAAGGCATTTTATTTTCTGTTGGAATCCCAATTTCTCTTTTATTATTAGGAGAATTATAGTGAGAACCGTCGGAAAAATGTGCTTTTCCTACCACAAGATTCTCCAGCTGGTTGTTCAGTGTAGCTTGAATCTCTGGACATGGACCAATTTAATCCAAAAATATTCAGATTACTGGCACAAAGAATGACACTAGGCTGTGACTATGGTAATATATGCTAAACACCGTTTAGCTTCCATAGCTTAGACCATCCACAAAGTGTGTGTTCAAGCATTTCTCCATAAACCCTGAAATGGATTTTTAGAAATTCTGCTGACAAAATTGAAAGGGGGAATGTTTACCACAAACATTTACCTATCTTCATAAAGGGAACATTTTCCATTTAGAGCAAATGGCGGATTATGTATTGCCCTGCCGTGGATCTTGTATGGAATATTCCTACATCCTTCAGTGTAAATTTCCTCAGGGACATTTCCCCTTTGCCCATAAGGTTTACACTAATCCAAAGCTCAACAATTCAAAAACCGTTAATCGCAAAGAGCAGTGTTTTGAAAGATCAGATACTGATGACAGTTTTCAGAAAGTTTAAAAGCACAACCTCGATTTCTCATTCAAATGAAATAGGTTTTTTTCTGTTCATAAGCTGAGGACACCACATTAGTTCTTTAACACAACAGTTAACTGTACCATCATACCAAACAGACACTCACACAAAAAAAGTGAAAAAGTGCAAAAAGTCACTCCAACCTCTTAGTTATCTTCAGAACCATAGGGTTATGACTATAACATCATACGCGTCTCTACTGAGAACAAAAGTATGTGTGTGTGTGTGTGTGTGCACCCAGGGTCAGTGAGTTCCCATAAAACTCATACTTTCAGGTCCGGCTGCTCTGATGCTGTGATGAGGAGCTTCCTAATTAAGCAGCTAACCTAGATGAGATGGTGTCCACACACACACACACACACACACACACACACACACACACACACACACACACACACACACACACACACACAGGTAGACAGCAGCTCTCTGATCCTGCACTGGCACTGTGTGGCACTGTAATGTGTGACTTATTGTTTCTGATAAATATTCCTCATCTCTTTTTACATCACTCGAGCAATGTCTTTGTTTCTTAGAAAACATTAAACTATGTTTACTCGTAAATTCTGTGGCAACTACTCCTGGTCAAAGTCCGTTTAAGCAGCGGGTTTAGAAGGTTAAAACACAAAAGTGAAAGGCGGTAACAGCAACATCAATGAAATACAGATTTTACAATGGATAATGTAACACTAATTAAATTCTGATAGATTTTTCCGTCGAGCAAAACAGGTGGCAACTGCTGAAGAAAGATGTTTTGGGTGTAAGTGTTTTCACAAAGTTCATGAGTGTTTTCACAAATTCCAGGATATTAATGATGGATATGAATTTCCAGGCTGCTTCATGACTCCGTGTTCCGTTTGGGATTGGAAAGAAAACCTGTTAAATTCCTGTCTGGAAAAGGATCCCCAATAAGTGTCTGGGTATGGCTATTTAAATCACAATACCCTGTGGATAAAATTAGGTTGGTAAAATATTTTAATTTTTTTTTTTTAAATAAACAGTGGATAGACTTTACTGCCAAACACAAACAGTTTGGATTAAATCTATTTAATTAGACCAAACTTGCCACTTTTGAAAGCAATCCAGGTTGACAGTGGGGGTTCACACAGCCAATAAAGAGATCTCTTTCACAGGCAGTTACAGGTAAAGTTGCTGGTGACTGGGTTATGGCTTATACCGCCGAGCTTCTGCTCACGGCTGGCTCTGTGAGGGAGCTTTGTTTGGTAAGAGTAGATGGTGGTTCATAGTTGAACCTGTGGTGAGCGGAACCCAGCTCACACAATATGTATGGCTGTGGCTGAGCACTGGGGATGAGGGTGTGAATTTCTAACAGGTCTCGCTGGACTGAGGTACATGGGCTCTCTCTCTGCGGTCTCCTTAGTGTCCCTGAAGCTTTCAAAACAGACTTATTTGTGTCTATTTATGTGTACACATGCGTGCGTTTGCGTGCGTGTGTGAAGGTGCGTGAGAGAAAAGGGCAGGGAGGGAGGGAGGGAGAGAGAGCATGTCATTTATGACTTTGTGCACTAAATCAAATAGTATGGAAAGTGAGGTTTATGATTGCATGGATTCTTTTGTAGAAACTTCCGATATTCCCAGAAACTGGTCAGAGCAGTGCGGGCGGTCCCATATGTTTTCACACCTACGGCTCATGAAACACCCCGGCAATAGATCAACGCCGTGTGACAAAGAGGAATTCCTGGCAAAGCAGAGGATCTAGAACAAAGCCGCTCCATCTGGACATAGCCTCCTTTTCTCCCTCAACAAATGGAAAATCATGCCCAATTATTCCGTACTCAGTCTATATATATATATATATATATATATATATATATATATGCCACCTCATCCAAGTTTCACAGGTTTTTTTCCGCCCAGGGATACCTCTTTTTTATTAATCAAAGAATGAAGAGATGGGGATAATACATTGACAAGAGATTTAATTAACCGCGACTCACATGAGTCTCTCTAGTACACGAGTCAGAGTTGACACAGACCGCAATCAAGAGATGGCTCTAACTAAGACACGTAAAAACACAGACAGAGTCCATTTGAACCGTTTTATCACCCTCCTGTGTTTCCTGATCTGGCAGAAGACTCAGAATACGATAGGAATTAGGAAGGAAGGCCTGTTAGGAATGCATGATTCATTCTCAGGTCTGGAGGTTGTCTAGTTCCCCATTCTGATGAAACAAATCAATCCACACTGAACGGTTCTGCTTTGGCCTGCATTGGGATTTAAGCTCCCGTTACAAGACTAAAAGAGCGAATGGGAACGGAATCAGTTCGGAACCAGTGCCAAAAGAGTACTGAACACAGAAATATATGAAGCAAGTACTGAAGAAGCAACAAACGACAAGTGAAAACATATAACCTAATATGGCACACAGGCTTTAGCACGGTGGATGTTGTTGGTCGGAGTGGTGAGGTTTCCAGCGGTAAATCCTTGTCGCGGTCGTGGCCCATGCCAAAGCCTAGGGAGCTTCAGGCTAACCGCATGCTAATCAGCGCGACCGTGTTCTTCAGAGGAAAGTCAGTCCCCTGGAAATCATCAGTCTCCAGTACTGATGGGAAGTGACAGCTCATACCTTTCCTTCCTCCCTGCCATCCATCGAGCTATGATACTTTAAAGATGTTCCACCTGAGCCACAGACAACTGTGCCGTTAAAAGCAGAAGTGTGATAGAGAATAACGAGCTCTGAGTATGTGTGACAGTGTGGAAGAGGTATTGGAAGAACAAGAGAAAGTATATATTGTAAAACTGAGAGAGAGAGAGAGAGAACAAAATATGTCATCTTTGATATTTAGGTAATACTGTTATTGTTATACTACCAGCTTCTTTCTTTTTGATCTCGTCGTTTCACTTAGCTTGTCAAATCAAGACAAATTTTAGGCAGACTTATTTTGTGAGCATCAAGGGTTTGGTATTTAGGGTAATATTTTCAGTACTGCAAATTAAAGATTTTCGTCACCAGGCATGACCATGTCTTACAAAAATCCATCATGTGGGTACCAGTACAAAGATGGCTACCTTTAAACTTATTTTTATTTTTCAGATTATTAATAACGGTATTTAATCAATCTTTGAGTAATAAAAAAAAAAAAAATATATATATATATATTGGCATTTCATGTATTTGTGCTTAAGTTACTGAGGTGCAATATTAACCCTGGAAAGAAGTACTAAATTAATATTGAATATTAGTGGTCTTTGCAAATAATATGCCCAAACATACCAATGTAATAAATAGTGTATAAATACAGGATATGATTGGAATATTTAAACTAATATCTATGTTTACACTCATCATCATTATGCATGGCAGAAAAATACTCTAGCATAAAATGTACCAAGCGTTCCAGAAGATTCCCTACATCACATATGTGTGGGCGCGCACGTTTCTCAACTGCTGCATTTTTCTGGATGTAAAGACCTTTTAAAACAGGATTGGCCGATACCAAAGCAGATTTGACTCCTGAATTCTGAGGCTGACTGATTCTGCAACAGAGTTTCTACTGCTGGGACATTTAGTTGACTGGCAAAGGCAAGATAAAAGGCACAGATTATTGTGATGCCAACGTGCCAGTCATACCATGTGAGTAAGTAATGCTGTAGCATCCAAGCTTGCCACAATGCAGAACGCTGACCCCTTTAATCAACTCTCCTTAATTGATTTTAGTAGCCATGCATTTCAGCCTATGAAATTAACTGTAAAACCATCTTCTTTGTTCTTCCCGAATAACAGTCTCTCTCTCTCTTTCTCTCACTCACTCACTCACTCACGTTTTCTCTCTCTCCGCCCCCCCCCCCCCCCCCCCCCCCCCCCCATTCTTATATGAAAGTCTTCACTCAGACAGAGTTGTCAAATAGGGGTGCTTTTATCTCGCAGTGCCACAACATTATTGATTGCACTATTGAAGCAGTGACCGTGCCACTGATGTAAAGGGAGTTGGGTTGTAATTCATCTCTGTACCCGCAGAGCTCTGGAGCTCCTTCATGTTCGAAACCGCATGTTCACAGCCACTAGTAGTTGGCGGACCCTTGCCTGAAGACAAGCCCCCCTGCTGTGGAACACAGCGGTGAGTCTTTGAACTGGCGCTAAAATCGATGATAAGGCTGCGTCTAAGCCTGCTCCCCATTAGGCTGGAAAATAGATCTGCTTCTCAAGAATTAGCCATACGTTTGTATTGACAAACAAGGAGCTTAAAACGCCTTTAAGCTTCCCTAGAGGATTTCTAAAAGTAAGGGCTAACGTTGTGTTTAGTCGCCCTATGAAAACTGGAGACAGCAAGCTACAGTAGGCCTATACTAACACCCAGCGGCCCTTAAGGAATTGTATCGACTAATATTCAGACCCGTTTCGAACGTAACTCAAAGATAGACCAGTGGTAAGTGAAAAGATGCTACATTTCAATAAAATACAAGTTTCTCCCAAGCCTTTATTCCGATCCACCAATGCTCGGATATTAATGGACACACTACTTAGGCTGGAGCACTGATTTTATAGCATGACCTCAATCTCAAAGTCTTGCAGAAACTGCTGGTAAAGTGATAAGCTGTTATTTGATTAGCAGAGGTAGACGTAATTAGCAGGCAGGCTAAGTACACAGACGAGAGAGCTCAATCCATTTACCATCCATAATGTGATTAGCTGCTCATGTTGCATCAAAGAGAAGCTCATATTAATATCATCATTTGGCGATGGCACACCCTGTCTGGGCGAAGTCGTCTCCGAACACAATTAAGGCACACGCACGTTTTTTGAGAACATCCACACACAGTTGTCATATAGAGCCCACTCCAGCCCAATAGTAGTTTATTGGGTTTGTTTTATAGTCTGTTTCATTGGCAAACATCCTGCATCTTAATCTGTGTGGAAAGGATCCATGACCTGTCAACACGACATCAAACCAATGATTGTGGTCTCTTTCATTTGTGTTTTCATGTGTGTGTGTCTGTGGTGTGCTATTTCCCCATCCATACAGATTTAACAAAGCCACGATCAAATACATGTATGTACTCATTATTTAAGATATGATGGTCAATGAATACAAGCTGTTATGATGGTCAATGAATACAAGCTGTTATGATGGTCAATGAATACAAGCTGGTATGATGGTCAATGAATACAAGCTGTTATGAAGGGGAATAAATACAAGCTGTTATGAAGGGGAATAAATACAAGCTGTTATGATGGTCAATAAATACAAGCTGTTTGTCACAGCTGTGGAGCAAAGAAATAGTTTTGTCTGCTGAACAAGCAAAAACAAAAACTATATAGGAAAAAAAAGGACCACAGGGTTTTTCCAAATATACCACAAAAGAGGAAAGGGGTTTTGCTTTAAGGACATTTGAATACAAAAATAAAAAAATTAAATAAATTGGGGATGGAGAGGAAGGGGGCCCACAGACTGCTTATGTATAGGGCCCAGAATTTTGTGCTACACCCCTGCTAATGCTACATTTCCTCCATTACCAGCTGCTATTTCCAGCCCTTCCGGGGTTTATTTTGGAACTAATTCCATATTGATTATATTCTCAGTGACATGAATTACCTCTTCGGGCATCTGCCCAACCTCTCTTAGAGAGAGAGAGACAGAATAGTCATCTGATGAAATCATCGTGCCTAGACTGGCTTGTTGATAACTGGTAAAGTTTTCAATTTGTCAGTGCATGGGTGTGTGTCATTGGGACTAATGTGATGTATTATTACTTGGACTGATTGCATTTGAATGGGAAGGTGAGGCACCTGGGTCGTCCAAGACTATTTGCATTCTGGATGTGTACTGAATTTAAGTAGGAAAACTCCAAAGCAGGAAAAGGTGAAAACAACTCTCCTAGAAATAGAAATGAAGGTATAATGGCAGTCTTCATCTAAGCATTGGCTTGGATACTATGTGAACACATTCTAGCTTTTTAGTTTGGGAAATATAACACTGATAATGAGTGATATTAGCTGAACTACATCAAGCTGAAAGGGAAATTGCGGGCAGGGACTTAAATTATTTACCAGCGTTTTATGCTTCTTAATTTCTTCACGTTGAAATCAGATATTTAGAACCATACCAAGGCCACAGTGTGTTCAGGTTTGAATTTTTTTTAAACTTTTTTTGAGAAAACCCTATATCTTACTGAACTTTTCCTGGTTTTCTCCTGTTGAGTATATAAAGTGAAATAATGTATTTTGGAAATAGACTGTAAATAGAATGGTTGCATAACTGTATTGCATTTTTGTGCGTTTATTTATACATTTTTGAGTAGATAGTAGTGGTAGTAGTAGTAGGCATAGGCCTACTGATGAGATATTCAAAGTATTTTAAAATTTGTTCTGTGTTGAGCACATCAGTGTTGGTCTATTCATATATATGATGGTGATGATGATGTGTTTGTGTGTGTGTGTCATTTTGATGCAAAATAAAAAAAATTGGATAGAGATAAAACTGTTTTGAATGCAGTGGTTTCTTTTGCTAGACATTTGTTGAGTTTTGTGCGTTTTGTTAAAATAGTTTGAGAAAATCAGCCATAGATTCAGAAAACGTGTAAACTATTGTGAAAACTGCGATGAGAAAAGCTGCAGTCGACAAGGCTAACACAAAGAAAGGTGTTAATCCAAGTCCAATTAAAAATTCTGTCTTATATTTTTTTCAATTGCTAACACACTAAAATGACACATTTTTGGAAGCACAGTTATTGAATCTGACACCCAGAGAGCAAAACCTCAGCTCAAGCCTCACTAAAACGACACACATTTTCTGCACCCAATTAGCAATTAAATGTGGTACTTTTTGCAACACACTGCATACGGTTCTTTACATAAGACACAGTAATCTAACATAAAGTAACTTGTTTGCCATTTCAAAACACTGCCATTAAACATTCTCGGACCAATTGGCCAACTGGCCAAACACCTAAGTTCTTAGTTATCGACTCATTCATCAGGATGTGAGCACGAGTTGTGTTCAGAATGGCCTACTATGCATGCTTAGCACACAAAATATGATGTAAATGTGCAGTATACCAACGATACATAGAATGTGACATTTGAGTATGTAAAAAGTTCCCGGATGACATGCTATATTTGAATGTTGAGTAGACCTACCCGAGAGATGTTGTGAGATGCTGCTGTTGTGAGATGATGCTTCACACACTGAAATACCATGTGCCAACTTCCTTCTGGCTTTGACAGAATTCAAATAAATGTCAGGGTTTCGATAATTATTTCCAGTTGAGCATACTAACAGTTTCCGCAAATCATTGAGAAAAAAAAAAAGCAACTACATTTTGGTTACAGTTTTGAGTATACAGTATGTACTCATTGAGTAGGCATATTCAGTGAGTACAACTGTAATGTATATTGTAAATTTGTAAATAATGATGTCTGTAGACTTGAACAATCTCTTTCTGCGGAATTCTCTACATACAGAACTATTAGGTATCATGACACAGCCCACCAAAGATGAAAGTGCTTTTGATTGGGCACAACAGTGCAGTTGGTTGGACAAAAATCTGGTAATTTGAATGAAGTGTGTGCCATTCGGTGCAAAAGTTTGATTAGGTGTAACATTGGTATTTATGTAGTTTTGAATTCCAGTGCTTTATTGTGCTATATGAGGCGTTTTGCACTTTTGATGTGTGGTTTTGTGAAGGGGTTTGAGAAAATGAGCCCTGTTTTCAAAAACTTGCATTAGTAATTGCAAAAAATAAATAAAACTGCAATACGTTGACACAGATACACAGTCTACATCAGTCTTACATATTATACAATTTGTCCCAAAAGGACCTATCCCTTACTAAACGTTATATTCTTGGTGGAGTGTTATTTTAAACAACAGCGCCATCTACTGTTGGCACATGCTTGAACACTCGAGGGGGCGGTTATTCACGTCACGTTACGTTGACTTGGAAAGGCAAGCGGCTGGGAAGTTAGCAAGAAGTAGACCGAAACTACTTCATTCAAACCCATAATAAAACAAGGTATGTGGACATGCAGTTTCACTCACTCTCTTGCACTTTTACGCCAGTGGTTGGTACAAAGTGGAGGGACCACTAACCAGGTCTAAAAAGCGTATGGTTGAAGTTGCTAGTAGTACCACTTTGCTCTTCTTGCAATCTTGGTAATGCTCTGCCAGCCAGCCGCCACTTACTGACAGAAGGACAAAATGTGCACGTTCTTTAGGAGCAATCCTCTTTAGGAATGCATACATTGAATATACTGATTGTTTTATAATTTCAGTGTATGGGGTGGATACAATTTTTCATTGTGTGTTTAGCTTGTTTGCTAGCTAGCCAGTTTACTGGCTTGGACCCAGCCGCTTGGTGAAATCTGCTGCACGCCGGGGCAGGACCTTTCCTCAATTCTGTCCAATCAAAAAAAGAGCAAATAGTGATATGTATTATTACATAACTTTCGAATCTATTTTTATAATGGTTTGGCCTTTGTCTTGCAACAGATAACGTAGACATGGCGCTTACTCAAGTGTCCTCTAACAAGTGCTCCGGTGGCTATCAGAAAGTTTATGAACATGAAAGGTGAGTTAGCGGCATGAAAAGTTGTAGCTGTTATTTTATTTAACAAATTCTCAAAATGAAAAAATTATGCATTGGGTAATTTTGCTATTTATATTAATAATGTGTTATCATGATGTGGTCCTTTTTGATAATTACGCAAAATGCATTTTTAAAATACTTCTGTGCTTTTTTTTTCTACAGCACTGAGTTGAAGTGTAAAATGAAGTTTGCCATCTACCTGCCTCCTAAGGCAGAAGCTGGCAAATGTCCAGTCATGTACTGGCTCTCGGGTAAGCCGTTACCCTCTGAGTTTAAATTAAATGTTAAACGTTACAAGTGATTACTTAATCTGGTTCAAGATTTTAGATCTAGCCTGTAAAGTGTCAACTCTTTTTTGCTAACGTCATACCCTCAATTTTATACTGATTACGGACATCTACAACCACCAGACTTGCTCTGTAAAGACGTTTGTAGTTAAAATATATCAACTTTCTATATACAGTTTATAAAGATTGATTCATCATTGTGTGAATGTGTCCTTAATGTGTTTGTGTTTCTGTATGTGTGTGGGTGTTTGTGAATCCAGGACTGACATGTACTGAACAAAACTTCATCACCAAGGCGGGAAGTCAGGAAGCAGCTGCTGAGTCTGGCATCATCATTGTGGCTCCAGACACCAGCCCACGTACGCCACTATTTCATAGACACACACACACACTCACTCAAAGACAGATACCCACCCAAACACCCAATATGGGCCCAGTTCCCTGATACCATGGCAAGGAAAATGTATTTACTTGCTGTTAAAAACTTGTTTTACCCCCCCTGGCTGGAGATTGTCATCCTGCTGGCATTGACACTGATGGCCTAAGACTGTCTAAGGTGTCAGACATGAACTGCCCCTTGTTGCATGCTGCTTGTCGGGGCCCAGAGCTCCTGGTTCCACACTTGTTAACACCCCTGTCCCCTGGTTCTCAGGCGGCTGTGACATCGAAGGTGAAGATGAGAGCTGGGACTTTGGTACCGGAGCGGGTTTTTATGTCAACGCCACTCAGGAGCCCTGGAAAACCAACTACCGCATGTACGCCTATGTCACCGAGGAAGTAAGGGTTTCTCTCTGAGAACAGCAGGCGCACAGCAAAACGCACATGACTTTGGTGTATGTCAAAATAGTTTGTTTTTCATTCTGGTAATCCTTGCCACCCTCCTACTCTTCTTGTCTCTCTCCTCCTGCTCAGCTCCCCAAGTTGATCAATGCTAACTTCCCTGCTGACCCAGAGAAGATGTCCATCTCTGGCCACTCCATGGGGGGCCATGGAGCACTCATTTGTGCCCTGAAGAATCCTGGGAAGTACAAGGTACACCTCTCTGGCAGACTGACAGCAGAGTACATTCTTAATTTTTTCATTTGATATGCAATATTCTATTTTACGTTCATATACATTTTGAAGGTTAGTATTTAAAAATGAATTAACAGAGCAAAGCATCTCACTGCCCAACTTCCCTTAGTTTGAGAATGAGCAATATGGCAATTTTAGAGTTGATTCATTGAGTCCTTTTAGGCTCGGCTCTGGGGCTGTATCCCTTCTGGCTATTCTGCCTGTAATCCTGTTGACCTAAGTATGACTCTGTTTCTGCCAAAAGGCCGTGTCTGCTTTTGCCCCCATCTGTAACCCGGTGCAGTGCCCGTGGGGCCAGAAGGCTTTTTCAGGCTACTTGGGCTCCGACAAGTCAACATGGGAGGTAAGCTGAATATAGCCTTAAAGCGAACTTTTATTCATTTTTTGATTTACATTTACGCAATAGAACTCCTGATACTTCTTCCTTGTATGTGTGTGCTGGATTCGTGTAAAGCGCATTGAGTTGCCTACGTGTATGAAATATGCTACACAAATAAATGTGACTTGACATGTTTTGCCCCTTTCTTGTGTGTAGTTCCGAACATGGCATCCGAATCAGCATTGCCTCTTCCTCTAGACTGATTTATATCGCCACTTTCTCCGTCCCCCCCCCCCCCTCCCGATAACACGTGAAGCCTCACCTGGCCACACACTAGCTGGAGCGCCCCTCCCCCTGTTCCCGTACCGACCGTGTTACATGGACCATTTCTCTTTTGCTCCGCCCCGTCCCTGCAGGCCTACGATGCCACCGTGCTGGCAGCGGCCTACTCCGGCCCCCAGCTGGACATCCTGATCGACCAGGGCCGCGACGACCAGTTCCTGTCGGCCAGCCAGCTGCTCCCTGACAACCTGATCGCCGCGTGCTCCGAGAAGAAGATCCCGGTGGTGTTCAGGCTGCAGCCGGTCAGTAGAGCCCTCCTCACGCTGCCCTCGAAAGAACAGCAACCTTGTGTCTCATAATGGCAGGTGGTGGCCAGAAATATGATATATGATATACATATCTATATTCTACTGGAACATACTGAAACACTGGCACTATATTATTCTGGCTGAGGTCCAGGGTTGGCTCATACAGGGAATACCTGGTTTGATAAGAATGCTTCAGTAGTTAGGAAAACATGTACAAACAAGTACTGTATATCTGTACTAGCTCTATGTTGATATATGGGTTGAATCCTTTTAATTGGATAATAATTAGATCAATATGATTTTGACTGTGTGTCAGTGTGGTGAAAATGGTAAAAACATGGTTTGGTATTGGGTGGCAGTATGAGTATTTATGACTGATAATCTAATTTAGTGTGTCTTGGTTGTGTGTGTCTCCTTTAGGGCTACGACCATAGCTACTTCTTCATCTACTCGTTCATGAGAGACCACATCAAGCACCACGCCAAGTACCTGAATGCCTAATCTCTTTAGTGTCATGAACACCCCACCAGGCAGTTTCAACGTGCCTTCTGACCACACAACATTTCCCCAGTCGGACGTTTTTGAAAATAACAAGGCCACTTGTGAGTTTACGACGAGAGGCTGAGCTTTCAGATGGGTTTGGGCTGGTGTTTGGTTCAGTAGTACATTAACTTCAGTCAAACTGAAGAGTTACCTGTTCTGAATGGTCCTGCATTTCACCACTAATCATGGATGCTCACAAACATTGCTTTCAAAATAAAAGCCCTATGGTTACTCATTTCCTGGCAGTACTTGAAGTAATTACACGGTCTAGGATTGTTTGGGGATGAGAAGTAAAACCAAGGTCCTGGCGCTGTACTGTACTAAGAGTATCAGGGCTGCTTTCTGCCAACAAATATAAATAATAGTCTCTTTAGTATGTGATTCAGTGGACTCTGTTCTCGTTGCGCAAATTAGCCAAACAAACACAACTCACTTTTTACAGGTAAGGTGTTTACTTATAAAGTGAGAAATATATACAGTATTCACAGCAGTTATTAAGGCAACATTAAAGGGACCTTTCATGCACATTTTGAGAGCTGTACAACATATAAACAAAAAATACAGGTACAAAAGGATACATTAATTATAACGGCACATAAAAAATGATTTTGAGTAAAAGCTTTTCAAGGACTATATATATACAAGGAGGATCCGTCGCTGCCTTTCACTTAGCAGTACAATTATTACCGCAAAAATGTACATTAGCATCACATTTGTCTGATGTGAAAAAAATAATCTTATTCACAACTCTTGCCTTTCCAATTAAAACAGACCTACGATTTCCAGTTGCCAAAACAAAGAACTATACATATTTATCTTTAAAGTGCAGATAATTTCAGGCCAACAGTCATTAATAGATACAGTATTGATCTTTTCCAGATTGGGGGAATGATAATGGTTGACTTGGCCAACGATTTGAGAACAAATGAACTACGGCATACAATGTGCATTTTCTGATGCCAGTGAAGAGTTGAACATTTTCCCTTTAAAGTCCTGTAATAGATTTCTGAAGTACAGTAATGTCCAAAGCAGCCAAAACAAAATCATCACAATAACTAGTTTGTCCTACAGGAGTTGGCCACTTTCTTTCATCAAATATCAAGTCACAAATATCCATGCCAAAACAACCCTACAATCCCTGCCTTAATCATCTCACATCAAATAGTTAAATGTTTAAAAAAGGGAAGGATGATTTAAACTAATAGAGGGAAGTTTGTATATTATTACATGGGGTGGTATAAGTCTGTACGTTTTCTAATACAATATAATTTTAATGTCTCACGATTCAATGGGAGAGTGTGATGTTTTAGGACTTCTTTGTTCAGTAAATATACAGTACAGAATTAAGAATGAATTAATAACATAAGCAAATACATTACTCTCAAAGTACAGAAACCCAACTTGTACAAACACATTACAACTTCACATCACTTCCTGAAGAAAATTACAACCATCAACTCTAAAAGATATTTGATCATGGGTGTATACAAAATTCCAAAATATATATGTTAAGTGTCTTGTTTTAAACGTTGAAAAAAGTGTTTGTTTTGGCAACTGTCAAATCTATCCAGTGATTTTTTTTTTTACTTAATTACTGCTGAATTTTTAAGTAGAGCTTTGGATACCAAGCTATATTAAGAACGCATGTATGTACAATGAAACTCATGCATGCTTATACTCACATACATACACACTTGTCTGGAGTGTTCTTTCGGGCAACCCAGTATACTTCAAATTTGACATGTGCATCCTCATGAAAATGGTTATCATACTGTTAGGATCACATTTCAATCACATCAAGAGTCAATCATTTAAAAGCTCTCTCTTTGGAACAAGGCCAACCATACACCACTGCAGAAGCTGCACGATGGTCAGCATCACCACAAACTTTGAGAAAGATAGTAAATTGAATTGGATAATGTAAATCCTCAACTCCCTTTTTTTATATAACGCATTGTTATACTTTATCCCTCTGACACACACACACACACACACACACACACACACACACAGAGAGAGAGACTGTCGGTATTGTTATACTTTATCCCTCTGACACACACACACACACACACACACACACACACACACACAGAGAGAGAGACTGTCGGTATTGTTATACTTTATCCCTCTGACACACACACACACACACACACACACACACACACACACACACACACACAGAGAGACTGTTGTTAATACTTAAACAGCAGGCTATGGTATGAAATGCAACTGTGCAGTGAAGCCCACAGCCCCTATGCTCAAAGCTGCCCCACCACCCTCAACTACACAAAACAAACCAGGCCAGGGAAATGTTAAGTGTTTAACAAAACACAAACTATTCAAATATATTAGAGAAAATAATGAGTTTTTTTCAAGTCCATTTATTGGACTATGTTATATTATAAATAGTAAATAAGGTGGCAATTGAGGCCTTTCTGTGGCATGGGACCACATGATTTAATACAGAACGGGCACTGGAAATCTACTCAATCGACTGGCTTTTGCAACCCAGGAGCTGCTATTTGAGTTAAGCAGTGGGAAAGGCTCCACGGCCGGGCTCTGAATTGGCACATCGCTCTTATCGCCTGTAGTGTCTTTGAATAAATTATTTAGGGCAAGTAACTGACAAAGACTCACTTAACGCATAGCCAGATATGCTATGCTATTACGGTACAAGCCGGCATTCGAGCTTTGGTGGTAGAGGTGCCCACGAATAGACTTTTTCATATGTAGCCATGTCTCACTGACAGTTATGTTAACATGGAACCCGAGCCTGTAACCAACATTAGTCATGCCACTGATTTCAAACCTACCTGAAGCCGTGATATTAGCATAAGTCAGACCCTATTTAATGGAACGCCTGAGAGACAAATGCCCCTTTTGAGAAGTCGGATAGATAGGGTTACAACTGCAACTGTGTTCATCTACTACGACAGCATAAACGTTTGTGCGGGAACAATATAAAGCGGGAGATAAAGAGAATAGATGCTACTGTGATTTGATCCATTATTTTGTAGAAATCTGACGGGTAGAACAAATGCCCGCTACGCTTGTTTAAAAGTGTGCTGATCTCAGTTCTGTAGTGGAAGCCACTTCAGACTCTTCTGGCAGACCATTAGTTAGAAAATCCCGCAAACAGAATAAAAAAGGCAAGTATTCTTTGCCTTCCTTTTTTTGTTCGGATGTTACTTTTTTTTTTTATAGAAACATGAAACAGTGCCAGACTTTATGCGTGATAGTTAGCATAGCATGCTAAACACAAAAAAAGCAAGGTAAGTGAGTTGAGGCTCTGATGTGGAAGACGCTGGTGTACGTTCTACAGACGCAGTCAACAAGCTTTCCATTGATCCTCCATTGGTGTGTATCTGGTGTGTGTGGTTGGTAGCAGTGCTCTCCCTTGCGTTGCTCTTCACGTGAAGAGAGCTTGTTTGATGGAGGTCTCGTCAACCAGAGCTTGGACCGTCATGCTCACCTTGACCAGGCCTTTCTCCTCCAAAATGTGGTGCGGCAGACACAACTTATCCTGGGAAGGGGTGCACACACACAGGAAGCACGGGGGCAGATGGAGAGGAGGAGAATGGGAGACAAAAGAGAGAGAGAGAGGACAGAGAAAGAGCGAGAAAGAGAACAGAGAGCGAGAGCACAGAGAGCAAGAGCGAGAGAGAGAGGACCGAGAGAGAGAGAGAGCGAGAGAGAGAGAGAGAGCGAGAAAGAGAGAGAGGGAGAGAGAGAGGACCGAGAGAGAGAGCGTAGAAATGCCAAGGACGACAGAAGGAGAGAGACGAAGAACAGATATAGACAAAGAGAGTAAAAAAATGGATCAAATGTTTAACTCACGTAAGTCACAGACCTATGAACGCAGCTGCTGCGATGAAGGGACACACTCCACCTGTGTCTATTACACTGCACCTTTAGCAAACTAGACCCAAATAAACGTTCAAAAACATAACAACAGCTTCCAGACGTTTCCGTGAGGACGCTGTGTGTTTACTGAGCAGGTAAACGTTCTCTAAGCATGTTTTGTGGAATATTGTGTCTCCAAAGAGTCTGTTTCACAGCCTAGCCACACACACACACACACACATTGTAGACTGACCTAAAACATCCTGAAACCATGTTTATTTCCTTCGCTGTTCACATTGTCAAATAAATAATGAAAGGCATAGAAAGAACATCAATATCCCTATAGTTATAGTACAACTGAATCATGGCAAACTGTTAAATGGCATAATGTGATCATTGGTAAAGTTGTCGACATTTGCCAATGAAAAAATAATAATGGCAAATGTGCAGAGTAAACCCGGTAGTTGATGGTAAAGAGGTTCGCCATGGTCCCTGTAAGTGCCTTGACACTGAAGAGGCAGGCAGGTGTGGATCTCAAGACTCAAAGTTAAGGAATGAATGACTTATTGTAAGTTAACGAACGTGAAAAAGAACCTCCCTCCTCGACGCCGCCACCTCTATTCAAGATCAACAGGAGCGCATTGCTCTCTGGAAATGATAAGCAGAAAGTCTCTAGAATCATACGTATTAACAATAACATCTTCAATAGCCCTTCAACGGTGCAAGACCTCTGCAACAGTCAGTCACATTGCATAATACACACAGAAAGGGTTGTCTTCAGCAGTACAAATTGTTATTTCACACCAACCGTATCGACCCCCACAGCTTGGAGAAGCAATGTTAAACACAACAACAACCAAGAAAAGAATCTTCTCAGAATTTGTTTTTGTCCTGGTCCCTCGATCCCTTGTAAGTTACCGCCATTTTATACAAACCTGAAAGGCTATGTGGCAGTCATTTGCCACCCCATATGGTCCTAGTAATGGGCCAGAGTAAAAGAAACCGAAAACATGAACAATACTGACGAATATCCTAACATGAAGAATAGGTTATGGTTAGGGGGACCCCTATTGGTTGTATCCTTTGTATCCAATATTGTGAATTGTGCTTTTTTGTCTGGATGCAACAATTATTGAAAAGACTACTGAATTAAAAAATAAAAATAAAAATCCCTTCTCATCTTTCAACGTAGTGTCCATCGCTGCACGTTCAGAGGAGAGTCAATTCATTCCTGGCACAGATTAAGAGCGGGGGGAGGAAAATTGGTAGGTCGAGGAAGAGCAGAAGAAGTTGGATGCAAAGAGACCAAAGGATTGGCTCATGCTCGCGGGGTTGCAAAAGGGTGGGAAAAAGGAAAAAAGCGGAGGGCTGACATGATGGACAGGTGGCGCGCTATGTCAGCTCAATCCAGCTGTAGGCCGCAAACAGCAGCAGAAGACAGAGCAGGTGCACCAGACTGGAGCCAATCAGGTCCCAGATCTGCCAGGCCGGGGGCGGGGCCTGGCTGTCTAGCTGTGGGGTAGCCGGTGAGGAAGGCTCCAGAGCGGGGCTCGGAATAGGCCCCTCCCTCTTAATGTCTTTAACGTCCTCGTCCCCTGCCGGGGGGGTTTCCATGGCAACCAGAGCACGCACGGTGGCACGGACTGGCCGCAGGCGGCACTGGATGATGTCATAGGGTGAACAGAGGGAGGACTGGTGTATGGGGGGGGGGCGATGGAGAACAGGAAACGCAGATAGACAGAACGGGAAAAGGAAGAGAGGAAGAGGGAGAGGGCGGCCCCGGTACAAATAAGAAATGGAGAATGAGGAGGTGGAAAAGGTGAAGATGGATTAAACATTAAACATTTATTCAAGACCACGGGGAAGGAAGATGGAAAAATGATGGAAGGGCATGAGATAGAAAGGAGCAAAAGAAAAAAAGGATGAAGGATGCAAGGAAGGATCAAATAGAATAAGACAATTGAAGACAAAATACAGATGACAAATAGAAACATTTTAAAGTGCACAAGAAAGCAAGTCGAGTTATAGTGGAATTGAACAAAAAAAAGTGTAGGAAAAGAGAGGGAGAGGGGAGGGGAGAAAATGCAGTGGAGGGAGAAAGAGGGGGGAGAAAAAAAAGGACAAGTGGTCCAGCAGAAAAACAGAGAGAAAGAGGGGAGGAGGTTAACCAATAGGAGAGACAAGGCTCAGAGGTGTCTGTGGGCAGGGCGGGGTCACCACGGCAACAAGCAGTTTTTTTAGGAGAGCTGAGCGGGAAACCAACTTTCTGTGTATCTCTCGGCTTCTCTATATACTTACTTAAACATTTATTTTGTAATGTCTCTATTTTTTCCCCATCTCTCTATCTCTCGCTCTCACTCCCTCAAAAAGCAAGCTGTGCCGTGGTGAGGAGGGCGTTTGAAGCGATGAGAGGTGCCAGTGCAGTCAGCCAGCGCAGCCAGCCAGGCTAATGCTAGTTAGCCTTCCAACCAGTCAGTCCAGGTGAGCGCTAACCAGGTAGCAGCTAGGTAGCGGGTAGCGACATAAACAGAGCAAGCAGCGGGAGCAGCAGACTGAGTCCGGGTTCAGACGGTCATCTTACGAAGGTTAGGGAGGCGCTTAGAAGCTAGCGGCGGAGTCTAGAGTGGCGGCAAGCAGCGAATGGTCTTTGTCTAAATAGGCCAAAGTACGACAGTGCAATGCATTAACTAACTGATGCGGTTGTTGAGCAGCACCCCTCAGTCGACATATCAAATTTGGCTTTCACAAAGGCTGCTCTCCAAGCGAAACAGAACAACAGAGTAACACTGACGACCAGTTCGCCCAACGCGGCCAACAGAGCTAATGCTAACAAAGCTAAACATGTCGAGCCCAGCTTCTCTCGTCAACCAAGACAAAGCATCTGTTTTGAACAGGAAACATGCTTGCTAAAGGAGAGCTATTTGGAGTGCTGATAAACTACAAACTTCTACCATGGTTACACTGTCAAACTTTGGTGTTTGATACACACAAAGACAGACATGACGGCACAGGCACATTCGACACGCATACACAATGGAGATGATACGCAATCACACTTCTTCAAAGGTCAGAACCAACAGAAGAATACTCCAAGCTGTCAAGCCAACTCAAAATGACCTTTCAACTGTGAACTAACCACCCCAGCTCGGCTATGGATATGGAAGAAGCTGAGGACCATCGGTAGTGGTGATGAGAACCTCTAGTGCAATGGCAGTCATGGAGATGGAGCACTCATGTCATGATCCTCTGATGAAGCAAGTGAGAGGAGGCGGTGGGTGGAGGCAGTGGTTTTACTAACTGTACCAGTTCTGGGGATCAACTCATATTGATAAACTGCCTACCAACTATTGTCAGTGTACAATTCATTGCCCAATGTACAACAAATGTGTATGAGAAATAAGTCAACTATATGAGACGTGAACCCCGGAACTCGTACAAAGCCGCTTGATCTAGTGCACTAGTTTAACATAAATATTTTTTTGATATTCGAAAAATCAAGGGCCATGGTCAGTAAAAAAAAAAATCCCAATGAAATCCCAATTTCTCCCCTCGAGATTTGAACTTCTCAAAAGGTTACCTGCGGATCCATATTTACAGAGTGACTAATGGATCAGTAGGCAAGGGAGCTATAGCACTACAAAGGGGGTGTGGCTTACCGCCGGCACGCCCATCCTTCTGCAGGCATCCAGGAAGTTCTCCACATTCCTGCGACACTTGGCCATGCTGAGTTTGGGCTATAGGAACACACACACACACACACACACACAAACAGATTACACACAGAGATTAACCTCATGAACATCAATAGTAAATCAGTTTACCAGTTTGATTGTACAAACACATCTTTCTTGGGTTAACAGTGCAAGTTGAACTACCTTAGACATTCTGACCTTTCTGTGACCTACCATAATCTATTCAAACACCATGTCCTTTTCCATACTGACAGATAGTAATAGGTAAGAGGCCCGGCTTCTATGTAACAGGGCTTAATCTCACCTTTTTGTTGCTGATCCAGTGAAAGGCAGTTTTCAATCCTGCATGTCTGTATTAACTTAATTTCTATTTATTTAACTAGGGTACGTGCAGCTTTTTTAATGCAACCTATTTTTGTAAAGTTAGCAAATTAAGATGTTGGCCGCATTCAAAACCGACGAAAATGATTGCAGAATATACAGCCAAGGGTAGAAACATTACGTACGTAAAGTATACAGAATGAAAAGGTGTTTGCATTCATGGAGGCTGTGTATAGCCCTATGTGACTTTCAAAATCCCTTTAGAGGAACCACCGCCCCTTGACCTTTGACCCCCCTGTGTACGTACCACAGCTGGTGAGGGCACGTGGATACTGGCCACGGAGCGCGGCCGGATGTGATTGGCCAGATGACAGAGCACCACCCCGTCCATGAGGGAGGTGCCCAGGTCTTCAGGGAGAACCACCTTCAGTCTGCTCTCAATGCTCTGAGGAGGAGCACAGGGGTTAGGGTTAAAGGTTAGGGTTAAGGTTAAAGACACACACCCTGAAACACAGGGTTTAGGGTTAAAGGTTAGGGTTAGGGTTAAAGACACACCCTGAAACATACAGCCATACACTCACACACACATACAAAAAATACATAGGGGTTAGGGTTAAGGTTAAAGACACACACACTGAAACACAGGGGTTAGGGTTAGGGTCAAAAGACACACACCCTGAAACTTACAACAATACACTCTCACACACATACAAAGAACCAATAACACTCCCTAACACACTTACAGGAACACTAGTATATAACCCACAACCTATTAGCCACACAGAGACCGACATACTACATACTACTACACACACACGCACACACACACACACACACACACACACACCCCAGAACAGTGCTGGCACTAGGCCCCTTACATCTCTGAGTTGTTCCATCAGCTCCAGCTCTTCCCTCAGCTGTTCCATTTTGCGTCTCATGGTGAACTGAGGGTCCACTGACTCCAGGCTCTTATGGTTCCTCACAAACACTGCCCCCAACAGGTAGGAGGAGAGAAGGACAACAACAGTGCACATTAGATACAAGAGAAAAGCAAAACATTATATTGACAATCATTTCTCACTTATTAGTTACTCATGACCACCACATTTGCATAATATATAAATACATTCAACTGAATTCACTCGATTTAGAGTGATAGAATAAAACTATGAATGACTTAAAGTGAGGCTACACTCACTTACATGTATACTGTGCATTGATACTTCATACCCAAATTAGAACACAGTCTTAGCAACACACTAGGATCCTGCATACACACACACACACACACACCCTCTATCTCTCGCTCAAACACACACACACACACACACAAATCCACGCTGTGATATTCACTGACACAGACATCTCCCTGATAATAATGTACACCCACGGTGCTTATATAACTCTATATTCACATCCACTCATGCATACAGGGCACTGAAATGTCATTGCTATTGTCCATCGTGATAGCAGCAGCCATGTCCGCTGCAGAGGGAGGGTTTCTTCAGGCATTGTCCCATTTGGTAGCTCTAGTTTGTAAACTGACAAGAACACCGCCTCAAGTAGCTATTAGAAAGGCTTGATGTAATATGTGTGTGTGTGTGTGTGTGTGTGTGTGTGTGTATGTGCGTGTGTGTATGTGCGTGCGTGCGTGGGTGGGTGTATACTCGAATTCCTCCTCTCTGGTGTTTTTCTGCGTTCTTCACGGTACAATATGCATCTTCTAGCAATGTTCTTGGTAGAATCTCAATTTTGGACGTGAGGAAAAAGCAGAGAGTATGGTTTTAAATCTGCTAGTCAGACATATATAGCCCAAAAGGTGAGTAGGAGGGAGCATGATGGAGGGAGGTAGGCGTGAAACTGGCTTAGTCTCTGAACGCACACGCCATAAAATTCCCCCCGCACCCAAACAATCCTGTTCCAGCCAACGGAAAGTGCCAAAGTGAATCATTTACCAAATCCAAGTCCCACATTCTACAGCTATAAATGTGCCTGAAATGATAAGCGTATTGCTATGGCAACAGTGGGTTCAAAGCCAAAAGGATCCCAACTGACGTTTCAGCCCAAAAAGGTGTACTATCATCACAAAGTCATAGTCCTACAGGTGTATCTGATATTCAATGCGTACTCCTCAAACCACACCATTCATTTCGGACAGGATTTTAATTAATTTGCCGTTCTGATGAAATCTGTCTGCTTTTACTATCTGAGCGGAGTTGTGTATTTCCGTGACTAAACACAAGGGGGCGCCCAAGAGTCACTGAAAAGTTACCATGGGAATGAATGCATGGACAAACAGTTTTCATCAGTTTGTAAAAAGAGGAAGTGTGAAATCTGACCGTCAGATCAGATGCGGTTCCAGCTTTGGTTTAAGTTTACAGGGTTAGGGGGGGGGGGGGGTTAGGGCGAAAGAGAGTCACGTCTTTGTCTGCTCTCTCTTGGCACAACTTGACTTTATTCTTTTCTAGAGGGGTAATCCTCATCCACACACCAAAACACACACAGGCAAATGATTAAACAACTGCTTTTCACCTTGGACGGCCTGTATCAAGATCCAAGGGACCAATCTTAAAGCTGCTCTTACTGATAAGAGCAGGCAATTAATTTCATTCCCCCTTTTAGTCCTCCAGATTTCTCCCTCCCTCCCCCTCTCTCTCTCTCTCTCTCTCTCTCTCTCTCTCTCTCTCTCTCTCTCTCTCTCTCTCTCTCTCTCTCTCTCTCTCTCCCTGTTTCTCTCTCTCCCTGTCTCTCTATCTTTATCTTTCTCTCTCCCTCTGTCTCTCTTTATCTGTCCCTTTCTCCCTGTCTCTCTCTCTCTCTCTCTCTCTCTCTTTGTCTTTCTCTTTGTCTTGGATAATTGTGGCTCAATAGGGACTCATGTTGTCAAGCCGTCAGTCAGCTAGACGCTGATGTAGAAAAACAAAGACTTGAGAGAGAGAGAGGCCCCAAATCTGTCTGTTTTTCAGTATCTCAACCTAATAGGGCACACACACACACACACACACACACACTCAGCAATGGCATACACGTCCATGCAGGCACACACACACACACACACACACACACACACACACACACACACACACACACACGGTCACACGCGGTCACACACACACACACACACACACACTCAAGACAATGACATTAACGCCACACATGACCACAGACACAAAAACCCTCACACATACGCATGCTGAGGCTAATCACGGGAGAAGGAGAGAGAGAGGGAGAGACAGAGGGAGAGAGAGAGAGCGAGAGAGAGAGAGAAACAGACAGACAGGTAGATAGATAGATAGATAGATAGATAGATAGATAGATAGATAGATAGATAGATAGATAGATAGATAGATAGATAGATAGATAGGTAGATAGGTAGACAGGTAGACAGGTAGACAGATAGACAGATAGGCAGATAGGCAGATAGACAGATAGACAGATAGACAGACAGACAGATAAGTAAGTAGAACAGATGGCACTGTGAAAAAGGGTGACATGGAGAAATAGATAGAGAGAGAGAGTGAGAGAGAGTGAATAAAGTATCGGCCATTGGATGTTATCCCCTTCTCTCTGTCCTTCCCTCCACACACAGCCCTCTCTCTGTCGTCCGGGCTCCTTCCTGCCCGGACACAGCGGACACAGCGGACACAGCGGGCGGACTGTACTCGGGGACAGTTTATACATTACATAACCGTTTGTTCTCTGCCCTCTTGGTGCCATCTGGACACTTCTAGACTACTTGCTCCCCAACCCTCCCAACCCCCAGCGCCACCACAACATACGAACGCACACACAGTCACACACAAACACTCACACACGCACACACAGTCACACACAAACACACACACGCACACACATTCACACACAGTCACCCACAAAAACGGTCACGCACACACAGTCACACACGAAAAGGGTCACGCACACAGTCACACACACACACACGCAGATGGTCACACACACACACACACACACACACACACACACATGGTCACACACGGTCACACACGGTCACACACACACACACACACACACACTACACCCTGTTCCCCTCCCCGTCCCAAACACAACTGTAGTCCTACTTTGAATGCAAAGCCCGAGCTTGCCATTGGACCAGCCAGCCTTTGTAGTCATGGTGACCGTGGTGTCATGCGAGCAGTGCATGTGACAAGTTATCTAGTCTAGAATCTGTTTTGCATCTATCCATTAGTGTGTGTCCATCCAATCATCCATCATTAAATATGAATCTTTTCCTTATTCTGTGAAAGTGGCTATGATGGGGATATTGAATCAGCCTTACGTTCTTAGATTTTAATATTAAAGGTTATTCCCCAAGACAACATGGCACTGAAATATTGCGTGTTCATTTATCTATACTGTATGACTGTGTGTCTCTGTTCCAGACTAAGAATGTGTGTGTGTGTGTGTGTGTGTGTGTGTGTGTGTGTGTGTTAGTGAGTGATCTCGGACTGGCCTGGTCTAGTTTAAACAGCCAGCTCAGCCGTGGAAGGATACGGAACACTGACAGACCGGAGTTGTGACCCGGTCGTTAGTCACACAACACACTGTACCTCTTTCATACTGAGGGGAGGGAGACTACTGAGGCACACTGTGTGTGTGTTGTGCGTGTGTGTGTGTGTGTCTGTCTGTTGAATTGTATCTGATTTGTAACTGTGTAACTGTGCGTGTGTGTGTGAGTCTGTCAATTTGTGTTTCCATACTGAACTAATAACTAACTTTTTTTGTACTACCTAACTAACTCAATCTTTGTAATTATCGATTTAAAACTCTTTCTCTCTCTCTAAGCCATTTTGTTTCATAGATTTAAGGTGCAGTCAAACGGTCGTAGCCCACACACAAAGTGCTCTGACAAATTAGCCATGCTATTTGAGATGAGAACACATTGCTTTCATCACATACTCTCCAGAGAGAGCTACAGAGACAGAGAGAGAGTAAGAGAGAAAAGCAGAAAGAGAGGGAGACAGAGAGAGAGAGAGAGAGAGAGAGAGAGAGAGAGAGAGAGAGAGAGAGAGAGAGAGAGAGAGAGAGAGAGAGAGAGAGAGAGAGAAAATGGGATTGGGAATGGAGAAATAGACAGACAGAGTTAGACTGCTTCCCTTTAGGCAAACAAGCCTCTGCGGAGATTAGGTGCCCAGGTTAATACCAATGTAAACAAAAGCATCAGACTCATAGCCGGAAGAGCTCCATACGAACTATACAGGGGTGATTTGGAATTGTGATGCCACTCGGTAATGAGTGTGTGTGTGTGTGTGTGTGTGTGTGTGTGTGTGTGTGTGTGTGTGTGTGTGTGTGTGTGTGTGCGTGGATACGGGCAGGGGGAAAGGGGTACCCCCACCGTTATCCTCAACCTGGAAAAAGGGATGTGATCCGTTGTTCGATAAAGGACTGAGAGGCCGTTAAAAGGGATGTGATCCGTTGTTCGATAAAGGACTGAGAGGCCGTTAAAAGGGATGTGATCCGTTGTTCGATAAAGGACTGAGAGGCCGTTAAAAAGGAGAAGAGGAATATTTGCAGGGGTTCAGAGCAGGAAAGCCTTTCTGCGATAGACTTTTTATCAGCTTAATTTATCAACAGTTAGTCTCTCTCTCTCTCTCTCTCTCTCTCTCCCTCCCCCCCCCCCCCTCTCTCTCTCTCTCTCTCTCTCTCTCTCTCTCTCTCTCTCTCTCTCTCTCTCCCTCTCCCCCCCCCTCTCTCTCTCTCTCTCTCTCTCTCTCTCTCTCTCTCTCTCTCTCTCTCTCTCTCTCTCTCTCTCTCTCTCTCTCTCTCCCTCTTTGTGTTTGGGAGTTTTATGGGACGGTAGACAGATAGCATCGCTTTGAACAATGCTGACTTTGCTGAATGTGAGCCGGGCCTACCTTGCACCTTGTGCCTCGTGTGTGGACCGAAACACAATTTGCTCACTAGGCAGGGCGGGTGTGTTTTGAGTGTGTGTGTATTTTCGTGAAAGTGAGAAGGGGGTATGTTTCCAATTCTACGATCCAAAGTTGATCGCTGAGGGCTGGGGGGATCAAATCTTGGCTGTGGTGATGGTTTCTCCTTAGTGACATCGTTGACCTTGTGGTATGCCTATCTCTCGTAGGGTTAGCTCTAGTTGATAAGATCAAGGGTCAACGGTGTCAGTTGAAAACGAAGAGCGACTGAGGGAAAAAAATCAATTTTTACACACTTTAACTGTTTTATTTTGGTTAACCGCGCAGCACAAAGTCTTGTTCGGGCCATTGGTCGTTTGCTGATTCGCATTGGCTACATCCCAGGTGATTTCTATAGCGCAGTTCTTTAAAAATAAAGCTAATGATCAAGGGTAGTAGCGGATCTCTGTCGCAGAGCAGTGTCCATCACACTTCTGTTTTCGATACCGTTCCCATGGCATTGCATTACGTCATCCGGTCACGGCGTTATCTGGGGACATAAATAACGTTCTTTATGACTTCACTCCTGTCTGACGCACGTTGATTTCAATGTGGAGACGGGCAACGCAAATTCAAAAACTCCAGGAACTCAAACTGCACAGTAGCGATGATGTAACTGAGGGATAAGGGAAAGAATGCAACTTTCCCCTGACATCCCAAGCCCTTTTATGGGGGGTGGGGGTGGAGGGGCTTGAGTATTCCCTAACACTAATCGCCTCTGGGAGAACAGAAAATGCCCGCTTCACTGACTGCAGAATCTGTCTCCATTCCGGTGGAAGTGGGGTTGTCCCAAAGGGGCCATTATCTAACACTTAAAATATAGCAGCTAGAAATACACTGGGGCGGGAAGTGGGCAGGGGGAGAAGGCGATCAGTAAGTCGGCTGTGGAGAGCCAGGAACGTCGCGAGACACAGTGGGCCATGGTAACACGTAGGTCTATAGGCAGTGGACACAGACACACACACACACACACACACACCACACACACCAGTGGGTACTTCTATTTTAAGGCCATCTGCTTATGTATTTTGAAACACTAAATTTGTTCTATCACATTGCCCCAGTTGCGTTTCACACACACACACATTAACACACACACACACACACACACACATGTTTAAGTTATACCATATGCTACACCACCACCACCAACATGTGAACAGCTGGGGATGAAGGCACAGCTGGAGCGTGTGGAGAGTGACGGCTCCTTTTGATCTCCTGGGCCTCGCACACACCACATGAGAGGCAGAGTACACACACTTACGTATGTACACGCACACACACACACACACACACACACATACACACACACACACACACACACACACACCGTAAAAGAACTGGGGTAGTCGGAAAAAAACACACTCCAACAGAGGGTCAGAGGAGTGGAGCGTGTGATTATCAACACACACTCAGAGTAGAGAGAGAGAGAGACGTGGAGGGAGAAGAGAGAGGTAAGGAGAGAGGGAGAGAGAGAGAGAGATGAAGAGAGAGGGTGACCTGGAGGGAGAAAGAAAGATATGCAGGGCAATAAGAGAGATAAAGAGAGAGAGAGAGAGAGAGAGAGAGAGAGAGAGAGAGAGAGAGAGAGAGAGAGAGAGAGAGAGAGAGAGAGAGAGAGAAAGAAAGAAAGAGAGAAAGACAGAGAGAGAGAGAGAGAGAGAGAGAGAGACACAGAGAGAGAGAGAGAGAGAGAGAGAGAGGGGGGGGGGGGGAGACACAGAAAGAGAGAGAGATTAAAGGGAAATCCGAAAGGCAAGAAAGGAAAAGAGAGAGCAATGGAAACGGAAAGCGAGGCCCATCAACGCCAGGGTTAGGCCTCCAGGTGTGTGTGCTCACTGGCCTCCGCTCGGCCGGTCGCCCACAGCGGTAAACCTACCGCTTCTGTGCAAGCCTCCGTCTCCATGGTTACGGGGGGTGTCTGTGTCTCTATGGAGGGACAGGGCCTGCGTGAGGAGGGGGCGGAGACAGGGAGGGGGCGAGCAGGGCAGCGAAGGCGGGGCTAGAGTCGGGTGGGGGGGGGGGGGGGGGGGACCCAGGGACAGGGCGTGGTGCAGAGGGGAGGGGCCAAAGTGGTGCAAGACAGGTCCATTCCAACAACCCACACCCACGGCACAGCAACACAAGACACCAGAGACGGACATGGGACCAATCAGTAGTGGAGCATAAAAGAGGACAGGGGGGGTGGGGGGGGGCAACCAGGTCGTCGAAAACACACACACACACACACACACACACACACACAAACACACACACACACATACACACACACGTATACGTGCAAAGTCAGGTTAGGGTTGAATACGGAGAGTGAGGAGAAGAGTCATGCGAGATTCAGCGATAAAAGAGAAACAAAGACATGACAAATCAAATAGAGAGCGATCGATAAAGAGTGGCCATGAGACGACACGAAAAAAAGAAAGAGCACACGAAAGACGAACAAAACAAAACAAAAAAAACAAATATTAGTGCCGTTTCACAAAAACACATTTTCATGGCATGCGGTTAGCATAAATGTTAGCACATATTGTTAGCTTGTTTCCCCCACAACGCTATCACTTGGCGAACACAGACTGGGTGGGAGCTTTGACTACATCTACAAAGCATGGATTGGAGCGGGCGACAAGTTAACTGTAAGCAAACAGAAGCAACGCTGGGGGGGGGGGGGTCTTAACGGCCAAGCAACAGCGTGAAAAAACGTCGTCCGACTCACTGTGCGACCTTCTCAGTTGACGCGAGGTGAACAGCAGCAGATTCCAAGGGCCACTGTGGCACGCCGTTTGCGGGTTTAACCTTTCACCTTTGTACAAGTGCCTCTAATAGATGTTTAAAGTGTCCATGAGATGGGCGTGAAGGTTGTGTTGTTAGGGGACAGGGGCAGCGATAGACTCCAAACGATAAATATATATTTAGTGGAGCTGTATATTTTGCTGGGCATTGCGTTTGGTCTCTAGCCAAGGTACCACATTGAGGTTGCAGGGTCGAGGTTAAACAGGGGGTGAGGGGGTGGGGGGGGTGACTGTGGGTCAAGAAGGCAACAGAGCACAGGGGGGGGGGGGGGGACTTGAAGAAGGGGGCAAAGCGAAGGTGAACAAACGACGGCCCCCAGGACTTTAGGGTCGGCTGGAAACGGCATTCCACCGTTCCCTTCGACGACGATTCCGCCCGCTTGCTTTCCCCATTCTCAGCCACATTCCGCCATTCCAGACACCCGCCCACCACCGTGGTGTCCCCCCAGGCGCCACTCACCCGAGCGAGGCTTCAATCCGAAGGGAGGCGGGGGAGACGTGGGCCCGCTGGAGAGGTCCTCGCCCTGGGTAGACGTGGAGTAAGAGACACCGGTAAGCCAGTGATCCAGCAGTAACTGTTCAGTAACTGGGTCGATCTGCTGGGGAGCATCGATGCAGATGAGGGTACACTGAAGCTTATGAACACACTGAGGCTCTCGCACAGGGGGCCA
>CM030177.1:3173578-3176078 GCA_017639675.1 Aplochiton taeniatus
AGACAGGAATGGGGTAGGGGTAATAGGAAAAGAGAGAGGGGTAAAGGAGGGACGTTTAAGTTACCATTCCCACTATTATGGAGCACACCCACAAACACACACAGACGCACGCACACACGCGCACACACACACACACGCGCGCGCGCGCACGCACGCACGCACGCACGCACGCACGCACACACACACACACACACACACACACACACACTCCAACGGACAGTCTTACTTGAGAGAATCGTCCACCATCACCAGCTCCACAGGGTACAGTTGAACTCCGGTCAGTTCTTCTTGTTCCATGGCTCTGAAACAGATCCAAACATGGCAGTGCATTGGGGTTTCTTCCTGCTTTGCTAAGGGACATCAAGTCATTTCGGTGAGCAATTGATCCCTGCCGCTTTCGTAACGGTTCTTTCTCACACCCTAGGACTAAACTGAGCTGAAATAAACCGGACCGTGCTGGTCTAAGTCCCTCACCTGTGGCAGCGGAGAAGGAATTTACGTTTGAATATAGGAACAAAACGGTACTAGACCCAGCGTTGGCCTTACTGAGTTCAAACATCCACAGCACTGTAAGAAGACACAGACTCTGTGCATGGAATCCACAGGGAGCGTGGGGTTAGCCCCAGCCTTCCTACCTGTTGGGGTCTTGGAGAAGCTCCACGGCCTCCTTCAGCTGGTTGATCATGTCGATGTGACGCTCTTTGCTCCCGGTCACCTTCGACCTAAGACCCAGGGGAGCAGGAGGTCATCTTACGCGTCGCCACAGCAACGTGGCACATTGAACAAGCCGCTTACATGTACGAAACGGAATGATTTCTTTAAATGGCTGATCGGTCGTGGGAAATTACGTGAAATGGATTCTAACGTCAATAAGCTCAGTCCTTCCCGCATATGAAAAGGAGCTTGTCATTAAAATCACAGGAGTGTCTTTAATCCATCGGCAAATGCACTCACGATCAGTCTGTCGGACGGTATGCAAAGCACACAAACCGTCGCCTCAGTAAAACGAAAGATTCAAAACAAACCCACACAAACAGGACATCACATTCGTTGCGGTAGAGAGTGGCACAAGGCGGACTGCAACGGACTAGACAAAGGCACAAACACCCCCGCCCTGGAGTGAGACCCACCCACACGGCGGAGAGTTAAAGAGCAGGAAAACAAACGCCCCAAGGTAAAAAGGGAGACGAGAGAGAGGGATGGAGGGATGCCGAAAAGAGGGGTAGATAAAGAAAGGTACCCGGTGGTCCAGTGGGAGTCTTCGTCTATCCGGAGGGGCTCGTCGTAGTCTGCCGCCGTGCGACCCTGCACACACACACACACACACACACACACACACACACACACACACACACACACACACACATCAGCCCCAGCTGCATTTTAGTCACATGATCTGCATTTGGCCAGTAATTGGTCGACGGCTGTTCAACATTACCGTCACACAGAAGACGGGTGTGCCCTTGCACAAACACACGCACGCACGCACACACACACGCACACGCACACGCACACGCACACGCACACGCACACGCACACACACACACACACACACACACACAGGGACAACAAACAAGGCCACTCTAAACAAGGAGGTCGTTGTCATAGCCCCTCCTCATTTCTCCCTATGTGTTCCTAGTTGTCTCTCCTCTCCTCTCCTCCCCTCGTCTCCTCTCCCCTCCTCTCCCCTCCTCTCCCCTCCTGCCCTCCCCTCCCCTCCCCTCGATCTCAGCGTGTCAGATCTGCTGACACAGACAGTGTTCGAGAGGAGGCCAAGTGTCTCTGTTTGTCTGAGAGGGTCACGCATGGAACAGTAGAGGAGAGAGACAAAGAGAGAGAGACAAAGAGAGAGAGACAGAGAGAGAGAGATAGAGAGAGAGAGAGAGAGAGAGAGAGAGAGAGAGAGAGAGAGAGAGAGATGGGAGGTGTTAAACAGGAATTCATCTCCACTGGAAAGTTACATTGACATAGACAGAGAGAGAGCGAGAGAGAGATTAAGAGTGTAAGAGAAACAGAGTGAAAGAAAGAGAAAATGTTTTAGATGAATGGGGAGGAGGGGAGGGTTGCGGAAGAAGGGAGGGAGACAGGGTTAGGGTTAGGAATATCCTCCATTCTGTCCATTTGGAGGCCACTCAGATGGAGCAACTAGCATTAGCATGTTAACGGCACGCTGTACATTTACTGTGAACATGTACTCCTTCCGGGAAGCAGGCGCAAAATTGTCATGCGTGCAGACTTTAGTGGCCTACCGCAAGACCAGAGCTAGCCGAGAGGCACTCTAAAACTTCAATGTCTAAATGCCAGCTCGGATGGAATGCTGGGGCAAAACGCTTCACAAAAGACGAGGGCCGCGGCTACATAATTAACGTTTTATATATTTTATATTTAGAGTCCTTCATGTTCGATCCTAAAACTCAGTCACAAACATAGCACATGCTCTTACATTATTCACGGCGTTACCACCGCCCTCTGAATCTTTAATATCACCGCAGGAATCAGA
>CM030177.1:3181078-3186078 GCA_017639675.1 Aplochiton taeniatus
GAGAGACAGAGAGAGAGAGAGAGAGAAATATAGATAAAGAGAAAGAGAGAGAGAGAGAGAGACAGAGAGAGAGAGAGAGACAGAGAGAGAGAGAAGGAGAGAGAGAAAGAGAAACAGAAGGAGAGAGAGAAAGAGAAACAGAAGGAGAAGGAGAAAGAGAGAGAGAGAGAGAGAGAGAGAGAGAGAGAGAGAGAGAGAGAGAGAGAGAGAGAGAGAGAGAGAGAGAGAGAGACAGAGAGCATGTGTGTCTATCGAATTTTTTCCCCCGGGACAACAGGAACCCTGTGTGGAGGGTTATGCGGGGGCGTATTTGACAGGGGGACATAGCGGAACACAACACCCTCCCTCCGTGGAGCGCTTCCCACACACAGCAGGGAGCCACAGCCAAGGCCGCATAGCGAAGGACAGCATGGAAAGGCCGTCACGGGGCGAAGGAAAAGTCCCCACCTCCAGAATGGATCCACGCTTTGGGAGCGATGGTCGCTACCGACCTTGGAGGCTTTGGCTGAACGGCCGATCGAGTCAGACCGAACTCTTTAGGTTTTAGCGTGTCTGGATCCCTTGATAATAGAGCAGCAGAGACGCCGCTGGGGGATCATAAACATGATTCATGTCGTCCAAACAGGTCAGACGTTTGCCCCCGAGCGCGAACCGCCACTTCCCGAAGAAAAACTCCTCTTTATTCATAGTTATACAACAGCTTCAGTGCAGCGTTAGTACATGGAACAACGGATGAAAAAGAGAAACTAAAATAAACACTAGTGGGCTAGATTAGCATCATTTTGGGGGGGGGGGTTGTTGTGGCAACGTACCTCCCGGTGGCGGGCCGTGATAGGCTGAGACGCTCCATGACGGGCAGGTAGAGGGAGTCGGGCATCTTGTCACTCCGGCACGACTCGATGCCCAGGTATTTGAATATGTGGACTTTTCCCTTGATGCATATCTGGAATAGAGAGGGGCCATTTTAAAGATGTCGATGATCAGACGTGTGTGATCCCTGCAGTCTTCCTGGAGTCGTCTTCAGAGGAAACAGTGTTCAGTGTCACCGCTTCTCATTATTAGTCAAGTTTATTTTATCGCAGAACTGTCACTGATGACCCAACTGTAGAGCGTGTGTGTGTGTGTGACCTGTGCAAGGGGAGCTCTGTAGAGGGTGGTAAATGCTGTGTGGTTGTGTGTGTGTGTGTGTGTGTGAGTGTGTGTGAGTGTGTGTGTGTGTGTGTGTGGGACCTGTAAGGGGGGGCTCTGTAGAGGGTTGTAAATGCTGTGTGTGTGTGTGTGTGTGTGTGTGTGTGTGGGACCTGTGCGGGGGGGCTCTGTAGAGGGTTGTTGTCCAGCTGGAGGGTCTGGAGGTGCTTCATCTTCCTGTAGCTGACTGGGATGGTGGACACCTTGTTACAGGAGAAGTCAAACTTCACCAGGGGCAGCTCCACTAGGTCTAGGACACACACACACACACACACACACACACACACACACACACACACACACACAGCCAGACACAGCCAGCCACACACACACACACAGACACACAGACACACACACACACACACACACACACACACACACACACACACACACACACACACACAAAGGCAATGGTTAAAATGGTGGTAATACGTAAAGAAGATTTCTCCAAATACAACGTCACAAATGCATGCACTCTTTCTCTCTCTCTCTCTCTCTCTCTCTCTCTCTCTCTCTCTCTCTCTCTCTCTCTATGTATATATATATATATATATACATATATATATATATATATTTCTCTCCCTCTCTCTCTCTCTCTCTCTCTCTCTCTCTCTCTCTCTCTCTCTCTCTCTCTCTCTCTCTCTCTCACACACACACAAACACAGCAAATAGGACTGATTGCAGCACGAACATTTCCAAGTCCTCGCGCTCATGGTGGCCTGATCTAGTGGGAATGAATCACCATCCCACACACACAGCTCCCCATTCCCTGGTGCACGCAAACAGCCAACTGCAAGCCACTTTCATGACGGTAACAGTGTCTTGTACACGAGTGCGTGCCGACTCACTCTTGGGACAGCCACTGTTTGCCCGAAAGAGCGATGCTCGTGCAAATGTCATGCCTCGTTTAGGCGGTAGGACTCTTTACGTAATGCGCCACGGAGATAATAACCATGACGTAATGCCCAGCCAGCGAGGCCTCGCCGTGACAACGGAACCCCTGGCAGCCATTTTCCTCCCCCCCCACCCCCGGGTTTTCCTTGAGGTCTCCACCTCGGAACGGCTTAGGGCGGTCAACGTCAGACAACGACCCCCAGAGGCCAGCGACACGCCGCCTCAGTCAAGAGAACTCAAAAGTGCTGCTGAACGTGAGGGGGAGAAGAGGCTGAAAAAAAGGCTGCGCTGAGACGCCGAGCGGCCATTTTGTCTCCATTTTGTCTTCTCTCGTTCACAGCTCATAACCCTCATAACCCATGGCTCCTCCCAGATCTCCTAAAGTTGGATTCGGTTGTCGCTGTGGGGGTAACCGGGGTAATTGTGGGGGTAACCGAGTTCAAAACGTTTGTGTGCGTGCGTGGCGTGCGTGCGGCGTTCCCGAGGACGGCAGTCACCGTTGCTTCCCTCCTTAATCCCGGCGCCCCCCCCCGACAGCAGACAGCCATTAAACTTCCAGATCCCCTTCATGCTCCCGGAGTTTTGCTGGCTCCGGCCCGGCCAAAAGTTAAAAATAAACAGAGGCGGGGGACGGGGGAAGTGTCTTAGGAGAACTGTAGCCTCCAAAAAACACCGTGACCCAGTCATATGTGTGTGTGGGAGGAGAGACAGCTAGCAGACGAAAGGCACAGGTTGCGAAACACATGGATTCAGACGTCACTGGGACTCTAATGGTGTGTACTGAAAAGTGAAGGGGAAAAAAGAAGCTAGCAACTGTTGAATCTATCGGATATATTTATGTTTGCCTATGCGTGCCAACGACACTGGAGGTAGCAGCCCTCTTGTACAATATGAGGATGGTTTAGATTCAAAAAGCTGCACCTGGACAAACAGGAAAAGGAACAACGCGCGTGTTGAATGGCAGACAGAGAAACTGGAAGCGCACGCCTTGCTGCTTGCGACGCATCTCCCAAGCCAGGTCTGTCCATTCTGGCCCAGCATCATTACCTTATCCCCTTGACAACCTTTCGTAATTAAAAACACTTGAGAGACTATAATCGTCGCGGAGAATCCGCCGGGGAGGGAGAGCTCCAGATATGAGGCTATATCGAGGCCGTTAGCACACCGCTGCTGATTAACCGGAATGACTGGAGTCTGGCAGACGCTCTCGCTCTCAAGGTCGCTGCCTGAGGAAAAAGAGCAATTCAAAAAAATATCAACACTGAACGATGCCTCTTTGCAAACGTCCTCTACGTTGGGTGGCATAAAAGAGCAACCACTACGAGGGTGGTCGGCTAAGCCTGGAAGAAAAGATGGCTGGTCAAAGAGTAAAGTGCTCCCCTTGCCAACCGCCAGGCCATGGCATCGAGCCTCGAGCAGCCTTTCCAGATCAAGGCTCATCAATCAATCACAGATGAGGCGATGTTGGCGCACTGGGAGCGCAGGCTCCAGTAAATCAGAGAGAGAGATGTTCCGACAAGGGCGGGAAAGTTTTAGGAATGTTGTGGAAAAACAAAACACACCGCCGTCCCTCTTGTTCGCATTCTGCCGACCACGGAACGTCGGGATCTGAGAGGACGGGACTGACTGCTCCCCCCGGGGCCGTCGCCACGGCGATGGGAGAGTCAAAAGCTTTTCATAAAACGATATTTTTCAGAAAAACAACCTCATTCCATGAAAAGGAGACCTGTTATGCTCATATTCACATCTTTTTGTATTATTCTGGGACTCCACTAGAGTAGTTTTTCATGATTCACAGTAAAAAAAAAAATCCTTATTTATCTTATTCTGGCTATTTATGTAGCCCATCATTTTATCCTCTGTCTGAAACCAGTCGTTTTAGCTCCTGTCTCTTTAAGGCCGGCCTCCCTAAAAGCCCACTTTCTTCTGATTGGCCAACTTAGCAGAAGCCTGCCCAAGCCCATGCTAGGCCTGTAGAAGATGACCATATAAGGAAACCCGAACTGACGTCGTTCGACCCCCAAAATAGGAAAAACTGTTGGTCACGTTTAATATAATAATCCGACATTGTAATCGTTTATGTCAGAAAATACAGAATGCATAATATGTCTCCTTTAATAATACTCCACACAGACACAGTGAAAGTTGTCTCATTTCATCCATAAGTGAAAGGATCATAGGGTGTTTACTGGTATATAGTAGTGGCCTAGGCCCTAGTGGGGGTCTAATTTAGGCACTTAACCCTAAATTGCTCCAGGGGAGCTGTCACTGTAATATCATTGGAAGTGTTAGTGTTAGTGGGATCAGTCTCGACTACCACGGCTGTTCTGGAGCAGGGGCAACGTTCCGGGGTTCTACGTCTTAGAGCCGGAGTTCGTGGGAGCTCGGGTTCGACGAGACCGGAGACTCACCCTCGGGGAGGACGCAGAGAAGGTTCCGGCGCACGTTGAGCTCTCGGAGGGCCTTTAGCCGGCCGACGTGCCTGGGCAGGGCCGTGATCTCGTTGCAGCTCACGTCCTGCAGGGGGCAGAGTCGCGCACACTGAGTCACGGGACACACACACCTGCCTCGCCGTTTCACACATCGTGTTTCCCTCTCCCTTCACCCGGCGCTGCACGCTTTCTCTTTCTCTCTCTCTTGTATCCTTATCTCCTCTCCTTCCCCTTTTATCTCCTCTTCTCCTCCCTTTTCCTTTACCCGCTTTCTCTTTCTCTCTCTCTCTTGTATCCTTAACTCCTCTCCTCATCCTTTTATTTCCTCTCCTCCCCCCTTTTCCTTAACCCGCTTTCTCTTTCTCTCTCTCTCTTGTATCCTTAACTCCTCTCCTCCCCCTTTTCCTTAACCCGCTCTCTGAACTCTCAATCTATTATATCTCCCCGCTGCTCCTCTACTGCCCCCCCCCCACCCACACCCCCCCA
>CM030177.1:3188578-3191078 GCA_017639675.1 Aplochiton taeniatus
TTGAACTATCCCTTTAAAGAAGGGTCTGGGTGTTTTGTTTCCCTGGCTCCGGGCTGCTATCACCCTGCCCACTGGCTGGCAGTTAGGGGCAAGCCTGGGAGAGGTGGTGAACAGACCATAAGAAAGTGGAAGGGAAGGTGGTCGTTTCTCAGTTTGAATTTGGCTCCACGTGTGGACAGAGACAAAGATTCAATCGGCCTAGCCCTGTCTGGTTAGCCCTGTCCGGCTAGCCCTGTTTGATTAGCCCCATCAGGTTAGCCCTGTCTGGTTAGCCCAGTCTGGCTAGCCCTGTCTGGTTAGCCCCATCAGGTTAGCCCCATTTGGTTAGCCCTGTCTGGTTAGACCTGTCTGTGTAGCCCTGAGGATTACAATCAAACATCCTGGGGAGGGCCTCTGTTATACATAGACAAGCAAGCTAGGGTGCACTCACGAACACACACAAGCACACACACATTTTCTTTTCAACCTCAAAGCTGCTAGACCCCTCTGAGTCAGCACTGAAAATAGCATTCCGGAAATGTAATAAAAAAAGCAGTTGACACACACTGAATCCCCACTGACAAAACCGTTTTGTAGCGAGGACAAAAGCACTAAAAACGTTGACTAGAAATACTCTGTTCATTTAGCCTTTCGTGATAGAGAAGACAGAGTGGGACCCAAGTGGGACCTTTCTAGAACAGTAGGTGCTAGCTTGTGAGTGTGTGTGTGTGTGTTTGTGTGTGTGTGTGTGTGTGTGTGTGTGTGTGTGTGTGAGTGTTTGTGTAGAAAAAACATAAAAAAGAACAGCGTAGATCACAGGATAACATAGCATAGGCATAAAAACCCGACACCAGCAAAGTGTGTGCCCTCTCTCCGTCCCTCCACTCCGCACTCTGCTTCATTCCCTTCTTTTTGCTCACTCCTTCAATCGCCCATCTCACTCTTTCCCTCTCCTTCCATCATTCCTAATTACGACCCTCTGACCCCTACTTGCCCTTTGACCTCTCCCTCCTTCCAATTTACTCTCTCAGTCTTTGTCTATCATCGGGTAGCCCTGTGCCGCCGTCATGGAAACGACCTTTAGGAGTCCTCCCCACCAAGGAGCGCATGACAACATCTTGACCTTTTAAACACACTAGCGTGACCTTTGACTACTTCATGTGGACGGCCTGCCATCATTATTTCAAAATAAAGCTCTTGTCTTTTGACAGAGTTTGAGTGTGGTTAGCATGTTACCTAATAACGACACTATGGACATTATCTAGGTATCATAACAGGAAAGAGTTTATGAATTTGCCTTCAGCTGAATGGAAAGGTAAGCAAAATATATTTTGTTGTGTTTTTGTAACACAATGAATGCATCAGAAGGCTTTCCACCAGCATCCCACACTAGCCAGACTGCCACTTTGAAGATTGAAGACAGTGACTCAGCACTAAATAAGTTCATAACATTTTCTTCAAAGGGAGAACAATCTTAACTATGAAACGTCACCAACAACCCCCCCAAAAATTATTTGAGTTAGACAACAAAGATTCTTTTAGAAAGATTCTCTGTAATGGAATCCAACTAGAGACCAAAATAACCTAAAAACAGACGGCAAAACGTTTCATGTGTTCCTGGTGAGAGCTACGTTTGAGCTTAGCTCAACTCCTGTTTCAATGAGACAATCTCATGAGACAATGAGATTGGAGATTTTAGTCTTTATTGTTTTTCTAAAGACTACTTCAGATATCCCTTAGTCCTCTAGCAAACACATGCTGTCACAGCTGAATCATTCTACACGCTCCTGCGTGTGCGCACACACACACGCACACACACACACACACTCTTCCTTCAGGACTGTGCCACACAGGCATGCAAAGGCAACACTTCAGTAGTGATTCAAGTGATCATCATCAATTAAGCTACCGATGAATTAATCCTGCACTGCGACTGAGCTTTATAACCGCGTGTGTGTGCGAGGGCATAATTGCGAGGGCACGTGTATATGACGTGTGCTTCCGTGCGCGTAATCGTCAGAGATATGACCAATTAATTTTCCCCGTACTTTCACGGTGATTAGAGGCGTGGGGGGAGGGAGCAGCATTATGATGACCTCACGCTACGCTAGATCCTCTGGGAGCAGAGTAGTGGAACAGACCGGAACGTGCGTGCGTGCATGTGTGTGTGTGCGTGCGTGTGGGTGCGTGTGTGGATGTGCGTGCGTGCATGTGTGTGTCCGTGCGTGTGCCCACCTGAGGTTTAGTGAGGTGAGTGATTGCATGCCGATGATGTTGTCCGGGATGGTCCTGATGCAGTTGTGGTACAAGTTGAGCGTTTCCAGGGCGACCAGGTGACACACGTCTGAGGGGATGTCGGCCAGGCGGTTCTTCGATAAGTCTGATGAGAGAGAAAGAGAGAGAGAGTGAGAGAGAGAGAGAGAGAGAGAGAGAGAGAGAGAGAGAGAGAGAGAGAGAGAGAGAGAGAGTGAGAGAGAGAGAGAGGGATGATATTAGCAAAGGGGATCAAACTAAAATAGCA
>CM030177.1:3196078-3198578 GCA_017639675.1 Aplochiton taeniatus
ACTCGTAGGCTGGACACACGCACGCACCCACACACACACAAGTACACATACACACACACAAACAAACGTAATCACATCTATCTCTCTAAACCACACACACACACACACACACACACACACACACACACACACACACACACACACACACACACACACACACACACACACAGAGAGTCTGGCTTTTCATTGTTTGAGCTGACACTGTGGCTTAAACCTATTCGTAGACTGGACACACACACACACACACACACACACACACACACACACACACACACACACACACACCCACACACACACACACACACACACACAAATATACACACAAACACAAATAAACGTACCCACATCTATCTCTCTCAACCAATCACACACACACACATAGAGAGAGGAGTCACCACAAAGGATGTGAAGGTAGGCCCAGATGGCAAGGCTTATCATTCTAATCCCTGGCACGCTGCATATTGACAAAAGCTGCTGCTGCTGTTGTTGCTGGTCTGTGTGTGTGTGTGTGTGTGTGTGTGTGTGTGTGTGTGTGTGTGTGTGTGTGTGTGCGTGCGCGTGTGTGTGTTTACAGAGGGTAGCCACAGGCTGTGTGCGCCCAGTAAATGATGGGTGGGTCACCACCCTATCATTGAGTCCATGTTTACAACCGCCACCTCAGACAGATAATCGACCCGCTTTGCTGGTCGTTTCGACACGATTACACTCCACTCTACAACAGGGAATTTAAAATAGCTCTGGTATGTTTACGCTGATGGTACTGGAGCACACTAAAAATCCTTTTCAGATGGCCTGCATTGTATGAACGGAATGATAACAAACACTTATGTCGCTATCCCTTAAAAACGCCGTAGGCTATCTCAGACGTACCCTAAAAATACCGTATAGAGTTTGTTTGGGTTCCTCTCAGTGATCTTGGGCCGGAAACATCCGGAAATAGAAACAGTTTACAGCCCAGGCTTCCCCTTCAATCAGCATCCTTCCGCACGCACTTCAAAGCATCAAAGAGCAACCGAGCTACTAGTTAGCCGGCTAGTTAGCCACGCGGCTAACAACACAAATAAAACTGCCTGTAGTTATTTTTTAACAGCGGCAGAGTCTATTAACTAACGTTGATAGTTATGTTATCATAAACGTGATTAATGTTTCGTGTCATCATGAACGTGATTAACTTTGGATGTCAACAAAGACTCAAGGGCTAGCCAGGGTCAACATGAATGGGCACATTTCTTAGACACAGAGAGGCTCAAAACAGAGCTAGCCTTTCACAGGTTACAAGAGCGGTAGCTAAAAACAGCAGCACAACAGCGGTGTCTTTTAGTAGTATTTGTTTATTGTTTGATTCCAAGGTAAACCAACTCCTTGAATGAATAATTTTATGGACAGATCGAATGGAACTAAACAAAGAAATCTATCAACTTCCTAACAGTTGTTAAAAACGGTCTGACTCAATCAGTTAGGTATGAACAAGGACGGCTTTGGCCAAGAGAAAAATGGCTGCCAACTAATCCTACGCATCTGGCATGACCCTCACACTTCCATAAAAATGAAAAATAAATCAAGTGAAGTAAGGTATCTCTTGTAAATCACTCATGTGCCTGTAGGCTTGCGTCATAAGGACTTGTGGAAATGATCCCCTGTTCACCAGGAAGTATGGGTGTATGTGTCACAGACACGTAGCCAATCACTGGCTTGCACCTGACGGATAAGGAGCGTGCACCCGTGTGTGAAGAGCGTGCGGTAAAACACACGTGTGCGTGTAAAAACCAGTACGTCTTCTGGGAGCAGACCAAATGTTTCAGCTGTGGAGGAGATGGACGGTTACCAAGCCAGGTGTTTTGACCTCGGTGTGACGGCCTTACTCCGAACTCTGTCTGTTTGACTGACTCTTCACTGCCTGTTCCTTTCTCACGTGTGCATAAGTGGCGTGCATAACTCGTGGCTGCGGACGCCCAGAGGAGTGACTCGGGTCTCCCCGCGGGAATTTTAAATGACCTAATTGCCAGCCGACGTCCATCTGCCGCGCCTCCCAACATGTTTTCCGCCCTCCCAGAATCCTCCTCTTCCTCGTCCTATTGTTGGCTTTCGATTCCTCTTCCTCGTTGTCACCATTACCATCATATTCATCCTCGTCCTCTTCCTCCTCTCCTCCTTTCCTTTCCTTGGTCCAGACTCTCTCTCTCTCTCTCTCTCTCTCTCTCTCTCTCTCTCTCTCTCTCTCTCTCTCTCTCTCTCTCTCTCTCTCTCTCTCTCTCTCTCTCTCTCCCTCCCTCCCTCCCTCCCTCCCTCCCTCCCTCCCTCTCTCTCTCCCTCTCTCTCTCTCTCTCTCTCTCTCTCTCTCTCTCTCTCTCTCTCTCTCTCTCTCTCTCTCTCTCGTCCTATTGTTGGCTTGGCCTTCAGGGGGGTTTCCACTCCTCAGAGCAGGCTTCCAGTTCATTTCTGTTGCCATCCCTTCAGGGAAAGAGACGTTACTCAATAGCTCGCAACTTCCCGGCACCTG